>OY288284.1:11000254-11612542 GCA_958450335.1 Hibiscus tridactylites
GCGTGCTAGTCTTCTTGGATGTGAAGGTCGTAGTAAAGATTGATCTTGTCTTCGTCGATTAAAACTAGCTGCCCGCGAACATTAACTATTGGCACGTCCTCCGTCGGCCCATAGGCGTAGTACTCGCGCACCATGGTTTGATTTGCTGGCTTGGGTTGCTGGGCAAAGATTTGCCACCTTGATACTCGATCTTGGAGTAGATGAATTTTTCGAGCCCAAAATATTTATTTCCCGGCTCGTAGAAGAATCTCTGCTCCTCTCATACCGCTCTTTCTTTAAACCTTTCGTTGTGGCAGGCTTTGATTTCTGGTGTGGCGAAGCGATGGAGGGACTCTTCCAATTCTGCCTGGGCACCACAGCGACGGGGGGTTCTTGCTATTCTTTAGTTGGGCTTTTTGGTGTGCGAGAGAGTTATAAGAGCTTGAATAAAAGAAATGTGGAAAAAGAAAAGAAATAGACTGTAAGCAAAGAAAATCTTGTGAGACAATAAGCAAAAGAGAGTAAAGAAGAGTGAATAGTAAAAAATGAGGGGGTTTAAATAGAGGAAGAGTGCTGCCATTTTGCCTGTCGTGGCAGCCATTTGCCCGGGCAGAGAGTCGTTGGAACAGAATGGGCTTCTGCGAACGGCTAGTCTGCAACGGCTAGTTCTGGCGGGAAGCAACGCCTGTCTGCCGCGACAGTCTTAGTAGACGGGCTTGAGATGGTTTATAGATTTGGGCTTTCTTCTTCTCCCTTCTCTTGAGTTATTGTCTCTCTTAAAAAAACTGAAACAAAAATTTATTAGAGAATAAAACAAAAAACGAACGTTAAATCTAATTCCTAAAATGCAAGAAAAAAATCTAAATCCTAAAACATAAAAGTAAAATAAATGTGAGAAAATTTAAGTTATGTTGGGAATGCATCTAGATGCATTTCCCAACACAACCACTTCCTGGGATGCTGCAACATCTGCTTCAGCCTCTGCCAGGGCGAGTCCTTGTGTTTCTCTCGATCCTTGGTGCTTCCACGTTGTCCGCTCGGGCAGTTGTGGCTAGAGTGCTCTAGCTTAATGCTGGATTCGGTGTCTGCTAGATCATGGATGTCCTGGTATTATTCTTTGTTTTCAACCTTCTTCAAGTGTTGCAGGACATTCAATTTAATTTTCCGGTCGTCCACCTTCATAGTATGCTCACCATTCTCCACATCAATTAGAGTTTTGCTTGTGGCTAGGAATGGTCTTCCCAGGATGACGGGTGCTTTATCGTCTCCTTCACAGTCCAGAATTACAAAATCTTCTGGAAAGATAAGATTGTCTACTCTTACTAAGATTTCCTCGATCTTTCTTTCCGGTTACACACAAGAGTGATCAGCTAGCTGGAGTATGATTGTGGTGGGTTTAGCTCTTTCAATCCCCAGTTTTTCAAACACCGATGTGGGCATCACGTTGATGGTTGCCCCAAGGTCGTATAAGGCCTTCCCTTCATATTGGCTCCCAATAGCACAAGGTATGAGGAAACTGCCTGGATGTCATAATTTGGACAGTGTTTTGTTGTGCAGAATGGCCATGCATTCTTCTATCATGGCTATCATTTCAAACTCCCTGATTTTTTTATTTGGAAACCATATCTTTCAGAAACCTTGCATAGTTAGGCATTTGTTGTATGGCTTCCACCAAGGGTATGTTGATGTGCACTTGCTTGAGAATGTCCAAAAATTTTTTGAACTGGTGATCCTGCTTCTGGTGTTTCAGCTTTTATGCAGGATCTTCATGTTTCACGGTGGCACTACGAGAGTCTGCCGGGGCGGATAGTTTTGGGTCTGCCGCGGTGGGCTTGCTTGCTTCCATCTGAGTGACTGATTTGATGGCCTTACACTGCTCGTAAGTGGGATTTCTTACGACTTCAGTATCGCTGGGATATCCTCCCTAGGTATGCGTTCAAAACTTGAGCAAATTGTCCCACTTGAGTCTTCAGTGACTTTAAAGTTGCCTCATGATTCTGCATTCTCATCTCGGTCCTGTCCATGAAAGCTTCAGTCTTTTTAACAAATAAATCCATGTTGGACATATACGTACCTGTCTGAGTTATGAAGGCACTTAGAGTTTGCTCCAAGGCACTGGGTGCTGCCTGTTGCGGCGGCTGCTGCCGCAATATCGTTTGCTGAAATCCTTGTGATTGATTCGTCTGAGCAGCTGGATTCAAAGCGTTGTTGGGGTTACCCCATGAGAAGTTCGGGTGCCTCTTCCAACTAGGGTTGTAGGTGTTCGATGTGGGGTTTTTTTCCTGTTGAAGTTTCTTGCAAAGTAGCTGGTCTTTGTCCTTTGTTGGCACTCAGATGAATCGTGGTCTCCCCCACATTGTTCGCAAAAGGCTTCAATTTTTTTTGACTTGTTGTGTATCATTCTGCCCTTGCATCGCTTCTACCATCTTTGTCAACCGAGCGACTTGTGCTACGAGTGCATCCGATGTTCGTAGCTCGTTTGTTGTGGCTTGCCTTCATATGTCGTCTCGGCGGGCATTAGGAAACTGATAGTCATTTTTTGCCATCCTGTTCAGAATTTGAATTGCTTCGGCGGGCTCCTTGTCAAGCAATGTACCGTTGGCAGAGGAATCCAACATCATCCATGTAGGTGTGTTCACACCGTTGTAGAATATAGATACTAGTGTCCATTCTGGAAATCTGTGGGAGAGCATTTATTCAGCAATTCATAGTATCTCGCCCATGCCTCGTACATTGGTTCATCATCTGCCCGTCGAAACGTAGTGATGTCAGTCCGCAGTTTATTAGTCAATATGACAGGATTAAAGCGAGCTAAGAAACCTCTGCATAATTCTGTTCAAGATTCAATGGACTCCGATGGTAAGCTGTTAAACCAAGTCTTTGCCCTATCCTTCAGTGAATAGGGAAATAATCTGAGATGCAGCACGTCCGGATGAACTCCATGGATTTTGAAGGACTTGCAGATGTCCAAGAAAGACTTCATGTGCTGGTGGGCATCTTTAGTGGCGGAACCTTCAAATTGTCCAGGCGTATTCAACATGTTGAACATGACATGTTTGAGTTCGAAGTGGTCCGCTTCTATTTCAGGATCGATCACGCCAGTGTTTAGTCGTCTAAGATCTTCCTCCAAGTAGTCTCTAACTAACCGCCGAGCGGCAGGAAGTTGCATGTCATTGCCCGCTGCGACATTGTCGCATGGGGGCGGTGGTAGTTGTTGGTCCTGGATGTTTGTTTGATCACCCAAGGCTTCTTTGGTTGCTTGTCTTAATCTGCATGCAGTACGTTCAGGCTCTAGATCGTATTCTCGAAAGGGTGATTTATGGTTGGCTCTGGTCATAAACCAAAGGAAACCAGGGGGTTAACATAAAAAAGAAAAGTACAGAAAAATAAAAACAAAAAGTTGTACACATGTCCCCGGAAACGGCGCCAAAAACTTGTTGCGTGCAAAAGTGATACGCAAATTGCGTGCAATTATACACGGTGTCAAGTTATAGTATTTAAGATATCGTCTCCACAGGGATTGTGACAGCTTTTCGGAGTTTACTTTTCTGCACAAGTAAAGTAAAAACATAGATATTAGGAGTTGGTTTGATTGAAGCTAAAACTAAAACAAGTGAAATAAATTGAGACATAAGAGTAAGAGAATAGACCAGTATTGGATGTTTTGTAGTGTAGAGAATTGATGTACTGTCTCGGCACAATTTTGCTGATCAACTTAACAACTCCACCCACCGCCCACAGGTATGCCTCGATAGGCGTCCACCTTGGCAGAGTTGTGTGAGATCGCCAGGGCAGTTAAGCGATGATTCAAGTTTCGGCAAGGCTCCCTTCTATGACTCCCTCTTCTCTCGAAGCTTGAAGTACTATTGGCGAACACGTCTTGGATGATACCTCCCGGCGTGAATCTAAGGGCGAACACCAACTGATTGTGGATCCTCTTTTAGCCGCTGAACTTCTTAACTAATCCCTAAGCCGAAGTAGCTTTACCCTATGGTTAGATAAAACTGTGTTTACTCGTTTCGTGAGTTCAACTCTCCCGATATTGAACAAATAGATTGCCGCCCTCTTCTCTCCCGATAAAGAATTCGACAATGAAGAACCAAGAGTAAACAAACCTTGAATTTTATTGCAAAACTGAAATCCTAAACGAATACAACAAGACTCTCACAAGTACTACGCAACCAGCCCTTAGACCTAGGGAAGGTTTAGAACATGGTGGGTTCTGACGGCACAAGGGTTGTAACCCTCTCGTCCCAGGCTAGAGGACAAACCAGTCCGAGTAGGTTACACGAGGAAAACCGAAGTGAAACCCGTTAAGGCTCCACTTCGATTAGCAACCCGAGAAAATTTTTTCTTTTAATTATCTTGTCTAAATGTATCATTTAGTCCTATGTGTGAAAACGACAGCGGAAAACGACAACGAGACGATGCAAGCAGGTCGTAAGGTATCTTAAATTTACCGAGTGACACGTTAGTCCGATTTCATGCTTACGAAGCAAAATCACACATAAACGATGCTTATAAACTTAACACGGAAGCAAATAACAAACGAAACTAAAACACCACATCCGAGAACCCTTGAAGATGCCTAAAATCCCAATTACAGGCTTGCGTTTCAAAACAGGCTTGCCCGTTTTGATACGCGGGCTCCAGTTTAAATGCCAGACCATGTCGTACCGATACGGTCCACTCCGTTCCGGTACGGGGGTCTCTAGTAACAAGACGTTCAAGAACTCGTTCCGAAACAGGCACTCACAGAGGCAAATCGTATCGAAACGGCACAAACTCGTTCCGATACGAGTATCATTGGAGCTACACCCGTTCCAAAACAACCACGAGCGTTTCGAAACACCTGCACTCTGTGTGACCTTGAAAACAGTTTTCGCATCTCCAAACATTCTCAAACATGCCCCAAATCAACAAGATTCATAAAACAACAATAATACACACAATCTAAAGGCATTTCAACCTACCACAAGCATGATCAAACATATAAACATTCATGAAAAGACCATTTCATCTAAAAGAACATACATCAACATCACATAGCATAAAACAAGGTTACATGCCTTCAATACAAAACATAAACATCTCATAGAACAAGGTTTACAATTCATCAACACAAAAGAATAGGCACTTAACAACATGTAAGCCAAACACAAAGGAGTCTAACATGTGCTCCTACAACACGTAGCATCCCCATTGCTAACTACTACATTATTCCATAAAACCATACTTGAGCAAACACAAACGCGCTTGGATGCCCCTTCCTTGCTCCTTGCTAACTCCACACGAATGATTTGCATTGTCGAAAATGAAAGCGCAAGCTAGAAGCTTAGTGAGGGAGCTCAAAGCAAAACATCGACAATGCAGCGTTCAAGCATGAAATCCTTAAAACATTCACAAGGCATACATTTACACCATTAAAGCAACATATCCAACGATTACAAGGATGCATGAACATGGCATCTTACCTCATGTTATGCTAAGCAAAGATATAACAAATATCTTACACAACAACCACACATGAACAAGTATATTTGCAACTATATAGCTTACTCGGATATGCGGATAACTTTCGTTGGGATTTTCGCCCCAACGTACTCAAACAACAATTACCTTCCTGTGGGATTACACTCATCACTATTTTCATTCATGGATGAGATTACACTCATCATCATATACTAACATTTTCCAGTGGAATGTTACCTCATCGTACTCTTCCTTGATGACTACACGTCACCAAGGTCACGCGCGAATTTGACTCTTATCGTGTGCACACTCATCCTAATGATCGATCATTTATACCCGATAATTATAACTAGTGCCAACATACTAAACAAATCTCACCATGATATCACAATCATGCAACACAACATATCATCACTACATACATCATCAATACATATATCAACATGCATAAACGAACACATGCTACACAAGTCCACATCTATGCACATTAAGCAAGAAATCATAAAGTCAAACAAGAGATTAAGCTACCAACTTAATCCTCACCTTAGATTGGCCTACCAAGCACAACCTAAAACCTCAACCACACACTTGAACCAATTTAAAATCGTTTTAAATAAACCACTCACCGAACACCCTTATAGCAAACCGAGATAGCCGATCAAGCCTCCAAATTTCCCGAAATCGAGCTCGAAGCTTCTCCAACGATTTCCATTGATTCTAATCAACCAAAAACAACATATTACTACACAAATCATCCACAAAACACTGCCACTAATCAGATTACAACCGCAAGACCATTTCTCTACATTTCCAAGCCATGAACTAACCCAAAATCCTCATTTTTCGGAATCCCATACAACCCAGCAGCAATCTATCAAAACCCACACTTGAATCATCATTAAACACCTTCAAAACAACCTTCAAGCATTACTATATCATCAGCCCAACTCCCCTTCACAAAGCTACCCCAAAAACCCAAGTTTTCAACCCTTTAAAACACCCACAAAAACCCATTTCAGGATTTTCAACAAAACACCACCAAATTAAGATATGACACACTTAAAGGTGAGATTATAACATATATTATCTTTACAAATCAAAAGCTAAATGAAAAACCCTTAAAGCTCCCACCTTTTACTTAAAATTTTGAAAATATGAACAACCAAAAAATGAAGCTTATGAAAATCTAAAGCCATGGAAATGTTTAGAATGATGAGGAGAAGTCAAAAGCGTACTTACCTCGAAGAAAGCTCTTGAAATCGATGAAGAAAAGAATGGAACAATGTTTTAGGGGTTTGGGGAGGTTTTGTCGTGAAAATGGTTGAAGGAAGAAGATAATGAAGACATTTCAAAAAGTCCCTTTTTACTCTCTTATTTCCTTTATTTAGATAATTACCTTTTTACCCTTAATGAAATCTCAAGCCCTTTTAATTAAAACCAAAGCCCATTTTAATTTAAAACAAACCCACTACTCGAACCTGACTCACACACTTAACTTCCGACCCCTAAACCCGGGTGTTACAACTATCCCCCAATTAAGGAATTTCTTCCTCAAAATTACCTGACTGAAAGAGATATGGAAACTGCCTTTCCATATCCTCATTTTTCCCTAGTGGCCTCGTCCACACCTCGACGTTGCCACCTCACTTTGACCAACTCAACCGATCTACCACGAACACTTTGATGTCTGAGGCTAAGATCTCAACTAGTTCCTTATCGTACGTCAAATATGGATTCAACTCAATCTCTTCCATATGCATAACATGCGACGGATCTGATCTATACTTACGAAGCATCGAAACATGGAACACATTGTGAATCCTCTCTAACTCAGATGGAAAACGTAACTGATAAGCAACCAGACCGATTCTCTTCACAATCTCATACGGCCCAATATACCTCGGACTCAATTTCCCTTTTATGCCAAACCTCATAAGTTTCTTCCACGGAGAGACTTTCAAGAACACTCTATCTCCCACGGCATACTCAACTTCTTTCCTCTTCAAATCGGCATAGGATTTCTGTCTATCCGAAGTTGCCTTCAAACGGTCACAGATCAACTTCACCTTATCGGTAGTCCCCTTAAGAAAATCTTGCATCGGTAACAACTTCTAACCTATTTCGGCCCAATAAATCGAAGTTCTACATTTTCTTCCATACAGTGCCTCATACAGAGCCATCTGAATGCTCGACTGAAAACTGTTATTGTATGCGAACTCGACCAACGGCAAGTGTTTCTCCCAAGTACCCTGAAAATCAATAATGCAACAACGCAACATGTCCTCTAAAATCTGTATAACCCTCTCTGACTGACCATCTAGCTAAGAATGATATGACCTACTGAAATTCAATCGGGTACCCAAGGCTGTAACCCCCTTAGCCCGGCCTAGACGGTTGACCCGAACTACGAAGATTACACGGGGAAAACCAAAGTCAACCCGAAAGTCAACCTTGATTAACAACCCTTTTTTTCTTTTTAACCTTGTCTAAATGCATATTAACCCTAGGTGTACTCTTGAGATAAGCATACTAAAAAATCACAGCAATCGGAAAACAATAAGGGACTCAATTGCACAACATACAAATTTAGGGACCAATTTGTAAATTCTGGAAATTAAGAGAACTTTACCAATTTTTAAGTTAACATTATGAAATTAGTCATGTTTCATGCTTCTCTGTCAAATTTCATCTCAAACGGACATCTCAAACTCAATCAATTGCATATACAAAAATCAGGACTAAAACGTAAAGCTTGCAAACCTCAAAACCATTCAAATCAGTGCCCAACGGTAAAGTGTTTTGAAACGGGTCTAGGCCGTTCAGAAACACCCCTTGGCAGTAGCCAAAGTGTTTCGAAACACCTCTGCCCGTTTTGAAACACCCAGGCCAAAATATGCACATGTTTCGAAACAGTCAAGGGTGTTTCGAAACACCCTGCCCAGAAACAGCAGAAAGGCCTGTTTTACACTCTTTCGACCCACCAAACACACTCATAAGACCTCCATGTCATGCTAACAAGTCATCAAACATTAAAGTAACACATTTGCATCATCAAAGCTCAATCACGGCCTCACATAACAAAAACCACAAGTCTAAAGGCATGCATCCTATATAGAAAAGCAAGCAATCATCAAATCTCTAAAACAAAATACCAAATGGCCATTTACATGTTCCAACACCATAGGCATTAAACCAAACCTAGGGAGTCCAAAACATCTCCCAAAAACACAATCTAGGTTCCCATTGCCAAATACCAAAAGCTAATAGTGTTGTGAAAATAGTCACCATACATGAGCTTAGACTTTCACTTGGATCCTTGACTTCCTTGCTGCCCTTAAAGTACTTCAATGCTCTGCATTATTGGTTCAAGAAAGAGAGAGCGTAAGCACATATGCTTAGTGAGAAATGCTCTAATAAAACAACACAATAATGCACTTTGTAAAACACCTTTTCAAGGCCTTTAATTTCAAAACATCATTTATCATGCATTTATGCATACAAACCAAGCATCTCATGCTTCAATTCATCAACATGTCATATTGGCTTTCAAGTGATAATCCATAACCATTTTTCAACTCAAAACACAATCGGATACGCAGATTACAAGCGTTGTCCCATACGCTTCATACACACTACCAAACACTCAAGGTGGAGTTTACCGGTACAATCACAACCCCTCAACACCCGTGATGGAGTCTACGGTACAATCACAACCCCTCCACATCACTCATTGGTAGTTATATAACGTCACTAACGAGAACACGAGACACACAACACAAGATCCTCACATGGCATTTTAACCACCATTATGATCTTAGACATCTCGTTAGTGTTCTTGGATGGAGTTTACGGTACCATTACAACCCCTCAACATCCAAGGCGACTTTATTCACGGTGCACCCAATCCTATAGCCGGCTAACTATATCCGATTCAAGTACTTTTAAACCAACACATCACTTGCCAATATACATCATTTACCATCATCAATCCACTGTTTTAAAGCATTTAACAAAGCCATTAAATAATCATGCATCATCATGCATCAAACCACATTTATCAATGTTTAAATCAAGGATCTCTTACCTTGAGCATCCTTCAACACATGGCTTACAAAACCAGCATTAAACATGCTAAAATATGCTTTCAAAACAGAATTTAAACATGCAAAATAAACACATTGCATTCAACCATCTCATGGTTCTTCAAAAAGAGAGTTTCTCCGAAAAACTTACTCTTGAGCTTAGCTAAGTTTTTTAGACTTAAACTAAGCTCCCATAACCTTCCAACATTGGTTTCAAAGCTGAAAACCAAACTTCACTCACCGATTTCGTTTCGCAAGCTTACCGAAACGCCGATCAAGCCTCCGGATCAACACCACAAGGATCCGAAGATGTCTCCCCTCTAAATGTGGATTTCTCCTTGTTTAGAGCCAAAATTCTTGAAAATTCAATAAGCAAATGATGAGGATTTGGTGTGGAAATGATTAGAAATCATTTAGAGATTGAAATCTCAACTTTAGGTGTTAAAATCAAAGGAAAAGTGCTTGTGGAAATGTGTTTGGCTGAGGGAAAATTGAGAGAAAATGAAATGGGAAAATTTTGGCAAAAGTTAGTTATGAAACTAAAATATCTCTTTTCCCTCTTTTCTTTTTATTTAATAACATTAAATGAGTCTTTAAAATTTAAGAAAAATATGGAGAAACCCTCCCTTGGGTAAATTAGCTCCTTAAAGATTCAAAGTTTCAATCCTTTTAAAACAGTCACCAACTTTTCAAAAATTACATTTTAGTCACTAACTTGAAATGTCATATTTCCAAACCCCATTTTATAAAATTGATTTCACCACTCTCTTATATATAATAAAAGAGGATTTTTAGATATTTTTCCATATTTTTAATGCATCCCGAACTAGGCTTTACCTAAAATCACCTTTTATATTCGAATCGTAATTTAAATCGGTCCGGTTCAGACCCTAAACTTCCAAGCCCAAAATTGGGGTGTTACAACTCTCCTCCCCTTAAGAAATTTCTTCCTCGAAATTTACCTGAAGGAAAAAGGTACGGAAACTGCTTCAACATGTCATCCTTCCGTTCCCACGTGGCTTCTTCAACACCACGATGCTTCCACAATACCTTTACCAACTCAATGGTCTTGCCTCGAAGAACTTTACTATCCGAATCCAGAATCTTCACTGGTTCCTCATCATAGGTCAAATCCGGATTCAACTCCACTTCCTCCACAGGCATCACATGAGAAGGATCCGATCTATACTTCCGAAGCATAGAAACATGAAACACATCATGAATCTTTTCTAACTCTTGCGGTAACCTCAACTTGTACGCAACAGGACCCACACGCTCAATCACCTCGTATGGTCCAATGTACCTAGGGCTCAACTTACCCTTTCGGCTAAACCTCATCACCTTTTTCCAAGGCGAAACTTTCAAAAACACATGGTCACCCACCGCATACTCAATCTCCTTACGCTTCAAATCCGCGTAAGACTTTTGCCGATCAGAAGCTGCCTTCAATCGCTCACAAATGAGCTTCACCTTCTCGGTGGTTCCTTTCAACAAAGCTGGCATCGAAACCAACTTCTGACCTGTTTCAGCCCAACAAAGAGGAGTCCTACACTTCCCCCCGTACAAAGCTTCATAAGGTGCCATTTGAATACTTGCCTGATAACTATTATTATAGGCAAACTCCACCAAAGGCAAATGTTTCTCCCAAGAACCCTGAAACTCAATCACGCTCAGACTGTCCACCAAACACCTGGATAACACGCTCAGACTGTCCATCCGTCTGCGGATGATAAGAAGTACTGAAATTCAACCGTGTACCCAAAGCCTGATGCAAACACTGCCAGAAACGTGATGTAAACCTCAGATCTCTATCCGACACAATCGACTTTGGCACACCATGCAGCCGCACAATCTCAGCAATGTACAGCTCCGCAAGCTTATCCAAAGTGTACGTAGTATGCACAGGCAAGAAATGCGCACACTTCGTCAGGTGATCCACAATCACCAACACCGAATTCTTCTTCGATGGCAACAAAGGCAAACCAGACACAAAGTCCATGGTAATCCTCTCCCACTTCCACTCAGGAATCCTCAACGGTTGCAACAACCCTGAAGGAAACTGATGCTCAGCCTTAACTCGCTGACATACCATGCACTTGTTTACAAACTCAGCAACATCTTTATTTAAACCCACCCAATAGTACTCATCACGAAGATCACAGTACATCTTAGTACTACCAGGGTGCATAGCAAAAGGACTACTATGAGCTTCAGTCAGAATAGCACGCCTCAAATCAGCATCATTGGGCACTACTATCCGACTCCCAAAGCATAAAACTCCATCATCATTAAAGCATATATCCGATGGTCTATCCTCCGCAATATCCTGAACATATGGCACCAACGAATCATCCAACAACTACTTTTCCTTAATCAACTGAATCAAGGATGGTTTCACTTGCAACTCAGCCACAAGACCACCATCACGCGAAATGCTCAAACTAGAAAACATAGCCCTCAACTCAACAGCTACCTTCCTACTCAAGGCATCCGCTACAACATTAGCTTTACCCGGATGGTACTCGATAGTCAAATCGTAATCCTTAAGCAACTCCACCCAACGTCGTTGCCTAAGATTCAACTCTTTCTGAGACATCAAATACTTCAAACTCTTGTGGACCGTGTACACAGTACACTTCTCACAATACAAGTAATGTCTCCAAATTTTCAAAGCAAAACTACCGCAGCTAACTCAATGTTATGCGTAGGATAATTGCGCTCATGCACCTTCAACTGACGCGATGCATAAGCCACCACCTTACCCTTTTGCATCAACACATATCCCAAACCAACGTAGGACGCATCACTATACATCACAAACTCTTTCCCTGATTCAGGTTGAACCAAGATAGGAGCTTGCGTTAAAGCTGCCTTAAGCTTCTCAAAAGCCTGCTGTCTCGCTTCCGTCCACTCATACTTAACATCCTTCTGCAACAACTTCGTCAAAGGTACAACAATCTTTGAAAACCCATCCACGAACCTCCGATAGTACCCCGCCAAACCAAGGAAACTATGGACTTCATGAACAGACTTAGGAGGCTTCCAATTCATCACTGCCTCAATCTTTTGAGGATCAACACGAATCCCCTCAGCAGAAACCACATGACCAAGAAACACAACTTCTCTAAGCCAGAACTTACACTTACTCAGCTTGGCATAAAGCTGATTCTCCAACAAAGCCTGTAACACAATTCTCAAATGCCCTTCATGCTCCTCCTCAGTACGAGAGTACACGAGAATATCATCAATGAACACCACAACAAATTTATCCAAGTATTCATGGAACACTCTATTCATCATGTCCATGAAAGCTGCAGGAGCATTCGTCAAACCAAATGGCATCACAAGAAACTCATAATGTCCATACCTTGTTCTGAAGGCTGTCTTTGGCACATCCACATCCTTCACCTTCAGCTGATAATACCCTGACCTTAAGTCAATTTTAGAGAACACAGCCGCTCCCCGAAATTGATCAAAAAGATCATCAATTCTCGGCAATGGATACCGATTCTTGATAGTCAACTTGTTAAGCTGACGGTAATCAATGCACATTCTCATAGTGCCATCCTTTTTCTTCATAAACAAGACTGGTGCACCCCAAGGTGACACACTCGACCGAATGAAACCATGATCAAGCAACTCCTGAAGTTGCGTCTTCAGCTCTTTCAACTCCTTAGGTGCCATTCGATAAGGAGTAATGGACACTGGAGTTGTGTTTTCATACAGCTCAATCCCAAACTCCACTTCGCAATCCAGGCAACTCCTCCGGAAACACACCAGGAAACTCTCGCACAGTTCTGATATCTTCGACTCGTAACTCCTTAGATCTAGGATTCATCACAAAGGCGAGGTAAGGTTCACAACCTTGCCTCAGCATCCGGCTCGCTTCCAATGTAGACACCACATTGGCAAGAAACTTCACATTCTCACCAACCACCACTACCTCATAATCATCCGCAAGCTTCAACGAAACTCGCTTATTCTCAAAATCCACTACAGCTCGATGCTCAACAAGCCAATCCATACCAAGGATTACATCAAAACCATAGAAAGGCAATTCCATAAAATCAACATGAAAAACATGATCTTGCACAACCAATGGACATCTTCTATAAAGCTTTCGCGTCACAACAGTCTCACCAAAAGAACTAGTTACACGCATACCAACATCCAAAGACTCAACAGGCAAACCAAACAATTGAGCATGTTCACGCAATATGTATGAGTGTGTAGATCCAGAATCAATCAAGGAAAGTAATGACAAGGATTGCAAAGTGAAAGTACCTGCGATTACATCCGTGTCATTCCTCCCCTCCCTCTGAGCATACACTCTGGCCTGGCCACCACCCTCAGGCTGAACAGCTACCACATGAGCCACATTCCTTCCACCATCCTCCCTGCGCTGGAAGTTACCGCGGCCGCGCCCACGGCCTCTCTGTGGTGCAACAACTCCAGGAGCACATCCCTGACCACCACCGGCCAACAGAGGGCACTCCCTCTTCATGTGATCCGCCGAACCACAGTTCCAGCACGAAGTACCGGTCACCACAATAGGAGCATGTACCTCCCTCGCTGCACGAGGACAATCACGCCTCAGATGACCACGCGATCCACATGCCCAACATGTGTTCTGATCAGCTCTCGCCTTGTCCTCCTGAATAGGCGCACCTTGCCCTCCACCACCACGCCTAGCTGAAGACTGATACTTCCGATCACGTCCTCTCTTGTTCCGTCCGCCACCGAAACTATACTCAGCAGCTCGCTTGCCCGCACTAGGACCAACTCCTCTAGAAGATAAACCCAAATTCAACTAAATGTCTTTTACTCTACCAGCCAGCACATCAAAGTCAGAGTACTCAGCAGCCAGCATATAGGTCTTCACTTCCGTCACCAAACCATAATGGAAACGTTCACACCTCTCCCGCTCATCAGGGATAAGCTCAGGTGCGTACTAACTGAGTCGGACAAACTGAACCTCGTACTCAGCCACTGACATGCTCCCTTGAGTAAGAGACATGAATTCCCTTTTCTTTTCATCCAGGTACCGCACACCCAGATACCTCCTCTTGAACGCGTTCAGAAAGAACGTCCAAGTCACGTCAGCATCGTCCATTCCAGAGATAGTGGTTGTCCACCAGGTATACGCATCGTCATGCAACAACGATATAACACAGCCCAGCTTCTGCACTTCATTGCAGTTCATTTGTCCCAAAATTCTCTTGGTACTTTCCAACCAAGACTCAGAACCTTCAGCAGACAAACCCGTGAACTCAGTCCCTCCCAGACTGCGCAAGCGTTCCAGAGGTAGTCTAGCATTAGCATCTCCTTGATGCCCAGCTCCATGAGCTCCAGCTACCGCCGCCTGAAAGGCTCCAGCAATAGCCTGAATCAGCATTGGCATGTCAGGAGCAACTTGCCCCTGCCCAGCTTCAGGTCCAGCGACCCCAGCACCAGCACCAACACCGGCTCCCTCACCCTCAGCACCACCACCCCCGGGTGGATGAGGTAAATCCACTACATTTTTAGCATTCTCTTCTTTCTCATTTTGAGCCATAGCTCGCGTATTAATCCTCGTCTCTCTACAAGGTCCCATTTACTATACAATGCAATCACCATGCAATAAACAAAGTCAGGCTCAGCAAGGTAAGCAATCCAAGTACTCAAGCTCGTTTCCAATTAAAAACAAATCATTTCATTAGCTTTGATATGGCAATGGGTCCCTCTAACATGCTTCACCACAGCATACACCACAACTGCAACATACTTACTATTCATACATCATACATTCATTCAACAAGTATACAAAGCAATCATACACTTATCACCCACATAACCATTCCCAAATACTCGAGAACCTGGCTCTGATACCACCAAATGTAACCCCTTTAGCCCGACCTAGACGGTTGACCCGAACTACGAAGATTACACGGGGAAAACCAAAGTCAACCCAAAAGTCAACCTTGATTAACGACCTTTTTTTCTTTTTAACCTTGTCTAAATGCATATTAACCCTAGGTGTACTCTTGAGATAGCATACGTAACAATCATAGCAATCGGAAAACAATAAGGGACTCAATTGCACAACATACGAATTTAGGGACCAATTTGTAAAATCTAGAAATTAAGAGAAATTTACCAATTTTTAAGTTACCATTATGAAAATGTTTCATGCTTCTCTGTCAAATTTCATCTCAAACGGACATCTCAAACTCAATCAATTGCATATACAAAAATCAGGACTAAAACGTAAAGCTTGCAAACCTCAAAACCATTCAAATCAGTGCCCAACGGTCAAGTGTTTCGAAACGGGTCTAGGCCGTTCAGAAACACCCCTTGGAAGTAACCAAAGTGTTTCGAAACACCTCTTCCCGTTTCGAAACACCCAGGCCAAAATATGCACCTGTTTCGAAACAGGCAAGGGTGTTTCGAAACACCCTGCCCAGAAACAGCAGAAAGGCCTGTTTTACACTCTTTCGACCCACCAAACACGCTCATAAGACCTCCATGTCATGCCAACAAGTCATCAAACATTAAAGGAACACATTTGCATCATCAAAGCTCAATCACGGCCTCACATAAGAAAAACCACAAGTCTAAAGGCATGCATCCTATATAGAAAAGCAAGCAATCATCAAATCTCTAAAACAAAATACCAAATGGCAAACTCGAAATGAAATCCATGGTGATATTTTCCCACTTCCATTCCGGAATCCTCAACGGTTGCAACAAACCTGAAGGAACCTGATGTTCTGCCTTCACTCTCTGGCATACCATACACTTACTCACGAAATCGGCTACGTCTTTCTTCAAACCAACCCAATAGTATTCATTCGTCAAATCACGATACATCTTTGTACTACCAAGATGCATAGCAACCGGGCTACTGTGTGCTTCGGTCAAGATAGTATTCTCAAATCACTATCATCCGGCACAACTATTCTATCTCTGAAACACAAGACCCCATCAACACTGAAACTGTAGTCCGATGGTCTACCCTCAGCTATATCTTGCACGTGAGGTGCCAAAGATCTATCTAACAACTGTTCCTCTCTAATCAACTGGCCTAAGGTAGGTCTAACCTGAAGCTCGGCCACTAGACCACCATCACCGGACAAGCTCAAACTAGCAAACATGGCTCTCAACTCAACAGCTACCTTCCTACTCAAAGCATCAGCCACTACATTAGCTTTACCCGGATGGTACTCAATCGTGAGATCGTAGTCCTTGAGCAACTCTAGCCACCTATGTTGTCTAAGGTTCAACTCTTGTTGTGTCATTATATACTTCAGACTCTTGTGATTCGTATACACTGTGCATTTCTCACCATACAAATAATGTCTCCAGATCTTCAAGGCAAACACAACTGCGGCTAGCTTTATGTCGTGTGTCGGATAATTACGCTCATGAGTCTTCAACTGTCTCGAGGCATAAGCCACAACTCTTCCATCCCTCATGAGCACACAACCTAAACCTACATATGAAGCATCACTTTAGATCACATAATCTTTCCCCGACTCTGGCTGAATCAAAATCGGTGCATCTGTCAAAGCTTCTTTCAGTTTCTCAAAAGCTTGTTGTCTCGCATCTGACCACTCAAATTGAACATTATTCTGAAGCAACTTTGTCAAAGGAGCGGCTATCTTCGAGAAACCATCCACAAACCTCCTATAGTAACCGGCTAAGCCTAAGAAACTACGAATCTCTGTCACAAACTTTGGTTGCTTCCACTCAACAATGGCCGCTATCTTCTTCGGATCAACTTTAATCCCTTCGGCTGACACTACATGTCCTAGGAAGACTACTTCTCTAATCCAAAACTCACACTTACTCAACTCAGCGTACAACTGGTTGTCTAGCAAGGTCTGCAAAACTAATCTCAAATGCCGGTCATGGTCTAACTCAGTACGCGAATACACCAAAATATCATCTATGAAAACAACCACAAACTGATCTAAGTACTGATGGAAGATTCTGTTCATCTTGTCCATGAAAGCAGCTGGTGTGTTTGTCAACCCAAACGGAATAACTAAAAACTCATAGTGACCATACCTAGTCCTAAAAGCTATCTTCGGTACATCAACATCTTTTACCTTCAACTGGTAATAACCGGACCTCAAATCAATCTTGGAAAAGACTGATGCCCCTCTTAACTGATCAAACAAATCATCGATACGCGGCAAGGGATACTTGTTTTTCACTGTCAACTGATTCAACTGTCTATAATCGATGCACATCCGCATACTATCGTCTTTCTTCTTCACAAACAAAACCAAAGCGCCCCAAGGTGAAGAACTCGGACGGATAAAACCTCTATCTGAAAACTCTTGTAACTGAGTCTTCAACTCTTTCAGTTCTTTCGGTGACATACGGTACAGAGCAATCGAAACAGGAGCAGAATCTGAATATGTCTCTATAGCAAACTCTACCTCTCTATCAGGCGGTAAACCGAGAAATTCTTCCGGAAACACACTCGGAAAATCACACATTATTCTGATATCCTGAGGTCTAACTTCATTCATGTTCGGATTCATCACGTAGGCCAGTTACGCCTCACAACCCAACTCAACTAACTTCTGAGCCTCTAAGGCTGAAACAACATTCGATAAGAATTTCACATTCTCACCTACTACCACAATCTCATAGTCATCCGCAAGCTTCAAGAAAACTCTCTTTGTTTCAGAATCTATCCTAGCTCTATGTTCTGTAAGCCAGTCCATACCCAAAATCACATCGAAACTATAAAACGGTAACTCCATCATATCCATTGGAAATATGTTCCCCTGAACCGTTAACCAACACCTTCTGTACATCTTCCTAACCACTACCGTATCCCCGAAGGAACGAGTAACACTAACACGTACCTCTAGTACCTCACAAGGTAAATTCAACATTTTTTCATGCTCACTTAGAATATATGAATGCGTAGACCCGGAGTCAATCAAGGAAAGCAAAATCAGAGACTGTATCGAGAAATTACCTGCAATCACATCTGTATCGTTCTGTCCCTCTCGCTGAGCATAAAATCTAGCCTGACCTCCGCCCTCTAGCTGAACCGCAACCACATGTTCTATATTCCTCTGGCCATAGTTCCTTGGCTGAAAGTTACCTCGACCGCACCCACGGCCTCTCGGATAATCAATAGCTCTAGCAAAAGCCTGAACTTGAACTGGTGCAAACCCAGCCTGATGTGGACAATCACGCCTAAGGTGATCTCTAGCTCCACAGTTCCAACACGAATGAAAGTTTCCCCAACACTCTCCGGTGTGATGCCTCCCGCATCTAGTACACTCGGGCAAACGCCCACTCGCTCTCTGGCCCTGATGGCCTCTACCGTGGTTACCACCACCACGTCTGTGATCGAAATGATGACTATTGTCTCGATGCCTCTTGGCATCACCTCTATCAAAGTCGCCAGACCTCTTCTTGAAATTAGAACCACCAGAACGTTTGGTCAGACCCAAACTGTGCTCTATGTCCTTGGCCCTAGCGACCAAGACATCAAAGTTCGTGTAGTCCGTAGCGAAAGTGTACCTCTTCACTTCCTCGCTCAACCTGTAACAGAAACGGTCACAACGTTCCCTCTTAGTAGGAACTAGCTCGGACGCATACTGACTCAATCTGATGAACCGTATCTCATACTCGGTCACCGTCATATTCCCTTGAAGCAATGCCATGAACTCTCTCTTCTTCTCATCAAGATAACGGGACCCAGATACTTCTTACGGAAAGCAGACTCAAAGAACTCTCAAGTGATCTCGGCATCTGGCATACCCGTAGTAATGGTGACCCACCAAGTGTAGGCATCACCCTGAAGTAGAGAAACAACGCACCCCAGTCTGCGTGCTCCAGTACAACCCATCTGAGACAAAATACGAACGGTCTTGTCAAACCAAGCCACTGATCTCTCGGGTGCCAACTTTTGGAACTCTTCACCTCCCAAACTACGAAGCCTCTCAAGTGGCAAACTGGTGCCCTCACCATGAGGTTGTGCCACTGCATGTCCCCCAGCCACTACTGCCTGAAAAGCCCCAGCTATAGCCTGAACTAACGGTGCCAAATCTATATCAGCCGGACCTTGACCAACCTGAGGTCCTACACCCTCAACTCTCGCCTCACCTCCCTCTCGACGAGGAGGAGAAAGAGGAGGTGGATGAGCCTCCGCCTCAACAACCGGCTTAACTTCCGGAGTTGCTTCCCGTGGTTCCAGATGAACCATCCTAGGCCTGCCTCTAGGTCTCATCTTACGGCTAGCAAGATAACAACTACAAACAAACAAGCACACAAGGATTAAGTTAGCAAAGGCAAGGGTCCAAAGTTCTCAAGTATTCATTTACAAAATCCTTTCAAATAAGTAATAGTAGCAATGGGAACTCGACACTACACCTCAACACAACAACCATACTAACACATGCTTTCAAACACTATGCAAGTAAGCGAACAACAAGCATACATAGCAAAACATTCACCGTACAACATACACCGAGATATTGCAACATAAAACTTCAACCTTACCTTACTTACCTTCCCGATGTCGCGTAAACCTCAGGCTCTAATACCAATAAATGTAACCACCTTGTCCCGGTCTAGACGACAGACTGGTCCGAGCAGGTTACACGGGGAAAACCGAAGTGAAACCCGTTAAGGCTCCACTTTGATTAGCAACCCTAGAAAATTTTTCTTTTAATTATCTTGTCTAAATGTATCATTTAGTCTTATGTGTGAAAACGACAGCGGAAAACGACAACGAGACGATGCAAGCAGGTCATAAGGTATCTTAAATTTACAGAGTGACACGTTAGTCCGATTTCATGCTTACGAAGCAAAACCATACATAAACGATGCTTATAAACTTAACACGGAAGCAAATAACAAATGGGACTAAAACACCACATCCGAGAACCCTTGAAGATGCCTAAAATCCCAATTACAAGCCTGCGTTTCGAAACTGGCTTGCCCGTTTCGATACGCGGGCTCCAATTTAAAAGCCAGACCATGCTGTACCGATACGGTCCACTACGTTCCGGTACGGGGGTCTCCAGTAACAAGATGTTCAGGAACTCGTTTTGAAACAGGCACTCACAGAGGCAAACCGTATCGAAACGCGTACCGAAATGAAAGCTCACAATGTCAAATCGTATCGAAATGGCACCACTCTTGTTCCGATACGAGTATCCCTGAAGCTACACCCGTTCCGAAACAACCACGAGCGTTTCGAAACGCCTGCACTCTGTGTGACCCTGAAAATAGTTTTCTGCATCTCCAAACATTCTCAAACATGCCCCAAATTATCAAGATTCATAAAACAACAATCATACACACAATCTAAAGGCATTTCAACCTACCACAAGCATAATCAAACATATAAACATTCATGACAAGACCATTTCATCTAAAAGAACATACATCCACATCACATAACATAAAACAAGGTTACATGCCTTCAATACAAAACATAAACATCTCATAGAACATGGTTTACAATTCATCAACACAAAAGCATAGGCACTTAACAACATGTAAGCCAAACACAAATGAGTCTAACACATGCTCCTACAACACGTAGCATCCCCATTGCTAACTACTACATTATTCTATAAAACCATACTTGAGCAAACACAAACGCGCTTGGATGCCCCTTCCTTGCTCCTTGCTAACTCCACACTAATGATCTGCAATGCCGAAAATGAGAGCGTAAGCTAGAAGCTTAGTGAGGGAGCTCAAAGAAAAACATCGACAATGCAGGGTTCAAGCATGACATCCTTAAAACATTCACAAGGCATACATTTACACTATTAAAGCAACATATCCAACGATTACAAGGATGCATGAACATGGCATCTTACCTCATGTTATGCTAAGCAAAGATATAACAAATATCTTACACAACAACCACACATGAACAAGTATATTGGCAACTATATAGCTTACTCGGATATGCGGATAACTTCCATTGGGATTTTTGCCCCAACGTACTCAAACAACAATTACCTTTCGGTGGTATTACACACATCAACGTTTTCATTCATGGATAGGATTACACGCATCATCACATACTAACATTTTCCAGTGGAATGTTATCTCATCGTACTCCTCCTTGATGACTACACGTCACCATGGCCACGCGCGAATTTGACTCTTACCGTGTGCACACTCATCCTAATGATCGATTATTTATACCTAGTAATTATAACTGGTGCCAACATACTAAACAAATCTCACCATGATTTCACAATCATGCAACATAACATATCATCACCACATACATCACCAATACATATATCAGCATGCATAAACGAACACATACTACACAAGTCCACATCTATGCACATTAAGCAAGAACTCATAAAGTCAAACAAGAGATTAAGCTACCAACTTAATCCCCACCTTAGATTGGCCTACCAAGCACAACCTAAAACCTCAACCACACACTTGAACCAATTTAAAACCGTTTTAAATAAACCACTCACTGAGCACCCTTATAGCAAACCGAGATAGCCGATCAAGCCTCCAAATTTCCCGAAATCGAGCCCGAATCTTCTCCAACGATTTCTATTGATTCTAATCAACCAAAAACAACATATTACTACAAAAATCATTCACAAAACACTGCCACTAATCAGATTACAACCACAAGACCATTTCTCTACATTTCCAAGCCATGAACTAACCCAAAATCCTCATTTTTCGGACTCTCACACAACCCAGCAGAAATCTATCAAAACCCATACCCAAATCATCATTAAACACCTTCAAAACAACCTTCAAGCATCACTATATCATCAGCCCAACTCCCCTTTGCAAAGCTACCCCAAAAACCCAAGTTTTCAACCCTTTAAAACACCCACAAAAACCCATTTCGGGATTTTCAACAAAACACCACCAAATTAAGATATGATACACTTAAAGGTGAGATTATAACATATATTATCTTTACAAATCAAAAGCGCTAAATGAAAAACCCTTAAAGCTCCCACCTTTTACTAAAAATTTTGAAAACATGAACAACCCAAAAATAAAGCTTATGAAAATCTAAAGCAGTAGAAACATTTAGAATGACGAGGAGAAGTGAAAAACGTAATTACCTCGAAGAAAGCTCTTGAAATCGATGAAGAAAATAATGGAACAGTGTTTTGGGGGTTTGGGGAGGTTTTGTCGTGAAAATGGTTGAAGGAAGAAGATGATGAAGACATTTCAAAAAGTCCTTTTTTACTCATCTTATTTCCTTTATTTAGATAATTACCTTTTAACCCTTAATGAAATCTCAAGCCCTTTTAATTAAAACCAAAGCCCATTTTAATTTAAAACAAACCCACTACTCGAACCCGACTCACACACTTAACTTTCGACCCCTAAATCTGGGTGTTACAAGGGTTTCGACAAGAAGGAGTTTCTCTCAAATTTCAATTGTGTTCTCTCCAACTTGTCGATTACATATATATAGGGGAGGTACCTAGGTCTAAGTCGATTTAGGGTAGGAATACTAGTTAGAGTGTGATTACAACTATTTAAAAGATCATTAAATACTTATAGATTCCCATTTGACTTTTCTTCAACTTGACTTTGACCTGGCTTTTCTTTGTCTGCTGGGCTCCAATGCACGTGCAAGTGGTCTCTAAAAATCAGGCTTGTTGAGCTCTTTCTATCGCATATCACTTTGCATTTTTTCCATTCTTCCTTGAAGTGCTACCTCGGCGGCAAGTAGTTGACTGCCTCGGCGGGGATATGGACTGGTGTGCAGATGTCGGCACATCTTTACATTATGGTTCTTTCCTCCTCGATCAGCTCTCCTGATGCTCCAACAGCTTCCTCTTTCAGCTTTCAGCTTTCTCTTTCAGCTGCCAGCTTTCTCGTCATCTGCCCTCTTTGCTGCCTAGGCAGCATCTGCCTGGGTGGGTACCTACGCACAAGGAGAAAACGCACTTGAGCAGTATCATATGTATAAAATCAACTAAATTCATCAAATAAGATAGATTATCTAATTTATGTTATTTTGTGTATGTTACCTAATAAATGCAACCTAAACTATACTTAAGAACAACAATAATTGAGCTAAACTATGGTATAAATATAGGACATTTACACACTTAACAGAGAGAAATCTCGTATCCAATTCAATACCACCTGAAAATCGAATTCTATCGCCAAATTTACCTTTCCAAGCCAACCAGATTCTTTGAAAATTAGTAGAGCATTCTTTATTGCATAATTTTCAGCATACTCTGAACTTACACACTGCACTAGACCCGAAAACAATGCCATAACATCTCCAGTACTATTACGCAGAACCCTTCCACAACCAGAAGCATCTTGACACCATGAACCGTCCATATTGAACTTCAAGCGTCCTTCATCCGATTGAATCCAAGCAATAGAAGACCCACCAGAATCACAGGAGGAAACGAGACATGAAAAAGGATTACTCCACCAGTTTCTTTCACTCAATAGAATCCCTTCATTCATTGCTTTGATCCAAATAAAAGCCCTCATCTTCGAGTTAAATAACAAATTCTTCAATGTAGTTACTTTAGCATTAAATATTTTTTCATTACGAGCTAACCATACACTCCAAGTCGCAATCGTGATTAACCACACCGTTCGTACTTGTCCATACCTTGTATTACTGAAGCAGAAACTAAAGAATTCATCTAAATCAGTTGGCTACAGACAACCACAAGCAGAAATTATCCCAAAAGAAACTGATAAACCTGCATTCAACAAATAGATGACTTGCAGACTCTAAACCAACGCCACACCAAGGACAACCTCCAAAGAAAATTCTTCACCTTGGGAGAAACTTTCAACTTTAGATCTTATCAAAATCAAAATCGGATCATCAATTTGCTCGGATAACTTTCTTACCGAGAATCTACCTGATTGATTTGGTTGCCAAATAATTTTATCCTTCTCCTGAGTGATTGCCTCATTAATGACTAATTTCCTTAATTTCTCCAAGAGTTTCAACTCTCTTTCCAGCAGGGGTCCAGTGAACATGTCATCCTATTCAATTTCATGTAGGCTATCTTTAGATCCTAACGAAGCTACCACCACTCCCTTCTTTTGACAAGCCTATATAACCTTGCCAATTCTAAACGTAACGATTTCAAACCACACCAAAAATCTTCCCAAAATAGGATTGAGGCTCCATCCCCAAGCTTCCATCTAAACATAGCCACATCCATCCACTTAGTTGCCCGTTCATCTTGTAAATTTGCCACAATACCTTTTCAAATGATGAAAACTTCCTTAGAACCTTCAAGAGGAGCAACCCATTTTTATCCACTTCTCCATATTTTGCACAAATAATCTGTCTCCATAATGATTCCTTTTCCGTGACAAACCGTCATCCCCACTTGGCTAATAACGTCTTATTCTTAGCTTTGATGTTCATCACCCTTGCAACTCCTGTTTTCTTAGATAAACAAATACGTCCCCAGTTAACTCTAGCCAACATTTTGGACCCAAAGGAAATTCTTCCTTATTTTCTCAATCTTCAACAAAACAGTCTTGGATACTTTAAAAAGGGACATATAATATAATGGTATTGTTGATAGGACAAAGTTAATTAAAATCACCTTACCAGCAAACCACAGGGATCTACTTCTTCATCCTGCAAGTTTCTTGTCACACCTTTCCAATACAGGGTCCCAAGTTTGCACTCTTTTTGGACCAGCTCCTAAGGGGATACCAAGATACTTGAATGGCAATTCTCCAATTTTGTATCCACATTTTTTTTTTGGAAGTAGCTCTGTTTTTGCAAGTAGCTCTGTTCTTGTTAACTCGAGACATACTTAAGCGGAACCAAAATGCGAGACTCACATTTGCTTTGATATTACCCCATTAACATTCTGCGAATAAAAATTCCCTATTTAATTTCAAACACTTGAATCTTTCTGAGAAAAAAATCATGTGCTATAACTATAAACATTGACATCTGTTAATCAAAAGCAATAAACAAAACCAGCATGATTTGTTGTTGACGGCAGAATCAATCCGATAACACCCACTTAATTAATTAAATTATTCATAATTATTATGCAAGCATGAAATAACCCTTAGGCCATGCCACGAATCTGCAAAATGGGGACATTTGAGTAGGTGGGTTGTCAGCTTCAATGGTAACTAATTAATTAAGGAATGACATTGTCTTTAAAAGTGTTACGTGAGAACTAAACCTAGAATTGATTAAAAGCAAAAAGACTTTTAGATTGTAATTAGTTATTGTGTCGTTTACATACACTTTTTTGAATAAAAACTCTCTATTTTTTTAAAAAAATTTAATGTCTGAACACTAAAAAATTAAATTATACCCTTTAATTTTAAAACTTTAAAAAGTTAAACCTTACACAATAAATTTTAAATAATTATTTTGATTATTATATTAGATTTCAACAACCACATGAGATAATCATAGAAGCAAAACCAACCAACTTAAAAAGGCTTAATGTGTTTTCCATATGGTATAATTTGGTTTTCTAGAACATAATTAGGTTGTTTGTAATATCGGCTATATTGCTTCAACCCTATGCATATTCTTGTTTATATTAAACCCAATTTTTGTATCAGAATACAGAAGAGAAGCCCCACAAAGATGAAGAACAGTAACAGCAATACTAAGCTGATTCTCCTTCATCCTTACATCCAAAAACAAGGCAGCTCAAACAGATTATTAGGGCTCCTTGCTTTTCTTTCCTTCTTCACCATTGCTTTCCTTTTAACACTTGTATACACTAGAGAGTCGATCAGTAGTAGAACGGCCGCCGCCAGCACAACCCTCACAGGCCTTGCTGGCGGCTCTGTCATAGGTGGCCAGCCGTTGCCGACCACCGTCATCAACACCCTCCTCCATTACGCTTCGAGAATCAACGAAAGTTACCACATGGCATACTCCGAGCTGAAGCCGATTTCCGATGTGCTGCGCAAATGTTCTTCCCCTTGCAACCTGCTCGTTTTCGGCCTAACGCAGGAAACCCTTCTCTGGAAGGCGTTGAACCACAACGGACGCACCGTTTTCATCGACGAAAACCGGTACTACGCCGCCTATTACGAGGAGTTACACCCCGAAATCGACGCCTTCGACGTGCAATACACGACGAAGTTAAGAGAGACCAGGGAGCTGATCGCGTCGGCTAAGGAACAGATTCGGAACGAATGCAGACCGGTCCAGAACCTGTTGTTCTCGGAGTGCAAGCTCGGGATCAATGACTTGCCGAACCATGTGTACGAAGTGGACTGGGATGTGATATTGATCGACGGACCGAGAGACGACGGAGTGGACGGACCCGGAAGGATGCAGCCGATGTTCACTTCGGGGGTGCTGGCGAGGAGCAAGAAAGGTGGGAACCCGAAGACTCATATCTTCGTCCATGATTATTACAGAGATGAGGAGAAGATGCCCGGCGAAGAGTTTTTGTGCAAGGAGAACATGGTGGAATACAACGATACGCTTGCGCATTTCGTGGTGGAAAGAATGGAGGAAAACAGCTTCGAATACTGTCGGAATAAGAACAATCATACGTTAACGAAAGATTCATGATATTCCTACTCATCCAACTTCATAAAAGAACATAATGCATATAATACAAGTGGTTAAACAAAAAATAATAATACATATACAGTCCCAATGGGTAAAAAAAATGGTATGGACAAAAGAAGTGGAAATTTATGATGATTTGATCTGATATTTGTGTTAGATGGATCGACCCTTTCTTGTTGACGGGTGGGAGTGTGTGTAAACAATAACCTTTTTGGGGGGCAATGAATCATAAATGTAAACAAAGATTTATACTATTTATTTATTTTGGCTTAAGAATTCAATAAGCCTTTTAATTTTTGAAAAAAATTAATAAAGTACTTAACTTTTTTTACCAATTAATCCTTTGTACTAAGAAATTAAATTAATTAAGTCCTCAAATTAAGAAAAATACATCAATTAAGTTATTTGATCAATTTTTACCGTTAAGTCTTAACTATTTCATGTTACCTGTAATATAGCAACACCATATTGTGCCACGTGTAAATCGTAACTCCAATTTTCGCAAACCATTAACTCTATTAAAAAATTCTCATAAACCAATCTGAACAAGTCACATGTCACTTTATTAACAAAAAAACACATGACTTAAATAGAAGGTGCAAATTTCACGTTTAAGGTTTATTTTAATCTCTAAAAATCTTTATTTAACCCGAAATTTATGCTTATTTCTTTCTAATTTTTTAATTTAGTTCAGTATTTTTAATAGGCTTAAACTAAAATAGGTGCCCAAAGAATGCCTTTTTTGAACTTTAGGTGCCTAAAGTATTATTTTGTAAAAATAGGTGCCCTAAGTTTTAAAAATTATAATTTTAGGTGTCTACCGTTAATGGGTGTTAAAAAGATATTTAACCAATCAATGCTTGACACGTGATATATTTAATTTATTTTTTCTTCAAATTTTAAAATTAAAACAAAAACTTTTTATTTTTCATAAATCTCGAAAGTTTACAAAATTTACAAAACAATCCTTAAATCCCTAAAATTACCTAAACCTAAACCCCTATTCGCCGCCAAAATTCTAAAAAGCGGACCGCGATATAGCGATTGCACCGCCGTCCGAAACCGCGATTGGGGTAAAAACGGCCTGTAATCATTGCAATGCAGCCGCTTTTGCCCGAAACCGCGATATAACGATGCGGCCGCGATTTAAAATCTTGATCGCCGCCCCTGAGCACACCCCTTTGGTCATCGGACCAAGGCGGTCATTTCCCTTAACACGACGTCGCCGAAAACGGCGAACGACGTGCAGCCGAACGTCAAACGCGAAATCGACGTTTGGCTCGCATGCCCTTCGCCGTTTCCGGCGATGCCATGTTGGGAGAATGACCGTCTTGGTCCGGCGACCAAAAGGGTGTGCTCAGGGGCTGCGACCTACGGCGAAAGTGTCGGCGATTTGGGGTTTAGGTTTGGGTAATTTTAGGGATTTGAGGAATGTTTTGTAAAAATTTTAAAATTTCAAGATTTTGTGATAAACTAAATTTCTTTGGTGTTTTCGTTTAAAAAGTTAAAAATAATAAATTAGTGCCATGTGTCAAACATTGATTGGTTAAAGATTTTTTTAACACCCATTAAAGGTAGGCGCCTAAAATTATAATTTTTGAAACTTCGGGCACCTATTTTTACAAAATAATACTTTAGGCACCTAAAGTTTAAAATAGACATACTTTAGTCACTTGTTTTTAGTTTATTATTGTAATATATATTAATTACAACTATGAAGCCTAAAATTAATTTTTCAAAATTCTATCCAAATTGGAATATATATATTCAAGAGATGGCACTGAATTTCATAAGATTGAGAACTGGGAGAAGAATATGAAAGCATGTTATTAGTGGTATGGAGGTGTAGTAGAGCCAATGATCAAATTGCAAACAAAGACAGACATGTATGGATAATGGAGCAAATTTGGGGTTTATACATTCAGCAACTTGCAATTTCTCTCAGTCTGTTAAAATAATTACAACATTATTTACTTAATAAATAAGCAAAGAATTTTATGGACTTTCACTTTTCCTTTTCCTTTTCTATCTAAGAGTTTCTTTTAGTTCCATTGAACCTTTTCTTCGGTTGGAGTCTGACTGACTGGTAAACCCTTTCCCTTGGGTAACAGGGAAATCTTATCTACTCTTATTTTGGATATGAAATCTCCTAAATATATACAAAATATAAAAATATTTAAACAGCCCGTAAATAACAGTATAAAGTATAATTTAATCTTGAATAATTTAATCACTGAAGGAGTGATATTGATGTAATTAAATAACATTCATAATAATGTTAGCGAAACCCTTTACCCCAAGCAATATAATTCTATTTTCAGCAATTTATAGCGACAAATTTGTTGTACTTGGAAACCAAAATTAAGATGAACTCATTCTTAATTCCCTTAAATTTTGTTATAATCTCTATACTATAAATTAAATAGTTTAATCAGAGCAAAGATCGAGTTGTGGTTTGATTAATCCAAGTTCCAACGCCGAAATCCCCTTCTTTTAAAACTATTTTCCCCACCGCGGTACGCTTTCAATTATTCAAACCATTCCCACTGTGCCTTTATAAACCCCACAAACTCTCTTCATTCCTTCATCTCCAAGAAAACAAAACACAAACACTTTTCATAATCTCCCATGGAATCAACCATTCCCACACTTCTTCTTCTTCTTACCTTCTTCGCCTTAGCTTCTTCAACATCAAGCCGGAGAAGCGACGATGAAGTGATGGGGTTGTACAGATCATGGCTCCGCGAGCACGGCAAAGCGTACAACGGTATCGGAGAAGAAGAGAAGAGGTTCCAAATTTTTAAGGATAATTTGGGATTCATCGACGAACATAATTTCAACTCTAACAACACTACTTTTAAGCTTGGGTTGAATAAGTTTGCTGATTTAACTAACCAAGAGTACCGAGCCAAGTTCTTGGGCACCAGGACTGACCCTATGCGTCGAGTCATGAAATCCAAGAACCCTAGCCGTCGTTATGCTTACCTTGCCAGCAATAACTTGCCGGATTCGGTTGACTGGAGAGAGTACGGAGCTGTTAGTCCGGTGAAAGATCAAGGATATTGTGGTGAGTAAATTTGTTTTAATTTTCAACTTCAAAAAGAAAATAATCATATAAGGACTAATGTGAGATCAGATTACTTGAGCCGTAAGGCTTTATGGTAATTTCACTATTTTTTAAAATTTTATGTCCCTGTCAAAAACCGGACTAAGAATTGGCGGCAGAATGGTAGTTATGAGAATGGAAAGGTAGTTAGGGACTTGAGGCTTAAAGGCGCATTTAAAGGTTAGATTTTTAATAAAAATATGCAAGTCAAGACTATCAAAATTTTAATAATTTGGTTTCAAGTCTCAACTTAACCGCCCTGTTAAAGTCTATTTTTTTTCACCTTGATCAGGAAGTTGCTGGGCGTTCTCAACAGTTGCAGCAGTGGAAGGCATAAACAAAATCGTGACCGGCGAACTAATCTCTTTATCGGAGCAAGAACTCGTAGACTGTGATCGATCCTATGACTCCGGTTGCGACGGTGGCCTAATTGACTATGCCTTCCAATTCATTATTGATAATGGAGGCATCGACACTGAAAAAGACTATCCTTACCTTGGCTTTGATAACAAATGTGATTCAGCAAAAGTCAGTTTTCAATGCTTACATCCAAACTCAACAGTGATCTTGCAGTTTTCAATGGATTCTGATGCTTTTTTGTTTTAACAGAAGAATGCTAAGGTTGTTAGCATTGATGGGTACGAGGATGTTATTCCGAATGATGAGGACGCTTTAAAAAAGGCCGTCGCCCATCAGCCTGTGAGTATCGCCATTGAAGCCAGTGGCAGAGCTTTCCAGTTCTATGAATCGGTAAGCTCAGCTATGCGTCTCATGCAAATGGTCACTTCACAATTCTTTACCAGAATTGGAATGTTTCATAACTTGTCATCGTTGTAACATATTTTCAGGGAGTTTTCAATGGTGAATGTGGGTCGGCTTTAGACCATGGCGTGGTTGTGGTCGGATATGGCACCAACAAAAACGGTCAAGATTATTGGATTGTGAGGAACTCGTGGGGCAGCAAGTGGGGTGAGAAAGGATATATAAGGATGGAGCGTAATGTTAATGCTAATACCGGCAAGTGCGGCATTGCAATGGAGGCTTCCTATCCGGTTAAGAATGAGGCAAATATAATCAAACCTTACTATAATGAAAGCACCGAGAAGATCAATAGTGCTTGAATTCTTTTCTGCAATTGAAGACCACAGAGACTGAGCAAGCATGATATGCTTGGACTTTATAATTGTTGTGTATATATATAACAAGCACAACAGATGTAAAAGTGGTATTATTGTGACTTATGATTCATACAATTTCAATTCAAAAATTCAACTTCAAAACTAAATTTGATGTATACCAACTGGACTTGATGGATTGGTGCAATCTTCTGCAAAATACATTCGATGAAGGTACCAAACAGGCGACAAGGAATGTCGAATTTCCCTTTCATTACAAAGCATTCTTTGGTTTCTCTAAGCAAAAACTTCCCCGTCCCATCCAAAAGCTAATCCAGTAAAAAGCTGGCGGAAATGAACAAATATGCAATGCACAATCAAATGATCTATTTTAGACAACTTGTATTGGCAGCAGAAAGCCAGAAACAATCAGAAATTCATTCAGGTGTGAAATGTTATATAATTACCTGAGGAATTTAATCCCTAGGAAGATTGGTGCTTTCTTTTGAAGATGCCTTCTTGCCATCGTATCGCTAACAAAAGAAACAAAGAACGACATGTATTTAGCATCATCAGGCGCACAATTGAATAACACCAATGAAAAATACTACGCCGAGTATCCCAGAAAACGGATCCGAGGGAATACCTGTTTCCCAAAGGAGAAAGGAACGTATTTGTATTTGATCATGTGTAATATCTGTCTCTTCATTGTTAGGACGAATAAGGTAAACCAGTAGAAAAGGAGTATCGGCCAAAAGACGGGGACATCAAACACGCTGAAGAATGTCATCACAAAAGCAATGCTAAAAGCCTTCATAATAGAGTACCTTCACAAATAAAAGGGTTCATGTAAGAGAGGGAAATGTTGGCATTCAGCACCAAATTTGCTAAAGAACCCAGGTTTTTAATGGCACACTATCGAAGACCTCGAAGCCAAGGATTCAAATTCAGGTGTAGTGAATAAGTTTATACACAGCAACACCGCCGGAAACTCGTGAGAATGTGATAAAAGCTTTCAATTGGCATGCAGGAATGGAAATGAAGGAAAGGGTAGCATTGAGTTGAGCAAGCAAAAGATCTCTGTTACCCTGGAATTGGTTCTCACTATCCCAATCAGAGAACGCTTGCCTAGCAATCCAATTATGTGTTTACTATATAAAAAAATAAAGTAAATTCTGGTCCTATAATAATTAAAAGATATGTGATCTGTTCATAAAAAAGATATATGATCTGTTCATCAATCAGCATTGATATATAACAATAATTAAAAGAACTTCAACATTAAACATTTTCTTGCAACTTTCTCATGATTCGATTGGATTCAATTAAATCTAATTTAATTTAATTTTAGTTTTAGGAGAATGGTATGATGAAATCACGGGAGTTGGAAATATATAGAGGGTAATGGCGAACCAGAATTTGAACTCGGGGAGTCGGCGAACGAAAGGGCGAAACTCATCGGATCCGCGGGTGGGGAGGGAAGGGCCGTCCTGCATCTCGGGATCCACCTGAGGGGAAAGGAACCCCATCAGCAGATTCAGCAAGTAGATGCCGAGGCCGTAGGTGATGATGTAGAATCCCTGCACAAAGTACACGCGTACGGCGTAGATCACCATCAAAGCCAGACATCCGATCCAACGCCCCACAATGTGCGGGACCGTCTTGTCCAGGACGTGCTGGTACCGACGCGAAATCTCGAAGGTCCACCGCGATACGGCGGATGCACCGTCACCTCCCAGGGCACCGCCAGTCGGTCCGGTCTCCATCGGAGGGCCCCACAAAGCAAACAAAGGCCTATTCTCTGTTTCTGATAAAACAAGACTCTTCGTTTCCGTAATGCTTTTCTGACATTGTCTTCTTCCTATAATTAACTCTACAAAGCCTTTCCAAGCCTCTGGTTTTCGACCCCTGCTTCAGCACATGGCTTTTTTTGTTGGGTCAACGTCATCCACCGGTTGCGCTGAACCGGACTTTCCCTCCCTCCCATTTTTTCTAATAAATTCAGATTATTTTCCTTTTTAAAAAAATATTTAGGGTAAACTACTTAAATAACCACTTGACTATAGGGCTGGTTTTAATATGACCACCATATATTTAATTTTATCATTTTGACCACGTAATTATTTATTGGTAACAATTAAGCCACATGCGTTAAAACCGAAGGGAATAACGTGGAAGTTAGTAGAAATTTATTTAATTACACATTTTTACTTATTTAATTAGGACTAAATTGATAGACCATATACGCAACAAGTACCAAATATGTAATTGAACAAATTTTTACTAACTGCCACATCACTCCCTCCATTAGTTTTTAACGGCAGGTGGTTTAATTGTTACAATATAAATAGTTACGTAGTCAAAATGATAAAATAAAAAATATGGTGGTCATATTAAAATCAACTCCATAATTAAGTGGTCATTTAAATAGTTTACCCAAAAAATAGCAAGATAATACAGATATCTTTTTATATTTAAGGAAATGTAAATTTGGTATATTTATTTTAATAAAATACATGTAAATTTGGTATATTTATTTTAATAAAATACATGTAAATAATAGTTTAAGTATCACATTAGATACTTTATCAAAATATATGTATTATATTAGGGAAAATTCTACAACGTGCGACGAACATCGATGAACACCACTAATGATGAACACCGATGAACACCATTAAATTAATTAATAAAGATGTAAAATTTCAAGGACCAATCATACAATTAATAATTATTTTAAAAAATTCAATTAAATTATTTTTATATATATTAAAATTTTATTTTTTAATAAGGGTAAACTATATAATTAGTAACTCACCTATTTCTGTATTTCTATTGAACACTCATTATTTAAATATTATTTCAATATGACCCTATTCTTTATAAAAATAATTTAACCCTTAGCCCTCAACCTAAAACCCTAAACTATTAAACCTTAAATCCTTAAACTCTTAAACTTATACCCTAAACCATATACCATTAAAAATAATTTCAGCATCATCGATTCAATTCAATTTAATAAATTGTTACCAAACCAGAGATCTGTCAATTGTTGTGTCGTGAAACAATGGTTGCAATTGAACCAGCAGTGAAAGAGGATGTTTACCCTGTTTGCAAGGAGGATGTGCTCGTTTCTGTTCCTAAATAAGCCAAACTGAAACTCTTCCTGTATAATCGAAACCGTATGTTAGAAACCAGACTCCATTAATACCTGCGCCGCTAACTCCTATAATCACAACAACTTTTCCTAAAAAAAAGGGTAAATATGAACAGCGGATGAAGATTGAAGACTAAAAAGAAGAGATCGATACACGAAAACGGAAATTAGAATTCAACAATTCATTAAATTGAATTGAATTGATGATGGTGAAATTATTTTTAATGGTATGTGGTTTAGGGTATAGGTTTAAGAGTTTAAGGGTTTAAGGTTTAATAGTTTAGGGTTTTAGGTTGAGGGTTAAATTATTTTTATAAAGAATAGGGTCAAATTAAAATAATATTTAAATAATGAGGGTTCAATAGAAATACGGAAATAAGTGAGGTATTAAATATATAGTTTACCCTTATTAAAAAATTAAATTTTAATATATATAAAAAATAATTTAATTAAATTTTTTAAAATAATTATTAATTGTATGATGGGTCCTTGAAATTCTACATCTTTATTAATTAATTTAATGGTGTTCATCGGTGTTCATCATTAGTGGTGTTCATCGGTGTTCGTCGCACGTGGTAGACTCATCCTTATATTAGATATTTTAAAAGTACATAAATAACATTAAATATTTTGTTAAAATAAGAATACCAGATGTGACATTATCCTTTATATTTTATGAATCATAATTATGTACTTGTAAATATTTTTCTTATTTATGGTATTATTGTTTTGTTTATTTATACTTTTAAGATTTGAAGTTTCATCCTAAATAGCATCGGTTGATTTAACACTTTTAGAAGTTGGTCTCTAAAAATCAATTTAAATTTGGTCGAGATAAATGACTAAACTTAGAAAAAAATCTAATTTTTAAGATCCAGTTAAATATTTTTTAAATTTCAAAATTTGATCTATAATGAGACTTATAAAATTGTGCAGAATCTGATGAGACATGTTTGAAGCCAGATTGTTCTAATTCCACAATTGGAATACAAACATAATCCGCTTTCAAGGCAAAAGGCATGGTGATCAGAAACAAAACTGAACACAACACTTACAACTTACAAGCAGGAACGGATGCACCTAGGGATGGGCATTTCACCCGGACCCGACCCGGCCCGATCGGGTCGGATATTTTTATGAAAAAATCGAGTTCGGGTCGGATCGGGTTTTTGTGTAGGGTGAGGTCGGGTTCGGGTTTTAGGGTGAAAAAATTCGATTCGACCCGACCCGGGACTAATAGTGTAATTTCCCCTAATTTTTTTAGGGATATTTGTAATAATACCCCTTCTTTATATATTTTTTATAATTAGGTCCTTAAAATTAATTTTTTATTTATATTTTAGTCCTTAAATTTATTATTTTTTATAATTATGCCTCTTAAAATTATTTTTTTTACAATTAGGTCCCTAAAATTATTTTTTTTCTATATGTCGGGTCGGGTCGGGTCAGGGTCGGGTTTAAAATATTTATTTTCGGATCGGGTCGAATTTTTTAAAAGAATTAGGTCGGGTCGGGTTCGGGTGGGCCAAAAACCCGACCCGTGCCCATCCCTAGATGCACCGTAATATATGGTAGGTCACTTGACTTATCATTAAAAAAATATGATCAACTATATTTTTTAATGGTGTTTTCATCTCGGTCATTAAAATTAAAGATTTTTCATTATAATGATTAAATTTTTAATTTATTTTCATTATGGTCACTATCATAATTGTTGTGTGTGCAAAGTGCCCCATAATTGTGCAAGTATACATGTCTCAAGTAATAAAGTGATGAGTATTGAGTATTGTCTCCACGGGACTTGGTGTAACCTTTAATGTTTATTGTCTCACACTTAAAAGAAAATAAAAGTAAAGAACACATGTGATTGATCAGGTTTTTAGAATAATCTAATAAACATAAAATAAAATAAGCAAGTAGAGTTGAGTAATCAAGATGAGAGAATAGACCAGGTTATATTGTGTCGTTGTGTGGAAACCAATTGGAACTGTCTCGGCTTTTGAATGCAACGAACACCAAATTGCCTCGGCAATGACCAAAGCTACTGCCGCGACAACGGGTTAAGTAACTGCCTTGGCAGTCCCTTGTTTGGGCAGCAACTATCAACGTCAAGGTTCGACAAAGCGTCTTTCAGTGGCTCCTCCTTATCTCTAAGTTGAAACACTATTGATGTGTGGACCTTGATAATACCTCACAGCGTGAACCAATGATGAACACCAACCAATCTTACGCTTCTTTTAGCCGTTGAAACTCGAACTTATCCCTAAGCTGAGTTAGTTTTCACCGATTGGGATGAAAACCATGCCTATCTGTTTCATGAGTCTAACTCTCTCGATATTAGACAAATAGATGCAACCACAATTTTCTCTCCCTATTCAATTGCAAGAAAACATAAACACCAAGAATAAGCAAACCTTGAACTAAAATTGCATTAACAAAAACTTAAACAAAATCTAATCGTTTTCTCACAACTACTAAAAAAATACAATCTAAGCTCTAAGAAGAAATTAGAACATGATATTGATGTAAGCTCACTACAAAGTCTCTCAACTCTCGATTACTTCGTCTCTAGATGATCCTAATGGCCGGCTTTGGCTTCGTATTTATAGAGGAGGTCTAGGTCAAGTCTTTCTTGAGGAAGAATTTAAGTAAAAAATTTTAGTGACCAAAGTGAAAGCACCCTAAAAATTCAGTGACTACTAGTATAGCTTTTCCTAAAAATGTTAAAGTATTTTTTAAATGAAAATCAACCCTTAAATTATTTTATTTTATTTTTGCTTTGATTTTATGAATTTTTTTTGTCAAACCAAGTATCCAAACTATCATTCTATAATTATTTTAAGTATATTTGTTAGTTTATCTAAATCTTAGTTAAATACAATGACACTCGTGTCAAATAATTTAACTAAAATTTTAATTTAAACTTTTAAATTAATTACAGTTTAATTTAAATAATACTAAAAACTAGTAAAATATTTTTTAGTTCTGAAATAAATAATTTTACCTCCAAAACATTTTTTATAACCGTGTAATCCACTTCATTTGGAAAAAGCTATTTTGGTTCAAACCATTTTGAAACCTAGATTCCTTATTGATTTTTTTTGTTTCAAATAAGTTGTAATCGATTTGAGTATTTGAAACCTAAAACGATTTTGACTTCGTAATCTTTTTGAAAAGTTTTAGAACTCCAAATCGGTTTTGAAATATAAAACTTATGCTTGCTTGTACAACAACTGACACTATCAATACTTAATTTTATTGGAGTAATTTTTTATACTCTCTAAAACACAATTACACCATCGTAAGATAATACAATATCTCAAACATATTTACATGCTATAAATTGGTTCTTCAATGTCAATATGTATATGACTATAAACAATGTTTACTTACACAACTATTACTCCTTATCAATATATTATTACATTAAAGTAAATTAATTTTAATTTATTATACTGGTCAATAAATTTTTTTTGAAAGATGGAAACAGGGCCTCGTTAAAAATCCCTTCCTATTGAAGGGGAAAAGAGTGTCCAACTACATTTTATTACAATCTTAATCTGAAAAGGTCCACACCACAACAAAATATAATAAGAAATTTAAAAGTACAGAAGGGTGAAACCACCCGACACATCTAACCAATTCCTTGCGTTGCCAGTCTATCCGCTTCGATATTGCATCGACGAGGTATCCACCTGATTATGAGACCAAAATTCTTTATTCGATTGATGATAGTATCAACCTTTTCCTTCACCTTTGGGGGGGATCCGACACACTAGAGCACCACTCCACCACTGTTTTGCAATCCAACTCAGCTATCAATATGTGTCGAAAGGCATACTCTGATTCATAGAAATACTTAACCCCAAACAGCAATGCTTCAAGCTCAATCCAAGCAGGGGGTCGACACCCACTGCTGCCGAGAGCTGGAACAAAATAGAACCTTCTTCATTGCGTAATAACCCACCAATGCCACCACTTTCACCTTCCGATCCCATAGACAGCGCACCGTCTGTGTTTAGCTTAAGGAAACCGTTGGGAGGAGGGGACCATTTAGGAATGCTCAATTGCCCTCCTTTCGATTTCACCTGTATCCGAGCCAAGGTGGGATCGATAAAAATGGCCTCCGAAGGGACAGGGCAACTCGGGTGCTTGGCTTTAAACCAAAAAGTCAATCTTAATCTAATTGTATGTTCCAATTGAAACCAATCCATCTTCTTCCCGCAAAAGGATATTTCATTTCGAATTAGCCAAACTGACCACACTATTGCAAAAGGGACCAACATCCACCATTCTTTGAAATTTGATTCACACAAAGTTGCCCACAGTTCAAGAAGACTTCTAACATCCTTAGGAAGAGCCAAATCATTATTTGTCAAATTACAATATCTAGACCAGATTTTCCATACACCATAGCACTCGATGAAGATATGCGAGACAATTTCCACACTTTTGTTGCATAGAGGGCAGAGAATGTTCTCTAGATTTTTGACTCCCCTCTTTACTAACTCTACTTTAACAGGAATACGACCCCAGCATGACAACCATACAAACGTTTCTACCTTAGGAGGGGCAAATCCTAACCAGACACAGTTGTTCCAAGAAGGGTCACGAGAGATCGTACCAGATATAAGTGTTCGGAGTGATCTAACCGAGAAAGATCCATCACTAGATCCTTGCCATCTAAAGATATCCTTCACCGTAGCACTAGATTTGAAATCGTTCAACAACTGCATCAAAGACTCCCACTGGAGTTTTTCCAATCGAAAAGGGCCCTGCGAAGTTGGATAGATCATGCCCACGATGACCCCGATTTCACCCCAAAATCACAAATGAAACCCAATTTGTTTTGGGCAAGAGCGAAGATTATGGGGAATCTCTTCATCAAAGGTGAGTTTCCAAGCCAAACATCCTGCCAAAATTTGATATTGTCCACTTCGCCAACTTGAATCACCAAGTTTGATTTCACAATATTGTCGAATTGATCAGCTCTTTGGAAGTTCCTTTCAATACCTTGCCAAATCCAAGAAGAGTCTTTAGGACTTGTAGCTGCAGGGAATAAATTTGAACCTGGAATTTTTATGTTTATAACCCTCTTTTAGAAGCTATCCGGTTCATTCCCATATCTGAAGATCCATTTTCTGAGTAGCGATCTATTTAGGATGTTTAAATCAATCACTCCAAGCCCTCCATTGTCTTTCAAATCGCAGATATGCTCCCATTTGATCCAATGAATTTTTGACTTCTCTCCATTCCCCTATAAGAAACTGGCCATAAGTTTGTTGAGGCGATGGCTGACAGAAGATGGCATCTTAAAGATAGATAAAAAATAGACTGGTAAACAACTCAACACCGATTTAATTAGTGTTAATCTTCCCCCTATGGAAAGAAATTTAGCCGACCATCCTCCTAGTTTACTAGTGAATTTTTTGACAACCGGATCCCAAATTGCTAAGGAATTTCTTTTAGAGCCCAATGGTAGCCCGAGGTAGTCCGTAGGGAAATTGCCGTGAGCACACCCAATGTTTGAAGCCAAGACTTTCACCAAGGAGTCGTCTATATTGATTCCGAAAATTCTACATTTCTTTAGGTTCAGTTTCAAACCTGAAGCGAGTTCGAAAACCCTCAGAACCCTTTTAACATTGTAGAGCTGGACTTCTTTCCCCTCGCAAAATACCAACAAATCATCAGCGAATTGGAGATGCGTCACTTCTAAGGACTTAGTGTTTTTTCTCACAGATAACCCGGTGAATAAGTTCAACGCAGAGGCCTTTTTCAGCATCAGGCTCAGAGCTTCGCTCACTAGGTTGAAAAGAAGCGGAGAAAGAGAACAACCCTGTCTCAAGCCTTTAGAGATGGAGAAAACCTCTGTTGGGGACCCATTCACCAGAACCGAAATTGAGGCAGTGGAGAAGCATTTGACCATCCAATCGCACCATTGATTTCCAAAACCAAATTTAGATAAAATTAGTTTTAGAAAGGACCAACTCATTGAATCATACGCCTTCTGGAAGTCTATCTTAAAGGCGATACCACTGTTCTTTGATTTAGAAACGGAGTCGATGATTTCATTAGCAACAAGAGAACAATCCAGGATTTGCCCGCCCTTAATGAATGCGAACTGATTATCCCCTATGATTGTGTCCATTACAGTACTTAATCGCCTTGCTAACACTTTCGAAAGCAGTTTGTACATTCCACCCACTAGGCTGATCGGCCGATATTCATCCAAGGACTCCGAGTTCTTGACTTTTGGTATAAGAGTAATAAAAGAATGATTAGTGCCTCTCTCCCATCCTCTACCATGATAAAAATCAGTAAAAAACTTCATTATATCGTGACGCATCAATTCTCAGTACTTCTTGAAGAAATTGAGGTTAAAGCCGTCCGGACCCGGGGCACGTGAACCATCGAAGGAGAAAAGTACGGTCCGAACTTCCTCTTCACTAAACTGCCACTGGAGAGAATCTGCCTGCTGACTTGAAATCTTCCTAAACTCCAAATTTATACTTGACACGTCGAGGGCATGGTTGGAGTTGTAAGAAGATTGAAAATGATCTTTAATTGCTTCCTTAACTAGAGCTGGGTCTGAAATGGTAGCATTCTCCTTTTTAATAAACAGAATCGAATTGGAATTTCTCCTTGCCATAACTGTCTGGTGAAAAAATTTAGAGTTCTTGTCCCCTTCTGAAAACCAACGTAATCTTGATTTCTGTAATAGTTCGCATTCTTCTCTTCTATAACATTCCCAAATATTAGACCGTAGCTTGAGTAATTCAGCCCATGTCTCTTTCGAGTCAACCCCTGCTTGTACTTTGTTTTCCAGGGCCGTGATTTTGTTGCTGATGGTTGAGGAATTTAATTTTTTGTTCTTCCTCAATGAATTAGACCAACCCTTAGCAGCTTGCTTAACATTCTTGAGGATGCCCCCAATACTTGAGTTTGGATATAACTTCTTTGAATCGGAAAATACCTTTTGAATCAACTTGTCAAAACACTCAAGCTTCAGCCAGTAGTCGAAACATTTAAAAGGTTTCGGTCCCCAATTCAGTTTATCCGAGGTTAACAAGACTAGATTGTGATCTGATAGGGATTTATCCAGCAGCTTCTGGTGAAGGTTAGGAAAAACAAGGTCGAATCTAGGGGATAGTAGGAACCTGTCTAGACGGACGAAAGTAGATACCTCACGGTTATTGCACCACGTATACTTGCCGCCTTGCATCGGAATATCCCTGAGACCCGCTTCATTAACAAAGTTTCTAAAGGCAGTGATTAATGAACGGTTAACCGAGAAACCCCTCTTTTCTTCCGGGTCTAGAATGAGGTTAAAATCACCTACTAAACAGCAGGAGATATCTTTTGATTTAATGAGAAACAATAACTCTTCAACGAAATCACCTTTATCCGCATCTTGTGAGGGGCCATACACATTCACAACCCCACAGTGAGCCCCCGATAGTTTGCAAATACCAATAATGGCGATGAAACAATGATTGATAATTTTATCAATTACCTGGATGAAATCTTAACTCCATATGCTTAATAACCCTCCCGCCGTACCCCTGGCAGGGGAAAATGCGAACTCCAACTTGGACTTGTGCCATAATCTGTTAGTCTCAATCTCTGAGATAGTTTCAACTTTTGTTTCCTGGATAAAAGCAATGGATGGTTTGAAATTTTGTAGTAATAATTTCAACGCCCTCCTCTTCTCTCTTCTTCTAATCCATCTAATGTTCCATGTGATTATGTCGATATTCATAAGATTTTTCTATAGAAAACCTAACTGATCTTCGCTCCTCAATTCGCAAACCCAAGCTCACTTTCCAGTCCTTGTACCCTCTTGAACACTGCTTCTCGACCTCCGCTAAATGAGATTTCAAGAAGGTTGCTGATTGCCCAGACTGACTCAGCTTCTATACCCTTTACCGACTCAGAGTTACCCGATAGACCACCTTTGTGTCTCTGTCTTTCTCCGGTATGTGGTTCCTCAAGAGAATCACGGACCCATCTTCTAATCAACCTTCTAGAATTTGATCTGAAGAAATTCATGGGGAGAGGGATTTGAGAGAGGATTACCCTATTCTGCGAGATATCCTTCGACGATGATGAAACCATTAGAGGAAAAACTGAACCCTCATCACCAATACTGTCCGGGACAAACTCGGATGAATTATTACCAATCTGGACTGGGATGCAGTCATGTGCCCGATTTTCCACTAACTTATGTTGATATGTTTGTTTGGTTGCAGAACCATACGAGTTGATGCATTGGGCGACGGCAAGCTCTTCTCCACCATATCGATCAACATGGGCGTCGAATGGGTTTGTGGACAAAGACTCAAGAGAGTCCACCTAAGAGTCAACCCTGGCCCCATTGTCGTTTGAGGGCATATCTTCCCGATTTAATGATTGATCCACATTCTCTGCACCCTCATAACTACTTACTAGAGAATAGAAAGGACGTTTCTGATTCCTATGAGAATCTTTAATCTTGTCCCCACCACTGTGATCATTACGAGAAGACGCGTGTACATTCCGGGCGGTAGAGGCTCCCAGACTTTCACTGTCACCGGATACTAAATCCACCCAGTCATCCACGAAGTTCCGGTCGACATCACCCTTTGTTGAACCCTCTTTATCATCAAGAACAGATTTCAGCCTTACTTTTATGTTATACTTGAACCCAAAGGATTCCAGCGGTAATGAACTAGGAATATTTGCAGTCGAAGCAGTTCTAATAATCAAATACGCGATATCCAGACGATCTTTGTTCTTTGTTTCTTCACAAACTTGGATGAAACTTCCCCATCTGCTCCCAATATTTTCAAAGAAATTTTCATGCCAGCATACAAGAGGAACACCCTCCAGTGCTATTTTCACAAAGTAATGGGGAACTCCATTTATATTTAGGGGGCCAATTTGGTCAAACCAATAAGACAAGTCTTCTTTTTTATTAGACCAGATGTTCTCCATATCCGACACCGACTTGAAAAGAATGACAGAGGAGGCGTTATCCACTCCTCATTTGATAACCCTAACTTCAATATTGTTATTTACAAGAGCTCTCTGGAATAACTCGTGATCGAAAGCTGGTTTGATAACACCAGTCATGCACCTTTTAGCCAGGCTGTATCCGAAACGGGAAGGAAGAATTTTCTGCAAGTTTGTCTGTTTCTCGAATCCTCTTTACCTTCCTTCGAATCTTCCGTCTCTACAGTTGTTCCTTAGCCCTTCCTCTTTGGGCACAGTAAAACTTCACGGAACGTCTTATTATTAGTACCAGTTCTGTTCGTAGCAGCCACGTCCGACGTGTTGACATGATTCCTTCCAGACTCCCTTACCAGAACTTGAGGTCTAGACGACAATGGGATATCTCTTTTATTTGTGTAAGGACGGGAATACCTAGCCTTTGAAACCCTAATGTATCGCCCATCAACCTTGGAGTAATTCAACAATGAAATGACTCGCAACATATCTTCTCTTGAGCCCATTGAAACAAAAGCGAAGGTTGACTCCCTATACTTTGATTTCAGATTCTTCAAGGGAATATACACCCTACAAACCTTTTCATGATTACTGAAGAGATCTTTTAGTGCCAATCTAGATACCATCCGACTCAGATTGTCTACAAAAACAGTCCACTCCTCACCTCTTGTTGAAAATTTCTCTGAATCCATTCTCTTGTAAAAACTCTTCCTTCTCCTGTCTACCGTCACCCACCCATCCGGGGCCGATCTTTGCTCCACTACAATCTCCTTCTCTCGGCGATCGGTTCCCTTGTCTCCATGTTGCTCCTTAGCTCCCTTGTCTTCTTGACGCTCCATCTCCAGTATTGGTATAGTACTATTAACTTGAAGGAAATGCAGTTATATGAGATGAGAATATTGAATTCATGAGTTGTGAAACTAAATTGTCAAAGGCAACCACCAACTTCTCTTCTTGATACTGGTCAATAAATTACTAAATTTAAATTTTTAATCCGCCTCTACTTACAAGGTGCTGGGTATAAATGAGACTATAACAAACATTACTCTATGACAATAAGTTGAGCCTATTTCTTTCTTTTAAGACCCTCTTTCATTTCATCAACATGTCCAAGGATGCCTGTCACAAAAAAAAATAATGTAGCTGATTTACTTGTAAAATTATATCATTGTATTTTAAGTTTTATTTATTTATATAGATAATATAATTAAATTCTAAATAAGTTAAAAATATTTAACAATATTTATATAAAATATTAGAAAAATTCTATAACGGGCGTTGAACACCGCTGAACATCATTAATATTGAATACCGTTGAACACCATTAAATTGATTAATAAAAATTTAAAATCTCAACATACAATTATAAATTATTTAAAATAAAATTTCAATTAAATTGTCTTTATATATAAATATTATACATTTTTTAATTTTTTTAATAATTGGATCTAAATTAATACACTGCGTTCTCCGCACAATCATCTCTCCAAACCAGACCGAATCTCACAGATAGAAGACCGGCGTGGCACTTAGAAAGGAATCCACAACTTTAAGCTGCCAATCGAAATGAATCTCTAGCAGAAATCTTGAACAAGGGTTGGGAAATTTGGGGAGAAAAACTAGGCATTTTTGTTTTCGTACTATGGGAATTTAGTGTTCTAATTTGAGAAAAAATTAGAGTTTTTTATTTAGGGATTGACTATGATTGGTATTTGATGTAATTATTTGAAAAAAATAAAAATATAATATATATATATAATAATTTAATTGAAATTTTATTTTAAATAATTTATAATTGTATGTTAAGTTCTTGAGATTTTTAATCTTTATTAATTAATTTAATAGTGTTCAATGATGTTAACGTTAGTGGTGTTCAGCGCTGTTCGACGCACGTGGTAGACTCATCCTAATATATATATATATATATATATATATATATATATATATATATAATATAATATAACATAAATTGATTCGAAAGTTTTATATACAATATATAGGGAAAATATTTCATGCACTGACGGTGAAACCAAAAAGTTCTACAATTGTCTTAGTTTTAGGTTGTAAGGATTCAATTTAGAGTTCATAAATATAAAATTAAAGGGGTGTGATTAAAATTTAAGATTTAAGAATAGAATTTAGTGTTTAAAGGTTGAGATTTAAATTTGAATATAATATGTTAGGGATTGAGTGAGTTACGTGTATATGTTTTCCCGGCTCTAAAAGGAACCTTTCAACACCAAACTCTTTCTCCCTATCTTACTCCACTCTCTTCCTTCAAACCCCAAATTGGTTTTAGTTTTAGCATGCTCAAAACAAAACTCCATCTGCAGCTCTTTTTAGTTTTGATTGAGGACATAATAGTGGTTGACTTAAAAATTCCAGTTAACTAACAAAGGGGAATTGCGGGTTTCCCATTTTTATTTTATTTTTGTTTGGAGCAACAAATCATAGAGTAGATACGACTAAAAAAATGCATTCTTTTCCCTTGTTTGGTAGATCAGAAATTTAAAGAAAAATGAATAATGACCTTCGCATTACAATTTAATTATGAATTCTTCAAAAAAATATTCTTTAATAAAATTTAAATTTATATGTATAAGTAAAGCTAACTCATTATTTAATTTAAGGACCTCCCACCTATACAATTATTGACAATTTACCTAACTCCATACGGACCTCAATTCCCATATATTGGCAGTAATTTCCATCTATAGTAGCCAATGTTTTTTTTAATACAAGTATATGATATATTATATCATGATAGATCATTATAAATATTACCATAAAAAGTGACACGATATGAATTAATAAACTCTTATATGAAAATTAAATTCATGATATAAAATAATATATATCATATATCATTTAATTATATGTTTGATAATAAAAAAACATCTTTTAAACGTTACAATTTAATAAGTTTTTTAAAATTTGTTTACAAACATGTCACTCTTTTGTTAACATTGAAGGATCATTTGATATGATAACAGTTTTAGTCCTCAAAATTTATGCATTGTATTAATTTGGTTATAATTTGAAACAGTTCAATAAATTTAACACTTTACATTTAAAAATTCTATTAGTGAAGTAGTTGTGTCCACTAGTACGCGACATTAAAGTCATAACAAGTTTGTTCTATTAGTATGTCAATTGTCCAATAGGGAAGTGATTGTTTCTATTGAGCTATCACATATGTCGGTTATCGAGTTGATGGTAAATAACATGCAGTGCGACAAGTGGTAAAGGGTGTAGTGTCTAAATTTGTAAATATGAAGGACTAAATTTATAGAAATTATTTTTGAACTATGACCAAATTGATACTAGAATATATAAGTTTTAGAGAATACAATTATTGTTGTGTTATACCATGTTTTAACTTTAAAACAAAATAACATGTTTGTTACTAAAGTTTATTTGAGAGACTAAATTATCATTGTTGGATGAAAAATAATATGATTTTCTTACAAACCATATAATTAGGTTTGGTTGGGGTGTTATTTATTCTTCATATTTTAGTATACGAGTCACTAATAAAGTTTTTTCATCATAACATAATTAAGGGGTGTTTTCATAATGACATTCTTTTGTTTAGTTTGAAAGTATTCACCGTATAGAGTAATAATCTTTTTTTAATAGTGCCACTTTCCCCCCTAAATGGTAGTAATGTCATTCTCATCAGTTTCTTAGGTATTTGTCAATTCTCAACCCTTTGGACTATATTGTCCATAAGTTAATAAATTTTGTTCATATAGATTCTTTATTTGAATTTTTAATTAGAAGATTAATTATTTGCGGTGAAAATTAATTAAATATTTTTGCTTAATATTAATTTAATAGGTAAATAATGTTACACATATTTAAATATTATTTTAGTATTTAATGTAATTTTATTAATATTATATTTATTATGTTTATAAGTTTTATGTTGGATTGCATATTGCTCGAGAATTAATAAGATAATAGCTGGTGTTTTTAATTTTATTTTTTAATTTATAAGATGTTTATCACATTATAAAATATTTTAGTAGGTTATATATATGATCTAAAATTTTTATGACTGTTTTAAAACTTTTAGATTAATTTTATTATTTACTTTAATTTATTTGACAATCTGCCATATGTAATAAAAATTAAAAAATAAAACATATTAAACATTTACCATTTGAAAATTCACAAAATTATTTTAATAGAGAGTAACGAAGATATGTGAATATTAAATATATTTTTAGTTTTTTTAATATAATAATTAATAGTTGGTGCAAATTTTAGATAATATAACAAATATAGTTCTATAACTTGTAGATATTTTTAACTCAATATTGAAAGTTTAACATGTTAAAAAGAAAATATAAAACATGTATAATTTGGTAAATTTTACTTCTAGATAATCTTATATTCTTCCAACCAAACACAATAATCTTATATTTTTCTAACCAAACACAATAATCTTATACTCCTGAGTCCTGCCTAATAAACCAAATAAGGTAATGTACATTTCGAGAATCTCATTCCCAGAGATAATCTTACATCCTATAAACCAAACACAATCTTAAAATTTTCGAGTTATGATCAAACATGGCTTGGTATAGGTGAATTTTTTTTGGATGAGTCTACCACGTGCGACGAACATCGATGAACACCACTAATGATGAACACCGATGAACACCATTAAATTAATTAATAAAAATTTAAATTTTCAAGGACCCATAATACAATTAATAATTATTTTAAAAATCCAATTAATTATTTTTTTATATATATTAAAATTTTATTTTTTTAATAAGTGTAAACTATATATTTAGTACATCACTTATTTCCGTATTTCTATTAAACCCTCATTATTTAAATATTATTTCAATTTGACCCTATTCTTTATAAAAAAATAATTTAACCCTTAACCTAAAACCCTAAACTATTAAACCTTAAACCCTTAAACTCTTAAACATATAGCCTAAACCATATACCATTAAAAATAATTTCAGCATCATCGATTCAATTCAATGAATCGTTGTATTCTTTAAAAAATAATTAAATTATTTTTTATATATATCAAAATTAATTAAACTCAAAAGATGATAAAAGACTATAAGACGAGTTGATTGGTATCTAGGTGGCCGCAAAACACATCGCATAGTACTGAATATCGACACCGACTGAAAAGAAATGAAAATCCTAACTTGAACGAAAAGGATAAAATTAAATAAAAAGGATTTTTTTGGCTTCCATGCCAGCGCCCAAATGACATAATTAAGAACCGGAGCTTATTGCTAAATTTGCATCAATTGAAATTCTAATGGTGAAGAGAAATAAAATCCTAAAATTTGTTTGATGTAATTTACCCTAGAATTATTATAAAATCTGTTCTCCAAAATGGGGACGCAACATTAGGCAATATAAACAAGATAGGAAGGATACCATTTGATCAAACAATACCGTTTATTTTTCTTACCACGGCATCCGCCACATCTTTACCTTCGTTTTCGCCATGTAATTTACTTCCTACATTAAAACAAAAACTAAGCCGTTAGTGGCATCTTGCATATTGTTTTCTTTAAAACAATTAAAGCAACAAATAAAAAATTACCTAATAGTTTCAGAAAGTATTAATGGGGTGTCGACAATGTCTCAACTAAAACTGATTCGTAAAATTGAAGAAACAAAATTTCAAACTTTTTCAAGTCTTTCCATTCCACAAATCCTTTCTTCATTTTCGACATGTTTTGCGGGTAGAACCTCGGGTTTATCTTCGATGGGTTCTAGGGTATTCGAGTTTAATTAATTTTGATATATATAAAAAATAATTTAATTAATTTTTTTAGAAGAATTCAACGATTCATTGAATTGAATTGAATCGATGATTGTGAAATTATTTTTAACGGTATATGGTTTAGGGTATATGTTTAAGAGTTTAAGGGTTTAAGGTTTAATAGTTTAGGGTTTTAGGTTAAGGGTTAAATTATTTTTTTTATAAAGAATAGGGTCAAATTGAAATAATATTTAAATTATGAGGGTTCAATAGAAATATGGAAATAAGTGATGTACTAAATATATAGTTTACCCTTATTAAAAAAATAAAATTTTAATATATATATAAAATAATTTAATTGAATTTTTAAAATAATTATTAATTGTATGATAGTTTATTGAAATTTTAAATCTTTATTAATTAATTTAATGGTGTTCATCGATGTTCATCATTAGTGGTGTTCATCGATGTTCGTCGCACGTTGTAGAATTTTCCATTTTTTTTATTGTGGAATATTAAAAAAGTAGTGTTAATTATGATAATTAATGATTGTTGAGGAACTATTACACTAGGAGACCAAATAAATAACAGAAAAACTTGTAAAATAAAGAAAAATACTTTAATGTATCAATGCTAAGTTTCGTGGTCTAAATCCATCAAATTTATGAGAAGTAACTAGTAAGCAAGCAGTAACATCTTTCCATGTGTATTTAAATTCCAACCTTCTTCTTTGTTTTTTCTTTCAATTTCCTGTTTTTTAATGTCTTGAAACAAATGAAGAAGAAATTAAGCAGCAAAAACTGAAAAAAAAATAATTAACTAAAACCAAAATTAATTCAACTAATCACAAAATTCTTCTACCAATCGGACTAAAGTCTCTACACCTTCCTCACCAAATCAAAAGGAATTCCTCTTATAATTCCATAAACTACTACTTCAGTACTTCTTGCAGGAGCTTCGGGAGAGGGGCGACAATGAAGCTTTCGGCGTTGCACCAGAGCTATCTCAGCCGCCGGAGCAACAGCTTCAGGTCATCAGGACCGTTAGATTCAGCATCCGACGCCGGCTATAAATCGCCCGCAGCTGTTTTCTGGCTTATCCTCCACGGTCTCTGTTGTTTATTCAGCTTAGTTCTCGGCTTCCGTTTTTCTCGCTTGGTCTTCTTCTTATTGTTCTCCACTTCTTCCTCCAACCTCTACACGCCGCCGTTTCGATCTGCTGCCGAGCTCGCCAAAACCCTTGATGTTCACTCCGGTCTGCCCACCAATCCCGTCGTCAACAACCTCCGGTTTCCGATGCCGAATAATACTGCGACGAATTCACGAGTGATTGTAGGGCGGCACGGGATCCGGATCCGTCCGTGGCCGCATCCGGACCCCGTTGAGGTTATGAAGGCGCATCAGATCTTAGAGAGAGTTCAAAAGGAGCAGAGGTTACAATTCGGTGTGAAAGATCCCAGGACAATTATTGTGGTCACTCCGACGTATGTACGGACTTTCCAAGCGCTGCATTTGACCGGTGTGATGCACTCACTAATGGTGGTTCCGTACGATCTGATTTGGATTGTGCTGGAGGCTGGCGGTGTCAGTAAGGAAACGGCGTCCCTTATTGCGAAATCTGGTTTGAACACTATCCACGTCGGATTCAATCAACGAATGCCGAATTCTTGGGACGAACGACATAAATTGGAGTCCAAAATGCGCCTTCACGCTTTAAGGTAATCGTTTATTAAACTTTCATTTAATTAAAAAGTGGTGGCAATTATGCGTTTCGGAATTAGGTTGTTATTAGTTGATAGTTGACTCCAATTTTGTGTTGCTTCACTGGCAGAATTGTAAGAGAGAAGAAACTAGATGGAATTGTTATGTTTGCGGATGATAGTAATATGCATAGTATGGAACTTTTTGATGAGATCCAAAATGTGAAATGGTTCGGGGCAGTTTCGATTGGAATACTTGCTACTTCAGCTAATATTGACGAGTTGTCGGATCGGAAGGAGGAGGAGAATCCTAGAATGCCGATTCAAGGTCCAGCGTGTAATGCATCTAATATGCTGGCAGGATGGCATACTTTTAATACAATCCCCTTTGCAGGGAAAACTGCTGTTAATATTGATGATAGATTGACTGTGCTGCCTAGGAAGTTGGAGTGGTCAGGGTTTGTTTTGAATTCCAGGTTACTTTGGAAAGGTGGAGAAGATAAGCCGGAATGGATCAAGGATATTGATATGTTGGATGGGGATGTTGAGAGTCCATTGGGTTTGATTACAGACCCTTCTGTGGTGGAGCCACTTGGAAGCTGTGGTCGTCAAGTTTTACTCTGGTGGCTTCGAGTTGAAGCTCGTGCTGATAGCAAGTTTCCTCCCAGGTGAATCTGTCTTCTGATTCTCATTATATTTGGGTATTGTGGTTGCTTATTGCCTGATGATTAAAATGAAAGTCAATGACATTATAAGCTCTTCTATAATGATTAAATTTAATAACTGGGCTAAATATGTAATATTTTTTTCACTTGATTCAGGTTTGATGAATATGAACTCTACTAGGTTATATAATAAAATTGATGTCAGACTGACCATAGAGTAAAGAACTTATGATATTACATAAGATATGGATTGGGTTTGCATTCATTTGTCAATGCATTTGACAGATATGATGTGTCAATGGCATCGACAAATGTCAAATTAAGAACCCTTTACTCTCTTTTTTGATCATAAGAACCCTTTACTTCACATGCAGTGAAATCTTCTGTCATCATCAGGAACCATGTAATTTCATCGATGTTTAGGAACAAAAAGTAAATGCTGAGGAATCAGTTGTAAGCATTATGCTTTTTGCTCCTTTAAACCATGTGGGTTGAACATGAGTAAGTAATTATTGAGTTGTCATGGTTGTTGCTCTTGTGGATTATTTAGTTGAATGTTCACCCTTGGACTTATCCTACTTGTGGACTGATATATTAGCAGTCTCTGCATTTGTAAGCTGTTTACTGAATGATGTCAATTAACAACATTCAACTTACGATGATAGAAGTAACTTTTGACCTTTTCTGATATGATCACTTTTGAGGAGTTCATTGTGATTGCAAGTATATTTATATCCTTAGAGTTTAAGTTACATCTTTTGTTTGTTTGTTTCTTGCATATGTGTGTGTATTATATAATGTATAACATGTTTCCATGATTATCCATGCATCGGGATTCAGTTGTTTTGTATGCTTGTATTGGTTCCATCAATTACTCCGGTTTGGTCTTCTCTCCATGCAATCTAATCATTCGTTTGAACATCATGCAGATGGATCATTGACCCTCCATTGGACATCACCATCCCATCAAAACGCAGTCCATGGCCAGATGCTCCCCCTGAACTCCCTGCTAAAGAAAAACCAGAGGTGGGCATTCAAGATCCCATAGTGAAGCATACTACCAAAACCCGAACGTCCAGATCAAAACATCGTAGCAAAAGGAAGCATGAAACAAGAACAGACACACAGGTTTCGACAAGGCATGCTGAACAAAACTAAAGTCATAGCTGGCAGTCCATGCATTAACAAATTCAAAACTTCTGCGGGAAGAAACTTGATTGACGATGAATGCAGATGATCTTATTAAGGTGTTGGGTACGTGTGAATAGCCAGCCACCTCTTGCAAGTTGCAGCATGCCAGTTTCTGTTTTGAGTTCCTCTTCCTCCTCCCTAGTTTCAACTTGTATTTGGGGTGATCCATATTCTGTTTCATCGAGATATGTCAGTCAGGTCTTGCTCTCTTACCTTGCAAGATGCCTTTTATTTACAAATGTATACATAATCTTTGAATAGAAATCATAGAGTTGTCTTCAGTTGTTGGTTTAAGGTAAGATACAACACTACGAAGAATATAATTTTTCATTCATTTCCTTCTGCTTTGATCTTTAGACAAATAACTTGGTGAGGAATTAGATAGATGTTAGTATTGTGAATTGATGATTGGAAACATATCGGCTTCTCCATGAGCCTTCAAAATTACCAAATGCAAAGCCAAATAGCCAACGCCTAATAGGAAATCTTTTATTACCCCCATAATAATGAATAAATAATCGACAGTTCCAAGATCTTCTCCTCCATCAGTTTAGTTCAGTGTTTTGCAGAGTGGGTTCTGGAATCTTGGAGTTCAAAATCCATTCACAGTATTACACGTACTTTGAATCGTTGGATGGCTAGATTAATTCTTTACTCTCTTTTTCTCAAGTGATAATCTTTACATATCATACTTTTAATCTCGATCGTTTATTTCACCAATCCATGATCCAGCAATTCAAAAAACAAGTAAAATTTAAAAACTCTTACACTGTGTAAACATATATATCCCATATATATAGCCACGAATTGAATAATTCTACAGTAAATGACATGTACCGCATTAACTATTTTAATTAATTTTAAACTCCTTATTATGTCGTTTTATTGAATAACCAAACTCTCAATTGCTTCAATATTACCATTAAACTTTTAGTTTTGTTTTAATTTGGACACTGACTCATTAACAAATGTTAAAAGAGTGATGTGACTGTTAAAATATTTTGTATAATAATACATTTAGTCCTCCATGCTTACACTTCAAACAATTTAGTCCTAATTTGAAAGAAATAATAAATTTAACCCTTATTATTTGAATTTAACCATATTTTTAATTAGAGATAATTTAATATTTTATTTTGTTCCCTTAATTATAACTAATGTTATATTCCCCTCTCAATCCCAACCATACCCAATCCATCCTTTACGATTTCATAAAGATCAATTAAATTATTACTATAAAAAAGAAAAATTAAGTATATTTTTTTAAATTGATACCTGATTTTTTTAATTTTTATTAGGCCACTAAACACATATATTTGTTAGAGTTAACTACTGAAATAGTTACTTATGTTTCCCCCAGTACAGAGTTGGTCACCGATTCTGAAAAGCGACCAGTAAGGTCACTTACGTTTTCGGGGCGTAAAGTTTTGGTCACTCAGCCATTTGTTGCCGTTAAATGTTGACGACTTGTTGACCTGACATCGAAAAGAATAAGGGTAAACTACTGCAATGGCCACTAACTTTTATCCCATTTACATTTATGGTCCCCAATTTTAAAAAATAAACATTATGGTCACTACTGAAATGTTTCTTTCTAATTTCACCCTTGAATTTTTAAAAATTCAATTTTCAACCCTAAAACTTTGCAATCAATTAGTACAATAATATTATAAAGGCTTAAATGAAAAATAAGTGCCCAAAGTAATTTTTTTGTAAAAATAGGTGCCCAAAGTTTCAAAAGTTAGAATTTTAGGTGTTTGACCGTTAATGGGTGTTTCCAGCGACGTCGTTTCGGGGGAGATGATTGCCTTGGTCTGACGACCAAAGGGGTGTGCTCAGGTGCAGCGATCGGCGGCAGAAGCGGCTGTGATTGGGGGTTTGGGTTTTGGTAATTTTAGGGATTTTGAGACTGTTTTGTGAATTTTTTCAAATTTTTGGGATTTCATAAAAAAAAAACTAAATTTTTTTGGTGTTTTTCTTTTAAAAAATCAAATTAGTGCCACATGTCAAGCATTGATTGATTAAATATATATTTTTAACGCCCATTAACGACCAGACACTTAAAATTTTAACTTTTGAAACTTTGGGCACCTATTTTTACAAAAGAAAATGCTTGATGCACCCAAAATTCAAAAAAGGTATACTTTGTGCACATATTTTTCATTTAAGCCTTTATAATATTATTGTACTAATTGATTGCAAAGTTTTAGGGGTGAAAAATGAATTTTAAAAAATTCAAGGGTGAAATTAGAAAGAAACCTTTTCAGTAGTGACCATAATGTTTATTTTTTAAAATCGGGGACCAGAAAAACACAAATAAACGTTAGTGGCCATTGCAGTAGTTTACCCTTATTTTTTCAATGCTAGGTCAACAAGACGTCAACAAATGGCTAAGTGACCAAAAGTTTACGCCCCGAAAACGTAAGTGACCTTATTGGTCAATTTTTAGAATCAGTGACAAACTCTGTACTGGTGGGAAACATAAGTGACCATTTCAGTAGTTAATCCTATTTGTTATTATGTGTATTCAATTATACATAATAAAAAGGGGAAATTATGTATATTTTTTAAAATTGATACTTGAGTTTTTTTATGAAAATAATTTAATTAATTTATATAGCATCCATTAACATCTGGTAATCTACCTCTAATTTTTAGGGGTAAATTATTGGAATGGTCACTTACGTTTAGTAAGTGTACACTTTTGTTCACCGATTTTGAAAATTGATTGTTATGGTCACTTACGTTTTATTCTTTAAATATTTGGTCACTCGGGTGTTAATTGTCGTTTGATACTAACGGTGTGCTGACTTGGCACAATAAAAAAATGATAAAATCACTCTTTATTAGAAGAGAAACAAGGGTATGTCGTGCAACCATGGCCAAAGGTATAATTCATAGCATTTTGGTCATTGTTGAAAGCCTTGAATGGCAAATCTCTTTGGTTTCTAGAGAACAAAATACATGGTTGATAATCTCGCTAAAAAGGCACCTCTAGAACTAATAATTTGATTGAACTCTCTATGGTTTAAAGCTTTCAATATCTTGTAAGCTTGTTAGTGCGTAAGTTTAGATAGCTCGGTAGAAGTCAAAGCATGGGGATTGATTGCGCCTCTGTTTATGCGATTGTACTTGTTGAAGTTTATTTTATGTCTACTTGTGGGGAATTTGGCCTTTGCCAGGGCCATTTATTGTTTTCCTTTGATTTTTTTCTAAATTGGAAGGTACATTTAGTGATGCAGTAAAGGGGAAAGCTGTAGTGCAGCTTGGCTTTGTTGCCTAGTTTTGGTTGTTTATCATTTTGCTTTCTGCCATGTAATAATGTGGTGTTGTTGTAAGCGACATCGACATGGTGCACTCTTTTTCCTCCAATTAGAATTTAGGGAGGTTTTCAACGAAGATCATGTCTTTATCTTGTACGATATGATTCGCACTAATAAAATCATACTACACATTGTTAAAAAAACATAGCCAAAGAATATAGAACTTGCTCATAAGCATAGCCGGATGGTCGAAGATATTGTTCATCTTGTATGTACAACAAGAAAGAATAACATATATGAGATGGACATCATTCCATAAGGGCAAAATCACCCTTCATTAGTTGAAAGGTCATCGAGTTTATCGATAATGGCATACTTTGGTAATATGTTACATCTAAAGTTTCCCGAACAAAACAAAACAAAAGAGGTAGCCTCCCTATCCAACATTTCAATTCTTTCTCCCCATTATATTTTATCCTTTTTTATTGTGCCGGGTCAGCACACCGTTAGTGTCTAAAGGAAATTAACACCCGAGTGACCAAATATTTGAAAAACGAAAATGTAAGTGACCATAACGATCAATTTTTAAAATCAATTACCAAAAGTGTACACTTACTAAACGTAAGTGACCACTCCAGTAGTTTACCCTTAAAATTTAGAGTTGGATTATTGGATGGTATATAAATTAATTAAGTTATACTTAAAATATATTTAATTTTCCCTTTTTATTATGTATAATTGAATACACATAATAGCAAATATGTGTGTTTGGTGGCCTAATAAAATTTTTAAAAATTTAAGTATAAATTTTTAAAAAATATATACTTAATTTTCTCTTTTTATAGTAATAATTTAATTAATCTTTATGAAATTTTAAAGAATAGATTGAGCACGGTTGGAATTGGGAGGGACAAGATAACATTAGTTATAATTAAGGGATCAAAATAAAATATTAAATTATCTCTAATTAAAAATAAGGTCAAATTGAAATAATGATGATTAAATTTATTATTTCTTTCGAATTAGGACTGAATTGTTTGAATGTGTAAGCGTGGGGGACTAAATGTGTTATTATACAAAATATTTTAACAATTACATCACCCTTTCAACAATTGTTAACGAGTCAGTGGGCAAATTGAAACAAAACTAAAAGTTTAAAGGTAACATTGAAGCAATTGAAGTTTAGTTACCAAATTGAATAATTGATCAAAGTTTAATGACCATTTGTGAACTTTACCCGTAAATTAAAGTGAATGTAGGAATTATTATAGTAATAAAAGTTTATTTATTTTTTGAATTAAAAATAAAAGAAATTCTGAAAAAAAATATAAAAAATATTTTTAAGATTTTATTCTAAAAGGGAATAATATCACTTTAGATCCTTAGTATTTTAAAACTGATTAAAATAGTTAATGATACATTGCGATACATATGAATAGTGGTACATTGTGGTGCATGTTATGTACTGTAAAATTATCCGCCACGAATTACTATAAAAGTAATCGAGTTATACATATTTTAAGTGGATCATAACCCTATATACATGGGATATATTTTGATATAGAAGTTGTGCAAAAAAATATTACACAATTCTTCTTCAAAATCTAAAATCTAAAATTTAAATTCCTAAACCATAAGCCCTTTACCTTAATTCTAACCTTAAATCTTAATTTTTAAACCCCTAAACCCTAAATCTAACAAGCTTGTGTATCAAAAAAATTTCTCTCTCACACTCACATATATATATATAAGAGAAAACTTTGATAAAAATTGTTATATTTATAGTTTATAGTGTTAGTTTAGAGTTTAGGGGTTATTTGTTTAGAATTAAATATTCCAGGTTTAAGGATTAGGTTTATGGTTATGATTTTAGATTTTAAAGAATGATTGTGTAATATTTTTTTTACACAAGCTTGTGTATCAAAATAAAACCCTATATATATAGAGAGAGAAAAATGATACATAAGTTGTGTAAACTAACAAGCTTGTTAGATTTAGGGTTTAAAGTTTAGGGGTTTAGGTTGTATGGTTTAGAATTTAAGATTTAGATTTAAAGTTTAAAGTTTAGGGTTTATATTTTATGGTTTTAGGTTTAGTAATCCATAATTTAGATTTTAAAAGGGGTGGTGTAAATTTTGTTTGGCATAATGCCAAAAAATTCTCCTAACGTTTGACTGAATAGTCACTTTGGTTCCTATTATTTTTTTTTGAAAAAATATAACCCTTAATGTTTCATTTTGGGTCAAAATGGCTCATTTACGGATGAAAACCGTTAGTCACCTAACAATTAACAACATGGGATGACTCGACAGAATGACATGTCAGCAAAAAAGTATTTATATTTTATATAATTTTATAAAATTATTTTTTGATTGATGTGACATTCTTTCACGCCAACACCTTTGTCTATATGACAATACCATGTCAGCATGCACTATCATGTAGGTTTGTCATGCCATTTAAAACCATTTATCGTTACTTGACTAACATTTTTCATCTGCGGATGGGTCATTTTGACCCAAAATGAAACGTTGAGGGTTAAATTAAAAAAATAGAGGTCAAAGTGACTATTCAGTAGAACATTATGAGCATTTTTAACTTTATGTCATTTTTAAAACAACTTGTATATCAAAATATAGCCTTATATATCTCTATGCCATAAACCTTGAACTCTAAATTCTAACTACAAACTCTAAATTATACACCATATAACCTAAACATTTAAACCCTAAAATCGAAAGTCTTATATACTATAAACTAAAATTTACACAAACTTAGGTATTAAAGTATTCAACAAATGACACTGAATTTCATAAGATTGAGAACCGAGAAAAGAACATGAAAGCATGCTAGTGTTTTTTTAAAGGTATTTTATTGAGAGAGAAGTCCAAGAAAAAGAAACGCATACGACTCGTGCCTCGTTAAAAAATTTCCCTAAACCTAGATGGAGGAAAAAGAGTGCAACGAGACGATGCTATACATTCAAATAGAACATACACATTAGATCAGAACTACAAAATGGCCAACCACTCAAACCGGCAGGCTGGCCTTGGCCATCCCTAGTGCCCAGGGACCACATGATTGAAACGCCTAGGCACGCTCACGCTGGACCGAGACTCCCTCCTAGCCAAATTGTGTGCATCCACGTTTGCTTCCCTAAAAACAAAGACCAACTTACATTTCAATTTTACCAGCATAGACCTGCATATTCCATCAACCTCTGCAAATACCGTTAGGACCACTCCACCAATCCACTCGACCGCGAGCAAGCTATCCGATTTGATAATAATGGTTGCAGGAACGATGTTTCTAAGCTCAACAATGGTCACAAGTGCTTCACATATTGCAAGTATCTTTGCACTGGTGGGGTCGGCAAGCCCTATATCCTTGTAGAATTTAACGATGGTAGATCCATTATGGTCCCTTAGTAACCCTCCGATACTCGCCTTACCGTAGGAACCAAGCACCGATGCGTCCACATTAAACTTAAAACAACCCTCTGCTGGTGCCTCCCAAATCAGTCCCTTAGGACCCTGTCTCCTCACCATATCCAAAGAAATCAAGTTCGGATGTCTAAAGAAATCAAGAATAGAATATCCCAGTCTAGGCCACTTACCCTTGGCCTATGTACCCAATCGACACATAGCAAGAAAATAAATCCTATCTTCATTCCATGACTTCATATTAAACACACACTCATTCCTAGTTAACCAAATAGTTCATAACAACGCGTAAAAAACCATCAACCAAATGAGTTTAGAATCAGAACTTACAGGCTGACTTTCCCAGATTAGCATCAAAGCCTCCGAATTCGTCGACATTACCATGCACACATTCCAAACATCATTCCATCTTTGCCACAAGTTCACGACCTTTGCACACTGACAGAAAAGATGAGAAATCATTTCAGGAAATGATGAATAGAACAGACAAACATGGTTGGAAACCATAGTAACCTCTCTCTTTGCCAATTCTGAAGCCACCAGAATTCGACCAAGAAGTAGCCTCCATAAAAATGCTCCCACTTTGGGCGAAGTGTGGATCGACCAGACCATCTTTCAAACCTACTTGCAATTAGAAACCTCACCCTCCTTCAAATTACAAAAGGACTTAACGGAATATAAGCCGCTAGTGTCCCCACTCCACTTCAATTGGTCCCTAAAACAAAAATTTTGACTGGTTGCATTCAAAGTGGTAATAAAAGCATCCCATTCTTGGAGTTCACTTCCTGATAGCAATCTGTGCAGTTCTATTTTCCAAGACCATACACCATTTTGTTTAGTCCCAAACTCAGCAACCCTGCCAACCTTCTTAATAGAAACATTGAAAATCGCAGGAAAAGCTAGTCTTAGCAATCTATATTCAGTCCAGAAGTCTTCCCAAAACTCTATGCTCATCCCATCACCAAGCGCAAACCGACAGCTGGCCGTAAACACGTCATTAGGCTGGGATAATGGCTTAGTCACACTCCTCCAAAACCCCGAGTATCTAGAGCTATAGACTGGATTGGAAAGAAGGTTGACATTCCTAAACCCACACTTCCCATCAATTATTCGACGCTAAAGGTGCTTGGACTCATTACTGTATCGCCAGATCCACTTATTCAAGAGGGCCTTGTTTTTGGTGCCTAATTCACATAAGCCGAGACCTCCATCCAATTTTGATTTGCAAAGTTCCTCCCATTTCACCCAGTGGATGGGGCAGGAAGACTTATTTCCCCAAATGAAATTCGCCATCTTACTCCTCAGCCGATTCTCCACTGATTTTGGCAATAAAAATACTGACATAAAGAATATCGGCAAGCTACTAAGGACAGACTTTACCAGCGTCACCATGCCCGCAAAGGATAGTAACTTCCATTTCCATCCATCTAAGTATTTATCAAATTTATAGATAATTGGTTGCCACAAACTCTCCGAATTTCTTTTGTGGCCTAAAGGGATACCCAAATAAGGGGACGAAAGGGAGCCCTTACTACACTTAATAATATCAGCCCACTCGGAGATATGTTTCTCCTCCACATTGATCCCAATGATACTAGTTTTCTTACCGTTAAGCTTTAGGCTCGATGCTACTTCAAAAACTCTCAATAGCCTCTTAATAGTCTTCAAATCTTCAAGGTTAGCCTCGGCAAACACTAATAAGTCATCAGCAAACTTGATGTGCGATATGGAAACACTGTTCTGTCCCACCCTCACACTCTTTAGAAATCCCAACTCCATCGCTCTTTTAAATAACGTACTTAGGGCTTCTCCAATAAGATTGAACATTAGCGGAGACAGAGGACAACCTTGTCTCAATCCTCTACTGATAGAGAAGGATTTTGTGAGGAGGCCGTTCACCAAAATCACTATAGATGCCGAAGAAACACATTGACTGATCTAGCCCCTCTATTTACTACCAAATCTCATAGCCTTAAGAACAAACTCGAGAAAGCCCCAGTCCACCGTATCATAAGCCTTCATAAAGCCTGCTTTAAACAAAACAACTCGTTTCGACTTCTTCCTGGCATAATCCACCACCTTATTCGCTATCAAAACACAGTTCATAATCTGATTGCCAGGTGTGAAAGTGAACTGTGTTTCGCCCACTGCCTCGTTCAAGCAACCCGAAAGTCGTCTTGACAACACTTTAGCTAGAATCTTGTATAAACTGCCTACCAGAGATATATGCCTGAAATCCGTAATACATTCAGGATTCGCTTTCTTCAGAATCAAAGCAATAAACGACTGATTTAGGTTCCTATCCAACGGCTTCCCATTGAAGAACTCCAAAAAGAACAACATAACTTTAGGTCTAAAAAACATCCATAACTTTTTATAGAACTCGAGACTGAAACCATCAAGCACTGGTGCTCTATTTCCGTCCAAAGATTGAATCACCCTCCAAACTTCCTCTTCAGTAAAAGGCAATTCTAGTAACTCGGCTGAGCTGGCAGATAACTTGTTTAAGTTCCCTGGGAAAGCTTTGCAAGGGAGCGTTGATCCTTTATTATAACTCTTCCTGAAATATGAAGCACTCACTTTCAAGATTTCACTGTGTTCTGTTATCAGTCTATCACCCACCTTGAGCGAGGAAATCTGATTTTTCTTGCTTCTCACCACAGTGGATAAATGAGAAAACTTAAAATTTCTATCACCCTCTTTAAACCACCTCAATCTATATTTTTGGTACCATTCTCTTTCCTCTCTTCTAATTGTGGCCCATAATTTAGATTTTAAGGATGCCAATTCTTCTCCGCGAGCCTAGGAATAGCCTTCTACCAGCATCGTGTTTTCCACCTCATCGATTTTCCTCTCTAAAGCTTCGATGGATTCAGGGTTTCTGGTCTTAAATTCCTTCACCCATTCCTTAGTAACCTCTCTGACTTCTTTTAGTACTGACCTAACATCAAATTTAGTAGAATCCGCTAACACTGCTGATATCATCTCCACGTAGCCAGGCTCATCGACCCCATGAAAGAACCATTTGAATGGTCTTCCCCCTACATTGTCTTCCCCCTCTTTAAGCAACACATGCTTGTGATTCGACAAGCTCCTAGGCATAGCTGACTGAACCAAATCTCTGAAATTGCTAAGGATCTCAGGGGATAAAAGGAAACTATCAAGTCTGCTTGTCACCACCTATGTCGTACCCTTAAACCACATAAAATGACCGCCTGCCAAGGGCAAAGCAACCAATTGATTCTGTTGAGTAAAGAGATCAAAGATTCTCATAGAACTAGCATTTAGATCAGCACTGGTCTTCTCAGAAGGGTTCCTAATGGTGTTGAAGTCACCACCGATGATAAATGGTAAGCCTAACGAACCGAGACAATTTGACAAAGATTCAAAGAACACCTTCCTCTAAGATGAACCATTTGGTGTATATACATTGACCATCTCGCACCTGAGGTTGTTCGATATAAATTTGCCCAAGACAATAATAGCTCTGTCCATCTTGATGACCTTCTCTTCAAGGAAAAAACACATATCCCACATCGTGATCAAGCCTTCAGAAGCGTCGTTGGAGGGAACCAACTCAAATCCCCCAAAAACCGACCCTTTCAGTCTGCTGCACATCCCTGGTGCAACACCCTTCAACTTTGTTTCTTGTAGAAAGCACACTCTCGCTTTGCTTTTGAAAATCACTCCACCAACCGCTCCTCGTTTCTCCGCACGACCTAGACCTCGAACGTTCCAAGACAACATGATAAAATTGGACGACATCAGTAAAGGAAACTGATTAGTAAACACACCGAGAATGAGCCAAACACGAAACTGGATTAGTTACATTCCCTCTCTCTTTCCACGACTTCCGTGTCGATTGAAACAAATTCCACACCAAGACCTTTTCCCAATTGAAAGGTTTCCACTGCCTTTATGAAATCAACCTCCATTCTGCTAATCGAACGAGAGCCCACCCCATTTGGAACCACATCCGAATCCATAAAACCTTTACCTGATTTTGATTTACTTTTAGGACCAGATGCCCACCATTTCGATTTATCCATGCCTGCCCTGAAGTTCGCCAGTTTGGAATTCTCTAACCGTTTTTCCCACCACAGCTAGCTCGAGATTTAGCTAGCCCTTTTGGTAAAGAGAAATTGATGTTGGATAAATCCTCTGATAGGGTTGTAAAAACAAGTCAGGACCTGAAAACCTGCCTGAAACCTGCTCGAGTCAGAACCTGATTTGACCCGAGAATTCGATGATCCGAACCCGAACTGTAACTGACTGTTGCTGACCCGAACCCGAGTTGAACCTGTTACTGTAGCAACTGAACTCGATCTGCGTCCGCCTGAAAACGACCCGAACCCGAATCTGACCTGTTAATTTTGACCTGAAACCCGACCTGCATCCGACTGAAACGAACCCGAACCCGAGACCGACCTGGCAAATTACCTGATATTATCCGACTGAATCGACCCGAGATCCGATTTTACCCGACCTGTTTTGAACCCGACCTGTTAATGGACCCGACCTGTTTTGAACCTGAACTGTTGTTGACCTGAACTAATGTAGGCCTGGCTAAAAATGTTAAATACTTTAAAGTGTAAACTGTTCATTATAAACTTAATAATTTTTTAGTAGATTATGTTAATTTCATTACTTAGAAAAATTTTATCTTCCATTATACTTAGAAATTTGTCTTAATTTGTAACTTCATTATGTATAATAAAATTATATACTTAGAAATTTGTTTAAGTATAAAAATATATATTATGTATAATAAAATTATATACTTAAAAGATTTGTCATAATTTTTACTAAGTATAAAATATATTAGTAATATATAGATAATATAATATATTAAACTTATTATGCTTTATTATATAATATATATTATGTTAACTTTATTATGTTCATAAAATTAAAATAAATACAAAATATAAGTTAGTATTATGTTTAACATAAAATTAACGTTATTATACTTATATAACATGTGAAACAATTGTCTTTCAATTATATAATGTATTTTAGATGGACCCCTAAAACCTATAATGTATAAATAATATATATATATATATATACATACATATAAACTTATAAGTTATATAATGTATTTATAATATAATAATTAATCATAAATAATAATTAGTAATAGTTTGGGCCTTGGGCCTTTGGGCTCATATCCCACCACCCATTTATTTGAGATGGCCCCTAAAACCTATAATGTATAAATATAATATAATATATATAAACTTATAATTTATAAGTTATATAATGTATTTATAATATAATAATTAATAATAAATAATAATTAGTAATGGTTTGGGCCTTGGGCCTTTGGGCTCATATCCCACCACCCATTTATTTGAGATGGGCCCCTAAAACCTATAATGTATAAATAATACAAATATATATATATATATATATATAAACTTATAACTTATAATTTATATAATGTATTTATAATATAATAATAAATAATAAATAATAATTAGTAATAGTTTGGGCATTGGGCCTTTGGGCTCATATCCCACCACCCATTTATTTGAGATGGGCCCCTAAAACCTATAATATATATATATATATATATATATATATATATAAACTTATAACTAATAAGTTATATAATGTATTTAAAATATAATAATTAATAATAAATAATAATTAGTAATAGTTTGGGCTTTGGGGCTTTGGGCCTTTGGGCTCAAATCCCACCACCCATTTATTTGAGATGGGCCCCTAAAACCTATAATGTATTTAATAATAAATAATAATTAGTAATAGTTTGGGCCTTGGGTCTTTGGGCTCATATCCCACCACCCATTTATTTGAGATGGGCCCCTAAAACCTATAATGTATAAATATAATATATATATATATATATATATATATATATATATAAACTTATAACTTATAAGTTATATAATGTATTTATAATATAATAATTAATAATAAATAATAATTAGTAATAGTTTGGGCCTTGGGCCTTTGGGCTCATATCACACCACCCATTTATTTGAGATGGGCCCCTAAAACATATAATGTATAAATAATATATATATATATATATATATATATATATATATAAACTTATAACTTATAAGTTATATAATGTATTTATAATATAATAATTAATAATAAATAATAATTAGTAATACTTTGGGCCTTTGGTCTCATATCCCACCACCCATTTATTTCAGTTGGGCCCCTAAAACCTATAATGTATATATATATATATATATATATATATATATATATATATATATATATATATATATATATATATATTACATTATATAATAAATAATAATTAGTAATAGTTTGGGCCTTGGGCCTTTGGGCTCATATCCCACCACCCATTTATTTGAAATGGGCCCCTAAAACCTATAATGCATAAATATAGTAATATATATATATATATATATATATATATATATATTTTATATAAACTTATAACTTATAATTTATATAATGTATTTATAATATAATAATTAATAATAAATAATAATAAGTAATAGTTTGGGCCTTGGGCCTTTAGGCTCATATCCCACCACCCATTTATTTGAGATGAGCCCCTAAAACCTATAATGTATAAATATAATATAATATATATATATATATATATTACATTATATAATAATTAATAATTAATCATAATTAGTAATAGTTTGGGACTTATAACTTATAAGTTATATAATGTATTTATAATATAACAATTAATAATAAATAATAATTAGTAATACTTTGGGCTTTGGGCCTTTGGGCTCATATCCCACCACCCATTTATTTGAGATGGGCCCCTAAAACCTATAATATATATATATATATATATATATATATATATATATATATATATATATATATATATATATATATATATATATATATATATTACATTATATAATAATTAATAATAATTAGTAATAGTTTGGGCCTTGGGCCTTTGGGCTCATATCCCACCACCCATTTATTTGAGATGGGCCCCTAAAACCTATAATGTATAAATATAATATATATATATATATTATATAAACTTATAACTTATAATTTATATAATGTATTTATAGTATAATAATTAATAATAAATAATAATTAGTAATAGTTTGGGCCTCGGGCCTTTAGGCTCATATCCCACTACCCATTTATTTGAGATGGGCCCTATAATGTATAAATATATATATATATATATATATATATATATATATATATAGAGAGAGAGAGAGAGAGACTTATAACTTATAAGTTATATAATGTATTTATAATATAATAATTAATAATATATAATAATTAGTAATAGTTTGGGCCTTTGGGCTCATATCCCACCACCCATTTATTTTAGATGGGCCCCTAGAACCTATAATTTATAAATATAATATATATATATATAAACTTATAACTTATAATTTATATAATAATTAATAATAAATATTAATTAGTAATAGTTTGGGCCTTTGGGCTCTTATCCCACCACCCATTTATTTTAGATGCGCCTCTAAAACCTATAATGTAAAAATAGTATATATATATATATATATATATATATAAACTTATAACTTAAATAATGTATTTATAATATAATAAATAATAATAAATAATAATTAGTAATAGTTTGGGCCTTGGGTCTTTGGGCTCATATCCCACCACCCATTTATTTTAGATAGCCCCTAAAACCTATAATGTATAAATAGTATATATATATATATATATATAACTTATAATTTATATAATAATTAATAATAAATATTAATTAGTAATAGTTTGGGCCTTGAGCCTTTGAGCTCTTATCCCACCACCCATTTATTTTAGATGGGGCCCCTAAAACCTATAATGTATAAATATAATATAATATATATATATATAAACTTAAAACTTATATAATGTATTTATAATATAATAAATAATAATTAGTAATAGTTTGGGCCTTGGGCCTTTGGGCTCATATCCCACCACCCATTTATTTTAGATAGCCCCCTAAAACCTATAATGTATAAATAATATATATATATATAAACTTATAAGTTATATAATGTATTTATAATATTATAATTAATAATAAATAATAATTAGTAATAGTTTGGGCCTTGGGCCTTTGGGCTCATATCCCACCACCCATTTATTTGAGAAAACTTATAATTTATATAATGTATTTATAATATAATAATTAATAATAAATAATAATTAGTAATAGTTTGGGCCTTGGGCCTTTAGGCTCATATCCCACCACCCATTTATTTGAGATGGGCCCCTAAAACCTATAATGTATAAATAATATATATATATATATATATATATATATATATATATATATATATATATAAACTTATAACTTATAAGTTATATAATGTATTTATAATATAATAATAAATAATAATTAGTAATAGTTTGGGCCTTGGGCCTTTGGGCTCATATCCCACCGCCCATTTATTTGAGATGGGCCCCTAAAACCTATAATGTATAAATATAATATTTATATATATATATATATATATATATATATATAAACTTATAACTTATAATTTATATAATAATTAATAATAAATATTAATTAGTAATAGTTTGGGCCTTGGGCCTTTGGGCTCTTATCCCACCACCCATTTATTTTAGATGGGCCCTTAAAACCTATAATGTATATATATATATATATATATATATATATATAAACTTATATAATGTATTTATAATATAATAAATAATAATTAGTAATAGTTTGGGCCTTGGGCCTTGGGCTTTTGGGCTCATATCCCACCACTCATTTATTTTAGATAGCCCCCTAAAACCTATAATGCATAAATAATATATATATATATATATATAAACTTATAACTTATAAGTTATATAATGTATTTATAATATAATAATTAATAATAAATAATAATTAGTAATAGTTTGGGTCTTGGGCCTTTGGGCTCATATCCCACCACCCATTTATTTGAGATGGCCCCTAAAACCTATAATGTATAAATATAATATATATATATATATATATATATAAACTTATAACTTATAAGTTATATAATGTATTTATAATAGAATAATTAATAATAAATAATAATTAGTAATAGTTTGGGCCTTGGGCCTTTGGGCTCATATCCCACCACCCATTTATTTTAGATGGGCCCTAAAACCTATAATGTATAAATATAATATATATATATATATATAAAATTATAAGTTATATAATGTATTTATAATATAATAATTAATAATAATTAATAATAGTTTGGGCCTTGGGCCTTTGGGCTCATATCCCACCACCCATTTATAATAATTAATAATATCAATAATAAATAATAATTATTAATTGTTGGGCTTTGGACTAAATATCTTAGATGGGCTAAATATAATAATTAATAATAATTATTAATTGTTGGGCTTTGGGCTAAAAAATTTAGATGGGCTAAATATTTTGTAGCCCTTTGAATTTTAGATGGGCTAAATATTTTGTGTCCCTTTAAATTTTAGATGTTTTTCATTTAAATCCTTTAAGTTTTAGTTCAATTCAATTGAGTTCAATTCAATTGAGTTCAATTCAATTTCTGTATATAAATACATATATTTTATAATTTTATAAATACATATATTTATGTATATGTATATATACATATATTTTATATGTATATTTATGTATTTATATACATATATACACACATATATACATATATATACATGTACAATATATATTATATATTAACATACGTATATTTGTATAATATGTATTCATTATTATGTATGATATGTTATATGTATAATGTATTAATAATTTAATATATACATATGTTTGTATAATATATATATATATATACACACACATGTATGTTGTTAGTATCATAGTATGTATTATGTATATACATATACATGTATTTATGTATAATACATTACATATACATAAATACATACATGTTTGTATAATATATAATTATATATTGTAATTTATATACATGTGAATACATAAAAATACATATATATACACATAATCACATATATTTATACTTATAAAGTTATTATAATAATTAATAAGTTATATTATATTATAATAATTAATAAATAATATTAAATTATAATATATATGGGCGGGAAAATTTATTTTGAAACCGCCCAATTCCCAAATTGAATTTCAATTTGGGGTAAATTATAAATAAAGCTCTTTATATTATATAAGTTTTTTATTCAAGTCCTTTAAGTTTTAATTCAATTCAATTGAGTCCTTAAAACTTTATTTTTACTTCAAATTAACTCTTATTTATTATTTTTTCACTATAGTCCATAAAACTTTGTTTTTATTCAAAATTGAGCCTATTATAGTCCATAAAACTTTATTTTAGTCCAAATTAGCTCTTATTTATTATTATTATTTTCACTATAGTCCATAAAACTTTGTTTTTATTCAAAATTGTTCATTTCTGGTGAACCTGAATTAACTCGAACTGAAATGAACCCGACGACCTGAAATTACCCGACCTGAAATGAACCCGACCTGAAATGAAACCGACCTGAAATGAACCCGAACTGAAATGAACCCGACCTAAAATTTACCCGACCTGCAATTTACCTGCCAATTAACTGATTTTACCCGACCCGTTTTACCCGATCTGCAACGAGTTTGACCTGAAAATTGACCCGACCTGAAATGGACCCGACCTGCAAATTACCCGACTGCAATGGACCCGCACCCGACCCGAGTCGAGTCAAAAAAAATTTTTTTACCTGAAATGACCTGTATCCGATTTTACCCGACCTGAAACCTGCCGATTACCTGTTTTTACATCCCTATCCTCTGACTTCCTAATTGAGAAGTTATGTAGGCTGGACCCATTTGAGACTGAATCGGACATGTGTTCCAAATTTAGGTTGAGATTGTTTTTTGTCTACTAGGAATTAGTTATGAATCAGATAAAATATGGGCTTTTATGAGGTCCTTACAGCTGGAATCCCCAAGTGATGCCACCTGTCCAACAAATTAATGTCCATCATGGCTAATACCCCAATTATGGGGAGGTTCCTCGATGCTGTTTACTTCCTTCGGAGCCTGGGAAAAAGTCTGCTCAAGGTAAGCCTCGTAAATGCCTCCTGAATTAACTACGCCTAGAGAATCTCGAGCGACACAATCCGTCCCCTGAGCAAGCCCGCCTGGAGGGATTCGTCGATAAACACTCGAAGACCTCCGTCGTAACTTTGATCTGCTCGAGCTTCCCGTTCACATTTACTGAGAATCTATCCAGAATACATGATATGTTCTGGACATTGACTGGGATATTTGCTTCATCAAATCTCATAAGATTCAATGTGTCCTCATCAATCTTTACTAGCTCTCCCCACCTATTACCCATTATCTCAAAGAACTTGAGGTTTCATATGCATAGTAGAACTTCATGGAGTTTCAGCCACACTTTGGTTCTCTTTTTCCCATCAAAACCTTCTAACAGTTCGAACTCATCAAACCATAGTTCCAGCATCTCATTTCGCTGGTTCCAACATCTTAACTTATCAGAAATGGACTCAAACCGTAGAACAACCGTCAGTCCCACCAAAGGGCAAATAGTTACTTTAAAGTCGTCTGACGTGAGACCTTCTTGTGCCACATCCACGTTATACATGTTATTGATCCTACCCACAAGGAAACATCTCCGCCAACCCATTTCATCTTTGGAAATATCAATACATGGCCCCACTACCTTCGACGCGCTGCTACCCTTGATAGTGCTTCTTCCTGTGAATCCCAGTAGTGCTTCTTTGTACGTTCTGACTTCTGAGATCCCTGGTGTTGAACTTGGCTCTCTAACTCTTTGTCTACTATGTTCGATTCTGCGAGTAACCCCTAATAAATCGCCTTCCCTGACTCTCATTCTTAGCCCTGAAGACCTTGATGTGGAACCCGTCCATCTTTCTTGCCGCTCCCTTCTGCCACAGCTTTCTCTGCTCCCCTCTCATCTTCGAACCTGACAAAAGCAAAGGTGGTTTGCTTATAACTGTGCTTTCTGTTCCTGTAGGCGATATACACGTCTGTAACAACTCCATATGATCCAAAAGCCTCCCTCAATGTTGAGCAATGTATCCTCTTGTTTACATTAACAACAAAAAGGGATACTCCCAGTCTTCTTTCAGGAACGAACGACGCTTCGACTGCCGTGAAAATCATCCTCTTTTGTTCTGAAAGCATGCTAGTGTTATGGAGGTGTAGACAATGATCAGATTGCAAAAAAAAGGGTGGATACGTACATTTTGCAACTTGCAAATTCTCAGTCTATTAAAATAGTTTTACTTACTAAATAAGTCAATAATTCTCAGTCTACTCAAATCGGATAATATTTAAATAACGTCTTCTAATAATGATCTCTAGAATTCGAATTTAGTTCAAATGTTCGGAAAGAAAAATCAACTGAAAATTAAGATATGATAATATTTTATCCTTTATCTTTTGATACATTAAATAATTGATTTTTTCAATGAACAATATAGTACTACTTTCCTCCGGTGGTAAAGGATGATATATTTCATCCAGGTGATTCGAGTTCGAGTATTATGTGTGCACTGTGTGTGTACGTTATTAAAAGGCTAAAAAAATTAAACAGTTATTACCTTGTAATCACACCAGCATATTAAAAAACGATATAGTATTACTTTCGCCAACTTATAGCTACAAAACTTGTTGCAAGTCAAAACCAAAATCAAGATTCATATCTTGCCTAACTCATTCTTAGTCCCCGTAAACACTACAGAAAAGTTGTTCTTTAATGGCGAATTTTGCGGCGTTTTTTAAAGAAACGCCACTAAAATTATGCATATTGCGACATTTTCGAAAAAAACGCCACAAAGAGACACATATCGTGGTGTTTGCGGCAGAAACGCCGGCTAAGAGCATTCAATTGTGGCGTTTCAGGTTAAAACGCCGTAATAGGTTTTATATTTTTAGTGGTGTTTCTCTTAAAAACGCCGCAATAGGTTGCTTTTGGTGGCGTTTTTCCTTTAAAATGCTGCAATAGGTCTCATGCAGTGGCGTTTCTCTTAAAAATGCCGCAATGTGCTATAACCAAAACACAAAAATTGCTGCTGTTTTGACCCCTCACTCACTTAATCGAAACTCAGCCTCTTTTCCTCAAATTGAACCCTATTTTTCCCCAAATCAACTCAGCCAATTGCCTCACCGTCCAACTACATCTCCTCGTCGTATCGCCGGCAGTACCAATATTGTCTTCTCTTCGTCTCGCCGACCGTCCAACACCGTCTCCTCATCGGCTGTCTAACGCTGGCTGTAGCAGGTTTGAAATTTTTCTTTTTCGTCTGAATGAGTGCAACCAAGAGTGACGTTGCGTAGATTTTTTGCTGGTAGAATAAGGAATGAGGTCCTGGGTTTATTTATTATATTAAATGCTTGCTTCATGTTGTATATGTTGAGTGCTGTGTATTAAAATTATTTCTCCCTATTGTCATCCTCATTTTGTTTTTGGTGAACAATCTATCTATTTGAAATTCATGTTAGATTTTAATACTATATTACTCTTTAGGGGTACTACTACCTGGGATTATTCAACCCACTCTTACTAGTAGAGTTTTTGATCTTGTTTATTTATTCTATTATATGCCAAAGTGAAATAAAAAATTTCTACTCATTTTTATGCCCCTATTTATATCTTGGAATATATGTTAAAAAATTAAACATGAATACTTGAAGAAGAAGAAAATTAAACGACTTTTGTTTTGCTGTTTATTAATTCAAATTTGAACTCCAAAGTGATTTTTCTTTATCATTTGTTGAATTTTAGTGGATGGTTCATTGATTTTAGGGAATAATAGTTCATTCCCTGCTACTGTTTTTCAATATATTAAATTTCAATTTTCAACTGAATAATCATATTTCGTAAAAGCACAAGAAACAAAAATTACATAAATTTATGGATTAGTATGATAGTCTAGGGTTTGTTTGAGAAATTATGAGTTGGAACAGTATTGATGGTCAATTTTCAATTGAATAATCATAATTCGGTAGTAACCAAGATTCAATCACGTGAAAATATGAGTTGGAACAATATTGACCATCACATGAATATTTAAGATATTTAGAATACTGATGGTGTTAATTATTGTCGGTGGGCATGGGCATGGGTTTTATAAGAAATAGGTTCTGCTTCACTCAAATCATTGCTTGTTCCAATTCCACTCACTCAGACTTGGACACCCCAACCAATCATCATTATATTATGAAAGTTTCCAAACTGTTGTCTGAAAAATTGATAACCTGCATTGTTCAACTGTACTGGTGACCAAGGGATTGACCCGATTAGGGTGTTCATAGTTAATTTTAAATTGTAATTATCATTACTTAACATTATCTTTTCAAGTCGAACCTTAAAATTAATGTTTTTTTGTTGTTGGAGATGGTGCAGGAAGAAGGGGAAATTGTTTGTTGCTATTGATCAAAACAGACATCTTTCAGATCAAGGTCCTTTTGATATTGTATTGCACAAAGTAAGTAGACATGTCTTTGCATATGTTTATGTTCAATTGTCTCGCTTGTTATTAAATTTCACGATGAAGTGAAAAAAAATATGCAAACAATCACTTACACATACATTATTTTTGCATCCGGTGCAGTTGACTGGAAAAGAATGGCGCCAGATTCTTGAGGTTAGTCCAAATTTTAGAACCCAAATAATTTATGCCTTTTTTCTTCTTCCTTTTTTGCTTATCATTATTTTTTTCTTAGTAGCTCATTTACCTCTCTTAATATTTTGGCAATTCTTATCTCTATTATCTCAACTTTTTTTGAACTAAACTAAAGAAGATAACTTTCCCCAACATGTAACTTTCTCTTGAAATTTCATAATTAGTAATGTAATAGTTACATCTCTTTTCATCCTTCAAGTATGACTAATAGGTAGTTTATGTATTTGATTTATCTTTGACTTAATTGGTAATATAATAGTTACATCTCTTTTCATCATTCAAGTATGACTAATAGGTAGTTTATATCTTTAATTTGGATATGACAGAAATTGAAAATGGATAGGAGTTGGATGAATTTGCCAAGGGTAAACACGAACTATCGAAATGGAGTAGAATATTTTCTAAATTTAGCTTTTGCAAATGCAAGCCAAGAAAATATGATTCTTTGCCCCTGTAAGAAGTGTGTTAATATTAATTGGCACATTCGTGAAGTTGTACACGAACATCTAGTCGTTTTTGGCTTTGTTTTGGGTTATAGAAAATGGATATTCCATGGAGAGTTGACATCTCGTACAGCTTCTTCCACGAGTAATCCACCTTTTCATCATAATTCTCATCGTGGATCTCTTAAAGAAGATGACATGGAGGGTATGTTGCGAGATGCATTTAATATGCACGATTATCATCAGTCTGTTAGATAAGATTGTGATATTGGTGTTACTGATTTCACCGAGATTGGAAGAAGTGGATGTGATGAAGAGCCAAATGGAGAAGCGTCAAAGTTTTACAATTTGCTTAATGAAATGAATGAACCACTTTATGAGGGATCAAAATATTTCAAAACTCTCCTTTTGCATTCGCCTTTTCCATTTAAAATGCTTGAGAGGGTGGACCGGTAACTCTTTTACGCAATTATTAGAGTTTTTGAGTGAAATTTTTCCTTTTGCAAAAATTCCTCAATCCGGAAAAGATATGAAAAAATTATAAACGATTTGGGGCTTGGTTATGAGAAAATTCATAGTTGTCCGAATGATTGCATGTTGTATTGGGGTGATAGAAAAAACCAAGAGTCCTGTCATGTATGCGGTAAATCTCGGTGGATGACTGGGGACACAGAAAATGTGAGTGAAGACGAAGTTGCAACACGAGAAAGAAAGAAGCCAATAAAGATTCTACGATATTTTCCTCTAATACCCAGACTTCAAAGACTTTTTATGTCTTCAAAGACTGCTGAGTCTATGAGGTGGCATCACGATGGACGAACATATGATGTATTATTAAGGCATCCCGCAGATTCTTTAGCTTGGAAGACATTTGACCAAAAATTTCCAAGTTTTACAGGAGATCCTCGCAATGTTAGGCTCAGTCTTGCATCTGATGGGTTTAATCCCTTTAAAATCATGAGTACTTCATACAATACTTGGCCTGTTATACTCGTTCCTTACAATTTGCCTCCATGGATTTGCATGAAACAATCATCATTTATTTTATACATGATAATCCCAGGTGAGAAAGGTCCAAGGAATGATATTGACATCTACATATAACCTCTTATTGAAGAGATGAAACAATTATGGGTGGGTGTCGAAACATATGATGTGTTGAAGAAGGAGAAATTTAATTTGCGTGCAGCTTTATTGTGGACTATTAATGATTTTTCCGCTTAAGCAAATTTATCTAGGGGAGTACCAAAGGCCTTTATGCTTGTCCTTGTTGCGCTGCACAAACATGCTCGAAGTGGTTGTATAATGGAAAGAAGTTCTCTTACATGGGACACCGTCGGTGGTTAGATGAAAATCATAGATTTAGATATGAAAAGAATATGTTTGATGGTACTGAAGAGTTCATAAAAGCTCATGAGCAAAAAAATCGGGTCTGATATCTTTCGATATATGACCGTGAGCTTGAGTAGCTTAGTGATGATGAATCTGATGAAAAGGATGATCCAAATGAGGCGGAGTTGTGGAAAAAGAGAAGTATTTTCTTCAAGTTGCCTTACTGGAAGCATAACATTTTGAGACATAATCTTGATGTAATGCACATTGAGAAGAATGTTTGTGAGAATATTATTGGGACTATTCTCAATATCGATGGAAAATCTAAAGACAATCTAAAGTGTCGACTTGACTAAGTTGACATGGGAATTCGGCATGAACTTCATCCTCAAGAACTTCGTAATAGAAAATTTTCGTTATCGCCTTCTATTTTTACGATGTCGGAGAAAGAAAAAGAAGTGTTTTGCACGGTGTTGAAAGATATAAAGGTCCCAGATGGGTATGCATAAAATATATCTCGATGTGTCAGTGTTAAAGATCGAAGACTTTATTCTCTAAAGTCATATGATTATCACATATTGATGCAAGATTTAAAGCCAGTTGCATTACGCGGTTGTATATCAACTGAGGTGACATCTTGTATTATTGAACTTTCTAATGTAATGAAAGCTATTTGTGGGAAAGTTTTGATGGTTGAAGAACTTGAGAAACTACAAGATCGAGTTGCCTTGACTTTATGCAACATGGAGAAGATATTTCCACCTTCATTCTTTACAATTATGGTGCATTTGTTGGTTCATCTCCCTAACGAAGCTAAAGTTGGTGGACCAGTTTTTATCGCTGGATGTATCCTATTGAGAGGTACAAATTGTTTAACATATATTCACACCATTGAACAATTCATTTAACTACAACTACTTATATAATGTTCTATTTATTATGGTATAGGTTTTTGTGCAAGTTGAAGTCTTACTGTCGAAATAAGCGTAATCTAGAAGGATCAATTGCTGAAGGGTATTTAGCAGAGGAATGCTTGACTTTTTGCTATAGATATTTGGAAGATGTTGAAACGAGATTCAATCGACCAAATAGAAATGAAGTGTGCAACAATAATAACTTAGCTGAGACTTATTTGTTTCAAAGTTTTGGTGAACCACTCGGCAAAGTTGAAATTGCACAGTTAGATGACAAGTCTTGGGTACAAGCACATCGATATGTTCTTTTCCATCATGACTCAACAAAGCCCTTACGGCCGTAAGTTTATATAAATTCTAATGTATTCAATTCATCTTTTATATTGCCCATTCTTTAACCACGTAGCTTACTTTGTAGTGAATTTAAAGAAGAGCTACAATCTCAAGTACGCTCCTGAAGATTACATCAAAGAGAAATTCATAAGTTGTTCATAGAAAATTTCCATGATTGGTTAGCGAAGATGGTAAGCAACTGAATCTTTGTAATACATGTACCTAATAACTTTTCTTTCTTTGCTACATCAATATAAATGATAGCTTATTCACCTTTTACGTGTAATAGGTTTGGTGTGGGAGAGAAGTTAGTGAAGAGGTTAAGTGGCTTTCTCAAGGTCCAAATAGAATTGTTAAAAAATATAATGCCTTTCTCATTAACGGGTTTATGTTCCACACGAAATCTCGAGAAAGATTAAGGAGGACACAAAATTGTGGAGTAGTTGTAACTTCTTCAACTACAAGTTATGCTAGTGCTAGGGACAATCATCCTATGGTGGGAGATGTAGAATATTATGAAATTCTTACAGACATTATTGAGTTGGATTATTATGGCAAACAGAAAGTTGTGTTATTTCGTTGTGACTGGGCCGATGTAAATACGGCTCGTGTAACCCCCTCGTCCCGGTCTGGCCGAATGACCGGTCCGAGTGGGCCACACGGGGAAAACCGAGTGAAAACCCCTAAGGATTCCCCCTCGATTAGCAACCCTATATTTTTTTCATTTTAAAATCTTGTCTAAATGGATATTAAACCCTAAGTGATCATACAGCGGAACAACATATGCGAAACAAGACAAATGAGCTCAAACAATCAAGTTACGGCCAAATTTTAAACTTTACTGCAGGTGGTATCGATACACCTAAGGGGTGTATCGATACCCCTTGACCAGGTCAACTGGTCAAAGTCAACCCGTGGAGACCGTATCGATACACCTTGGAGTGTATCGATACCCTCTCCGATTGTTGACTTCCCACGGTCAACGCTAAGGGGACCATATCGATACACGTGAAGGCCCGTACCAATACAGAACTGGACAGTGGCTCCAGTTGCAAAAATAGTATCGGTACGCCCCCTCGCGTATCGAAACGCGGGCCTGAACTATGAAGGCCGTATCGATACGGGTCCAACCGTATCGATACCCCTGTTACGAAAACACTGGTTTGAGCTGATTTAAGGCACAAGTGGCCCTTAAATCCCCCTCAAACCTCAACCAATCACACTAACATGCTTCCTAGTGTCAAACTAAGAGTTTAGGCATGCTTCAACAATGATTTAGCCACACCAACATGCACTCATACAACCATCATTCAAACACACATATAAACTCTTAAGGCATAAGGCTAACATTCAAAAGAGCAACATAGGCATGAGTTAGCATTCATCATGGCAACACAATCATACAAAAGCAAGGCATAAGGGAGTCTATACATGCTCCTAAACATCCAATAACAATCCAACAAAACCTTACATGTCCCATTGCTCAACTATTACATGTTTAACATTAAAATCCATACTTGATGAACTCAAGCCAAAAACCACACTTGGAGGCCCTCCACTTGCCCGAGCAACCCACGAACTAAGGATCTGCAATGTTGAACAAAGAGAGCGTAAGCAATGATGCTTAGTGAGGGTAGGCTCTAAAAACAAACCTTAACATTGCAGGGTCTGAGCACGATCTAGCCAAGGTGACACAATCATACCAAAGGTCCACAAGATATAATGTATGAGCAATAGACAATAATAATGCCATGAATCATAATCTCAATTTCCATGATACATGTAATCACAAACAAGTATCCCAATAAAACCATGAACCTCAACACATTGATATATACATCAAACAACATTGGCACCTAGCTAAGACCCGAATACGCGGATAGACACGTTGTAACTCACATCCAACAACCACATTACCTCCCGGTGCGATTTCACTCATCACCGGCCTCGCGGAGGGGATTCCACTCATCCTCACGCCCCGTCGATGGGATTCCACTCATCACCGACTACATTTAAATACAATTCCGGGCGAACCCGTACTCCTCCTTGGTGACTCAACGCCACCAAGGCCACGCGCGACTTTAGACTCATGTGTACACACTAACATCCTAATGATCGATCATTTGCATTCAAGTAAACTAGTGCCAACATTTACACACTTCCCATTACTCATTTCAACCAATTCCGTGCTTAGCACGTACTCACCAACAACCATCATTATGCATGTCTCAAACATCACAATTCATATCTCATTCCACATGTATAATACAATATACATAACCATTCATACCACACATCATACGAGACATACACAACAATATAATATGAGTTCATCCAATGGCTCTAGATCAAGTTTAGGATTAGGCTACCACCCTAATCCTAACTCTAGGTGGGTCTACCAAGCCCAACCTAGTCCTTACACTCGAACCAACCAATTTAAAACCGTTTAAAACAATTAACCACTCACCTAAGCTTCCAAGCCCAAAGACCAAGCAAGCACAACCTTCAACTTCCCGGATTCACTCCCGATGTTCCACCGATGCCCAAACTCGATTCTAATCATCTCAAACACAAACAAAACGTTCGAATCAATAACACATCATCGGAAACAACCCGGATTAACATTAACAAGCATCCAACACCCCAAACAAGTCCAAAAACAGAATTTTCGAGTAGCCCACTTAACCCACTGAAATCTTCCATTCCAAGCCTCCAAACAACCATCAAACACACCCAAAGCAACCCTCAAATATCATACTAGCGCCAGCCCTCAAAATCCAACATTGACCAACCCCAAAAACCACTTTAAAATCCTCCTAAAACCCCTTTGGTACCTAAATCCGAAATTCCCCAAAATCACTTGAAATTCATATATGATATACCATTTGACCTCCTTATACCACAACTAGGCATATTAAATCAAATACTTCACGTAACAACTTAGAAAATCACATTTTAAATCAAAATATTCAAAAATGACATTTTCCAAAACTTCCATGAAAACTAAAATGAAAGGTACTTTTGTGAAGGGGAAGGTGAGGAGAAGTCAAAAATACCATTACCTTTCAATTTGGAGTTGAAATGAAGAAGAGAGGTGATGGAATAGTGTTCTCCAATGGTGGGAGGGTTTTACCGTGGGTTTTTGTGGAGAGAGGGGGGAGATGAATGAAATTTGGGTTTTCTTTTACTTGTTTTGTTTTAATTTAAAAGCCCAATAACCTATTTGCCCTTAATGAAATGAAATATTCACAATGACATAAAATCCATGACAAAAAGGGGTTAAGTCTTAAAACATAGTCACTCTTTAAATTAATTAATTTGAAAACAAACCCGAGCCATTAAATAACTTATAAAACCGTGCCCAAAATAATATTAAAATATTATTTCCACCTAACCCCTAAACCCGGGTGTTACAACTCTCCCCCACTTAAGGAATTTCGTCCCCGAAATTACCTGGTGGAAACAGATACGGAAACTGCTCAACCATATCCGCTTTCCTCTCCCACGTGGCCTCTTCCATACCTCTATGTCTCCACAACACCTTGACCAACTCTATGGTCTTGCCACGCAACACCTTGCTATCAGAAGCAAGTATCTCAACGGGCTCTTCATTATAAGACAAATCCGGATTCAACTCTATCTCCTCAACGGGCATCACATGAGTAGGATCTGATCTATATCTCCTAAGCATAGACACATGAAAGACATCATGGATCTCCTCTAACTCAGAAGGTAACCTCAAGCGATAAGCTACAGGCCCAATCCGCTCAACTATCTCATACGGGCCAATGAACCTCGGACTCAACTTGCCCTTCCGGCCAAATCTCATCACCTTCTTCCACGGAGATACTTTCAGAAACACTTTCTCACCCACTGAGTACTCAATCTCTTTCCTCTTCAAATCTGCATAAGATTTCTGACGATCGGAAGCTGCTTTCAAACGGTCACAAATCAACTTCACCTTTTCTGTAGTTCCTTTAAGCAAGTCTGGCATAGGTAACAATTTCTGACCTGTCTCAGCCCAACAAATCGGAGTCCTACACCGTCTACCATACAAAGCCTCATAAGGTGCCATCTGAATGCTAGACTGATAACTGTTGTTGTAAGCAAACTCAACCAACGGTAAGTGCTTCTCCCAAGAATCCTGAAAATCAATCACACAACAGCGAAGCATATCCTCAAGAATCTGTATCACTCGCTCTGACTGCCCATCGGACTGCGGATGATAAGATGTGCTGAAATACAAACGGCTACCCAAGGCACTATGTAAGCAACTCCAGAACCTTGAAGTAAATCTAGGATCCCTATCTGAAACAATAGACTTCGGAACTCCATGAAGTCTCACAATCTCACGAATGTACAAGTTTGCCAACTTGTCTAAGGAATCCGTAGTGTTCACTGCTAAGAAGTGAGCACACTTAGTGAACCTATCAACAATCACCCAGACTGAATTCTTCTTCGAAGGAGACAAAGGCAACCCCGATACAAAATCCATGGTGATCCTCTCCCATTTCCATTCCGGAATCTTCAAAGGCTGTAGCAAACCTGAAGGAACCTGATGTTCTGCCTTCACTCTCTGACAAACCATGCAACGGCTCACATACTAGGCTACATCTCTCTTCAAACCAACCTAGTAGTAATCATTCTTTAAATCTCGGTACATCTTGGTACTACCCGGATGCATAGAAAAGGGACTCGAATGTGCTTCACTCAAAATCTGACGTCTCAACTCAACATCTTCTGGTACAACAATTCTATCTCTAAAGCACAACAAACTCTCACCACTGAAACTATACTCAGTCGGTCTTCCTTCGGCTATGTCCTAAACATGAGGAACTAGGCTCGCATCTTGCAACTGCTTTTCTCTAATCAACTGAATCAAAGAAGGCTTCACTTGCAACTCGGTGATCAAACCACCATCATCGGACACACTCAATCGAGCAAACATAGCTCTCAACTCAACGACCACTTTTCTACTCAAAGCATCGGCTACTACGTTTGCTTTACCCGGATGGTACTCAATGGTCAAATCATAATCTTTTAACAACTCTAGCCATCTCCTCTGTCTCAAGTTCAACTCTTTCTGTGTCATCAAGTACTTCAAGCTCTTGTGATCGGTGTAGACAATACACTTCTCACCATACAAGTAATGACGCCAAATCTTCAATGCAAACACAACTGCGGCTAGCTCTATGTCATGAGTAGGGTAGTTCTTCTCATGAATCTTCAACTGTCTAGAAGCATAAGCAACAACTCTCCTATCTTGCATCAAAACACATCCTAAGCCTACGTAGGAAGCATCACTGTAAATCACAAACTCCTTACCAGAAACAGGTTGCACTAACACTGGAGCATTCGTCAAAGCTTCTTTCAATTTTTCAAAGGCCTTTTGTCTTGCATCTGACCATTCAAACTTGACTCCCTTTTGCAACAACTTAGTCAAGGGAGCAGCTACTCTAGAGAAGCCATCAACAAACCTCCTATAGTAACCAGTTAATCCTAGGAAACTTCTAATCTCTGTCACGGACTTAGGTTGCTTCCACTCAACAATAGCCTCAATCTTCGATGGATCAACTCGAATACCTTCGGCCGAAACAACATGGCCAAGAAATACAACCTCTCGAATCCAGAACTCACATTTACTAAGCTTCGCATACAACTGATTGCTCAACAATCTCTGTAAAACAAATCTCAAGTGCTCATCATGCTCTTCTTCTGTCTTCGAGTACACAAGTATGTCATCAATGAAGACAACCACAAAACGGTCTAGATAGTCCCTAAAAATTCTGTTCATCATGTCCATGAATGCTGCTGGTGCATTCGTGAGCCCAAATGGCATCACAAGAAACTCATAGTGACCATATCTAGTCCTAAAAGCTGTCTTCGGAACATCACACTCTTTCACATTCAACTGATAGTACCCGGATCTCAAATCTATCTTCGAGAACACTGAAGCACCTCTCAACTGATCAAACAAATCATCTATACGAGGCAACGGATACTTGTTCTTCACAGTCAACTGGTTCAACTGTCTATAGTCAATACACATGCGCATGCTACCATCCTTCTTTTTCACAAACAACACTGGAGCACCCCACGGAGAACTACTAGGCCTAATGAACCCACGGTCTAATAATTCTTGCAACTGACTCTTCAATTCTTTCAACTCTTTCAGAGCCATACGATACAGAGCTATTGAAACTGGATTAGACCCTGAAACTGTCTCAATCACAAAATCAACATCTCTGTCAGGAGGCAAACCCGGCAACTCTTCAGGAAACACATCTGGGAAGTCACACACTGTCCTGATATCTTTCGGTCTAGCTTCACTCATATCCGGATTCATAACATAAACTAAATAGGCCCCACATCCCGAGTCCATCAACCTATGAGCCTCTAAAGCTGACACCACATTAGACAAGAACTTAATGTTCTCGCCCACTACCACTACCTCGTAGTCATCAGAAAGCTTCAAGGAAATTCTCTTTGTCTCAAAATCCACACTAGCCCGATGCTCAACCAACCAATCCATACCCAATATAATATCAAAACCGTAGAAGGGAAGTTCCATCATATCAACTGAAAACACATGACCCTGAATCTTCAGTGGACACCTCCTATACATACGTCTAACCACAACTGTCTCACCAAAAGAACTAGTAACATGCATACCTACATCTAAGATCTCGACAGGAATATCTAACTTCTGTGCATGCTCACTCAAAATGTAGGAATGCGTAGAACCCGAATCAACCAAAGAAAGCAAAGACATAGACCGTAACTCAAAATTACCTGCTATCACATCGGTGTCGTTCCCGGCCTCTCTCTGAGCATAGACTCTCGCTGGTCCTCCCGCCTCTGACTGCACGGCCACAACATGAGCAAGGTTCCTCTGAGCATCTACCCTAGGTGCATCAGCCCTAGGCTGGAAGTAGCCACGACCGCGCCCACGGCCTCTCTGAAAATCATTAGCTCTCGCAGGAGCCTGAGCAATGTTCGGTGCCTGAGCCGCCTGATGCGGACAATCCCTCCTAAAGTGGTCCCTCGAACCACAGTTCCAACAAGCATGGAAGTTACCCCAACACTCACCAGCATGCTGTCTCCCACAACGGGTACACTCGGGCAACCGCCCTCCTCCTCTATGGCCCTGATGGCCCCTACCATGGTGGCCACCGCCACGCCTATGGTCAAACTGGTGTCCGCCACCTCTGTGTCTCTTGGCATCTCTACCATCGAAGTTGTTGTGCCTCTTACCAGAACTCGATCCCCTAGAACGCTTGGCCAGCCCCAAGTTGTGCTCAATGTCCTTGGCTCTAGCAACCAAGACATCAAAGTTAGTATAATCAGAAGCTAAGGTATACCTCTTAACTTCCTCATGAAGTCCATATCTGAAACGATCACATCGAGCCCTCTCAGTAGGTACTAACTCTGGAGCATACTGACTCAGACGAACGAAACGAATCTCATAATCAGTCACAGAAGTATCTCCCTGAGTGAGAGCCATGAACTCTCTCTTCTTCTCATCTAGGTACCTCGGTCCCAAGTACCTCTTCCGGAAAGCAGACTCAAAGAACTCCCAATCAATCTCGGCCTCTGGAACCCCAGTAGTAATGGTGACCCATCAGGTGTAGGCATCACCTTGAAGCAGTGAGATCACACAACCCAATCTACGTGCGCCCGCACAACCCATCTGAGCCAAGATACGAACCGTCTTCTCCAACCATAACTCTGACCTCTCCGGAGTAGATCCTCTAAACTCCTCGGCCCCTAAGCTACGGAGCCTCTCCAAAGGTAGACTAGCATCGTCACACCTAGGCTGAGCTGCAGCCTGAGCTCCCGCAACTGCGGCCTGGAACGCTCCCGCTATTCCTTGCACTAGCGGAGTCATATCAATTCCAGCTGGACCTTGGCCACCCTGGCCACCTTGTGGTCCATCTCCTCCGGCTCCATCCTTGCCCCCAACTCCAGGTGGAGGAGGTGGTGGTGGTGAAGGTGGTGGAGGAGCGCCAACTCCCGCGGCCACCGGTCCCTCTATGTGAGCCCCCGCACCAACCACCGGCTCAACAGGAGCCGCGACTCGTGGTTCCTGACGAACCAACCTCGATCTACCTCTCGGCCTAGACATCGCTCTCACAGATATTAACTACAACCACAACAACAAAACATACAAGTTGGGTTAGCAAGGCAAGGCTTCCAAGTGGTTCAAGTACGTTCCCTCACTTAAAATCATTTTTCCAATGTAATAGTAGCAATGGGACCTACACACACATGCTTTAAAATAGAACAGTCAACATACTTGTCACACAAGCAAGCATTCTTGCAAAACAAGCAAATACCGTGCAATTCAATTTAAAAACTCAAACTTACCTCACTTACCTGCCCAAGGTCTCGGTAACCTTAGGCTCTGATACCAACAAGTGTAACCCCCTCGTCCCGGTCTGGCCGAATGACCGGTCCGAGTGGGCCACACGGGGAAAACCGATTGAAAACCCCTAAGGATTCCCCCTCGGTTAGCAACCCTATTTTTTTTTCATTTTAAAATCTTGTCTAAATGGATATTAAACCCTAAGTGATCATACAGCGGAACAACATATGCGAAACAAGACAAATGAGCTCAAACAATCAAGTTACGGCCAAATTTTAAACTTTACTGCAGGTGGTATCGATACACCTAAGGGGTGTATCGATACCCCTTGACCAGGTCAACTGGTCAAAGTCAACCCGTGGAGACCGTATCGATACACCGTGGAGTGTATCGATACCCTCTCCGATTGTTGACTTCCCACGGTCAACGCTAAGGGGACCGTATCGATACACGTGAGGGCCCGTACCGATACAGAACTGGACAGTGGCTCCAGTTGCAAAAATAGTATCGGTACGCCCCCTCACGTATCGAAACGCGGGCCTGAACTATGAAGGCCGTATCGATACGGGTCCAACCGTATCGATACCCCTGTTACGAAAACACTGGTTTGAGCTGATTTAAGGCACAAGTGGCCCTTAAATCCCCCTCAAACCTCAACCAATCACACTAACATGCTTCCTAGTGTCAAACCAAGAGTTTAGGCATGCTTCAACAATGATTTAGCCACACCAACATGCACTCATACAACCATCATTCAAAGACACATATAAACTCTTAAGGCATAAGGCTAACATTCAAAAGAGCAACATAGGCATGAGTTAGCATTCATCATGACAACACAATCATACAAAAGCAAGGCATAAGGGAGTCTATACATGCTCCTAAACATCCAACAACAATCCAACAAAACCTTACATGTCCCATTGCTCAACTATTACATGTTTAACATTAAAATCCATACTTGATGAACTCAAGCCAAAAACCACACTTGGAGGCCTTCCACTTGCCCGAGCAACCCACAAACTAAGGATCTGCAATGTTGAACAAAGAGAGCGTAAGCAATGATGCTTAGTGAGGGTAGGCTCTAAAAACAAACCTCAACATTGCAGGGTCTGAGCACGATCTAGCCAAGGTGACACAATCATACCAAAGGTCCACAAGATATAATGTATGAGCAATAGACAATAATAATGCCATGAATCATAATCTCAATTCCCATGATACATGTAATCACAAACAAGTATCCCAATAAAACCATGAACCTTAACACATTGATATATACATCAAACAACATTGGCACCTAGCTAAGACCCGAATACGCGGATAGACACGTTGGAACTCACATCCAACAACCACATTACCTCCCGGTGGGATTTCACTCATCACCGGCCTCGCGGAGGGGATTCCACTCATCCTCACGCCCCGTCGATGGGATTCCACTCATCACCGACTACATTTAAATACAATTCCGGGCGAACCCGTACTCCTCCTTGGTGACTCAACGCCACCAAGGCCACGCGCGACTTTAGACTCATGTGTACACACTAACATCCTAATGATCGATCATTTGCATTCAAGTAAACTAGTGCCAACATTTACACACTTCCCATTACTCATTTCAACCAATTCCGTGCTTAGCACGTACTCACCAACAACCATCATTATGCATGTCTCAAACATCACAATTCATATCTCATTCCACATGTATAATACAATATACATAACCATTCATACCACACATCATACGAGACATACACAACAATATAATATGAGTTCATCCAATGGCTCTAGATTAAGTTTAGGATTAGGCTACCACCCTAATCCTAACTCTAGGTGGGTCTACCAAGCCCAACCTAGTCCTTACACTCGAACCAACCAATTTAAAACCGTTTAAAACAATTAACCACTCACCTAAGCTTCCAAGCCCAAAGACCAAGCAAGCACAACCTTCAACTTCCCGGATTCACTCCCGATGTTCCACCGATGCCCAAACTCGATTCTAATCATCTCAAACACAAACAAAACGTTCGAATCAATAACACATCATCGGAAACAACCCGGATTAACATTAACAAGCATCCAACACCCCAAACAAGTCCAAAAACAGAATTTTCGAGTAGCCCACTTAACCCACTGAAATCTTCCATTCCAAGCCTCCAAACAACCATCAAACACACCCAAAGCAACCCTCAAATATCATACTAGCGCCAGCCCTCGAAATCCAACATTGACCAACCCCAAAAACCACTTTAAAATCCTCCTAAAACCCCCTTGGTACCTAAATCCGAAATTTCCCAAAATCACTTGAAATTCATATATGATATACCATTTGACCTCCTTATACCACAACTAGGCATATTAAATCAAATACTTCACCTAACAACTTAGAAAATCACATTTTAAATAAAAATATTCAAAAATGACATTTTCCAAAACTTCCATGAAAACTAAAATGAAAGGTACTTTTGTGAAGGGGAAGGTGAGGAGAAGTCAAAAATACCATTACCTTTCAATTTGGAGTTGAAATGAAGAAGAGAGGTGATGGAATAGTGTTCTCCAATGGTGGGAGGGTTTTACCGTGGGTTTTTGTGGAGAGAGGGGGGGAGATGAATGAAATTTGGGTTTTCTTTTACTTGTTTTGTTTTAATTTAAAAGCCCAATGACCTATTTGCCCTTAATGAAATGAAATATTCACAATAACATAAAATCCATGACAAAAAGGGGTTAAGTCTTAAAACATAGTCACTCTTTAAATTAATTAATTTGAAAACAAACCTGAGCCATTAAATAACTTATAAAACTGTGCCCAAAATAATATTAAAATATTATTTCCACCTAACCCCTAAACCCGGGTGTTACAGCTCGAGGCATTAGAAGAGATCAATTTGGTTTTACAATGGTGAACTTCTCTCGGTTAATTCACACAGGTCATCAATTAATGGACGAACCATATGTATTTCCTTCTCAAGTCAAACAAGTTTTCTATTGCCCTGATCCAATGAAAGAGGGTTGGTATGTTGTACTCTGTAACACTCTTAGAGACTTGATAGACATCGGGGATGGAAATCGAGATGACATTGAAATAAGATCAGAAACTCTGCCTTTTGCAGCACAAAATTTAGATAGAACAATCCCTAGTTCTAGTTCACAATTCCAATGGGTTCGGGAGGACATGGATGAAAATTTTAATGAAAACTATCTGCATAACAATGTAGTAAGTTTTATATCTTAACTTATTAATTTATAATAGTATTTTTGTCTCTAATTACTAAAATTATCTTTTTTTATTGTAGATAATATGCCTAGGAGGAAATTAAGTGATCTGCGGATAGTTCAAGTACCGAGAGAGGAAGAAGAAACAAATAATGATGATTTGTTTGGTGTTGGATCCTCACAAGTTCTGGAGACAGTTGAAAATATAGATATTGATGGTAATGTTCAACACTTTATTTAAATACTAGTTGTTTGTTATTATTGACTTGATTTTAAAAATTTTATTGAATTATTTCTTATATAGGTGAAAATGGTCGAAGTCGTAAGAATAGAGGGCGCACGACGTTGAATGAATTGTACAATCTTCCTGCTGGTGAACGCGTGAAAGTTTCAAGAAACGATGTCGGCCAACCCATTGGGGCAGAAGCAGGTGTTCTGGGCAGTTACTTAGGCATTGTTGCACGCAACCCTACGATTTTACCGATCAATTATGAGTCATGGCGTCAGATGCCGAATAGTAACAAAAATCAGGCTCTGGATCTTGTTAAGATATGTCATTGTAATAATAATCTATTACAATTCAAAATAATATTTATATTTCCTTTGATTGTGTCATTTGTAAGATAAATTTTCTTTAGAAGTCTCAAACGATTATGTGAAGCATGTATTGGGGAAAATCGAGAGACAATAAGAGTTTCTTGAAGAAGACATATTTCAAGAACGATCTCACTCTTTAAGAGAAGCTGCAAAATGTCCCACTGGGAATTCTCCGATATCAATAGGAAGATGTAGTCGGGTTTTAGAGTTCAACGAAAGGAGAGGTATGATCGATGCACTTTAAAAAATAATAATGTTATTATAATATTAGCTTTATACATAATGCAAATTTTAAATTGTAGGATCGAGAGCGCATTGGAGTGTCAAGCAGACAAAAACAGAAGTTTACTCACACCGTCGGGTCAAAGAGTTTTGCTCGTATAGCTAATGACGGGGTATTATTATTTTTAATTATTGATTAGTTTTTAATGAATTACTTTTTCGTGATTATTAATTTCTATTATATGTTGTAGCAAATTACAACTGGCACTAGCGTTGGACGGATAAAGCTCTTTGACATTACGCACACAAAAAATGATGGCTCTCCTATGACTCCCGAAGCTACAGAAATTATGGTATGTTCATTAGACGGAAAATCTGAATTATGTTATATTTAATATCAATAATTTAACATTTTTATTTAATCATCATGAGAAATTGAAGGAAAAAAGGACGAAGTATGTGGCTACAACTTCAACTAATGGTTCTGTTAATATGGAAGAGATCGAAAATCAAGTTATTGCTGACGTCTTGGGTCCTGAAAGATATGGTCGAGTTCGCTGCCAAGGATCATTCGTTACCCCGACAAAATATTTTGGGCCTAACTCGTCTCAGTACATGCCATCACAGAGCCAATCTTCTCAAGCAGAAGTTAATCGGTTAAAACAACAGTTAACTCAATTTCAGGCCAAGGTACAAGCGAGAGAAGCTGAGAGAAAAAGAAGAGAAGATGAGAGAGAAGCGAGAGAAGCTGAGAGAGAAGCAGCATATCAAAAGCTTCAATGAGATTTGAAGAAATGATGGCGATGTTAAAGCAGAACCAACCAAAGAATCCGTCATCTTAGTTCATTCATGTGTGAACTACATTTTAACTATATTTCATTTTAATGTTGAACTACATTTTAATTCAACGCTTGAACTATATTTCACTTTAATGTTCTAGACTTTAATTTGTTTTTGTTGTTTTTACTAAATTTTTGGAGTTTTTAAAAATGTGATGTTATTCTAAATTATTTTACAAGTTATTTGGGTAATTTACATTTTAAAAATTATTTTATAGAAGCAACGCATGTAGCGGTGTTTTCTAACAAAACGCCGCTAAAAATTCATAGCATCTCGTGGCGTTTACAAGAAAAACGCCTTCGTAGAACATCCAGTGTCGGCGTTTAAGAACACAAACGCCGCTATAGAAGCATCATTCACGATGTTTTAAAATAAAAATGCCACTACAGACCATTGACCTTTTGAGGCGTTTTCTGTAAAAACGCCGCTATAGAACATCATTCCCGGTGTTTTAAAATGGAAATGCCACTACATATCACTGACCTTTTACGGCGTTTTCTATACAAACGCCGCTAAAGAATGAGCTTTCCTAGCTTTTGAGTATACAAACGCCGCTATAGATCACAGACCTTTAGCGGCGTTTATACGATTAAAACGCCGCTACCTTTCGCGACGCTGCTTCTTGCGGCTCTTTTGGCGGCGTTTTTTAGCACCGGGAGTGTTTTTAGCGGCGCTAAAAAATGCCGCTATAGGGTTATAAAAATGCCGCAAAAAGTATGTTTTGTTGTAGTGAAATTTGCTATAGTCGTCGTACTATAAATTAAATAGTTTAATCATAATCGGGGACCAATGTAGGTTGAGGGTTGGAGGGGCAATTGTCCCAACTTTGATGGTTTAAATTTTTTTTAAATCATTAATAATTTTGAAATCATTTCAATTAAATCTTTTTCTTGGTATAATTTATTTTTAGAACATTTTCGATTTTTAAATTAATTAAATTGAATACTGACATTCAAATTTTCTTGATTTAGTAATTTTTTTAAGATCTTTTATTTTAAAGAAATTAAATTATAATTCATTTACTTTTTAGGGTTTAATTACCTATAAGATCCAAAAAATTATAACTTAATTATGACTTCGTGTCTGACCTTAGATGGATTAAGCTGTGGTTTGATTAATAATCAAAGTTCCAATACCTCACAAGGCCGAAAGCCTCTTATTTTAAAACTATTTTCCCCACCGTCGATTATTTAAAACATTCCGACTGTGCCTTTATAAACCCCACAGGCTCTCTTTATTATTCCTTAATTTCCTCGAAGCCTTCCTATCCAAGAAAATAAAAACGAACCCTTTTCAAAAATCTCCAATGGAATTAACCATTTCCACCCTTCTTCTTCTTGGCCTTTTCAACGTCAAGATGAAGAAGCGATGATAAAGTGATGGGGTTGTATAAATCGTGGCTCAGCGAGAACGGAAAAGCCTACAACGGTATTGGAGAAGAAGAGGAGAAGTTCGAAATCTTGAAGGATAATTTGAGATTCATTGGTAAACACGATTTTCACTCTAACAACACTACATTTACGTTTAAGCTTGGGTTGAATAAGTTTGTTGATTTAACTAACCAAGAGTATCGAGCCAAGTTCTTGGGCACCTGGACTGACCTTATGCGTCGAGTCATCAATTTCAAGAACCCTAGTCGTCGTTATGCTTATGTCACGGACCAAACTTGTGGGACCGAGTCATTGGCGCAAACATCGAGTAAAGAGGTTGTGTGCCCAGCATCGGGCTCGCCAAGACCATCAGACTTGGCCTGGCACTTAGAGAATGCTAGCAAGCCCGCAAGCCCACCAGACTTAGTAAATTCCATGGAGGATTTACCGGGGTAACTTGAGATGGTAAAATGTGATAAGCCATCCTACTTATCACTTATATTATTTGTAATTATCTTAAAGATAATGTTTGTGATAATTAGAGATTTAAACTAAGAGATAAGGTAGATCTCGACCGTCGATGTAATTTAAACTGTACCGTTGGATCTAGGGGAGTTCAACTATAAATAGAGCCTCCCCAGCTCATTTGTAATCACTTCATTCCATTCATTCTCACTTGAGAAGAGTAATAGAAGCTCTTGGAATTTACTCTAGCTTACTTGTCCCTTTCAGTTGTTCTTGTGCTTAGTTCTCTTTTGTTCTGGTTGTCTCTCGAGTGGCTGGGAGTAGCCATCTTAGTGCTAAAGCGCTTTCGCATCATCGAGAGCCTTGAGGGTTTGTTCGAGCTGTTGCGAGCAGAAGTACTCGCAAGGCGTGGTTAAGGCTGACTTAGACGTGGGAATCGACCAAGTAGCGCCATAAGGCGTCTAAGGCCCCACGTTCTGGGTAGCGAAAGTCTACGGGCATGACAGTTGGTATCAGAGCGAGTCGAGGGGACTTGCGTAGTGATCGAGATGGCGAAGCAAAGAGATTGGAGAATTCTAAAGTGGTCCGAAGTAAGAGATGCTCTTAGTGAATTTGACGAGAGTATTGCATCTCTTAATTCTCAAGTAGAAGAATTAGATAAAGTCTCAACGGTGTTGGAGAAGTGGGTTGCTAGACTTGATGAATCCGAGCAAGGAGCCAAGGAAACCCAAGGCGTTCTAGAGTCCCGTCTTGACAAACTAGAATCCATGGCGGACAAGGTCAGGGACGAGACACAACGCATTCTCAACGAGTTGGAGACGGTTCGAGGGAGTAATGCTTGAGAAGCCGAGGTGAAGGCTTTGCGGATCGAGGTGAATGAGCTCAAGGAGGAGCTACTCAGTTGCAAGGCTGCAATGAGTGAATGGGGTGTTCTCAACACCTTCTTGACGAGACTTAGACCAGGGGCAAAGATTGCTCTGGGGCAAGGTGACGCCCAAGGTGTGCCCGAGTTGCTAACTGAGCCTGCAGGAGTCAAGCCAGCTAGCAAGGAAAAGTCCAAACCCATGACAAGTGACAATGGGAGTGGCGAGGCTAAGTCCATGGTAAAGAAGAAGGCGAGCGGAAAGATTAAGTGTTACTTTTACGATGGTCCACATCTGATAAGGGGTTGTTCCGAGAAGAATCGCCTTCCTGCACTCATCAAGAAGACCAATGAGCGAGAAGGAGAAGTAGCGAGACTTGGCGCGATTGCATTTGTCAATGAACCAAGCGAGAGCCTAGGAGCGGCTACATCTGTCAAAGTAGTCAAGCCAAGGCCGAGACTCGGGGCGATAGCGAAGAGCAAAGCTGTCAAGCCAAGGGTGCAAATTGAGTGCTACTAGTGCAAGGGGCCACACAAGTTGCTCGATTGCCTGGTTCGAGCCAAGGGGTCCGAGATAAGGGACGAGGCTGGGAATAAAGAGCTTGTAAAGCTTGGTTCGAAGTTGTTTTGTTCTGCCAAGGTGAGTGAAGACCGAAAGAAAAATGGGTTGAGATTGTCTAAAGAGGTCGTCGATGATGTTCGGGATAAAAACATCGCTGTGGAGAGCACACATGTGCGTGGGTCGGAAAAGGGTGTTGGAGATAACAGCAAGACAAGTGCCAGGAAATGGTCGCGGTTGGAGCCTACCCGAGAGACATATCAACCGGAACTACACCACCCATGGGCAAGGTGGGGAAGCGAAGGACTTCAAGTAAGAAGCACCGACGCAAGGGAAAGCACCGATCTTTGAGGAAGAAGGATCGATGCGTGAGTGCACCAAACTTCAAGTCAGAAGGGCGGATGCACCGAGGAGCAACGGACCTTGGGCAAAAGGTGTCGATGCGTGCAAAGAACTTCGGCAAGGAAGCTTCGATGCAGAGGGGGCCAGACTTCAAGGAGAAAGAAGGGCTGACCCATTTTAGAGTAAATGCAACCAAGAGAGAGGTACATCATAAACTCAACACTATTGTTTTTTAGTCTGATTCGTCATTTTCGACGAGTGTAGGAGAGAGCTCCTATGGTGGCGATGTACCCGATGGCGTCTTAGCACGCGACATCACTTGGCGGAAAGAGTCGAAGCGAGCGGTCCTTGTTGGAGGACATTGTTGCCCGATTCTGAGTTGGGAGCAAGCGGAGACGTTGAGTAACCACCAAGTTGATGGGAAGAATGAGTCAAAAGATCAAGGGGTACCTTTGAGGCAAGAACCGAGGCAAGCAGTTCATATGGGGGAGCTGCAGGAAGCTGAGGCCTCGACGAGTAAACAAGTTGACCCTGCCCAGGATCGTTCGAGTGGAGCGACGAGGGCGTCGCTAAGTTCAGTGGGGGAGAATGTCACGGACCAAACTTGTGGGACCGAGTCATTGGCGCAAACATCGAGTAAAGAGGTTGTGCGCGGAGCATCGGGCTCGCCAAGACCATCAGACTTGGCCTGGCACTTAGAGAATGCTAGCAAGCCCACCAGACTTAGTAAATTCCATAGAGGATTTACCGGGGTAACTTGAGATGGTAAAATGTGATAAGTCAACCTACTTATCACTTATATTATTTGTAATTATCTTAGAGATAATGTTTGTGATAATTAGAGATTTAAACTAAGAGATAAGGTAGATCTCGATCGTCAATGTAATTTAAACTGTACCGTTGGATCTAGGGGAGTTCAACTATAAATAGAGCCTCCCAGCTCATTTGTAATCACTTCATTGCATTCATTCTCACTTGAGAAGAGTAATAGAAGCTCTTGGAATTTACTCTATTTTACTTGTCCCTTTCAATTGTTCTCGTGCTTGGTTCTCTTTTGTTCTGGTTGCCTCTCGAGTGGCTAAGAGTAGCCACCTTAGTGTTAAAGCGCTTCCGCATCATCGAGAGCCTTGAGGGCTTGTCCGAGCCGTTGCGAGTAGGAGTACTCGCAAGGCGTGGTTAAGGCTGACTTAGACGTAGGAATCGACCAAGTAGCGTCAAAAAGCGTCTAAGGCCACACGTTCCGGGTAGCAAAAGTCTATGGGCGTGACACTTACCTTGCCGAATTCGGTTGACTGGAGAGACCACGGAGCTATTAGTCCGGTGAAAGATAAGGATATTGTGGCTAGTAAATTTGTTTTAGTTTCCAACTACAACAAGGAAATAATTATATGCATGCTCTTTTTTGAATGACCAAAGTGGACTAATGCGGGGTAGAAATCGTAGTCCCGGTGCCCTACTTATGCCTCATTATTAAAAAAAAGAGTTAAATTTAGGGTTTAAAATTGAAGTTTAAGGTTAGAGTTTAGAGTATTGAGTGTGTGGTATATTTTAGGGTGTAGGATTTAAGGTTAAATTTTAGGGTTAGAATTTACGATTTAATTTTTTAGTATTTTGGCATAAAAAAACACTAAGAAGGAGACGAAGGATTTTTGTCCGACTAATGTGAGATGAGATTAGGATACTATTAGATTACTTGAGGCTTAAGGCTTTATGATAATTTCATTTTTTTTTTATCTTTTATTTTCCTTATCAAAAACCGGAGTAAAAATTTGGCGGCAGAATGGTAGTTGTGAGAATAGAACGGTAGTTTGGTCTGGTAGTTAGGGACTTAACCTCCCTGTTAAGTGTTATTTTTTCATTTTGATCAGGAAGTTGCTGGGCGTTCTCAACAATTGCAGCAGTGGAAGGCATAAACAAAATCGTGACCGGAGAACTAATCTCATTATCGGAACAAGAAAGCGTATATTGTGATCGATCCTATGACTCCGGTTGCAGTGGTGGCCTAATGGACTATGCCTTTCAATTCATTATCGACAATGGAGGCATCGACACTGAAAAAGACTATCCTTACCTTGGCTTTGATAACAAATGTGATCCAGCAAAATTCAGTTTTCAGTGCTTACATCCTAACTCAACTGTAATCTTGCAGTTTCAGTTCTTGGTTATGAGTTCTGATGCCACCCCCCCCCCCAGAAAAAGAATGCTAAGGTTGTTAGCATTGATGGGTACGAGGATGTTATTCCGAATGATGAGAACGCAAAGACTGAGCAAGTAATGATATGCTTGGACTTCATAATTATTGTGTGTGTGTGTATACATAAATGTATCGAGCACAACAGATGGGAAACTAGCATTGTTGTGATTTATGATTCATGCAATTTCAATTCAAAAGTCCATTTTATTTGCCGAGTACTCTAGCAATTTGGATTAACATACATAAATTAAACTTGAAAAACTAAATCTGATGTATACCAACTGGACTTGCTTGATTGGTGCTATCTTCTGCAAAATATATTCGATGAAGGTACCAAACAGGCGACAAGGAATGTCGTATTTCCCTTTCGTTACGAAGCATTCTTTGGCTTCTCTAAGCAAAAACTTCTCTGTCGCATGCAAAAGCTAATCCAGTAAAAAGCTGGAGGAAATGAACAAATATGTGATGTAGGATCAATGATCTGTTTTAGGGAACTTGTATTGGCAGCAGAAAATCAGGTGTGATGTGTTATACAATACCTGAGGAATTTAGTCCCTAGGAAGGTTGGTGCTTTCTGTTGAAGACGCCTTATTGCCATCATATCGCTAACGAAAGAAACAAAGAATGACATGTATTTAGCATCATCTAGTGCACAATTGAATATCACCAAAGAAAAATACAACACCGAGTATCACAGAGAACGGATCCGAGGGAATACCTGTTTCCCAAAGGAGAAAGGAACATATTTGTATTTGATCATGTGTAATATCTGTCTCTTCATGGTTAGGATGAACAAGGTAAACCAGTAGAAAAGGAGTATTGGCCAAAAGACAGGCACATCAAACACGCTGAAGAATGTCATCACAAAAGCAATGCTAAAAGCCTTCACAATAGAGTACCTTCACAAAGAAAAGGGTGCATGTAAGAGAGGGAAATGTTAGCATTCAGCACCGAATTTGCTAAAGAACCCAGGCTTTTAATGGCACCCTCACAGAAGCCAAAGATTCAAATTCAGGTGTAGTGCATAAGTTTATACGCAGCAACACCACTTGAAACACGTATAAAAGCTTTTAATTGGAAGGCAGAAATGGAAATGAAGGAAAGGGTAGGCATTGAGTTGAGCAAGCAAAAGATCTCTGTTATCATGGAATTGGTTCTCACTATCCCAATGATAGAACGCTTGCAATGCAATTATGTATATATTATAGAAACACAATAGACTATAAAAAAAATAACGTAAATTCTGGTCTTTCATACGACAGATCCACATTTCTGATAACACTGGCTTAGATTGTAGAATACAGTATTTTCTGATGATAAAAGCCACCAAAAGCTTGCAATTTAAGTTTTTTCCTTTATAATAAAGATATATGATCTCTTAACCAATCAGCACTGATATAATAAGAATTGAAAGAACTTCAACATTAAAAACTTTCTTGTTCGTTCCAAAAAAAAACATTATCTTGCAACTTTCTCATGATTCGATTGGATTCAATTAAATCTAATTTAATTTTAGTTTTAGGAGAATGGTATGATGAAATCACGGGAGTTGGAAATATATAGAGGGGAATGGCGAACCAGAATTTGAACTCGGGGAGTCGGCGAACGAAAGGGCGAAACTCATCGGATCCGCGGGTGGGGAGGGAAGGGCCGTCCTGCATCTCGGGATCCACCTGAGGGGAAAGGAACCCCATCAGCAGATTCAGCAAGTAGATGCCGAGGCCGTAGGTGATGATGTAGAATCCCTGCACAAAGTACACGCGTACGGCGTAGATCACCATCAAAGCCAGACATCCGATCCAACGCCCCACAATGTGCGGGACCGTCTTGTCCAGGACGTGCTGGTACCGACGCGAAATCTCGAAGGTCCACCGCGATACGGCGGATGCACCGTCACCTCCCAGGGCACCGCCAGTCGGTCCGGTCTCCATCGGAGGGTGTCACGAATGAGGATGAAGGAATTGGGGGTTTAGGGATTTGCCTGGGAGAATTAGAGAAATGCGGGAAGGGATTAGGGATTGCTCGAGCAATTGGGGAAGTAATGACCGATAAGGAGCACGATGTCGTTTTGCTAAAAGAATTGCCGGACTCTAAAACAGATTATTTTCCTCCTCCCATTTTTTCTAATAAATTCAGATTATTTTCCTTTTTAAAAAATTATTATTAAGTAAATAGATAATATAAATATGTTTATATATTTAGGGAAATGCCATATTTGGTACATTTACTTTAATAAAATATTTAATATGGTATTATATTTTTAAAATATTCAATGTATTACAGTAAAACGGTAAAACTTTTATAAATTAATAATGTCAGGAACACGTAATTTTATTAATTTAAAGAGGTATTAATTAATCGATAAATTAATAATTTATTAATTTAAAGAGATTTTTTTATTCAATGAACTTTTATTATTCTTTATGAATAAAACATATACATTGTATTGACTGATTAAATGATGTTCATGTATAATGTGACTAATTAAATATAATACATACTTCTAAAAAAAAGTTCATTGTAGTACGTAATACTAGTTAAAACTTAATGCAAGTTCAAGTATGGTAAGGAAATCAACCGCTATATAAACAACATCAAACATTACTAATTAGTCAATCCTAATACATTTATACGTAGTACTATTCAGGAAAGCTTCTGGATTTTGTCAGTATGTTAATCTCTATGAAAATATTTTTTTCACATTTGGGTTTTGTATGAAATTTTGGTGAGAATTAATCTTATTATTCTTCATTTTGGATGCGTTGTATTTGAGATATCTTTTATAATTTTTAATAAAATTTAGTTGTCATTGTCAAAAGAAAAAAAAAATATCATATTTGATATTTATGATGCATTAGACAATTTAAAAGTAGATAAAACACATTGAACATTTTGCTAAAGTACAAGCACTAGATATGATATTATCTCTTAAACTTTATGAATCATAATGGTTTACTTTCAAGATTAGAAGTTTGATCCTAAATAGTATCGGATAACATGATCCAAAACGTTTAGAAGTTGATCCATAAAATCAATTTAAAATGTGGTCGAGATCAATGACTAAACTGAGAAAAAAAATCTAATTAAAATAATATTTTAGTTTTAAGATCCAATTAAATATTTTAAAATTTATAATTTGATCTATAATGAGAAATATAAAATTGTGCAGAATCTGATGAGACATGTTTGAAGCCAGATTGTTGTAATTCCACAAATATAATCCGCTTTCAAGGCAAAAGGCACGGTGTTCCTAAATCCCAACTCGGAAACAAAACTGAACACAACACTTACAAGGTGCTCGCCGCTTGGTATAACAAACACTACTCTATGACAATAACTTGAACCTACTTCTTTCTATTAAGACCCTTTTTCATTCCATCAACCTTTTTACAAGGTTAGTTATCATCTTATCCTGCAACACAATTTTAGCATTTTTCTCATTCACCTCTTGCTTCAATCGTTCCATCTCTTTCAAGTGCTCATCGAGCTGATTGGTATTTTCCTTCGTCCTCTCCATAATTTTTTCATCTGTCTCCGGCCTTTTGGATTCGGTTGATTCCTTTGCTCTTTGATTTGACGGAACTTCGGTGTGAGAACTGTCCTGTGCGGCATTTCCTCGTCTGTCTTCAACTTTTTGGATTTTATCAGTTTCTCCTCACCCTCGAATGCTCTTTTATTTGACGAAGCTTCACGATGAGAATGGTCCTGTGCCATTTTTTCGGATGTATAGGCTAGCAGTTTTTCCATTACCAAACTGAAAGCTAATTAGTTTCTGAGGCAGTCCAGATGAATCCTGACATAAGACATAAAAAAGGACCTAAAGTTAGCACTTCATTAAAGACACAAAAAGTGTGTTCCCATTGAAGGCATCAACATTCAAAATATGTTCATCACAACGAAGAACATCATAATGTTGCAGAACGAGCATTTGATGATTGATATATCATGAAGAAATTGTGGCACCGTGAATGAAAAACCAGAGTGGGTCATAAAAAATATGCACCTTTTCTTCATCGCCTTCCATATTTTCATATGCTCGGTTTGCTTCTGGAGGACTATTAAAGACAGCAAATGCAGAGTAATGCTGACCTCGAAGGTTTTTAGATGGCTGCCAATAAATAATTCACCATATTAGAAACATGGCAATGACAAATGAAGATGAAAAAAGTGAGCTTTTCAAAGACCCAAGTCATTGACCAATTCTATAAACTTTAAACATCTTTAACATAGGTATTTTGTAGCACTTAGAAGAAGATTTTGCATTAAGGGCAATATATTTACCCAAGAATGGATTCCGTAATGAAAGTGATATTTTAGATTTAAGAATTTAGCTCAACTTTCAAGTGCCGCGGAAGTTCAGTTTATCATAGTATTCAGGAATATCACAAGAGAAAACATCTCTTCACTAGTCTCAATCTTTTAAACATAAGATATGCAACAAAGCAGGGTAAAAAAAAGCTAAGCCAAAGATTTCTAAAGAGAATTAGTAAGAAGATATAATCAACCTTTGGTTCAATTGCAACAGCTCCAGGAATGACTCTGGAAATTTCTTCTCGACAAACAAACACTGGTATTCTGTGGAGTAGTAGCTTCACACTTTCCAGTTCAGGTACCTGATTTTCCAAAAGAAAAAGAACTAAACATGCATAGATGATAATGATAAACAGTTGAAAATAAAGATAACCAGCGGTCAAACTCCATACATCTTGAACCAGGGTAATTTCACCACGCTCTAGCTTAGCAATAACCAGTTTCATTGCAGCACATGCATCATCTAGACAATTATGAGCAGCACCTGGCTTTCGAACTTCATATCCCAGTACAGACTGTAAAAACAATGCACAGAAAGTTAAAACCTAAAACAAGGTCTTTACTAAGAACAAAGCACTCTTATTTGTGGTTACCCAGATTCAGTAAGAGTTGCCACGGATACGCTTAATTCATTCCAAGTTTATCCATATATTTGGAGGGTTATACCTTCATACTCATATCTAAATAAGTGCCAGAGATGGATGTCAAATACAAGTACTTCAGTGAAAATGAAAAGGGAGGGTAACATAGTTTGTAGTTAAATAGTCATAAATATGTAGAAATTTTATTGACAAGCCATTCATAGAATATTCTAAACAGCCTACATATATGTTCGTAACTTAAAGAGCCAAAAAGGAAAAAAATGTAGTATTTAATCTAATAGGTGTGAAACATGCAGAAACAACACGTGCAGCATTTCAGGTTCCTTCCAACAAAAATTGTGTTTTTTATTATTATTATTTTAAGGAAAAAGAAACTACTAATTTACCTTGCACAAGTTATTCAAAGATGGTTTTCTATGGATAGGTGCATCCAAATATTTGAAGATATATGAGGTGTCAATCACTCTTGCATGGTTTATCTTTAACACTGTATCAAAAAAAACAGTAACACTTTAAAGGATAAGAAAGGAAATCATAGCGAAGACCTGATAGGCAGTTGATTCTACCAAAAAATGAAACCAAACATTTAGCCATTATGCAACATACCTTGCAAATCATTGTGCAAACTATGTCCCACTAAAATATTTCCACCAGATAACAGCTTCTTCATGGTTTCCTATGAAATGTTCCGTTGCTCAGATAAACAAACATTGAAGGAGGTCCAAGAAACACAAAGATTAGTCATTCCATACCTGTACGTCAGCTACTGAACAAGTAACACCATCCAAGTCCCCCGCTGCAACTCCAGTAATCTCAGTCCGATAATCAACCACTGCTTTGTTTGGTTTTACAAGTTCATCTATTTTGACCTGCAGAAAGACCAAACGCCAAAAAAAAATCATTTTGGCCAGCACAAGATAAATAAATGGTAAATATCAATTAAGTGCCTTTAGCTCAAGTAACTTGAGGGTACAATAGCCAAATTAGAAACATGGAAGAGGAAAGTACATAGCAAGTTTTACATTCTTCTGAGGTGGTATTTTGGAAACTAGTTTACATAGAGATGTTGTAGTATCAAAGGTCCCCTTTTTTTAACAACTGTTGCATGCATTGGTAAGGCACATTGCACTCTCAAGGAGAGGGCACAAGTTCAAACCTTGGAGACGACATTGTTGGGAGAGGCAGCCTCGCACCCCGAACATGGACCGTAAGACGGACATGCATATTACCAACAACAACAAAATTCAAAGGTCCTTTTTATAATTCTATAAAGAAAATACATTTGATACCTGTAAATCACGATCTACAGCACAAACTTTCACCAATCCTTCAGAGCCATCTTCACAGAGAACCATTTCACAATCAATGGCAATCATTGCATTTGACCGCATCACCCGAGATTTTTTAGGGGGCTTGGTAACAATCCACCCCTGAGTTTATAACTGATAAGGATTCCAAAGAATAGATAGAAGCATAAACAAAGTGAAGACAGAAACCAAAAAGAGATAACAGCAACGAACCTCATCAGCTGTTGGGAATGCATAATCAAGCGGATATTGAGGGTGTTCCAGAGTTAAACGAACAAGACTCTGCACTGCCAGATAACCAATTAACAAGACCACTTAAAATGGTACTACGGAGCTACTGAAGAAATGGATTTCCTCAGGAAAATGCTATTATACCTGCTCAGGGGATTCATTGTCCCAAGATTGTTTTCTAAATTGTTCCACTATGCCCCTATTTAAATGATTTTGCAACACTATAGAGAAAAGCTGCAAACAAGCAGGTGAAAGGAAAAAAACATAACATTAGCATCCTCAAACCCAGATTACCGAACAAAATAGAGTAATTGAAAACAATAAACAATCATGAATTTACTTTCACATCATCTTCTTTAGTAAATGTCTTAAGAAACGATACTAAGACATCATTGGACCGCCTCGAAGGATCACTCAAAGAAGAACCGAATTTTTTGTCATGACTTTTCAAAAAATCCTTCCATCCTCCTTGTGTGCCTTCCAGTCCTCGCTTTTGAACTAACTTCACGATTTCAACAAGAACCTGTTCATAAAAACTGAGCTGAAGTAAAAATGTAACATTATGCTTTCAATAAATCCAATTTGCTAAACCAAAGGAATTACAAAACCTAATTTAGCAAACAGACGGAAACAAACTGCAATGCTTGCTGCAATAACTAATGGAAATTAACAAACATAAGTCGAAACGCTCTACCTTTTTCTCAGCCGTTTCGAGTTTTTCGTCCATTAGGAATCCAACGAAAGAGAGGAGGGATTGTAGGAGGCGGACAGGTTTCAAATAACGGCAGTGTAGTGGTGTCGCGGGCCGCTAACTCGCAGTAACGGCGCCGTCCACCGCCGATAAAAACCTCAATAGTAACAGCAGTGGATCGCGGCCACAAATAGCAGTGTAACGGGAAAAAAGCGGCAATAACGGTCCTCTGACCGATAGTTTTAAAAAGAAGTAAGCTTCTCCGCAAAGTAAAAGAGTAACAATTGGGATTGAAAACGGAAAATCAAATACTGCAGAGAGCCCAAAATTCTCACAACTCAATGAGAAAAATCCAAATTAAATTTAGGGTTTCAAAAATTACCCGAGGAAACTTGGCGGCGGAATGTGTGATGACTGATGATGAATAAGAGCAGGCTGTTCAACCGGGTCTGTTGAAAATTAATACTAATAAAGAAAGAAATAGTTAAGCTTAAATGGTTAATATCAAGCATTAATATCTTTTAGGCGGTAGAAACTGAAAATTTCCACTAGGGATTTAGTTGTAGGGTTTTAGAATGTAGTGATAGTTATTTTAATTTAAAGTTTAGGGTTATAATTTAGGGTTTATAGGTTATGGTTTAGTTTTTAGGATAATATGGTGAGTATTTAGGTTTTAACCTATAAACGTTAAATTATAACCCTAAACCTTAAATTGAAACAATTATCCTTAAATTCTAACCCCTACACCTAAACCCCTAAATCATATAGCCTAAACTAATTACATATACCCTAAAATTATAACACTTGTGGAAAATTTTAGTTTCCACCACATGTGTATAAAATATTTATCCTAATATCAAATATGTTCCTAATATTCGTTTTATATCTAGTAATAGTATTCTTATGGTCATTGAAATTTAATAAAAATGTTAAAGTACGTTGAAAGAAAATTTAGTTATTTTACTTTTATTTTCAGGAATTTAGTTTTTTTTACTTTAATATTTAAAATTTTAAATCAAATTAATAATATTATTAAAATTTTTTGTTAAATTCGTTGATGCGAGAATAACTTGAAAGTCATGTAACAAAAAATGAAATTGTAATGGACTCAAATTTAACGGCATATTTTTAATGATGTTAAAAATAATTGGATTTGAATTTTTTAAATATGAATAATAAAAGGACTAAATTCCAAAAAATAGAAATTAAATTTTAATTCTACAAAGAGTATATGGACTTAACTTGCGTTTGTTCGTTTATCGTTTTTCTTACATAAATACTCAATCATAAATACTTTATTCATAAATTCCAAAAAATAGAGATTAAATTTTAATTCTACAAAGAGTATAAGGACTTGACTTGAGTATAGTACAAATTATGTATTATAAATACTTAAGAAAAAAATATTACATCGTTAAAATGATAGACGAACACAAATAAACGCAAACAAAAATTGAGTATTGTTTATTTTTTTTTCTTAAGAACTCTAAAGTTCCATACATTGATTGTTTTTTTCTTTTTATATCAATTTTTAATATATTTTTTTAAATATAATACTTTTGTTGTGAAAATATATATAAATGGACATATATGAATAAAATTAAACGAATGGATTATCGAACATTCACGTGAACGAGCCCTTTGTTCGTGTTCGTTCATTTAATTAAACAAATAAGAATCTTATTCATGTTCGTTCGTTTAATAAATAAACGAACATAAATGAATTTCTTGCCAACAGTTCGCTTAACGTTTGGTTCATTTACATCCATAATAAATATCAATATAACTTCAGGATTAATTGCACCCACGTCCTTAAACTATTATATATATTTTAAATTGGTCCCTAAACTTTTAAACATTATAATTTTATCCTCAAACTACAACCTTTATTCTAAACTAGTCCCCAAACTTTTAAGCATTTCAGTTTCATCCTCAAACTATAACTCTCATTCTAAATTGGTCCTCAAACTTTTTAAATATTCTAATTTCATCCCCAAATTATTAGTATATATTAATCATATCTTCTATTAATAAAACCGTTGAAAATCGTTAATTGTCATGAAACACCAATGTGTATTATATAATAATATGATGTGATATAAACGATAATTTGAGGGTGAAATTGGAATATTCAAAACCTTTGGGGACCAATTTAGAATGATGGTCATAGTTTAGGGATGAATATGGAATATTAAAAAATTTGGGGATCAATTTAGACTGAAAGTCATTGTCTGAAGATGAAATTTGAACATTTAAAAGTTTAAGACCAATTTAAAATAAAGATCATTGTTTGGGGACGTGTGGTGCGATTAACTCATAATTTCATTTTGCAAAACAAAAAATTATAAAACACGCATAAATAAATAAAATTCATGTTAGTTTCTTCTTAAATGAAGAGTTTGGGTAATCAATATGTTGTATATTAACTATTGGACTATTTGAGTATTAACTTAAATTGGGCAGATCCTATGTTCAAAATAATAATAATAATAAATTGGGCAGATCCTAAGCTCTTTGGTAGCCCATAGGATTTGAAAATTATGGTTAAAGAAAATTCGGTGGCCCATAGGATTTGAAAAATAAGGTTAATAAAAATTCCGGTGGCCCTTAGGATTTGAAAAATAAGGTTAAAATTTTTTTTGGTGGCCCTTAGGATTTGAAAATGAGGTTAATTTAATACATAAATAATTCTTATTTATTTATATATATATGGGTAAATATTTAATATACTGTTAATGTAAAAAAAATATGCAAGCAAGCTTATTTTTAAGCTAATTTTTAAATTTTAAAATCTTTAAATTTTAAATCCTACAAACTAAACAATTAAACTCATAAATAACATCACTTGTTGAAAGGTTATTCTATTTGGGATGTTCAAGTCAAGGCTCAAAATTGTTGAGTAGGGTATAGAAGAAAATATTGAAGCTTAGCGACAACCTAGGCTTATAATATAAGGAGGATTGTAGGAAAATTTCAAGGCAAAGAAGGTTTGGGAGGAGATTCAACACAAGCAAGTAAGAGTACCATGGTTTCGAATTGTACGGGGTAAGTTTTCCATCCCTCGCTAATCTTTCGTTGCTAGGGCCAAGTGCTATCATTTTTTCTTTTATTAAGCAGGATGTTAGATCAAAATTTTTAAATTGTACAAAATTTTACCTGGATAACTGTATAGCAAAAGAATGGGGTATTGGTTAAGATTTTCTTTTTGACATGGTTGTATAAGGGGTGGGGTATGTTCTCATAGGCCATTTTGATATGATCTATAGTCGAAGTACTTTGGATGAATAAAGTTCTCATTTATCCAAAAGAAGATAATAATTATGTATATATGGAAAATATATGATGCATTGACAATGAAATTTTTTTCACACTCATATTTATTTAAACTTTAAATCTTAAAATCTAAATATCTAACCCTAAATTCCTAAATTATAAATTCTACCCCTAAATCCAAACTTAAACGATCTAAAATATAACTCATAAACTATAAATCTTAAACTAAATATAGGTTTATTTTTTCAGTTTTTTTCAAAAAAAAAAAACTGATTGCAGTTTGAGAAAAAATTGTATACACTATATTTTTTTTAGGTGTCTAACGTTAATAACTTTAAGCATTTGTAAATAATATTTTAAAAAATATTTTTCTGAACCCAATAGATAATGGACCGAAGGGAATGGTAATATGATGGGCTATATGATAAGAGCAATCGATGATAAATTCTTCATCATTAACTAACACAAAGAGATTGAAGCTTTCCTTTTGCAAGTCTACGTGTTTAATGATGATGCTCGTGCATGCACCCACAAAAAAACTATATTCGCCATCATTACATCCATTGATCCCAAACCAATCCATGTTGCCTCTCTAACCATGAACAATTAATTTAATTATCAACAAATTATTATTTTTATTGTTTTATTTAGAAAATGTTATAAAATAAGCAATCCAAAACGATAAATAAAAAGGGAAAACAACGTTAATTAAATAAACGAGAAAGAAATACAAATACAAAACCAGATTAGGTTGAAAAAGAGAAGCGTGTTGAGGCCTGCGACAGAGCAGTTTCCTTAAGACAGATTTTGACCACTCCGTGGTGCTTGAGTTTGGCGGTTGTTCGTCTCCCAAGATACAACAACAATATGATTTTTGACAGAAGCACGGACTGAAGAGATCACGAACTGACTCTTGACGTAGCCTATCACAGAGAAAAAAATAAGAGAAGAAAACAATTTTCGAGTGATTTGAAACTGAAGTGGTGCACAATTTATATAGGGGAGTGGAGGAAAAATATGAAAAAACAAATTATTCCGTATAAATGGCCATTGATTCTTTATCCGATTTAATTCGGATTTAGTAAATTATTACCTAATTAAAACAGATATATTTCATGAATTGAATTTATTACCTTTTAATATTTCGTATTAATGGAAATCTAGAAATTATCCTATTAAATTTGGAATATTAAAAAAAACTATGCCAATTATAAGGAAAAAATTAATTCGAAGTGGGTAAAATATCTGTAGGTCCACGAATGACCCAACCAGTCCGAACATTCGCGCCGCCTACGTCGTGCAGGTGCGCCTCAATTCGAATGGAATTGATTCGCACCCTTGCACGCGAGGCACGATTTCCATCCAAGTCATTCAATGACTACAATGTGGGTAAGTTTATATAAACACATTTCATTCCATTTATCTCATAAATGTGGGATAGAGGGTTTTCATTTCCTTAATCAATTCACAACTCCTTACATTGAGTATCAATTTCTCATTCATCACTCAACCATATAGAGCATATAAGATATTGTTGTAAAGGTCTCATGGAGTAGAATAAGATCCTTATTCGAATCTCCACCTTTACCCATTCAAAATATGGCTCAAAGTCACCAATTTCTCACATTTTTTCCGACAATCACAACATGAATAAAATTGATGTTTTTATCAAAACATTTTGACTCGATGTGGTGATAGGTTCTACGATTGTTAATTGAAAATGATAGGTAGGTTTCCTCCTTTGAACCTTCCATTGTGAAAGTATATTTACTTTACTGGCTAAACAGTAGATGTGATGTCCTTGAACTGTTTAGTCGTTTGTGTAAACAATAATATACTTCATACAACTATCTCTCTAACAAGACTGTTAGTTCGCATTGGTATGTCCATATGGTCGTGGACATCGCTTGGTTCTGCAAGATTTTGGAAGGACTATGCCCAATAGTCTCTTTAAAGCGGCCCCACTTCACTCTCACATTGGTGACTTATGTTGCTCTGCTCACCAAAGCACACAACGATAATTAAAAGCTTTGATTAGCCTATACCACTTTTGATCACTGTTTACATCATATGAATGGACTTTGGAGAAGAACCCCCACAGTGATCGCACATGTCTATGCAATTAGGTTGTCCCTTTGAACCTATATCTTAGGATCTTCAGTCAACTAGGTAGGGTTTTTCTTCACATAGCATATTTACTTCTCATGGGCTTTAGTCTCATTCTTTTAGATGTTTTCTCAACTTGATCTCAATTTAACCATTTGGTTAGTGGATCCGTAATGTTATCCTTTGATCTTAACAGTGTTATGTCGACGGCGTATATACCTTGACTTACCGTTGTACATGAAACTCTGTGCCCTAGCAAGTGTTGCTTGATCGTCACAGTGTATACATAATGTGGGCACAAGTTTCGACCATTCAGGAATATCCTCAAGAAATTGTCAAGGCCATTCTGCTTCTTCTCCAAATTTGTCTAGAGCAACAAACTTAGATTCTATTGTGGATCTGGTTATAATAGTTTGTCTTGAGGATTTCCATGATACGACTCCTCCCCCAAAGTGAATACATATCCACTTGCGTCTTTGGTATCTTGAATGTCAAATATCCAACTGGCATCGGAGTATCCTTCTAAGATAGCGGGGTCTCTGGAATAATACAATTCATAGTCCCGAGTATACCTTAGATATCTCAGTATCCTCACAATTGCTTTCCAGTGATTTTTCCTTGGATTGCTTGTGAATCTGCTTAAACTACCCACAGTAAAAGTGATATCTGGTCTAGTGCAGCTCATGAGATACATTAAGCTGCCTATAACTTGCATATTCCACTTGATGAATACTTTCCCCTCGATTCTTTGACAGATGTGAACAAGGGTCTAATAGAGTTAAAGCTATGATAGAATTTTTCTTATTAAATTTCTCGAGAATTTTGTCCACATACTGTGATTGGTTCAGTATAAGACCTTCCGTTGACCTTTTGATTTGGATGCCCAGAATCGTATTAGCCAGTCCCATATCTTTCATGTCAAATCTTGAATTTAACATGTTTTTGGTACGTTTTACCATCTCATCGTTGCTTCCAATAATGAGTATGTCATCAACATATAGACATAGAATGACATATCCAATATCTATATTTTTGACATATACACATTTGTCACACTCGTTTATTTTGAAGCCATTTGTCATCATGACACTATTGAACTGCTCATGCCATTGTTTTGGTGTTTGTTTAAGTCCATAAAAGGACTTCACCAATCCACATACTTTCCTTTCTTGACCTAAAACTACATGACCCTCATGTTGTTTCATATAGATTTTTTCGTCAAGAACTCTATTTAGGAAAGTTGTTTTAACATCCATTTGATGTACTTCTATATTTTGCAAAGCAACAATTATGAGTATCATCCTTATGAATGTTATACTTGATATGGGAGAAATGTATCAAAGTAATCAAGGTCTTCTTTTTGTCGGTGTCCTTTTATTACCAACATTGCCTTGTACTTATCAATTGTTCCATTTGCTTTCATTTTCCTTTTGAAAATCCATTTTGAATTTAGTGGTTTGTTTTCAAGAGGACAGTCCACTAATTCCCATGTATGGTTTTGCAAGATGGAATCAATTTCGCTCTTAATGACTTCTTTCCATAAGGTGCCTTTAGAGGAGCGTATAACATCACTATACGTTCGAGGTTCAGCCTCCAGCATAAAGATTAAGAAATCAAATCCAAAGGATTTTTCTACCCTTGCTCGTTAGCTCTTTCTTCGATCAATTTCAACCTCTTATTGATCCTTTTGACTTATTTCATCCAAAGTTCATTTTGTCGAACTCTGATCACCTTCCCTAGATTTATAAGGGAATATATTCTCAAATAATGGTGCATTCTTTGATTCCATTATCATGTTTTTGTGAATCTCATGATTCTTTGATTCATACACAAAAAACCGATAAGCATTGCTATGTTTGGCATAGCCGATAAAAATACAATCTACAGTTTTGGGTCCTATTTTCATTTGTTTTGGAATGGTGTCATTACCTTGGCAAGACACCCCTCACATTTTCAAGTGTTTGTAGGAAGGTTTTCGACCTTTTCACAACTCATATGGCGTCTTGTCTTTTTCCTTTCAGGGAACCTCATTTAAAAGGTAATTAGCTGAAAGAACAGCTTCCCCTCACATGTTTTGTGATAACCCAGAGCTTCCTAACAAAGTGTTCATCATTTCTTTTAGAGACAAAGTGTCCATCATTTCTTTTAGAGTTCGATTTTTCCGTTCAACTACTCTATTAAATTGAGGAGAATATGGTGGTGTTACTTCGTAAATAATTTCATTGTTGTGAACAGTATTCATCAAATGAACTAACATATTCACCACCACGATCACTTCTTATCATCTTAATCTTTTTATTAAGTTAGTTCTCGACTTCTTGCTTATAGAGTATAAATTTCTCTATAGCTTCGTATTTGCTTTTAAGAAAATACAAATAGCAATACTTTGTGTTATCATCGATGAAGGTAATAAAAAATTATTTCCTTCTTATGTTTGAACGAATTTTAAATCACAAGCATCATTATATATTAGATCAAGCGGTTCAGTACTTCTTTCAATTGTTTGAAACGAATACCTTGTTAATTTTTCTTCAACGCATGTTTCACATTTATGGTTATAATTAATGTGAAATGAAAGGATGTGTTCTATGTTAATTAACCTACGTAAGGTATCATAATTAACATGTCCAAGTCTACCATGCCATAAATTAAATGATTCAAGCATGTAAACAGAAGAAGAAGCTGCATTCTTATTTATAAATTTGGATTTTACAGAGATAGCATTGAGTTTTCACATTCCATTCGATACATATCCCCTACCCACAAACATCCCCCTTTTAACAGAATTAGTTTTTGGGATTCAAAAACCATTCTAAAATCGTGAACACTTAAGAGTGTTCTAGAAACAAGGTTTTTGCGTATGTCAGACACATACATCACATTCTACAACTTGAGTTCTTTCCCATAAGTCATCTTTAAGACCACAGTTCCTTTCCTCTTGATCTTGGAAGTCGCAACATTTCTCATAGTGCTTATCCTCATCGTCGCAAGGTATCAGCTCAGAGAAGAAGTTATCGTTTCAATAGATAGGATGTGTGGCTCCAGTATAAAACTATCACTCCATTGGGTTAGAGTCAACCAGATTGACTTAAGAGATCATAACCTATAAATCTACATCCTCCATAGCATTGGCCTTTTTGGCTCTGACTCGTTTTGGATGTCTGCATTTAAAGGACTAGTGTCCCACCTTGCCGTAGTTGTAGCACGACCCTTTGATTTTCTCCTTTTTGGAGACTCCACCGTTAGGTCCCAGCTTTAACCTATTTTGAGGTTGTTGGGGTTGTTTTCCCTTCTTGACTTCGACAACATTTGCCTTAGCTTCCTTGAAGGTTTCTTTGTTGAGCTTTCTGGCATTGTCTCTGTTGTCTTCTTTTATTCGAAGCCTGACAATCAGCTCCTCAACCGTCATCTCATTTCTTTTGTGCTTCAGGTAATTTTGAAGTTATTCCATCCAAGTGATAGTTTTTCAGTGATAGATGCTACTTAAAAAGATTCGCTTATGACCATTCCTTCATCAAGAATTCCATGAACGATCAGTTGAAGTTCTTCCACTTGACTTACTACTGGTTTGGAGTCAACCATAGTAAAGTTCAAGAATTTGGAAACTAAAAAGTTTTTAGCCCTAACATCTTTAGCCTTATATTTGTGGTCCAATGCCTTCCACAATTCTTTTACAGTTTGATAAATTGAATATACCAGATACAAAAAATCTTGTAATTCGTTCAAGATGTAATTACGGCATAAGAAATAAGAATTCTTCCAAGCTTCAACAACATTGAAGGTAGTGATATCATCCACCTCTCCTTCTTCATCTCTTGTTTTCACAACTAGGGGATCTTCCTTCAAGAATTTGGCCAGATTTAGCATGATAAGATAAAACATCTTCTATTGACTTGTCTTAAAATTCTGACAACTGAATTTTTTCAGCTTCTCGTTGCTACTACCGTTGCGTTCAAATTCAGAATTGGTTATTTTGAAGTCTGTCTAGGGAAAGAAACCTTAGCGGTTGAATTGACAGAATCTCCAATAATTATTGTTTTTGTTAAAAAAACAAACAAGAATTAGCATAAATTCTGATAAATAGAAAATTAAATTTCTCGTTTATTACCGACAATTTCTGTAAACAGATTTGTCCAACTTGAGATTTTAGTAAATTCATTAAGACGGCAGGATAAATCCTAAAAACAAATTTATTTGCTATCTCTTATCACAACAATTTTTTAGAATCGGCTCGAATCACAAGAAAGGTAGAAGAAGTATGTCTTAAGATTGTTATAGAGTAAGCAATCCAAGACGATAAGTAAAAAAGGAAAAACAACGTTAATTAAATAAACGAGAAAGGAATACATATTCAAAACCAGATTAGGTTGAAAAAGAGAAATGTGTTGAGGCATGCGGTAAAGCAATTTCCTTAAGACAAATTTCGACCACTCCGCGGTGCTTGAGTTTGGCGGCCATTCATCTCTCAAGATACAACAACAATATGATCTTCGACAGAAGCACGAACTGAAGAGATCACGAACTGACTCTTGACTTAGCCTATTACTAAGAAGAAAACGAGAGAAGAAAACAATTTTCGAGTGATTTGAATCTGAAGTGATGCGCGGTTTATATAGGGGAGTTGAGGAAGAAAAATATAGAAAACAAAATATTTCATATTAATGGCCATTGACTCTTTGTTCGATTTAATTCAAATTTAGTCAATTATTACCTAATTAAAATAGATATATTTTGTGAATTGATTTTATTACCTTTTAATATTCCGTATTAATGGAAAGCCAGAAATTATCCTATTAAATTCAGAATATTCAAAAAGATATGTCAAATATAAGGAAAAATTATTTCGAAGTGGATGAAATATCTGCAGGTCCACAAAAGGTTCAATTGGTCTGAACATTTGTGTCGCTCACGTTTTGCTAGTGCACCCCAACTCAAATGAGATTGATTTGCACCCCCTGCACACGAGACATAATTTTCATCCAAGTCATTCAATGACTACATTGTGGGTAAGTGTATATAACACATCTCATTCCATTTATCACATCAATGTGAGATAGGGAGTTTTCATTTCCTTAATCAATTCACAACTCCCTTACTTTGAGCATCAATTTCTCATTCATCACTCAACCATATTGAGAATATGAGATACCTTTGTAAAGGTCTCATGGAGTATAATAAGATCTAATAAGATTCTTATTCGAATCTCCACCTTTACTCATTCGAAATATGGTTCAAAGTCAACAATTTCTCACATTTTCCAACAGAAAACACTTTAATACAACCAAAACAATAAAGAACATCTACATACTTATAAAATTATCACTTGAGAAATTATTAAAATTGTCACTCGTGTTGTTCCTCAACTGAAACGACCTTGTCTTTCACATGCAATCATGCTTCGTTATTTTCATCACAAGCTAAAATATATAGGTCTTGTTTAGTACTCCCTCCGTCCCAGTAAAACTGTCACATGTTGACATTTTTCTAGTCAATTTTTTTCAACTTTGACTATAATTTATTTAAATATTTTAATTAATTAAAAATTATAAAAAATATATTTAAAAACTAGTTGATTCAAGGTTTTTAAAATATATTTTTTCATATTTTTATCAATAATAAATTTTAAATTATAAGAGGTCAAACTTGAAAAAATTTGACCCAAAAAAAGTCAACATGTGACAGTTTTAGTGGGACAGAGGGAGTAAATAGCTTTTTGAGCTAAGATTAGAGGTTTGAAGTATTTTTAGAGGTTTGACTAGTCAAATATGCTAATTTAGATGTTTGGTAAATAGAGGATTGTAATAGCGGATTGAGGTGAAACCTCTCATTTTGAAAAAGCTCTTAAAATGACTTTTTTGAGTTAGAAGTTTGGATAAAAGACTTGTAAAAACTATTTTATTCTTGATAATTTAAAAAAATTCTCTAAATAACATAATTTAACTATTAAAATTAAAAGTTAATTTCATAAATAAGAAATTAATGTATAAATTAACAAATACATATAAATTTAATAATTAATAAAGTTATATTTAAAATATTATTTCATAGATAAGAAAGGAATATATACATCTAAATTTAATCATTATTAAAATTATATTAAAAAGATAATTTCACAAATAAAAAATTAATATGTACATCCTCGTATATGCTCAATAATGATATTCAAAAAAATATTTTTTATAATCTAATTAATATTAATAGATACAAAATGTTAATAATTAATAAATTATTCAAACAAGTATAAAATATAAGCATGTCCTTATATGCCATTTTACCTGTTCAAATAATTAAACAACTATCAGCTATCAGTTAATTTTACTAAACACTTTTATACAATCAGCTAATATAATTCACTAGTTAAATCAATTATCCGTTATCAGTTAATATAATTTATTATCTATTATCAACAATCCACTAATTGTTAATAATTTTTTACAATGTGTTTGTCTAAAAACATGTTGATATATAGTTGTATAGTCAATATTGGATTTGAAAACCCAGACGCATCTTTTTAACAATTCAGTCAAAGCTAAATAGCCGTGAGTGTGAATCACGATTGGGGTATAATTATAATATCTATGTTTGTTGATGGAGTGGATGACGTTTTGAGATTTTGGTGGTTTTAGGGTAAATTTAAAATTAAGCCCTTATTAATTAGTATCGTAGAAAAAATAAATTTTAAAAGTAGGCTCATAATAATAAGTATTAGTAAAAAAAATTGATCTCTAATAATAAATATTAAAAAAAATATTTTTAAGAGTATGTCCCTAGTATTAAATATTGGGGAGAAAATTAGACTCTAATAACAAGTGTTAGAAAATAAATTGAACCCTTAATAACAATTATTTTTTTTAAAAAATGAATTTTAGGAGTAGACTCCTAAGAACAAATATTGTGAAAAAAATTGGACCATAATATTAAATTTGAAGAGTATGTCCCTAATAACATGTATTAGAAAACAATTGAGTCTCTAATAACAAGCATTAAAAAAATATTAAGAGTATATCCCTAAAAACAAACGTTAGAAAAAAAGATTAGACCCCTAATAATAAGTATTAAGAAAAAAGTTAACCCCTAATAACAAATATTGAGAAAAATAAATTTTAATAGTAACCCCTAATAATAAATATCGGATAAAATTGAATGCCTAGTAACAAATGTTAAAAAAATAGGCTCTAATAACAAGTGTTGAAAAAAAAAATTTTTGATAAGAGTTGGTGGCCTCGTTAAAAATCCCCTTCATAACGATCTACTCGAAGAGTAAATCGACAGCGGAAGGAGGAAAAGAGCGCCACAATGGTATTATTAATCAGTAAAAGGTTTCCGAATTTTGGCCTCTAAGTAAAAATCGATGCCGTACGAATTACATATAAATCAGAAAAAAATAAAAGTTTTAATATTCCACCATATTAATCCCCCTTTTGGCCAATGAGTCCGCTTCCAAGTTGCATATCCGCGGTATTTTCCTGAAGGAGCAGCAGACGGATAAGCCAAGCTCCTTAATAGACCTGACCAACTGACGATATAAAGAAGGACAAGAATCTGGAGTTGAGATCCAATCTAAACCAATACTGCTGTCACTTTCGACAATCACACGAGCACCAATGCAGATATCATTCCCAGAAATAATAGACAATCCATGTTTAATGGCAATAAGTTCGGCTAAAATAGGGGTACCAGCACCAATCCTATGGGAGAAAGAAAGAAGGGTCTGACCATCCGAGTTTCGAAGAATGCCGCCCACCCCCTGCACTTCCATCTCTTAACATGGCCCCGTCGACATTTAGTTTAAGGAAGCCGATGGGCGGTTGTTGCCAACGGTGTACTTTTTCTGGTTTGCCAACAGAATAATTAGCAAGAGAGGGATTGGCAATTAAGTCTTCCAAAGATATTTTCACTTCGGGAAATTTCGCTTTGTACCAGATTGCTAAGCGGTGTTTGATAATCAAACAAAGTTGTGATCTGTCAAAAATCTTTTGCTGAAAAATTATCTCATTTCTCATCAACCATGTTGACCATAATATGCAATGAGGAATGAAGCTCCATATTGAGATCAATGGGCTATCAGCCCACCACATTTGAAGCAAGGCGCAAACATCACCTGGCGTTGTTGTTGGGCGTTTCCAGAATGCCGCAAAGAACATCCAAATTCTCCATATAGGTTGGCAGTGTAGAAACAAATGAGATATTGACTCCTCTTCTTTCTCGCAAAAAGGGCAAGAAGATGGACCCGATACATTGAGGCCCCTGCTTTGAAGAACCGATTTCACAGCTACCCTCCCATTTGCTACGAGCCAAACAAAGAAATTTACCCGAGGGGGAGCCAATCTTGACCAAACCCACTTTTTCCATTCAAAATCAGAGATGGTATGGTTAATGCTGCATTCATATCCTCCTTTAACAGAGTAGGAACCATCCCCGCTCCCTCTCCATATAACACAATCTTCCGGGAATCCTTCTGAGCGAAAGGATGTAAGTAAATTCATGAGGGAAGACATTTGATCGGATTCCCAATCGAAAATCTACCTGCGTAAGGTAATGTCCCAAAGCCACCTGCCGTTTTCTACCTTTCCAAAATCACAAACCAATCCTACTCTATTGCGCGATAGAGCAAAGATTCTGGGAAAAAGGAGTTGTAACAGAGTTTCACATATCCAAACGTCAGACCAGAATTTAACGAATTTGCCGCAGCCTACCTGCACTCGGACATGATGTCGAAAGTTAGTGCCAAATTCATCCATATCATAGTAGAAGTTAGAAATATCTCTCCATATCCACGAGCACATTCTGTTTCGACCCGGAGGCGGTAATAGAGTTTCTTTGTCCCAATCTAATTTGCTGCAAATGCATTTTCTCCATTCCTCGTCCTTGTTATTTGCAAAGTTAAAGAACGATTTGCCGAGCAGAGCTCTGTTGTGATAATTCAGATTGCGGACGCCAAGCCCGCCACGATCAAAAGGCAAACAAACCGAGTCCCAACGCAACCAATGAATTCTTTTCCTTGTGTCCGATGAACCCCACAAGAAGCTAGCCAGGATTTCATTAAGTTTTCGAGCAATTGTGCAAGGGAGTTTGAAAATAGACATGTAATAAGAAGGTAATGCGGTGAGTACTGATCTGATCAGAACTAATCTGCCGCTAGGAGATAGGTTGTGCCCCTTCCAGCTTGCTAGATGTTGATAAAAAAATTTTAGAATGGGTTCCCACATGGCCGCTGAATTTCTTTTATGTCCAAGAGGCAATCCCAAATATTCAGATGGAAATTTCCCAACGCCGCAGCCCGCTTGCTTTGCCCACTCCGTAAGCGAACTCTCTTCAACATTAATGCCAAATAGCTTACTTTTGGTCAAATTAAGTTGTAAGCCAGATGCTATTTCGAAGACACGAAGAACCCTCTTTACATTTTTAACTTCTCTACAAGATGCACTGCAGAAGATAATAAGATCATCTGCAAATTGCAGATGCGATAAGCTATATGAATTATCCTCCTTTCCGATAGTAAAGCCACTGACCACCTCCGAAGCCTTTTCAATCATCAAATGTAACGCCTCTCCAACTAGATTAAATAAAAGAGGAGATAAAGAACAACCTTGTCGAAGTCCTCTCGATAAGGAAAAACGCGACGTTGGAGTGCCGTTAACTAACACAGATATCGACGCTGTCGAAATGCATTTTAGAATCCATCTACACCATCGCTCCCCGAAGCCCATCTCCTTCATGATCCGCAGTAAAAAGTGCCAATCAATGGTGTCATATTGTCACGACCCACCTATTTTCTCCCACAAGTCCAAGCCGAGGTTCAAGACATCCCTTAGGCCAACTTGACGCCAACTAGCACCAAGGAGGAGGTCACAAGGGATATGGACGGCCAAGCCTCTTAGAGAGCTAGCCACAACGTTCTAGAAAGGTCCGGGACGTTCTATCCAAGTCTAGACAAACCCGGGATGCACCAGAAGGCCCTAGAAGGCTCAGGAAAGCTCGGGAAGGATCGAGACTACTCTGGAAGACCCTGGAGTTCTCTAGAACATGTTGGATAGTTGTAGATATCTATAGACATGTATAGATATGTGTAGAACACTCTAGAATAGTGTAGATATAGGCTAGATATTTTTGGAGGCAAAACCGTGACTGTCGGATCAAATCGATCCTAGCCGTCCATTAGGGAGGAGGGTGCCTATAAATAGGGCCACCCCCTCATTTTGTACTCAACTCAGAATTGAGTATTGTAAGCACTTCAAAGCATTCTTGTAAGCCTTCTACTTAAGCTAATACAAGTTCCTTACTTGTAAATCTACTAGCCTTCTCTTGTGTTTGTTTTAGCCAAGTGTTGCGAGGGACTTCAAGGCTTGTTAGCATTGCCGTGAGTTGCTAACGCCGCACGGATCGGGTTTGAGAGAATACGTCCGTGACAGTTGGTATCAGAGCGTGTTACGAGACCCGGGATAATGGCCAAGACAGGAAAGAACCCAACTGTTAGCTCAACCGAGGCAGAAGTCGTGCACGATCGAGGGCGAGAAGAGGAGGTGGCCGACCCTAATGTGACGAAGCCAAGGGGCAAGTCGAGGGACGTGATCTCTAGCTTTGAGAACCGTCTAGCCCACGTAGAGGAGAACGTGGGGGGCATCAGTTCCAATGTGGACGACCTTACCCAGAGGGTGGAAGGCCTTGAGGCAGAAGACGCCGAGCTCCACACCGCCATGAAGGCTATGATGGTGAAGCTAGAAGAAGCCATGCGAGCCGAGTTGGGACAAGTTCGCGACCTTCTCATGAGTGAGCTCTCCAAGGTACGTGCTTCTCTTCAAGAAGAGCTAGACCACACCCGTGCTCAAGTCGAGGCACTACAAGGCGATGTAGCCTTGTGTAAGCGTGCTATGGTTGCCGGGCCAAGCACCTCTTATGAGTCTAGGAAGGTTGAGGTGCCCAAACCAAAGACCTTCTCAGGAACCCGCAACGCTAAGGAAGTCGACAACTTCCTATATGGCTTGGAGCAATACCTTGGGGCCGTTGGCATTGTGGACGAGGCCGCCAAGATCCAAACCGCTACTTTGTACCTCACCGACACCGCCATGCTATGGTGGAGGAGAAGGCGCCAAGACATTGAGAAAGGTACGTGTACTATCTCTACTCTCGATGATTTCATAAAGGAGCTCAAGAAACAATTCTACCCCGAGAATGCCGAGGAAGAAGCACGAGGCCGCTTGCGAAGGCTAAAGCACTCAGGGAGCATCCGAGAGTATATCAAGGAGTTTACCAATCTAGTGCTCGAGATTCCCGACATGTCCGATAAAGACTCCCTCTTCCACTTTATGGATGGCCTCCAACAATGGGCCAAGACCGAGCTCAAGCGACGAGGAGTTCAAAACCTAGCCGATGCCATTGCAATAGCAGAAAGCCTTGTTGACTACTCTAGCAACAAGGAGTCCAACAAGTCGAAGGACAAGAAAGGTGGCAATGCCAAAGGTGGGGGAGACAAGGGCCATCGCAAGGAGAGCCACCAAGAGGCAAGCTCGCCCAAGCACCAAGACTCATCATTTTGGAAGAACAAAGGTAAAGCCAAGGACGCTCGAGGCACGAGGCGTCCCCCACCCAACAAATGCTTCATTTGTGATGGCAACCATTGGGTCCGAGAGTGCCCACAAAGACAAGCGCTTAACTCGCTCCTAGCCAAGCATCGAGAGGGAAGCGACACCGACAAGGATGAAGAGGGTGTCCAGATGGGGTCAATGCAACTACTCAATGTCATCCAATCCGCCCCTAAAACTGAAGCCAAGGGATTGCTCTATGTAGACGTCACCGTAAATGGGAAAGCATCGAGGGCAATGCTCGACACAGGTGCGTCTCATAACTTTGTCTCTTTAGAAGAAGCTAAGAGACTAGGTCTTAAAGCCGTAGGAGGAGGCGGATCCATCAAGGCAGTCAACTCAGCAGCCAAGCCCATCCATGGAATCGCACGAGGAGTCAAGACCATTGTGGGAAAGTGGTCAGGGCACATCAAATTCTTCGTGGTGCCGATGGACGACTTCAAGATCGTCCTAGGGCTTGAATTCCTTGATCAAGTCAAAGCATTCCCCGTGCCCTTTGCCAATAGCATGTGCATCATGGATGGCAACCAAGCATGCATGGTGCCCACGACTAGGGCCACCAAGCAAGATGCCAAAGTACTCTCCGCCTTGCAGTTCAAGAAGGGCGTCAAGAGGAATGAAGAAAGTTACTTGGCCATCCTTAGTGAGTATGATGAAGAGGAGGCCATGCCCGACGAAGACCTTCCAAGGGAGGTAGTCCAGGTGCTTGATGAGTTCAAGGACGTTGCACCACCCGAACTACCCCGAAGGTTACCACCAAGAAGAGAAGTTGATCACAAGATCGAGTTGGAACCCAGCACCAAGCCACCAGCCATGGGGCCCTACCGCATGGCACCCCCAGAGTTGGAGGAATTAAGGAGACAACTCAAAGAGCTACTCGATGCAGGGTTCATCCGACCATCCAAGGCACCATTTGGGGCACCAGTTCTTTTCCAAAAGAAGAAGGATGGCTCGTTAAGGATGTGCATTGACTACCGAGCACTCAACAAGGTCACTATCAAGAACAAATATCCAATCCCTCTTATCTCAGATCTGTTTGACCAGCTCGGGCATGCACGATACTTCTCCAAGTTGGATCTTCGATCGGGATACTACCAAGTGCGCATTGCGGAAGGGGATGAGCCCAAGACCACATGCGTCACAAGGTATGGTTCTTATGAATTTCTAGTCATGCCCTTCAGACTAACCAATGCCCCAGCAACTTTTTGCACCTTGATGAACAAGCTTTTCCATCCTTACCTCGATCGGTTCGTGGTCGTCTACCTTGACGACATTGTGGTTTATAGCAAGACCCTTAAGGAACATGTTGAACACCTAAGGGAAGTGCTCAAGGTTCTGCGAGAGAACCAGCTCTTCATCAAGAAGGAGAAATGCTCATTTGCAAAACCCGAAGTCATGTTCCTAGGGCACCGAATCAAGGATGGGAAGCTAATGATGGAGGATGGAAAGGTGCGAGCTATTCAAGAGTGGGAGCCACCCACCAAGGTACATGAGTTACGATCCTTTCTCGGACTGGTGAACTACTATCACCGATTCATCAAGGGCTATTCAGCAAGAGCAACACCCTTAACCGAGCTCTTAAAGAAGAACAAGCCATGGGTGTGGTCACCAGCTTGCCAAGAGGCCTTTGAAGACTTGAAGAAGGCCATTTGTGAGGAGCCAGTATTGAGCTTGCCCGACCACACCAAGCCCTACGAGTTGCACACTGATGCATCGGATTTTGCTATAGGAGGCATTCTTATGCAAGATGGGCATCCGATCGCTTACGGGAGTCGGAAGCTCAGCGACACCGAGAGGCGCTACACCGTGCAAGAAAAAGAGATGACTGCCATCATTCATTGCCTCAGGGTGTGGCGACATTACCTCCTAGGAGCTAAGTTCTTGATCTTAACCGACAACGTAGCCACCAGCTACTTCCAAACACAGAAGAAACTTAGCCCAAAGCAAGCTAGGTGGCAAGATTTCCTAGCCGAGTTCGACTACATCCTACAGTACAAGCCGGGCAAAGCAAATGTAGTCGCCGATGCACTCAGTCGAAAGGCAGAGCTCGCAGCACTAAGCCAAGCGACCAGTCCACTTCTTGATAGGATCAAGGAGGGTCTACACCAAGAGCCCCTTGCCAAGAACATCATCGCACTAGCCAACGAAGGGAAGACCCGACGGTTTTGGGTGAGTGATGGACTACTCTACACTAAGGGCAACCGTCTATATGTGCCAAAGTGGGGCAACCTACGCAAGGAGCTGATCAAGGAGTGTCATGACTCCTTATGGGCCGGGCATCCAGGTATGCGACGTACTCTTGCACTCTTAAAGTCCAACTACTATTGGCCCCGGATGCATGATGATGTAGAAGAGTACGTGAGGACTTGTCTTGTGTGTCAACAAGACAAGGTCGTTCAACAACAACCAGGAGGGCTCTTAGATCATTTTGCCCGTACCCGACAAGCCTTGGGAAAGTGTCTCTATGGACTTCATCACTTGTCTTCCCAAGTCAGAAGGGTTTGGAAGCATAATGGTCGTGGTGGACCGATTCAGCAAGTATGCCACCTTCATTGCAGCATCACCCGATTGCACAGCGGATGAGGTAGCAAGGCTATTTCTCCACAATGTGGTCAAGCTATGGGGCATACCAAGCAACATTGTGAGTGATCGAGATCCAAGGTTCACAGGGAGGTTTTGGACCGAACTCTTCAAGATGCTAGGGTCCGACCTTAACTTCTCAACAAGCTTCCATCCCCAAAGCGATGGGCAAACCGAGCGCATCAATGCTCTCTTGGAGCTATATTTAAGGCACTACATTAGTGCTAATCAAAGAGATTGGGCCAAGCTTCTCGACGTTGCTCAGTTCTCCTACAACCTACAGAGGAGCGAAGCCACCAACCGAAGTCCCTTCGAGATTGTCTTGGGACACCAACCAACCACACCGCTCTCCCTTGCCACACGCTATGAAGGGAAGAGCCCCGCAGCCTACAAGCTTGCCAAGTCATGGCACGAGCAAAATGAGCTTGCTCGAGCATCCTTACACAAGGCTGCCAAGAGGATGAAGAAGTGGGCAGACAAGAAAATGAGGCCCCTAAAGTTCAAAGAAGGAGACCTTGTCATGCTCAAGCTCCTACCCCAGCAGTTCAAGACTCTTAGAAGGGTGCACAAGGGACTAGTCCGCAAGTACGAGGGACCATTCCCAGTGATCAAGAGAGTTGGCAAGGTGTCTTACAAACTTCAGCTTCCACCGAGGCTCAAGATTCATCTAGTCTTCCATGTGAGTTTGTTGAAGCCTTATCATGAAGACTTGGAAGATCCATCGAGGGGAGTCTCCACAAGAGCACCCACAGCCGTGGTCACTTCCTTCGACAAGGAAGTTGAAGAAGTGTTAGCCGACCGACTTATTAGACGAAGGGGCGTGCCAGCATATAAGGAATACTTCATCAAATGGAAGGGTCTGCCCATTACCGAGGCGAGTTGGGAAACTGAATAAGCCCTTTGGCAATTCAAGGACCAACTCCGAGAGTTCAACCAAGGCGCGACAAGGGCGTCACGAGCTTAGGTGGGGGAGGATGTCACGACCCACCTATTTTCTCCCACAAGTCCAAGCCGAGGTTCAAGACATCCCTTGAGCCAACTTGACGCCAACTAGCACCAAGGAGGAGGTCACAAGGGATATGGACGGCCAAGCCTCTTAGAGAGCTAGCCACAACGTTCTAGAAAGGTCCGGGACGTTCTATCCAAGTCTAGACAAACCCGGGATGCACCAGAAGGCCCCAGAAGGCTCAGGAAAGCTCGGGAAGGATCGAGACTACTCTGGAAGACCCTGGAGTTCTCTAGAACATGTTGGATAGTTGTAGATATCTATAGACATGTATAGATATGTGTAGAACACTCTAGAATAGTGTAGATATAGGCTAGATATTTTTGGAGGCAAAACCGTGACCGTCGAATCAAATCGATCCTAGCCGTCCATTAGGGAGGAGGGTGCCTATAAATAGGGCCACCCCCTCATTTTGTACTCAACTCAGAATTGAGTATTGTAAGCACTTCAAAGCATTCTTGTAAGCCTTCTACTTAAGCTAATACAAGTTCCTTACTTGTAAATCTACTAGCCTTCTCTTGTGTTTGTTTTAGCCAAGTGTTGCGAGGGACTTCAAGGCTTGTTAGCATTGCCGTGAGTTGCTAACGCCGCACGGATCGGGTTTGAGAGAATACGTCCGTGACAATATGCTCTTTTAAAGTCTATTTTAAATACAACACCTTTCCTACCAAGTTTTTGATATGAGTCTATCCCTTCATTTGCGATCAACGAACAGTCGAGGATGTGCCTGCCTTGGATGAAACCAAACTGAGTTTTGCTAACGACTGAGTCCATAACTTCTTTTAACCTTCGAGCTAGAACTTTTGACAAGATCTTGTATACCCCCCCAACAAGACTGATCGGTCTCCAATCATCCAAAGTTTCCACCCCAATTTTTTTCGGAATCAATGTGATGAAAGAATGGTTCACCCCATCTTCCCAATCCCGATCTTTGAAGAAATTATCAAAGAATTTTATCAAATCCCCTTTAATTATGTGCCAATATTTTTTGAAGAAGCCCATGTTGAAGCCGTCGGGACCCGGGGCCTTGGAGCTATTCATCGACGAAATTGCCTCCCAAATCTCCTGCTCCCCAAATTCCTTCTCAAGATAAGATCTCATCTCTGCTGAAATTTGCTTGAAATCAAGTAACATCTCAGAAACTTCCAAAGTTTCACTGGATTTGTAAATGTTCGAAAAATGATTAAATATGCAAGCCTTGATGCCTTCAGGATCAGAGATGTTTTTTCCATTAATTTTAATCACTGGAATGAGGTTGGCGCGCCTTCGATTAGATGCTGAAATATGAAAGAATCAAGTATTTCGGTCGCCCTCTGAGAACCACTTTAATCTGGATTTTTGGAGCCAAGCCGATTCTTCTCTCCTTAAAAAAGACCACAATTGATTTTTACATGCAGACAATTGCTTTTGGTTCTCCAGATTCGTTGGGTCCACTAGCAATTTACTCTCCAGATTCACAATGTTAGATTCTACATGAGGAATTGCTCCATTTTGGATCAAGTTATTGTTCACTAACCAGTTCTTGATCGCCATTTTGGTTCCTTTCAACAAACCAATGATGCCTTTTCTTTTGTTACCATCCTTCTGTCGCTTGTAAGCATCCACAACCAACTTATCAAACCCCTTAAGATCCATCATGTAATTAAAAAGTTTAAAAGGTTTAGGACCGCCGAAACCCCCCTTGTTCACTAGGGAGATTGCGTTATGATCGGAAATGCTTTTAGGCAGCAAGATTTGGAGTAAATCCGGGAAGCTGTTCAAGAATGAAAAATTTACCAAAAAGCGATCAAGACGAATCAGAGTCGAGACCTCTCTATTGCTTGACCATGTGAATGATCCACCTTTTAGTGGCAAATCGATTAAACTCGCCTCCTGTAAGAATGTCCTAAAAAGCTCAATGTTTCCAAAGTTATGGCTTGCTCCGATCTTCTCTTCACATTCGAAATAGGCATTAAAATCTCCACCTAGGCATCATTCAATATTAAGAGATGAGACGAAGGTCTGTAATTCCTCGAAAAACGCAGATTTCTCAGTATCTATGGGAGGACCATACACATTAATCAAGCCGACTTTAGATGCACAGCCACGCCAATTTCCCAGTAACGCGATAAAGTTCTTCCGATTTACTTTTTCAGCCACCGTAAAGAAATCCGAATTCCACGAGCAAATAAGACCACCTGAAGTTCCAATAGCCGGTTCGAAGATATGTTCAAAATTTTTACCACATCCCATTCTTCTTAAAACCGAAGATGAAACACTGCTCAATTTGGATTCCTGTAGAAATAATATGCGCGGCTTTTCTTTGTTAACCAATCTCCTGACAGCACATATTTTTTCAGATTTTCCTAACCCCCTAACATTCCAACTGATAATAGATAATTCCATGCGTGCGCTACTAACACCCAAATAATACTCCAAATCCCAGATTAACAAGCTTTCTTCTCTAATTCCACTACTTTCTCTATTAATGCATCCTTACCTCCCTTGAAGGAAATGCCCAACAAATTGCTTACACCCCAAACTGCCATGGCTTCTTCAATAAGACTGAGGTGGACGGAATCGCGAGAAAACCCAGAAGATTCGGCAGGGGTCCTGGAATTGCCGTTCTCCACAGATTCCCTAACGTGGCTCCTAATAAATCTCATATGCTCAACATTGTAGAAGTCCCCGAATCGATCCAATGAGTGCATCAAATTGGCTTGTTGAAGGGGAAGAGAAGAATCATACTTTGAAAAAGAGGAGTTGGAAATACCCCTGTTGGAGGAAATAGCTAAATCCGAGTAAGCGTTCTCTATGATACTGTCAGGTACAAAATCTGGTTCACAAGAGGGCTGATTGGGCCTACTATTGCTCACAAATGAGTCCTCTACGATCAAATTGTCTAGCCCAAATTCCGTCTCAGAAACACCTTTCGAAACAGGTTCGGCATCCCTTAGTCCCGTTGAATCCACATTGACGACATTAGGCAACAAAGGGCCCAGACAATCAGACACAGTAACGTTAATCATGCCTTCATTATTTGTGCATTGAATAGGATGAAGCTGACTGTGTAAATTATCCTTCTCCGAAACCTCGGGAAAAAAGTCCCCATTATTAAACTTTGATTGCTCTGCTAGATAATAAACACCCAGCCGCCCATTCGAGGCCATTACCCTCGAGCAATTATTGTTTTTGTGGAGATCAACCGACACGCCCGGCGAGTTTGCAGATGAAGAGTCCTGTCGGACTGGGCTCTCCACGCCTTCCGCCTCCATCGGAGGTCTTTGCGACACTGGATCATCATCAGAATGGTTATCCAGATTAGCCTCCCCAAGAGTATCTTCAATCCAGAAATCTTCTCCGACAGAGAGTTTGACATTAACCATCTTGCCCATAACATTCAAACGGATTGCAGAAGGAATAATAAATTGATTATGGATTCTAACAATGATTTTCGCTGTATTAAGATCTAATTTCTGCTTCGTATCTTCATGGATGTGGATGAGAGTGCCCCATTTCTTTGCTAGCGAAGAAAAAAATTCCTCCGACCAACACAGAATAGGGACACCATAGAGCGACATCGAGCAGAAAAATTGAGGAAAACCATCAACAAGAACGTTTTCTTCAATAAAATCAAACCAAAATGATAATTCTTCTCTTAAAATTAAAAATATGAAAATTTATAAATATAAAAACTCAAAATTTTAAAATATTTATAAACCATCGGAAAAGCCTTCAACTGTTTCTGACTATGTTAAGCCTATTAATATTCCTTGAGATTATTTTTAATAGAATCATATTTGTATTAAAGTAGAAAAAAACAAAAATTTTCCTTCATTTTTCTACATCAAATATTAATGAGCATCAATTTGATGTAGAAAAGTGAAAGAAAATTTGAGTTTGATTGTTACTTTAATAAAATGTTGATTCCACTAAAAAATTATTTAACGAATGGTAATACTCAGACTGACGAAGTGAAATACTTTTTTGATGAAAGTGTTCGATTTTTAATACTTTATAAACATTTTTTATTTTTTTATATTTTATCATTTTTAATCTCTAATGCATTTTAATTTTTATATTAGTTTTTATTTTCAATAATTTTTTTAAATATTTTATTTATTTTTATTAAGTTTATGATTTTTTTTTAAATTTGAAAAATATTTTGATTTTTGTAGAGTTCTCACTTTGTTTATTTTAAAATTATCAGGAACCCAAAGAATATTTTACATCAACCTGTTAATCGATTTTTCATATATTTCATTTTTAAAAGTTCATCTTGAAAAACCAAATTATTTATTTAATTTTATTCAAAAACTAAATAAATCGATTAAATTAACTTAAATTTTAAAACAAATTATTTTTCCATTTTTTAATTTTTAATAATTTCTTCATTTCTTTTTTAGCTTAAATATTAAATAAGTTATCAAACTTTCAATTAAAATGAATTATGTCCCTGAACACGGTAAAAAAATTAATTATGCCCTCGAATTCGGTTTAAAAAATCAATCCAGCCCCTCTACCACGTCATCATCACACATGCACTGGCATGTTAGCATCGTGGACCAACACGTCAGCATAGTTGACCACCATGTCAGCACCGTTAACTACCACATCAGCATTGTGACGACCAACGTTGGTCAATGGGCTAGTTTGCTACAATTGCGAACTAGAGGACCTAATTGAACGTGTTTTTGCTCGAGGGGCTACATTGCTAATTTGGTTCGAACTCGGAGGCAAAATAACCCCTTTAGCCAAAAAAAAAAATAAGTTGACTTACTAACTATGTAACCCCCTCGTCCCGGTTCGGGCGATTGACCGGTCCGAGTGGGTCATACGCGGGGAAAACCGAGGCGAAACCCGTTAAGGCTCCACTTCGGTTAACAACCCGAGAAAAAATTTTCATTAATTATCTTTACTAGATGGATTCAATTAGACCTATGTGTGAAGCGATAACGGAAAACAAGGCTAAACCATACAAACGGTACGTAATTTAAATTTACCGTGTTGTCAAGTTAATTTGATTTCTTGCAAACGCGACCCAAACACACATAAACAATCACGAACAAGGCTCACAAGAAAGCTAACATCAAACAGAGCCTAAGCCCAACCCTCGAGAACCTTTAGAGATGTCAAAAGCCCGCATTTTAGGCCTGTGTTTCGAAACAGGCTTGCCCGTTTCGATACACGAGCCCCAATTTAAAAATCCAGACCATCCGTACCGATACGCACCACCCCGTTTTGGTACAGGTGTCCATTTTGCCTAGGCGTTCCGAAACACGTTCCGGAACAGGCCCTCACAGTAGCCAAAACGTTTCGATACTCGTATCAAAACAGGGGTTCACAGTAGCCAAACCGTATCGAAACGCGTTCCGATATGGGCGTCCCTGGAACCACACCCGTTCCGAAACGCCTGCAGTCTGTGTGTTTCTAAAAACCAGATTTTGCATCTCCAAAAGCTCCCAACGAGCCTCAAACATCAAGAAACAAGATATAACATGCAACCACATACTCTAGAGGCATTTACCCTACTCCAAACATGTTCTTCACACAACATACAAGAAAAGGCCACTCATTTAAGGAATCGAGCTTTCACCAAAAGAGACATACATTGTATAACAAAGTTTTTATGCCTTAGAGCAAACATACACAAAAGCATAAGATAAGGGCACAAGGCCAACATACATAGCATAAGCAAGCCACAACCAAAGCATCAACATGCTAGAGGAGTGTAAACAAGCTCCTTAACACAAGCAACATACAAAAATTCCCATTGCTTATCTATTACATCTTTTAGCTTTAAAGTTCATACTTGATGATAGCAAAAAGCACAATAGCACACTTGGAGGTCTTTCTCCTTGCACAAGCAACCTACAAACTAAGGATATGCATTGTCGAACAAAATAGAGCGTAAGCATAAAGCTTAGTGAGGGTAAGCTCGTAAAACAAACCTCGACAATGCATGGTTCAAGCACGAGCAACACAACCAAAGATGAATGCATGTTTTCTTACCTTCGAAGCCACAAGAGTCAAATAAATATAATGCATGAACATAACATCAATTATCTTGCCATGCTCAACATGTCCACAATACAACCATATGGAAACACATTTAACAAAACGTATTGGCACCTAGCTATGACCCGAATACGCGGCTAACAACCGTTGGAACTCACATCCAACAACTCAACCATTACATTACCTCACGATGGGATTACACTCATCACTGTTTCACGCGGAGGGGATTCCACTCATCCTCATGCCTCGTCGATGGGATTCCACTCATCACCGATTAACATATAAATGAAGATTTTCGGGTGTACCCTACTCCATCTTGGTGACTACCATCACCAAGATCACGTGCGCATTTCGACACTCGTGTGCACACTAACATCCTAATGATCGATCATTGTACCCAAGCATATTAGTGCTAATACTAACTCATTTTATAGCTCAACCTCACAACATTCTTACCAATTTTCGTGCTGAGCACGTACTTACCATGATCCACCATCACGCACCCACATTCTAATAATCACATGCATATCACAATGCATAAAACATCATGCCTCAACACACATGTATATCACAATATACATAACAACATCAATCACAATAAATATGGAACAAGAGGCATAATTACGCAATATCCACAAGTTCAACCAACATCTTCTAAACTAAAGCTTGGGATTAGACTACCAATATAATCCCAACTCTAGGCGGGTTTACCAAGCTCGATCTAGGTCCACATGCTCGAACCAAACATTTGAAAACCAATTTAAAAATCGAAGAACCACTCACCAGACTTTCCAAACACAAGCAAACAACCAATCAAGCTCCCAACGGTTCCGGATTCGAATGTGAGGCTTCACCAACACAATTTCTTGTTACTAAACAATTAAATACACTCTATTAATCACCAAAACAAACACAAACTACTGTTGTAAACTCAAAACACCAAATCAAGCTCAAATTCAAGCCAAGAACACTCTCAAAACTCACATTTTCGTGCAGCCACAAAACTCAGCAAGGAACTCCCATTTCCAACATCAAATTCAACATCCAACACTCCCCAAAAAACCCTTTAAACATAACCTAACCATCAACTCTCAAGTTCTTATCCAAAACAGCCCCAAAACTCCATTTTAAAGCACTCTAAATCCCCACTTAAACCCAAATTCAAAAATCAGTTTAAAACCATTCAAAATTTAGATATGTTGGACCATTTGGGTTACTAAACACTTATCTAACTTCAAAGAATCAAAACTTCGATCAAAAGTCAATAAAGTTTAAATTTTTATTCTTTGAACTCAAAACCCAAAACAATGAGTTTCATTGAAAACTAAGAACATGAGTAGTAAGGGGAAGACGAGAACAACTAAAAAACGTAATTACCTTTTAAAAATCTTCAAGAATGAAGCAATGAGGAAATGTAATAGTAACTTTAGGGAAAAGAGAAAACTTGTCGTTGGTTTTGAAGAGGAGGGGGAAGAAGATGGTGAAAATAGGTGTTTTATTTGTTTTGTTTTATTGTTAAATATCTAAAAAACCTTTTTACCCTTAATGAAAATGGATAATCACAATAGTAAAAAATTCATGGCTATTTGGGTTTAATTTTAAACAAGCCCAATATAAATTTATTTGTTTTGAAAATAAACGGGTCAAAATATATTTTAATAATTTAATTTCACCCGACCCCAAATTCGGGTGTTACAAACTATAATAAAAAGGGGTCAATTGCACGTTAAGTCTCTCAAATTTTTATTTTTGTTCAATTTAGTTATAAAAATATTTATTCAACTTGAAATTGACCCTAAGTTCTTTCTAATTTTTATAATTTAGTCCAATATTTTTAATATGATGATATTTTTTTCATTTTAGTCCTAAAAATCTTTATTTAACTTGATATTTGACCCAAAAAAATTCTAATTTTTATAATTTAGTCCAATTTTTTTAATAGGATGATATTTTTGTACATTTTAGTCCTAAAAATCTATATTTAACTCAAATTTGACCCCTTTTTCTTTATAATATTTACAATTTAGTCCAATATTTTTAATACAATTATATTTTTTCAATTTAATCATAAAAATATTTATTTAACCCAAAATTAACCCTAATTCTTTTTTTATAATTTAGTTCAATATTTATAATATGATGATATTTTTGTTCATTTTAGTCCTAAACATGTATATATATATATATATATATATATATATATATATCGAACTCGACCCTTATTTCTTTCTAATTTTTATAATTTAGTCTAATACTTTTAATATGATGATATTTTTGTTTATTTTAATCCTAATTTTTTTATTTAACTTGAAATTGACCCCATTTTCTTTTAATTTTTTAAATTTAATTTAATATTTTTAATATAATTGCAATTAAGTTTAGCTGTTATAGAATTGGCATGGTCTTCGTCATCAGCTGTATATCTCTAAGTTGTAGAACAGTAGGGTCGAGTATAGGCTAGCTCAAGAAATGAATTTGAGTTCGTTGACATCTCATTTAAACTATTTTATTATGCTATTATGATGGAAATACACGCCTTTTGTTGTTTCATAGTAAGTAGCTTCAACTAAATTAGATGAGAAAAATGCAGTTATAGCTTTTAGGTTCATTTCTTTTCCAACTTGTTTTAATTCCATACGTACAATTGGAATTCAAATAAAAGGTTTTTTTTTCATAAATTTTTATTGTAATTACACAAACGTATTAAAAACAATTAGTGTATTTTTCTAAGAAAGAGAGACAAAGAAAAAGTTAAAGAGTTTTGTTTTCTTTTTGGAACCATTCTTATACAGAGGAAGAAATTTGTTCCTAATGAGTATTGAACTCACAACTTAAAAGAGAAGAGATGATGTCAACTGAGAATTTTTAGTCATTTACTTTAGAGATTGTTGACAAGTTAAAGGTCTTTGTTAAATACACAATTTTTACAATATACCGAGAGTAATGACAGAATTTAATTAGTTTTAAATATCAGTTATTGTGAATAAAAATATTAATTTAATAATAAACAACCTAAAAAGTTCAAGGTCAAGACGCCATGCATCTTAAGTTATAAATTTTTATTTTTATCAACGATTGTAACCCCCTCGTCCCAGTCTGGCCGAATGACCGGTCCGAGTGGGCCACACGGGGAAAACCGAAGCGAAACTCAAAGGGTTCTTCCTCGGTTAGCAACCCTAAATTGTTTTTTCATTTTAATCTTGTCACATTCGAACCCCAAACCACATTCAAACACCCAAATTTTAATCTTGACTAAAGGCATATTAATTCCTATGTGTTTTTCCTCTTTAAAAAGGCCAACAAGTCAAAACAGTGCAGTTTTAAGCAAAGGTTTCGAAACTTTGGCTGGCAGTGACCCCTGGAACCAAATTTTCACCAAAGGTTTCGAAACCTTGGGGAAGGTTTCGAAACCTTTGACCATAGTTTCGAAACCTTACCCAAAGGTCTCGAAACTTTGGTTGGCAGTAAGGTCTGGAAGCCCAGATTTCTGCAAAGGTTTCGAAACCTTACCCATGGTTTCGAAACCTTAGTGCAGGGGATCACTTACTGCCCAACCTAAGGACTTCTTAACTATGAAAAACACTAAGATCATGCATAGACATATGTAGAAGCTTAAAAAGGACCAAAGGCATGAATTAACACTCACAAGGTTCGCACATACAATCATTTAAGCAATCATACATGAGCCATACGTAGCAATTAACATGAATCAAGGCATTCGAACATGACATTCCAACAAAAGAGTAAATTCAGCATTTAAGGCCAAACATGGAAGCTCAAGAGCCAAAATGGCACAATTCAACACAAGAGGTTTGCACTCATACATAATGCAAACTAAGCATCTAAGACATGCCATCACACACCATCAATCAACATAGCATTACATGCTTTACAATCCAAAACATCGATCCCAAAACAACATCATCCAAAAGAGTCATACAAGGCTCATACAAACACACCCTATTGCCACATTGCTTAACTACTACAAAATTAACCATACTTGAGCAACAACTTGGAAAACCCTTCTTGCCTTGCCTCGAGCTAACACCACGCTAATGATCTGCATTGTTGAACATAGAGAGCGTAAGCTATAAGCTTAGTGAGGGTGCTCTAAAACGAAAAAAATCAACAATGCAGGGTTCAAGCATGTTAATCCTAGTCTTACATACATCAAACATAGGCATAGAATCAAGTAGACCTAGCTAGTCTTTCAAGTGGCATATATAGTTTCTCGATCCTACCAAGCTCATATATCAATATCAACATCATATAGCAACACCATATATCATCAACATATAACATCATCACATATCACAATGTATGTAAAACTTAATTGGCCACTTTAATTACCCCGATTGTGCGGATTTAAACCTCGACAACACTTTACCTCGGTGGGATTTCACTCATCACCGGACCTTGCATGTGCGGGATTCCACTCATCGCCACATGCCCTACGGATGGGATTCCACTCATCATCCCGTAGAAATGTAATAAAAGCTTCCGGTGGAATGTTACATCACCGTACTCCTCCTTGATGACTTAACGCCATCAAGGCCACGTACGTTTTGACTCAATTTGTGTGCACACTATCCTAATGATCGATCATTTACAACCGGTAATCATTTTAGTGCCAATTATCATAACCACATCATACATATATCATCAACCATAATACATGCTCATCACATATCTACTCATCATGATATATATACAAGTATCAATTAACCACAAATCAAGAGTATAGCTAGTAAGCACAATAGCACATGGATATCAAAGGCTAAGCTATCAACTTGAATCAACTAGAAGTGGCTTACCAAGCACACTTCACCCACACACACACACTCGAACCAAACTTTAAAAACAAGTTGAAACCACTCACCGCCCTTCCTTAGCAATTCGAACCAATCTTCCTACGAACCCGGATTCGGTCCCAAAGTCTCTTCCGCGCTTCCACTTGCTTCTAGCCAAACAAAACATACACATTACTTCCCAAATCGATGCTAAACTCAACCATCAACATACTTTGCTAACACAACCCAAATTCCACAATTTCTCAAATCACATAATCTCCTAAAACCCCAATTTTCGTGCTCCCTTAAAAGCTTGCTGAAAATTCAATTTCCAAACATCCAAATGACTTCCAAATCATCCCAAAACACCCTCATACCATAGGTAGACCAACAGCCCTTCAATTTCAACATAAAACCCACCAAAAACTCAAGTTTTACTACTTTAAAATCTACTTCAAGAACAAGCTACGATTTTTCACCAAAATTCAACCAATTTGACATATGTTACTCATTATAACATGGTTAACTAAAACCCCAACTCAATTTATCAAAACCAATTAGAAAACCCCTTAAAAATTCAAACTTTAATATAAACCCTAATTTTCAAAACCCCATATTTTTGAAATCTAAAACAAAGGATAGATAGAGATTGAAGAGGAGATTAAGAAAACGTAATTACCTCTTAAATTGGTGTTGAAATCAAGTAGTAAGATCAATGGAATAGTAACAAGGTTTGAAAGGGTTTAGAAATGGTGGGGGAGTTTCTGACGTGAAAGGGGGGGAGGAAGACAACTTTTTTATTAAAGTGGTCTTGCTTTTCAAAGCTTTTGGGTAAAATTACAACCTTAGTCCCTTCCCTTTTTCCAAAACTCAATTAGGCCATTATTTGAAATTGAAATGTTTTAATTAAGTTTTAATTGACTCGAACTAATACCCGGTTAACTCCTAGGCCCAAAACACGGGTGTTACAACGATAGTATGTTTTAGCGAGATAAGATGTTAAATTATCACTTAAAATAAAGATGAATATAAAATTTTATGTTTCAGAGGCGAACTTATCAAATTTTAAGGGGCAGGGTAATAAAATTTTAGAGAATGAAAATGTATTTTTAATAAAAAATATATTAAAAATTAAATTATATATGAATTCAAACTTTAAGGGAGTTAACTACCTTCTCTAACCCTCGATGCATCCCACTATGAAAAGATGTTAAGATGTCACAAGCTTACACCAAAAAAGAAAGTAAATAGGTTAATAAAGAAGAAAAGTGTATACAATTAAATTATTTATGTCCATAATATTGCGGAACCGTATCATGTGTCAAAAGATTCAAAACCCGGACAAAAAATATATATAGTGTATGACGCAGAGTAAAAAAAGGAAGAAAGCAAAACCTAGTTGCCAAAAGGAGTGAATTTCAAGTATAATTATGTTATGTTCGACAAATATTTTTAACGACGAGTATTGATAATTTATAATTATATGGTAAGTCTTTTAAATTTTTAATATTTATAAATTAAATTAATAATACTCGTTGGTGCTCATCGTTAATAATACTCATCGTTTCTCATCGAGCGTAGCAGATTTTTTTTGAATTTCAATGTCCAAGAAGAAAAAAGAATGAATTATTATATTTACTAAAAGTTTTTTCTTTAAACTGAAAAGGATATGGTTATTATATATAATAAACACCAAGAAAAAAGAAGGCATATTTTGTTAATATTTATGCCACGTGGTTTTTGCTTTTCGTATCTTCTATGTTTTATGTTTTAGACACTGGTAATGTATTCAAAGTAGGGTAGTTCTGTTGTATTAAAAAAAAATAGGATAGTTCTGCCGTACAACTAACTTAATTCAAGGTTAAAAAATATATGTTTTAAGTTCAAACAACTTAAAATATTATACATTTTTATAATATTTTAAATTAATTTTTTGTGATTTTTTTTAAGTTTCAAAACTAATAGAAAAAAAACCACCAACCTAAAAAACAAATTTTGAAATTGGTTAAAAAACCAACATAAAATACTATAAAAAAAAATATAACATGTTACTTAACAATTTTCAAAATTTAATGTTTTTTTACTTTAAATTAAGTTGTGATTGTATAGACTCAATTATTCAACGACCTCAACAGTCAACATAATATTTTATATACAATCTCAGAACATTTTATCGGGTACCTCGTAATTACAAGAATTTCAAGTTTTGACACCCGTATTTACATGCAAATCTCAATCATTAACCGCACATGATAACAATTAACAAATAATTAAAGACAACAATGATGTTAATTGGGATGATAGAACCAACATCATTTTGTTGTATATAAATCATTAAATTACCGGTCAAGTGTGAGAAAAATTCCTGAACGAAAACATACATTCATATTTAAGAAAAATAAGTAGCTTTTCTTAAAATGAATTGGTAGCAAAATAAATTTCTTATTTAAGAGTCAAAAACTGCTAAATAATGTCATGGGTAGACCTGGCAAACTTGACCCGAGACTCGAAACCCGAACCGAATTACCCGAACCGAAACCCGATTTTGACCCGAACATGATGATTCGAAGTTGACCCGAAACCCGAACTGAACCGAATCGAACCGAATCGAACCGAAAATTTTTATTGAACCGAAATGGATCCGAACCGAAATAGACCCGAACCGAATAGACCCGAACCGAATGCTACCCGAACCGAAAGCTGAACCGAAAGCTGAACCGAATATCGACCCGATTTTAACCCGATTTTGACCCGATTTTAACCCGAATATCTATTGTTAACAATATAATAAATAATAAAATGAAGTATAGAAATTTGAGATCTTGGTGACCAATTTTATAATTTCATCATAAAATATAGCATAAAATTAAAATTGTAGACTAAATTGACAATTTGGAAGTGGAGAAATTTGAGAGTCCAATGATCAAATTTGTAATTATATCATATAAATAAATATGGGTCAATTTTGGCTAAAAATTAGATCTTTGAAATTAAAATGAACGAAAATATAAATATATTAAATTAATAGACTAAATTACAAAGATTAGTCAGTTTCAACTAAAAGTAAATTTTTAGAGACTAAATATCACTACGGGGATGAGATTTGTATATCCGAAGTCTAAACCGTGGGAATACTTGTGACTAAATTAAATTAAACTAAAACTTAAAGTTAACTAAATTGTAACATTTTAAATGCAACATGACCTAAAAAGTAATTAATCTCTAGCTTAAAAAATTGGTGGCTTATTTCCCTCCAAAATTTTGTCTTTTCTCTCTCTATTTTTTCCAATTGTCTTTTTCTCTTTTTTTTCAATCTAGCTTAAAAAATTGGTGGCTCATTTCCCTCCAAAATTTTGTTTTTTCCCTCCCTATTTTTACCAACTGTCTTTCTATTTTTCTTGATTTAATTAAGTTTCAATTTAGATTAATTTAACTGAAATTTCACATTTAGTTTTAAAATTATTTTAATTATGTCTGTGATTTATGCTTTTAGATTTTAGTTAATTCAATTAGATCCTAGGTTTAATAAATTAATTCATTTCAGACATTATTATTATTATTATTATTATTATTATTATTATTATTATTATTATTATTATTATTATTATTATTATTATTATTATTATTATTATTATTATTATTATTATTATAAACTTTGATTCAATATAATTATACAAAAAAAATTATATGGATACATGAAGCTTTGATTTAAATATTTAATCAAATTCAAATGCATAGATTGACAAGTTGAATTAGAATTAATCTCATACATCAATAACTCTAAACCCTAAACCATAAATACTAAACCTCAAACCTTTAACCCAACTCAAATCAAATTGACCCGAAAATTTAAATGTTGACCAGACCCGAAATTGACCCGAAATTGACCCGATTTTAACCCGAACCGAAAGTGACCCGAACGACCCAATTTTGACCCGAACCGAAAGTGACCGATCCGATATTGACCCGACCCGAAAACAACCGATCCGATTTTGACCCGATCCAATACCCGAACCGAATCCGACTCATCACAGACCCGAATTAGACCCGAACCCGAACCGAACCGACCCGAACCGAATCTAAACCGATTCTAGATAGACCCAAAATGACCCGAACCGAAACGACCCGAACCGAACCCGAACCGAACCCGAACCGAATGACCCGATTGCCACCTCTAGTCATGGGAATGCTAGGCAAGTAGCTCACCCGTAATTCATTTAATTTTAGCAGTTGGTTAAGTATTTATGCTAAGAACCCATATTTCCCCAACTATAATATGATATCAAATTAATATATTTCAATTTTCATACAGTTTTTTTTTTTCAATTTTGCAAATACCCTACAAATACAATATAATTAATCGTATAAGATTTGACTTAAATAAGATACGTTAAAATTTGAATCTTAAAAATGCTTGGACTAATCACTCCTCCGTACGGCTGCATCAACACAAAGAAGATAAAACTCGTTGTTCAAAATCAAGTTTTGACGATCCTTGATTAATTTTTCAAGCAAACATCAAATGAGCAACTCTCTCCAAATATGTCTTTAATATTAAGTCCCGACGTTCCTTGAAACATAATCACTTGTCCACGATTAAGTTATTTTTTTGAAAGGTAGCGGGCCTCATTAAAAACTTCCTCTAAAACCTAGATAGATGAAAAAGAGTGCCCTATTTATTCAATAAAATCAACCACATAGTTCACCAATACATAATCGGAAGAATCCCGGTAAAGCGAAAAACACTGTAACAATATAAGGGGAGGGGATACTAGAAATGAACTGATAATCACTAACCTTCCGCACGATCGAGAAACTCTTGCCAGAGCGAAATCTGGGACGTAACATACCCAAGCCGCTCCCAACAACCTTTGAGAATTCCAGCTTCAATAGGAAAACAATAGAAAGCAAGGAAGCACCAACTATGTCTGAATTTAGGTTTGTGATCTCACGTCCGCTATATTAACCAGCTGGGGATGTCTCATAAAATCTGATATAGAAAGAATCGCAGCAGGCCATTTTATTTTGCTCCAATGGCCTATTCTTAATAACATTGTATCTACTACATTATTCACCGATATTCTCTTTTTATTAAAAACCACCTCATTTCTTTCTAACCAAATAGACCAGATGATTCCAAAGAAACCTATTTTCCAGACAGATTTTGCCAGTCTCCTGACAGGGATGCTATTCCACACCAGTAGCAAGTCTTTTACAGTCGCAGGACAAATCAAAACCACATTCTATTTCTTACACCAAGCTTGCCAAATATTCCAGGAGAACGAACACTGACAAAGAAGGTGGTTGCACGATTCTTCGACACTACCGCAAAACACACAATGCCCTTCACCCAAATTATTAACACCTCGCCTCCTTAGAGCCTGAAAAGTGGGGATCTTTCCCAGGATAACTCTCCATACAAACGTCTCGACCTTGGGGGTGCTAATTTAACTCAGACCAGTTTCCACACAAGATCAGCAGAGGAATTGGCCGAGGAGACCATTGTGCAAAAATCTTTTGGCTTGTACAAACCATTTGGACTAGATTGCCAGCAAAGGGTATCCGTGAACCGACAGGACTCAGATGCTTTTTTTAGGGTCTGAAAAAACTCACCCCTAATCATTTCTTCTCATGTGAAAAGCTTTCTTCTAAAATCAATTTCCCATCTCTAACTTCCGTGAACAAAGGAACCAAACTCACAAACTTCCCCTACCTTTTTCACAGCTAAACAAAACATCCTAGGAAACGCCACTTTAAGAGAAGAGATACCAGTCCAATTGTCATCCCAGAAATCTATCCGAGAGCCATCACCAAGTTTGCACACAATGTTTTTAAGAAACATGTCATCCGGGTCCAATAGAGGTTTCGAAATATTTTTCCACACCCAAGATTTCTTTCTCCCAGCAATTTGCCTAGGTAGCAGTGAGTTAGTTTGCTGATCATACTTGGCATCAATTACCCTTCTCCAAAAGCACTCAGGTTCACGGCTATAACGCCAAACCCATTTGTTCAATAACGCTCTGTTTTTTATCCTGAAATCAGTGAGTCCCAGACCACCATAATCTCTTGGTTTGGCAACATTGCCCCATTTTACCCAATAAATGGGTCTAGATACGGTTGGGCCCCAGATAAAATGCGCACACAATTTATTTAAAGTAACAGCAATACCAATAGGTAGTTCGAATAAACTCATGAAATAAATGGGGAGGTTGGAAAGAGCTGACCTAACGAGGCAAATTCTACCCGCAACGAATAGCCACTTACCCTTCCAACTAGCAAGTTTGGACTTCATCCTTTCGATTACCGGATTCCACAGGTGAAGAGAGTTTCGAGGAGCACCCAGAGGGAGACCAAGATAGGTCGAAGGGAGCGACCCCGGTTTGCATCCCAAATCATTAGCCCAATCAGCCACATCTTTTTGGTCAATTGATACACCGTAGAGACTGGTTTTCTTTAAATTGAGACTTAACCCGGACGCGAGTTCGAACAACCTCAGAATTCTTTTGGTGTTGATCACATTCTCCCTGCTAGCCTTTGCGAAGATGATTAAATCATCCGCAAATTGTAAATGCGAAACGCTAAAATCCGACTTGCCGATTTGAACCCCTTCAATGAGCTTCAAGCTAGAACCTTTATTTATCAATGTACTGAGGGCCTCGCCAACGATATTAAATAGCAAGGGGGAAAGCGGTCATCCCTGATGTAAGCCTCTTTTGATAGGGAACATATTCGAAGTTTTACCATTAACAATAAGTGAAATATGGTCCGACGAAATACAAACCAAAATCCAGGATCTCCATCTAGCCCCAAAGCCCATCTTCATAAGAATGTAATCCAAAAATGCCCAATCAACAGTGTCGTAGGCACGCTTAAAGTCAGCTTTGAAGATAATGGAACCTTTCTTCTCCCTCCTTAATTCATCGATAATCTCGTTGGCGATAAGGATGCAGTCAGCAATTTGCTTACCCGGAATAAACACAAATTGGTTAATCCCCACAATTTCAGAGAGGCACCGACTCAAGCGCTAGATAGAACCCTATCAAGAATTTTATACATGCTATTGACTAGTGAAATAGGCCTGAAGTCATCAACAGACATTGGGTGTTCTTTTTTGGGAATCAATGATATGAAAGAGTGGTTGAAATTTCTATCCCTCACTGCTCCATTGAAAAACTCTTTGAAAAACCTCAGGACATTATCCTTGAGGAGGCCCCAAAATTTCTTGTAAAATTCAAAATTATACTCGTCCGGCCCAGTGGCTTTGTTGCTCTCTGCCGACCAAATAGCATCTCTAATTTCCCCTTCTGTGAACGGCATTTCCAAGCTTGAGGCTGTCAATTCGTTGATTTTCTTGAACTCGCAATCGAAATTTTTTAGAGGGGTCGTATTGGACCTGTTGAAATTGTCCCTGAAGGCGTCCTCAAAGACTTTCAATATCTGCTCCTCATCTGTGTACTCCTTATTTTTCCATTCAATTGAACTAATCCGATTTTTGCTCCTCCGTAATGAAGCAGTTATGTGAAAAAACTTTGTGTTTTTATCCCCCTCTATGAACCACTTAATTCTTGATTTTTGGTACCATTCGCGCTCCTCTCTGCGGAAATGTTCCCATAATTCACCCTTCAATTTTTTCCATTCCGATTCAAGGGCAGGAGTGTGATCCGCCGCGTTCAATTGCTCCTCAACAGCAGCCAGTCTGACCTCCATAGCTTTGAGTTGGGCCCCTTCAGCTTCTCTAAATCTTTTCACCCACTCTTTGATTGCCACTTTCGTTTTCCTTAGAATTACTCCCAGAGATTTACCTTTATACTGGGAAACGGTATTCTGAATGATAGCGGCCACGTCAGGATTCTCAAGCCAATGAGAAAATAGCTTGAAATATCCTGGTGTTTCCTTCGAATTCGGATCAACCAGAACCAAAGGTGTTGAGAAATATTTTGATATAACAATTATGTGAAAAATGTTTTGGACTTATTTAAAGATTTCAAAAATAATTCAAAAGTCCTTAAAACTTGAAAAATATGTTTAAAATATTTTTGACTTTGCACCTATATCGAATATACATTTTAAAGTAAAAAATTAGCCAAAATTGTGTTTTTAAGTGGAAGTTTCGAAACCTTCCCTATAAAGTTTCGAAACCTCTCTGGGCAGTAAGCTATTGTTTTTGAAACCTTAACAAAGGTTTCCAAACCTCTATTAAGGTTTGAAACCTTGGCACAAAGGTTTCGAAACCTCTATGAAGGTTTGGAAACCTTGGCACAAAGGTTTCGAAACCTCTATGAAGGTTTCGAAACTTTGGCCCTGTAACGGCTCCAAAACGTCCCCAACGGCCATAAACGGCTAGTTTTTACAAATCCCCTCTTAAGGTTTCGAAACCTCTTCAATGGTTTCGAAACTATTGTGCGTGAGAGCATTTAAAGCTCGACTTTATGACTTCCCAACGGCTCCAAAACATCTCCAACGGCCATAAACGGCTAGAATATCATTCCACACTATAAAAGCAACCTTGGGACACTTGAAGATGGTTAGAGAACACATCCAAGCAAGATGATCAAGAGAATTTGAGTCCAATTCTTATTTCTTCATTTCTCTTGTATATAGTGTTTAAGTGAGTGCTTAAATTGTAAATCTTTCACTCTTTCTAGTGAGCTTAATTTGTGTAAACACCCACCTTGTGAGGTACTTAGTTTACCAAACAAATCCCTTGTAAAAGGAGAGGTTCTAGTTTAGCCTTAGTGAAAAACTAGAGTGGTTCTATCTTAGCCATTGAAAAGATAGGGTTGTAAGGTTATCCCTTTGGCCTCAAAAGGAAGAATTCATAGTAGTGAATTGGGAAATCCTTAGTGGTGTGCTAAGGTAGTGGATGTAGACTTGGTTGAGTAGTCGAACCACTCTAAAAATCATCGTGCAAATATTGTCTACTATTTTCAATTTTAGCCAATTTATTCGGGAAGCAATTTCAACCCTATTGGCGGTTTCGGAAAATCGATTCGAGCGTGCTATAAACTCAACAAAAGGGCTGTGGTCCGATAAACTCCTCTCTAGTGCTCGTTGCTGTAAATTGGGGAACCACAATAGAATATCCGGAGAGAAGATTATTTTGTCAATCCTGGTTGCCGAGCTCGAGCTGCCTCCACGCATCCATGTGAATTTACTCCCCATCAACGGTAGATCAACCAGATTACTTTGCTGGATGAAGTTGGCCAATAGATTACCCGTATCAGACCACATCTCCGCCCCACGCCGTTCATCAGCATTCAATATAGAGTTGAAGCACCACACACAAAAACTGGGAAATTTAGGCTCAGTACTACACCAGATAATTCTTCAAAAAAGGGTTTTCTTTCACTATATTTGTTGGGTGTGTATATGTTAACGAAACCACATCTTTTGTTCACCTTGGCTAGCATCCCCACAAGAATTAGAAACCTATTACGCACAACTGAAGACTCCACCTTAAAAAAGCTTGTATCCCACATTGAGATTAGGCCACCAGACGCCCCTTGAGCAGGGGAGAAAACAAAGCCATCGAACCGTTTGCCTTGGACTCGATTCAACAAGCTTGGCTTAATCACACCCAGTTTAGTTTCCTGCAACATACAGAGCTTACATCTAACAGAATTCACTAAATTGTAGAGGGCTCTTACTTTTTCCGGCCGACCCATACCCCTGATATTCCAGTTGAGTAATAATGGATTCATAACAAATAATACAACCCGAAGCACCACTACCAGTTCTAACTGGCCACCTCCCCGAGCTCAATCTCCACCAGGCGCGAGGTAACAACATCGTCCGGTGCATCAAAGGAAACCCCAACCATATTACCCAAATTTAAAGTTGCGACCGCTTCTTCTACTACCACGGAATCATCATCTCGCTCAAAGGCGGCATGAAGAGGCGAATTTAAGGTTGATAACGGAAGAGCCATGGAAGCCCTAATTTTCTTCCTCATCCCCTTTCATGGTTTCTTAGTCCCTTTCTTTTCTCTGGATTTCGACATGTTAGACCACCACATCATTTTATCAAAGCCGTTGCGAAAACCCGTTAACTTCCCTCCACCCGATCCGCGTGATCTAATGAGACGGGTTTGAGAATAGTTACCCACTAGCGGCCCATTAGAATCTGGTACTGCAAGGCCCACTTCTATATCAACGAGATTTGGGCTAATTGTTTCACTTGGGCTTGGCTGAGGGGGTTTTTTCGAAGGTAAAGTTTTGTTGGGCTCGACTACAACTGGAATGGTGTCAGCTGATTCTATCTGGACTTCATGGAGTCCATCATTATTTGACTACGCCGAAAATTCTTTTTCCAAGGTGACATCAACATTCTACGTAGGCCCCTGACCCTCATTATTGGGGGAAGGGTCGACACCAGCAGTCGAAGACAAAGCATCAGCCGCTTTTTGATCTTCGAGAGATTCCAGCCTAATCATTGCATCATTAATGCACCCCGCATTCCACGAGGCGTCGCTCATTCCATGCGTCGGCCAGTTAGCCAACCCTTCACCGTCGATGAACACCCTATCGTCCTCATACTCTCTAACCACAATCTTTATCCGGCTTACTACGCCGTTCTGAAGAACTGTAATAGAGCCAGGGATATCAGACGCACGCGGGACTTCCAACAGCAATCTTGCTTTATCAAATCGCGTAAGTTTTGTTGTCTCTTCATCAAGCTGAAGCAGACTTCCCCATCTAGCGCCAATCTTACTGAAAAAAGCCATATTCCACATCGAGAGAGGCACATCCATGAGCTCCGCCCACACCTTGATTTTCCTTTTTCCTTCATATCCAGACAGCAATTCAAGCTCATCGAACCATAAACTTAGTAAGTTCTCTCTCGACGCCCATAGGGTATTCTTGGTATCCACATCAACGGCTTTCACTATAGACAGTAACCCAAACCACAGGCACACCGATACCTGGAAACCGTCGGAGCTTAGCGCTTCTTGTACTAGATCACTGTTATACATATTCTTGATCTTACCCACCATGTAGTATCTGAGCCAAGCCATCTCATCTTTTTGAACTGGGATAACAGTAGGCTCGTTCTTCAGATGTTCTATCTCCTCTAAAGAGTCCACCTCTACAACTCTAATCACATGTTTAATGCCTCTTCCCACATATCTTGGATCTATATCATCATCCAATCGTCTCTTGCCATAGCCCCCTATTCCTTCTGCCTGCACTGGGGATGGAGAACCAGAAACACTTGTCCTCAATAACACTTCCTTATAAGACCTAGAATCCCTAAACACTGCACTCCTGGACTGTTTGGTTGGCGTTTTTGGTACATGCTTAGGGTTGATTGAAACCCTACTTTTCTCACCAGCCTCGGGTGTGGCCATCGCAACTCTTATCTTAAAACCGTCCATAATCCTCCCATTAGCTCTCCTGATCGCATCGGACGCCTCCATCAATCTGCTGAATCGTACAAAAGCAAAAACAACTGCCTTGTTTCTCCTCTTAGGGTTTCTATACGCTACGTAAATGTCAACTACCCTCCCATATTCTTGAAAAGCCTCCTTCAGAGTGTTGATGTGGATCCTCCTGCTCACATTATCAACAAATACAGAAACACCCAGCCTACGGCGGAGGTTGCTGGCGCCGTCGCTCCTTTCACCTCTCTCACTCATGTTTTCACAGTTGCCAATGAGAAGATTGATTCACACGATCAAGTTTAAATGACCTTTAGATCTAAGCTTTACAAATAAAAGAATCAAAAGATTTATCTAGAGATCCTAACTCAATTTCATTAATATATTTTTATTTGTTCTGAACTTCAGGGTTTATTTCGACTCAAATTTGTGCGTACAATTTAAAACTTCAATTTGAAAGTGATATGTATAATTAATAACTATTTAATTGAAAACATAATATATAATTTTTAAAAATAACATGAATGAATATAATTGAAACTTAAATCAATCATTTACAAATATGAATGAACTTCACAAATTGAAGTCCATATTTTAAGTGAAATCAAATTTATGCAAACATAAATTACATTATATTTCTTGTGAACTTTAGGTGCTTTTTTTTTATAAAAATAAGTATTTAACGTTTCATTTCGTTAATTTTAGGTATCTGGTAGTTAAATGCCGTTAAAAATCTGTTAATCATCAAAACATGACACGTGGCATGTTTATTTCTTCTTTCAAAATTTAAAACTTAAAACAATCTTTTACCCAAATTTAAAATTTCTAAAAAAATCATGAAATTCTCCAAATTTTATAAAATAGTCCCCAAATTCTTAAAATTTCTCAAATCCCAAATCGTCATCGCTTCCATCACCCATGGACACACCCTTTCGATCGTCGAATCTAGCCGAAAACAATAAACGACATGCCAGCTGGACATTGAATGCGAAACTATAATGATATATATGTTAAACACTTATTTTTATTAAAAAATTTATACATTTAAAATTCACAAAAAGTATAATTTAGACATTTATTAATCCAATATATTAATACTATGCTTTAGCCCATCCCGAACCCAAACACAATTCAATAAACCCCTCTCTGAAGTTTTCTTCTTCTCTCCTCTCTTAAAAAATTTAAAATTATTTTTATCGTATTTAAATTTACTTTTTTAAGTAATAAAAAAATCAAACCTCGTTTTTTTTTTAAAGTGGAATACGAAGAGCATAATTCACCCCCCAAAAAATCAAACCTCCTTTTTCAACCCCGAACAAGACAAATCCCGGTTTTAATTTAAACGGTCAAACGCTTTACAACCTCCTAAATTTAAAAAGGCCCTCGGTAATTAGCGCGTTGATCTCACAAATATCAGAGTCCCTCCCGGCTCCTTGAAATCTAGTGGCCGTTAAAAGGGATGTGTAAGTCACGTAAGTTGATCTGAAAGTGGTTTCGAAACAAAGTAACACAAAAGGCAAAATCATGATACGCTTCTGTAGGAATAAGGTACGAGAAAGTGTCGATACGTATCAGCTAAAATCATATACGTATCAGAACCAGTAATTTACCAGGATAACTACATATATACTACCTTCTCTATTCTAGTTTTTCTATTTTAATACCACATCTAATTTTTTTAATAAAAAATTACTTAACATTATCTTTTCTTAATATTTTAATATCTCACCGTTTAAATTTAACGGAACCAATGACGTAGACCATTTTTTTTCATTTTTTAAGCCACATGTTTTTTCTTCTTCAACTCAGCTATTCCACGTAGGCGGGCCAAATTAATGTACAAGGATTAATCTTAATTTGAACATAATATAAGGACTAACATCACAATTTGACCCAAATTATTAACCGATTCCAATTTTTTGAAAAATGTTATTGTTTAAAATTTTGGTCAATACCCTCTCTAAAATCATTTTTGCAAAATCAATTAAGACTTTGTTTTTGGTTGTGGTGGGAAAATTAAGGTTTGGGGCAAATCAAGATTTTGTAAAACCTAGAAAAATTAGCTTTTTGGCAAACTAAGGTTTGAGAAGCTAAAATGGTGGGCAAACTAAAATTTTGACACTCAAAATTAAAATTGTTTTTGTTACTTTTAAAATTTTTTGAGTGGAAAAGCTAGTTTGGCCCTCCAAACGCAACAAAAAACAAAGTCTAAATCTGAAAATGGGCACTTCTCAAAGCTGAGAAGATCTCATTATAAACTCAAATTGCGAAAAATAAGACGACGACGATGAAGATGAAGAAGCGAAGGAGCAATACGTCGATGCTTCATGCGATCGCCGGAATGTCCAATCTTCGGTTGCTCACAAATGCCTTGACGAAATCGATTCTAAACTCAGATCCCTAAAATTGAAATACAATTCTTCCCAAAAACAACAATAACAACAACAAAACTCCAATCTAAAAAATCCAGTAAAGCTCTACCTTCACGTCGACGGAAATACCCCCAAAGCTAAATGGGTAAGTTGGAAGAGAAAAAAACGTGTGGCTTTAAAAAAAAATTAATTCACATTATTAGTTTCGTTAAGTTTAAATGACGAGGTACTAAAATGTTAAGAAAAAAATATCTTAGATATATTTTTATTTAAAAAATTAAATAAAATAAAAAAATAAAAAAAGATTGTGTACTAAATATGTATTCATCCCTAATTTCCCTTTGCTTTGCTTGCTTTTTTTACTAAAATCTTTTAAAACGGTTTAACTCCTGCAATCTGCATACATGCTTTTATTTTTTATTTTTAAATCGCGGAATGTGTGCATAGCATAGCATAGCCTCAGCTGTCCTAATTCTTTTTTTAGTCGGCGCCAAATGTGGAACCAGCTTTCCCCCCAAAATAACTAAATTTAGCATTTATATATTAACCTGCTCTTTCTATTTTAGAATTTAGATGGCCTGGTTCCGGCTGGTTCGGATCTAAATATATCTTGAATCAGGTTTTTATTCTTAATCAATATTTAAAACCTTAAATTGAACTTAAAGAAATCAATTAATCAAAATAATGAACTTAATGGAGCTTGAAAATGGCATGCTTCAAAGAAATTGCTCAACTGGGCAAGAGGATTGACTGTGACTGCTTACTCATAAAGTTGACAAGTGAAGACAGAAGCAAATAATGATAATAATATTATTAAAATTGCCTAGATTTAAAGAAAGAAAAACAAATTAAAACCTTTTTTTTTTTAATTTATACCATTGAATTGTGCAATTGAATTTAAAAGATTAGATCTTTACTGAGCTGAAGATCCAGATTCTAATAGGAAATAAAGAAAAAGGGAGAAACTTGGAAGAGGGTAAAAAGGTCAAAGCGTGAATAAATCCTTTCACTTACTTCACCTCTCTAACTTCCTTTCTCTTTTGCCTTTTTATTTATTAAAAAAAACAGTTCTTTCTCTTTCTCTTTCTCTTCCTCTTACTGTGTTTACTTACTGATGAAAGGGTGAAAAATGAGGTTGAGATTTGTTGTGTTTTTGATGGTATTATTACTATTAAAATGAAAGAAGAATTCATTTGCTGCTTCTTTGAAAAGCTATGGCTCTGCAAGCACAAGAGACAATGCAACAACAGATTCAAACCCCACCGTTGCTTCTCGATGGGCTGTTATGTGAAGAAGAAGATTTAGGGGATTCTAGTTTTGAAACTGTGAAAAACAAGGCATTTGTTGTACCTTTGTTCTTTAATGAACATGATTTGTTCTGGGAAGATGATGAGTTGGTCTCTTTAATTTCAAGAGAGAAACAAACCCATGTTGGCAACATTGATGTTTGTTCAGACGAGTCTTTAGTTTCAGCTCGTAAACAAGCCTTGGACTGGATTTTCAAGGTCAAGGCACGCTATGGGTTCAATGCCATGACCATGGTTCTTGCTGTTAATTACTTTGACAGGTTCATTTTAAGCTTCAAGTTCCAAAAAGACAAGCCATGGATGGGTCAATTAGCTGCTGTGGCTTCTTTGTCTTTGGCTGCCAAGGTTGAGGAAACACAAGTGCCCCTTCTTTTAGACCTCCAAGTATGTGTCTAAATGCCAACAAAATTATAGTCCCTAGTTGCATTTCTCAAGTCTTTTTATTCAGAAATTAAAGTTTCTTTTTTTCTTCTTCTTTAGGTGGAGGAAGCAGATTATGTGTTTGATTCAAAGACCCTGCAAAGAATGGAGCTTTTGGTGTTATCAACTCTGCAATGGAGGATGAATCCTGTGACACCAATTTCCTTCTTTGATCATATTACAAGGAGGCTTGGATTAAGGACTCATTTGCATTGGGAGTTCCTTTATAGGTGTGAGCGTTTGCTTCTCTTTCTCATTACTGGTGAGAGTAGTGAAAAGCAGCCTTTGTTTTCTCATTGCTAATCGAAAAAGCTTTTTGTTTTCTTGAGTTCTAACTTAGGTTTCCGATTCGATTTTGATCCAGATTCAAGGTTTATGCTTCATGTTCCTTCTATCTTAGCTGCTGCAACAATGCTGCATGTTATTAAAGACATTGAACCATGCCATTATCTTGAATATCAGAAACTACTCATTGGAGTGCTCAAGACATGTGAGGTTTGTACACGATTACTTGCGGTCCTTGATTCCAACTTCGTCCGAACTCGATTTTTCCATTAGTTAATTGTGGTTTTTGTTTCGACAGGTTAAAGTAAATGCCTGCTATGAGCTCATCTCGGAGTCATTGGAAAGCCGGTGCAAAGGAAACAAAGGCCACAAAAGGAAGCATAAATCGATTCCAAGCAGCCCTAATGGTGTCATCGACGCGTCTTTTAGCTTTGATAGCTCAGATGATTCATGGGTCGTGAAATCTTCGGTCTCATCATCACCACACCTTCCGTTCAAACGGAGTAGAGCTCAGGAACAGCAAATGCGGCTACCTTCACTAAACCGTATGTTTGTGGATGTGCTTGGTAACCGTCGTTAAATCATTCCTCAGTCATGATAACTAGTACTGTTGAACATGTAACTAAAAGTTCCTCTTTTGCAAAGCCGGTAGTAATCGTCCTTTAATGTGCAATTGATATGTGTTTCATAACTTATTTGTTACCTTTGATGGCCAAGTTTTCTAACATGGATCAGAGATGTATTAGTATCTGCTACATTCCTCTTTGATTCATCTTTGGAGGTCAGTAGGGAGTTTGGCAAATTGACACCGGTGCCTAGTTATGCTACGGTTTCTGATTCTTGGAGTGTATGGCTCCGAACATCTGGTCTTATCTCAGAATTCATGTGAAATTAGAACTAAGATCAAGGTAGGCACCCAAAGTCAAAACTGTTCTGTTACTTTTGTGCTTTGGGGGGCTAGATAGATGAATGCCGGCCCTTGGAAATTTGGGATTAAAAAAACCAGGGTCAAAAAGAGCAGCAGAAGTCCCTAGAGAACAACAATCAAATTCCCACCAGCAACCTTAACTATGGCATTACGAAAAGTTATCCTCTGCCAAGCATTTAACCTTTTAAGTCCATCACCATCTTTACTCTAAATGGGTTTTCATATCTTTTTACTGGCAAAAACAACAGCTGTCATCTTGCCTTATCACCTATCATGACTGCTTTTCCCCCCTTGTGCATGTCTTTGGTCCTTTTCATCTGAAATAACTTTCTTATTTTGTCATTTTGAAGCTTGTGGTCGTATATTCTTGGATTTACCGACATATAATGCTGAAGAAACATCTACCCTACATTTGTATGTAAAGTTTCAAGGCTTGGACATTATATTTGCAATGAACTCTGAATGCACTGATAAAATCATAGGGTTTAAGAACAATCTGTTCTCTGGTTTCATTTTGACTTGTATGAACATTGTCCGAAATGCAAGAAAGTACAAAAATGAAAAAAAAGGGGTTTTCTTAGTGCAGCTTGGTAATTCAAGCAAACTTGAAAAAGCTTATGGGTGAAGAAAGTGGAGATTTGGAGAAATGGGCGGGTAAAATCAGTAGATGTGTAAGGCTTTTTTGTTTTTGAGGATGTCTTTTGTGCCTGTGGTCCTTCATTTGCTTGTTCTCATTTTCCCTTTGCTTTCAAGTCATTGTTTTTTTTACAGTCTTCCCATTTATCACCATCTTCAAGTTCTGATCATACTTTGCTTGAGAGCATTTTCATCTTCTTTTTTCATTTATAACCCTCGACGTACGTTATAATTACTTCCTAAACACTCATGTAAATTTTATGTCATGCATGAGAGTTCTTCCATGTTTTGCTCAAGATTTGATCCATCTATATATTGGGAAGTGCATTTAGATGCCATATGCTTAAGTAAAACTTGGAATTTCGATTAGTTCGTGCAATCATCTTCAATAGTTGACATTATGCGAGTCCGGATTTCAATTACATGCAATTTTTACTCTTACATTGATAGGTAGATTGTTCCACTGCAACATGTACATAAATAGAAAGAAAATACAAAAAAAGAATAAAGGAAATGCCATTTGTTTATCCTTTATAGTAACCATTGTCTTTGCTTGGTCTGATAATAATAGAATGAAGGGGGAAAAGCAAAATGAGAAAGGGAGGGAAAACTGGATCCCTCAACAGGCTAAAGAAGGAAAACCAATACATGTTCACTCAACACGGAAATAATGCGTTACGAATCGTATTTCATGTTCATTATTTTGACCCATTCTATAACTCGTACCGTTGTTCATGTTTACACGATTGGTACGAGAAAAATACACAAATACGACGCGAATACACGAATTCAAGGATTGACATAAGGTCTTCCTTTTCCCACATATCATTGCCCATGTTTTGAGGGTACAAACTGCAAGAAATGTCTCATCAAGTACGAGGAGGAGTGCCTCATCTATGCTTAAAAACAAGAACCTTTGTCCACAAAAACATTTGAGATTTCACTTTCACATGCTTCAATAGATTGGCAGAAAATACAGGAGAATGCAGTGTTAATAGTGCTCGATTTTATGATATTGGTGTAAGCAAGCAGAGCTTATTACTGCTTTTTTTATAAATGTGGCAGCTCAAGACACTGAATTCTCTTAATGGAAAACAGACAAAATGTACAACCAATGGCATAATGTCAAACCCAACAAACATGTCTTGTTTAGTTTGGTAGGAATTTATGAGTTGTTTGCTGTAGCTTCAATGATTTGGTCTTTTAGGTTCTGATCAATCTTGTTTGAAAATGAACTTGGGGATTTCAATGATTTATGTGGAAGGTTTTCGAGATTATATTTCTATACACATATTCGGATATGAGACGGACACAAATAATACAACTCTCCAACCTTACAAACTCCCCATCGGTTAAGTCGGTTTCTTAAGTTCAGCCTGTTTTTAGAATTTTGCAGCTCACCCTCAAATTGTTATAGAAAATATGAAGAGAATTTTTCACCATTAATATGAAATGTTCGGCTCTCTTTAGCGATTTCGTGAATTTTATTATAAAAAAGTTTATAAAGTAGTGTTTACCCAAAGTTTAAAGACGGTAGAGTATGGGTAAAGAGAACTGAATTTATGATGAAAATTTTCTACCTGTTTTCGGTGTTTTACTTATGTCCAACGCTTAAAATTAGCTCACAACAAAATTAAAAAAAGAAAAAGTAAAAAGAAAAAAGAAAATTGTAATGAGATTCTGAAGTGTTGTTAATGTCATTTCTTAATGGATGATCATGGTCCCATTAGTTTCGTGATAGTGCATCTTTGGCAGATTGAGAGTTATCGCCACGGCGGCCGCCGCAGAAGTGAGGACACTGCCACTGGTCTTTGGGGTTGCTTGGTGAATGGTGGTGAATTAAGTGCAGATTTTTCATCCCTTGGCCTTGCCCTGCCGATGCATGATAACAATCCACACTTCCACTTGTCTTTCAACTTTTGCACTTATGGGGTCACCCTCCTATCTAAGGCAAAGTTTTTTTTAAATCAACAATCACTGAGAAGTGAGAATCTGAGAATGAAATGAGGGAAAAAAGAGAGCACCTTCTTGGGTTGGGTCCATTGTCCATATTGAATGCTATAATTCTTAATTTGGATTTTGCATTTTGGTTTTAAGAAGTGGGGGAGATGCTATAAATGGTAAGTAAGCTGTAAGCCCCTTATTTACAGTTTTATTGACACGTGGCTGATGAATGTTTGGTCTCCCACACCATTTTCTCGACAAAGAAAACGGCCACCAAACATGTTTTCTAAGCTCTGTTTTTCTTAAAACATTCATATAAATAAAGTAAGAAAAATTAGAGTATTTGCTGTACTTAGTTCAAGGCTGTTATGTTTTCCAAATTTCCCAAGAAAATGGTTGGGAAGTTCGGGCCTGAAAAATGAGTGGAGCGGGATCTTTTTTTTGCACTTCATAAACCGAGGGCTAGTTTAGACGGCCTACAAAAAGACTGGATGACCCGGTCCAATATTAATGAGTCCCGCTCAAGCCCAAAGTTATTGGGTCATTGTGTTAGGTATAATTATTTTGAAATTACAACTAAAACGAATATTATAATTAGGCTTAAATGAAAACCATCCCTTAAACAATACTTTCTTCTTCTTTTTTCTTTTTACGTTTAATTAGGCTTAAATGAAAAATCAGTTTATGTTATAAATATTTATCTATGTAGATGTTTATCATGATTAGAACTTTATCTAAAGAGTTTGATTTACTTTATCATTAGGAATATTATCTAATTTAATTAGAGTTCAATGTAATATGTACTTATTATGCCTATAAATAGATGATTTGATGAAGACATTATACACAAGTCTATATTTGAGAATAATACAAATCTCCCTCTTTCTCTCATCTATTTGTTCTTCCATTCTTGTTCTTTGTTCTTATTATTGTTCTTTGTTATTTTATTCACAACACGTTACCAGCACGAGTTTGCTCGAAAGATTTTGGTGCTCTTCGTTCGAATCCCAAAGAAGTTACTGAAAAAGTCTGATCCTACTTTGAACTGAAGATAAGTTTTTTTTCTTTATTTTTTTAATTACTAACTGTCAGCATCTTATAATTTAATTTGGTCTTTAATTTTTGGTGATATATTTTGAAGGTTTAAGCGAGCTATGAATTTTGAAGCCGCTCGTAAACACCAATTGAGATGTCAGGCTACACAAAATTTGATGCTCGTGGTTCAAGCTAATGAATGACTTACCATTGGTTTGCTTTCTTTGACATACTTTTATTTTTCTAACTTGAAAAAGGAAAAACTCAGTTTTAGACAAAAAAAAAATTAAAGTTATGGTGCGATTAGTTAAAATAAACATATATATTATTTATGAAGAAAAATTATTTTCTGTCAATGAAGTCGTGAAACCTAGATTTTTAATATAAAAAAACATCTATTTAAGGGTAAACTGTGACCTTAATTCTTCTTAGTTTAGATCATTTTAGTTTGATCCTGATTGTTTTCTTTTCTACACCCTTAGGCATTATGCTAACTTATGATAAACAAAAGAAATGTATAAACGTATCATTGTTATGCCTAGTAACTGCTTATACAACTATGTTTAAAAAACAAAAACAAAAAGAGAGTATTATGCCACAAATTCTCTAGTTTCTAATATATTCAGTTCAATCCATATATATAGATCTAATTATCATGGTGTCATATATGTTTAAGTTTGACACAATGGTTAAACTTGGAATTAAATATCAATATTTGTTTATTTTATTTTATTGATAAGAGTTTATATGTTTTGAGTTTTACATGATATGTTTAAATGAGTTGGAAAAAGTCATGGCTTCTCCGAAGATAAAATCTAAAGAGGTAAAGTTGCTAGATTCTGGGAGAATTAACGGTTTGGCAATCCATATCGCAACTTCCTTCTCAATCTGTTAAGGTATTAATATTTTCTTTTAAATTATTAATAAGGGTTTTTTCTTATATTATGTTTGTTCGATTAGATTTGTTTCGTTCCCTGAAGTGAATGAAAGAGTTGTTATAAAATCTATATTTGCTTGAAAGAAATATTTCTTCTATGTCGAAAAACTCGACTATAGACTTCTCCCAAGTTCACGAAAATTCTTCTTGATCCAAAAGGTTTTATGGGAGGCATTCCCTGAAGTGAATGCAAGCATGATGTTTATTCCATGCAATTATTGGATCTGTTTCATTCACTGAAGTGAATGCAAACATGGTAAATCACTATTCAATTGGGACCATAACTTTGATATAATCCAAGTATATTAGGTGGACATCCTGTTCTGTGAGGCTATTGGTCTCAAAGGAAGTTTTTAAAGGACCTTATGGACTGGTTTAACAACGCCGCGTACGAGGATTAAATCTTTGTTATTTGTGATAAAGATATGTTAATAAAAACATACTCCACTTTTCACGACAAATAATGTTGTCCTCAAACACAATATCGTAAAAAAGGTCTCAAAGGCTCACTGACTCTACTTCATTCCCTGAAGTGAATGTGATATTATATTATGGAAAGAATAAAAGACACATTAGAGGTTGTGGTCATGATTGAAACCATGAATATAGACATGAGAAACATAGCATTTTAAGGATACTTCTACCCACTGGTGGAGAGGTTATAAGGATGATAAGAGTGATAAAGATCATTCTAATGAAGTAAAATTATTTTTATTACCAATGTGATGTTATAAACCATTGGTCTTGTACTTGTCGTACGTTGAAAACTCAACAATCTATGTTGACGATTTATGCTCAATATAAGCATAAGATATATTTTCCCATTTAAATGCAAGGGAATAATGTGAGTACTATATCTCAAAGTACTGAAAATATTGATGCTCTAGAAGAGCAATAAATTCTTGAGAGAAAGCACACTATGAAAAGTGCAGAATTGCGAATATTACAATAATTACCGCTAATGGTAATAATATCGTTTCCACTAGAATTGGAAATTTTAAGAGAGAAAATATGAGTTCGCAAAATATCCATTTGGGAATTATACATAACATATGTTATCAATTAGCATTTGAAATAAGCCATTGTGGATATAAGATCTGGTAGCCAAAAAATCAGTTGAAAGCTCTAGAAAAGCTATATATATTGCTACCAAAAGATAATTTCCATTGAAAGCTCCGAAAGAGCTAAATATATTCCTATTCAAAGGAACAATTTTGATGATCGTACTAGACATGTACGAGTGAGATTGAATCACATGTTATGGTAAACCAGAAGTTTACGAAATTAAAAAAAGTATATACACACTTGTATGTAGTTGGTATGATCGGTTAGACCATCCTGATCAATAATGATGCGAAAGCTATTGAGATTTACATTCACATATATTAAAAGAACTTGGAGTTCTTATGGTGCTTATTCTCAAAGGAATGAATTAAATTCCACTTATTAAAGAACGTGAAGTTCTTGTGTTGCTTAAAGGAATTGATTAAATTCCACTTACTAAAAGAACCTGGAGTTCTTGTGTTGTTTGTTCTTAAAGAATATAGATGATCTCACTTACCAAAAGAATTAGAACTTGAAGTTCTTATACTGAAGTTGAGACTGTATGTCTTGCATATCTGAACGAAATATGGGCCCATATATCTACAAATGTGGAAAGTTTTATATGATTTTAGTAGATGCATCTACATTGTTTTATCAACTTACAACCAGAAGTTTGTGAGATTGATTCTAAAAGGATTCAGATTATGCAATTAGACTATTCATTTTGCCAAAGCTTGTGGGTTTATATTTTAGGCTATATCGGTTGTTACAAAGCCTATTGATTATGAAAAATACGGTTTAGCAAATTTTTAATTGGATGCCTCATATTTAATAGCTAAATTGTGAGAACAAAACATTTATTATTTATATGGTATTTTCATATAGCATCACTTATACGCATCAAGCCAACAAGTTATAATAAACTCTCCATTATGATTTGACTTTTGGTCAGAAGTCATATTTCCCATTTTTTGAATTTTTTAATGTGCGATATATAGTTGAATTGCTCCACCATAACGCATAAAATGGGCAAGTAAAAAGGGTTGAGAATATATATTGAGTACGAGTCTCCTTTTATGTTTAAATTCTAAACATTAATTGGAGAATCATTTATTAGATGATATTTCTCAACATCAGGGGGAGAGAATAATTAGCTGGATAAAGAAGGAAATGAATTATCATTATCTAGATCCTCGAATATGAACTAAAAGTTCATAAGATAATTCATGTTATTTCATGTCAACTGCCAGACATATTTACTGACCCAATGAGAGTAATTAAGTCTCATATACCAGTTGAATTGCTCTAAGTTTAAATTACATGTTAGAGCAAGTGGATGTAAATCATTCTTGAAGCATGATAGTTGAAATGGTTCCAATGATCAAAATTCTCGTAAATAAAAAGTATTATGAGATGGTCATATATTGGAGGCGGGTTCTCCTAAAGAGAACCAAGACATAACTAATAATAAAACTCTTGAAGAGTTTCAGGTACTTGAAATAAATATTAAAATCTTGAAGAGATCTCGATAAGTTATGTTATTACGAGAATGGAACTACAAAACTAGAAAGTTGTCGACAACGATTTTACAAAAATTTTTATATAAAATACTTCTATAGAAGTAAAGAAAGAAATCGATGATCTTGTATAAAATCTATCCAGAAGTATAGATATTGAATTGGCTGATGTTGAAAGACGCTTTGAACTTCTAAAATAGAAGTATTTGGACCAACAGTCCAAACACCTAAAGGTGTAATGCAAGTGAGGCACAAATAAGTAGTCGTAAATACGACTTGAACTATGATTTATGAAATATTTTAATTACTTCATGGTGGATGCAATTACTTTGGCAGTTATGAAAAATTTTACACGCGTCTAATTATTTGTGGATCCATATTTATCCTTGAAGGATTTAAAATTCTAGGAGCATTTGAAAATTTTCGAGGAAATTTATTTAGACATGTCTCATGAATATTTTGGCGCATTTGGTATAACCGCCTTAGTGAATACTAATTGAGAAAATACTATAAGAATGATCAGATTTCCTTATGTATTTTATAAAGGAGTTTGGATCGAGATCCATTATGATAATTTTAGAACTCCTAAAGAGCTTCAAATTGGAAACTCATGAAGTACTTTCAATACAAGTACTTGAATCTTGACATCAAGTTTATCTCGACCTGAAGAACGAGCATTTTTATATATTTCTTTTTGTCTATGAATAGACATAAGCTGAAAGAATCTTAAAGAAAATTCAATATGAATAGAGCATATCTATTGAATATCTCAATAGTTGTAAGATTGTTGGATGTGAATAAAGATAATATATCTTTTCTTGGTCTTTAAGTACTATATATTAGTTATTCAAGAAAAATCTATGAATATACAAAGATCATTACATTTAGATCTTCAAACATTCGTCGATGCCTCCTCAAATCTTATAGAAATAATTGTTATGCACAAGGCAAGCTAAAAATGTGTTTGGCTAAGACCATTGACCCAACAAATCCAGAAGATATGTGATTTACTTTCACAAGATATGATACAAATGCTATCTTGTGTAGAGATAATGGAAGGGGATACATCATGGAAAATATTACTCCAAAGTTTCATCCTCCGCTACCTTTAGAAAAATAATATTGTAACACCCAAATTTTGGGCTTAGAAGTTTAGGGTCTGAACGAGACCGGTCTGATTTTCGGTTCGAATTTAAAAGGTGGTTTTAGGGAAAGCCTAGTTCGGGTTGCATTAAAAATATGGAAAAATATCTAAAAATCCTATTTTAATATATATAAGAGAGTGATGAAATCAATTTTACAAAATAAGGTTCGGAAGTGCAATATTTCGAAATAGTGACTAAAATGTAATTTTTGAAAAGTTCAGTGGTGACTGTTTTGTAAGGATTGAAACTTTGAATCTTTAAGGAGATAATTTACCCAAGAAAAGATTTTTCCAGATTTTTCTTAGATTTTAATGATTTAATTAATGTATAATTAATTAAAGCAAAAGTGGAAAAACTAATTTTGAGATTTCATAACTAACTTTTGTTAAAACTTTCTCATCTCATTTTCTCTCAAAATTCCCTCAGCCAAACACATTTCTACAGCAACATTTCTTTTGATTTTCACACCAAATGATGAGGTTTCAATCGTCAATTGATTCCTAATCCTTTCTACATCAAATCCCATTGTTTTGCTTATTGGATTTTCAAGGAAATTGTCTCTAATCAAGGAGAAATCTACATTTAGAGGTAAGGATGTTCTTATCCTCTAAATACTCAGTTCTTTACTGAAATTACCAAGTTCTCAATCCTTAAATTAAGTTTTATAAAAGGTTTTAATGTTGTAATCTTGATTTTGGCTTAAAACTCAAGATTTGGAACAAATCTTGAAGAAATTCGTGATGATTGTTTGGTCTATGTTTTGAGATGGATTTTAAATGTATTTTGGATGTTTAATGATGTGTAATTGAGGTTTAATCAATGCAATTCTGAATAGGTTGAATTTCCTAAGTTTTTGCTTATGAAAATGGTGGTTTTTTTGGGTGAACTTGGTGTTCTGTTATAGCTGGAGGTATAAGGACGAGTTTAAGTTCTTTTTGGATGTTAATTGATGTTTAGGAATGTTTAGAAGTGATGGATCTTGGCTGGGTAATGTTGAGGAAGAGTTTTGAGGTGATTTCGGTTGTGTTTGGTAGTCGAAATGTTAGTTTTGGCGAGAGCAGCAAGTTTAGGTGTAATGGCTGAAGATTTTAATGCATGATGATGCATTAATCCTCTACTTTGATGTGTTTAAAACATGGGAGATAACTTCGGATTCTTGTGGTGTTGATCCAGAGGCTTGAACGGCGTTTCGGCAAGCTTGCGAAACAGAATTTGGTGAGTGGAGTTGGATTTCCAGCTTTGTATCGAATGTTTGAAGGTTTGGGAGCTTAGTTTAAGTCTAATCAACTTAACTAAGCTCAAGAGTAAGTTTTCGGAAAAACTCTCTTGGATGAGCCATGGATTGGTTCGATGCATTGGTTGATAATTGCATGTTTAAATTTTGTTTTTGAAAGCATGTTTAGCATGATTAATGCTGGTTATGAAAGCCATATGTTGAAGGATGCTCAAGGTAAGAGATCCTTGGTTTGATTTGTTAAAAATGTGGATTGATGCATAGTAATGCATGTTGTTAAATGGCTTTGATTTAGATGCTTTGAAACAGTGGATTATTGATGATAATTGATGTATATTGGCAAGTGTTGTGTTGGTTTTAAAGTACTTGAATCGGATATAGTTAGCCGGCTATAGGATTGGGTGCACCATGAAATGAAGTCGCCTTGGAACGGGCACTAGCGTTTCGAAACGGGGGCCTGTAATGGCCTTCGTGTATCGAAACGGGTAGAGGTCGTTCCGAAACGTTTTGCCCACTGCCAGGCCCTGTTTCGATACAGGTCTCGAAACGAACCCGCGTTTCGGAACAGTCAACCCTGTTCCGAAACAGATGACCGTTGGGCACTGATTTGAATGGTTTTAAGGTTTGCCAGCTTTACGTTTTAGTCCTATAAATTGTATTTGCAATTTCTTGAGTTTGAGATGTCCGTTTAAGATGAAATTTGACAGGGAAGCATGTAATATGATTAATTTGATTTTGGTAACTTAAAAATCAGTTAAGCCCTCCATCTTTCAAAAATTTACATTATGGTCCCTAACTTTTGTATGTTATGCAATTGAGTCCCTTATCATGGTTTGATAATTGATGTATATTGGCAAGTGATGTGTTGTCTTTAAAGTACTTGAATCGGATATAGTTAGCCGGCTATAGGATTGGGTGCACCGTGAATGAAGTCGCCTTGGATGTTGAGGGGTTGTAATAGTACCGTAAACTCCATCCAAGTACACTAACGAGATGGTTAAGATCACAATGGTGGTTAAAAGTCCATGTGTGGATCTTCTGTTGTGTGTCCCGTGTTCTCGTTAGTGATGTTATACAACTACCGATGAGTGATGTGGAGGGGTTGTGATTGTACCGTTAAACTCCATCACGAGTGTTGAGGGGTTGTGATTGTACCGGTAAACTCCACCTTGTGTGTTCGGTAGTGTGTATGAAGCGTATGAGACAACGCTTGTAATCCGCGTATCCGAGTGTGTTTTATGTTGTAAATGGTTATGGTTTATCACTTGGAAGCCAATATGACACGTTGATGTTAATGAAGCATGAGATGCTTGTTGTTATGCATTGTTGCATGAGAAATGATGTTTATGTGTCAAAAAGGCCTTGTGAAAGGTGTTTTATAAAATGCATTACGATGTTGTTTCTTTAGAGCATGCCTCACTAAGCATTGTGCTTATGCTCTCTCTCTTGAACCAATAATGCAGATAATTGAGGTGTTTGAGGGCAGCAAGGAGGCTAAGAATCCAAGGGAAAGCTAAGCTCATGTATGGTGATGTTTTCACAACATTATTAGTTTTTGATATTTGGCAATGGGAACCTAGGATGTGTTTTGGGAGATGTTTTGGACTCCCTAGTTGTGGCATGATGCCTTAAATGATGTGGACTTGTAAATGGCCATTATGGTGCTTGTTTTGATGCTTTGATGGCTGTTTGGTTTGGTTATTAGGATGCATGCCTATAGACTTGTGGATTTTCCTAATTGATGCCATGAATGTGTTTTAATGTTGCAAACATGTACCTTATATGCATGATGACTTGTTGGCATGATTAGGAAGTCATTAGGATGTGTTTGAGTGGTTAAATGCATGTTAAACCAGCAAATTCTGCACTTTCTGGGCAGTCCGTATCGGAACGGGCACTAACGTTTCGAAACGGGGGCCTGTAATGGCATTCGTGTATCGAAACGGGTAGAGGCCGTTCCGAAACGTTTTGGCCACTACCAGGCCCTGTTTCGATACAGGTCTCAAAACGAATCCGTGTTTTGGAACGGTTAACCCTATTCCGAAACAGATGACCGTTGGGCACTGATTTGAATGGTTTTAACCAGCTTTACGTTTTAGTCCTGTAAATTGTATTTGCAATTGCTTGAGTTTGAGATGTCCGTTTAAGGTGAAATTTGACAGGGAAGCATGTAATATGATTAATTTGATTTGTGTAACTTAAAAATCAGTTAAGTCCTCCATCTTTCCAGAATTTACATTATGGTCCCTAACTTTTGTATGTTATGCAATTGAGTCCCTTATCATGGTTTGATCACTGTGCTTTTCACGTATGTGTTTCTCAAGAGTACGCTTAGGGTTAATGTGCATCTAGATAAGATCTAAAAAGAAAAAAAACGTCGTTAATCAAGGTTGACTTTCGGGTTGACTTTGGTTTTCCCCGTGTAATCTTCGTAGTTCGGGTCAACCGTCTAGGCCGGGCTAAAGGGGTTACAAATATTCAAGTTTGAATTATGAAGATTTAAAGATCTTCTGAGATGTTTTCATGAGTGTGTAAATATGAGTTGCACTCTTTTTCCCTTAACCGAGGTTTTGTCCCAATGGGTTTCCTAGTAAGGTTTTTAATGAGGCAATATGTTATGCATATCAAAGATGTGTGTACTCTTTTTCTTTCACTAAAGAATTTTTTCCTACTGGTTTTTATCTTAGTATGGTTTTAACGAGGCACATTATCTACATAGACATCCAATGGGGAGTGTTATGAATATTTATCTATGTGGATGTGTTGAGTTGATCACACAATTGTAAATGGCCAAGAGGGGGTGAATTGGCGATAAAAATTTTGGTGGGTGAGAATATGAAAAATTAGAATGTGACATAAAGCAATTAGAGTGGTTCAAGTTCTCCAAACGAACTCTACATCCATTACCTTAGTTCCCACTAAGGATTTTCAACCAATTCACTACTTGAATTCTTCCCCTTTTCTTGGATGAGGAGGTAACCTTACAATTCGATTAAGCTTTCTACCCAAAGCTTAATCCACTCACTTTTACAAAGAGAAGTTTTTGGTAAACTCTACAAATTCCTCTCAAAGGATAATTGTTTACCCGATTACAATTTCACACTCCCCAAACTCACAATAAAAAGATTACAATTGAGAATACAAGAGTTGGGTACAAGAATTTGACTCTAAAGGTGCAAAGTTTGGATTTGAGTGCTTTGATGTTGCTTGTAGGTTCAATAGTTGTTGCTTGTTCAATTGAGACTTGTTTTTATACCCTTGTATTGAATTCTAGCCGTTTGGGTAGTTGGGATCATCAATAGAGCCGTTGAGATGCAATTTCCCACAATAAATGCAGCTCTGCTGCCTACCGTATCGGTACGGCTATGGGGCGTGTCGATACCTGTATCAAAGAGGAAAGAGCCGTTGTGACTGAAAACATCGCGTATCGATACACTTAGAGGCTGTATCGGTACGGTTTTAAGAGGCGTATCGATACGGAAGGGCGTATCGATACTAGATTTGCTCACTAAAATCCCAAGTTTGGTTTTAATAATAAGTGTATTTGTACGCATACTTAGCGTATCGGTACGATATAATAGTTATTTAAATATTGGGATACCAACTAACTGACAATTCAACGTTCGAAAATTAAATGCAAAGATTTTGCAAAGATAAGCTTGTCGTATCGATACAGTTGCAAAGCGTATCGGTACGGTATCGTTGAAAGAGTTGCTAGATGAATATCGTATCGATATGAGGTAATATCGTATCAGTACGCTATGTCTATTAAAATTCCTGTGGTTAAAAACCATATCGATATGCCTAAGGGTATCGATACGCCTGGACGTTTTGGTGAAGTTTGGCTTGAAAACACATAGGAAAAACTTAGAAATATTTATCATTTAAGAAGTATTTGTCTTGGGATGTTATTTGGTTTAAAAGACTTGTCAGTAGTGAGAATTTGAAGAGTACTTAAAAATTTATTTTTTTGCAAATTAGTCCATAAGTTTAGATGTTACATCAAAATCAATTTTGGTTTCACAATCTCCCCCTTTTTGATATAACAAAACCACATATAAATTTTTAAGTTTTTGAAACTTTTGAAAAACTTTCTCCCCCTTAATTTAAGATGGATTTTCAAAATAAAAAAATTGGCTCTATAATCCTTCTCCCCTTTTTGTTAGATCAAACATAAACACAAGGATAACAACAACAATCATATGATAAACTTCAAAGCAAACTTCAAATTAAAACAAACTTAATAGTTCAAAGCAAACTTCAAAAGAAAAGCAACATAATAATCCAAAATTAGATCCTAAAACATAGATAAAAGGCATAAAGTACTAATCATAGGTACAAAAACTAAAGAAACTAAATGTCATGAGATGGTATGCAAAAACAACTCGTCCGCCTCATCATCATCATCATCTTCCTCGTCCTCTTCATCTTCATCGTCTCGAGTAGGTTGATTCCTCCTATTTTGGTTGAGCCAAGCACCATGGAAGGCGGTGAGAGAGATATCCATGGAGTTTTGTTGAAGAGCGATGGCTTTCATTTGATTCTCCATACCTTTGACGCGATCTTCCAATGAGGTGAATCGAGTGTCAATGGCGGTAAACCCGACTTCCATGTTAGTGAACTTCTCATTGAGGAATGTCATTAGGGTGCCCATGGAAGAGGATTCAATAGGAGCTCGTTGAGAGCTTGAAGGAGCACGAGGAGCATCAACCGGAGCATCTTGTTGAGGAGCATGAGGGACACGAACCCATTCATTGTTAACATAGGAAAAATGAGCACGAGATAGGGAACGTTCATCGATAGGTTGGCCAAGGGGTTCGGGATAATCATTGAAACAATCAATTTCAAGGGAATGGAAAAGGTAACTCAACGTCGTAGAATAGTAAAAAAATTTGACTTGGTCGGTGTGACGGTGTTGGACTAGATAGACAAGGTCGGCAAACATAATTTGACAAAGGTTTGGACGGTGACCCTCCCTAAAGCACCTAAGCCAAAAATCATCTACTTGACGTATTGTGGAAAATTTCCCTCCCGATGGACGCAAAAACCAAGTAATGAGAAGATGAAGAATACGGTCATGAGCTTTTAAGATTTTGACGGAGCCTAAAGGACCTTGACCTAAGGACTTTTCATCATCAATTCCTACGTTTTCAAAACCAAAAGCCTTGAAAAGAACATCTTGATCAATTTTAATGGTTTTGCCCATAACATATGACTCGATAGCAATGACATGTTCTCTATCCTCATCATGAACACATATAGCATTTGAAAAGAATATGATGACCAAATTCCTATATAGAATAGGAGGAATGCTTAAAAAGGTTAGAAATTTCCATTGCCTAATTAAAAGAAGGTATTGAAATTTGAAACGGGTAGAGTTTAAAAACGGTATAGACACAATGCGTTCTTCCCTGAGGGTGAAACCTTGAAAGAGTTTGTATCGAGACATATCCGAAGGGTCGGGAAAACTACATTGGATAATATAAGGGAGATTAGGTTTAGGGTTACCCTCTTCATCCTCAATAGGATCGGAAGTGGCAAGACTACGTCTAGCTCTCTTTTTCGGTGCCATAACCCTGAAAACACATCAAAAACGATTTGAATATGTATGCAATTAACGTCTTATCCAAACCAATAAATTCTAATATTTCAAGGTAATTTTAAAAGGCAATTTTATTGTGAAAAAGATATATATATATATATATATATATTTTAGAAAGAGTTAAAAAAATAAAATAAAATAATAGATTAGAAAAATACGATTAGAAAATATATTCGAATGAAAAAACTTTTGATTTTGAAAAATTTTGGTAAAAAGTTTGAAGCCCGTGTTATAAAAGTATAGTTTGTACAAAAACTAAGTTGAAATAATTATAAAAATCAAACGAAAATAAAAGAAAAAAAGGAAAAGTTTTATACCTTGAATTGGTAGATTGAATGAATGTGTTGATGTGAATGCACTAGATTGTTGACAAAGCTTAGCTTTGATGTGGAGATCAAAAACCCTCAACGAATTTTTAAGTTTGATGGAAAAAATTGAAGGATTAAGGGGGGTTTTATAGAGAGGTGCGGTTAGGGTTTTAAGAGAAAAAGAGGGTTTTTTAATTTTGAAATGTTTTTGTAGATGCAGCCCTAAATAACCTCTCTGTCGAGACTGTATCGGTACGCTTGTAGAGCGTATCGATACGCTTGTAGAGCGTATCGATACGCATTTACCCTAATTTTTTATTTGATGTTATTACCGTATCGATACACATGACCATATCAGTACGATTTGACCTGGATTACTTCCCTTGACTTACCTGTATCGACACGCAGGGTCGTATCGATACACATTTAGCTTTAAATATTTCCCTTTGATGAACCCTTATAAATACGCTTCAGCCGTATCGATACGCCTTTACCAGATAAGGCATTTTTGAAAGATTTGAGTTCAAAAAATCAACTTTAAACGTCCCTAAATGCATATGAATGACATATGAACAAGTTTTAATGGCTAAACTTAAATGCATACTTCCCCTAGCAACATGCATAGAAGCAAAAAGAGGCAAATTAACATAAGCATGAATGTCAACCAATTTCAAGCAAATTTTTGACAATTTGGGACCTAAGAGGGGTCAAGAAAGGCTACTTAAACCTAACTCTCTCCTAAGGGTCCAAAAACGCTCTTTATCTAAAGGCTTTGTGAATATATCCACTAATTGGTTCAAGGTATCAACATACTCTAGAACAACATCATTTTTCAACACATGGTCTCTAATGAAATGATGTCTAATTTCTATGTGTTTGGTCATATAGTGTTGGATGGGATTCTTAGTGAGACAAATGGCACTAGCGTTGTCACACTTAAAGGGTATAGTTTCTACTTCAACGCCATAATCTAAGAGTTGTTGTTTCATCCAAAGGACTTGAGCACAACAACTCCCTAAGGATATGTACTCAGGTTCGGTGGTAGATAAGGCTACGCTATTTTGTTTCTTAGAGAACCAAGATACGATCATACTACCTAAAAATTGGCATGTCCCAGAGGTACTTTTCCTATCTATCTTACACCCCCATAATCCGCATCCGAATAAGCACGAAGGCTAAAGGGGGAATCTTTAGGATACCAAAGGCCTAAGTTAGGTGTATCTCTTAGGTATCTAAAAATTCTCTTAATGGCAACTAAGTGTGATTCTCTAGGACTAGCTTGAAACCTAGCACGCAAGCAAACACTAAACATGATATCCGGTCTACTTGCGGTAAGGTAAAGCAAAGAACCTATTATGGATCTATAAAGCTTAGAATCAACACATTTACCTCCTTCATCTTTGTCAAGCTTTATGGAAGAGCTCATAGGTGTGGCTTGAGGCTTTGCATTCTCCAAGCCGAACTTTTTGAGCATATCGTTCACGTACTTAGCTTGATTTATGAAGGAGCCATCATTCATTTGTTTGATTTAGAGTCCCAAAAAGAATGAGAGCTCCCACATCATGCTCATCTTGAACTCACCTTGCATTAGCTTAGAAAATTCTTTGCAATAACATTCATTAGTAGAACCAAAAATGATATCATCAACATAGATTTGTACTACTAAGATGTCATTATTATATCTTTTTATGAAAAGTGTAGTGTCCACCTTACCTTTTTCAAAACCCTTTTCAATTAAAAAATTTGAAAGTCTTTCATACTAAGATCTAGGAGCTTGTTTTAAACCATAAATAGCTTTAGTTAGTTTGAACACATGATTTGGAAATTTTGAATCCTCAAAACCTGGTGGTTGTTCAACATACACTTCTTCATTTATAAAACCGTTTAGAAAAACACTTTTCACATCCATTTGAAAAAGCTTGAAATCATTGTAACATGCAAATGCCAAAAGCATCCTAATGGCTTCCATCCTAGCTACGTGTGCATATGTTTCATCAAAATCAATTCCCTCTTCTTGGGTATAGCCTTGAGCAACAAGCCTAGCCTTGTTTCTCACTATATTACCATTTTCATCTAGTTTATTTCTAAAGACCCATTTAGTTCCTATAGTAGATTGATTACTAGGCCTTTCAAATAATGTCCAAACTTTACTTCTCTCAAATTGATTTAATTCCTCTTGCATGGCCAAAATCCAAAAATCATCTTTTAATGCTTCTTTGATATTTTTAGGCTAAATGCATGAAAGAAATGCAACGCGGTTCATTAATTTGAGAGAGGATCTAGTAGTTACCCCCTTGGATGGATCACCCAAGATTTCACCACCTTTGACATAGTTGAAATCCCTTGGGTAAGATACCTCCTTTTCCTCAAGAGCCAAATCCTTCAAGGCTTCAAGAGGTGGATCTTGTGCATCTTCATCTTTAGTTAGAATCTCATCCACCTTTGAAGTTTGTCCTCCATCAATGGCATCGAGAATTCTTACATCATCATCATCACAAGATTCCTTCCTCAAAAGGAGGTTATCATCGAAAACAACATGAATAGACTCTTTTACTACTAAAGTTCTTTTATTAAATACACGATAGACTTTAGAGTTTAAAAAGTACTCTAAGAAGATAGCTTCATCACATTTAGCATCAAATTTACCTAAGTTTTCTTTACCATTATTCAAGACAAAACAATTGCAACCAAATGGATGAAAATAACTAATGTTAGGCTTCTTAGATTTTAAAATCTCATAAGGTGTTTTCTTCAAAATTGGCCTAATCATTACTCGATTTATAATGTAGCAAGCAGTATTTGTGGCTTCCGCCCAAAAATATTTAAGTAAATTACTTTCACAAAGCATGGTTCTCGCCATTTCTTCTAAAGTTCGATTTTTCCTCTCAACTACCCCATTTTGTTGAGGAGTGCGAGGTGCGGAAAAATTATATCTAATCCCATTTTCATTTAAAAACTCTTCAAAACCTAGATTTTGAAATTCGGTTCCATGATCACTTCTAATGTGAGAAATTTTAAGTTCAAGATCATTTTGAGTTATTTTAGAAAATGTGATGAATTTTCCTAAAGCCTCATCTTTTGTACTTAAGAATAGAACCCAAGTAAACCTAGAATAGTCATCAACAAGTACAAAGGCATATGATTTACCACCCAAGCTTATAGTTCTAATAGGCCCAAAAAGATCCATATGAATCAATTGTAAACATCTACTAGTAGAGACATCATTAATGGATTTAAATGAAGTTCTATGTTGTTTACCCTTAGAACATACATCACAAATTTTATCATTAGAGAACTTAAGTTTGGGTAAACCTCTAACTAGATTAAGGGAAATCAATTTTTCTAAAACACTCATGCTAGCATGTCCTAATTTTCTATGCCAAAGCCATGAGTCATGTTCATCATGTGTAACTAAACATGTATGAGATGTATGGATGTCATCTAAACACACCATGTAAATATTACCTACTCTATGTCCTATGAGCATCAATTGATTTGTTTTAATGTTCACAATTTTGCAACCACTTTTATCAAATAACACATTAAAACCCTTATCACATAATTGACTAATGCTCAATAAGTTGTGTTTAAGACCGTTGACATACAAAACATTTTCAATGAAAATAGAAGAGTGATTACCAATGGAGCATATTCCTTTAATGTGGCCTTTGGAGTTGTCACCGAAAGTTACCACTCTACCACTCTTTGGCTTTAGTCTCACAAATCTACTCTTGTCACCGGCCATATGTCTTGAGCATCCATTATCAAGGTACCATGAGTTTTGGCTTGAAGCTTTGGCCTTGTAGCAATGCTCCCCCTACAAACAAAGAAATTAGGCCTTGATTTTTGGTACCCAAATCATTTTGGGTCCATGTGTGTTAGCCCTCAAAACCTTGGTTCCCTTAGGGATCCAAGAAGCAATATCATTCATGTTATTAGAAATAATGAGTTCTTTAGGAACCCAAACACTTATAATCCTTTGACCTCTAGATGTCTTAGGAAAATTTCTCTGTTTAAGAATAAAAGGTTTTCTTTTTACATATTGGGTTTAGAAGATTTTCTCTTTTTAAAATGGTTTTTCCCAATAGCAATAGATGTTTTAAGATTATCCACTTCCTTTGTGTGATAATCTTGAAAATCGGAAAGAAGTTTTTCAAGTTCAAGGTTTTTCTTTTTAAGATCATTTGAAAGATTTACTAAGTACAAAACCTTGTTTTCCAATCCGGAGTTAGTTTTTGAAATAGATTCATTTTGAGTTTTCAAATCGGAAATGTTTTTCTTGTTTCTCAAAATAGACTCCTTATATTTTCCAACTAACTCATCATAAACCTCTTGCAATTCATCGTAAGCATCTTGAAGTTCATCAAAGGTAAAATCAAAATTAGATGAGTTAAGGTTTACCTTTGGTTCATCATCAATGGTCATCAGACAAGGATTAGCCACTTCCTCTTCCTCCTCGGATGACTCTTCATCACTCTAAGTTGCTACTTAAGCTTTGAGCTTGTTCTTCTTCCCAAAGCTCTTCCTCTTCAATTGAGAACATTTGGAACGGATATGGCTGGATTTTTTGCACTCATAGCAAATGATTTGATCCTTCTCATCTTCTTTACTCTTGCTCTTGAAGTCTCATTTTCTAATGAACTTTCTCCCACGGTTGGACTTCATAAAGCGAGTGAATCGTTTGGCCAACATGGTCATCTCCTCATCTTCATCTTCGCTAGAATCACTTTCATGGTATGAAGCTTTAAGAGCAATTCCAATCTTCTTCTTCTCAACATCCTTCTTCTCAACATTCTTCTCCTCCATTTTCTTTTCTTCTTCTCTTCCCTTCTTCATGATCTCATGGGTGAATGGAGATCCAACAAGAGCATCTAGCTTGAGAGTCATCAAATCTCGTGCTTCAATAATAGTCGTTCTCTTGCTATCCCATGATTCTGGAAGAGAGTACAACATTTTCCTCACTAGCTTGTCTTCGTGGATGATCTCACCGAAACCTTTCAACCCATTGACAATGACCGAGAATCGATCAAACATCTTTGAAACACTCTCATCAGGATCCATTTTGAAATTTTCGTAGCTTAGATTTAGTAGCCCGATTTTTATTTCCTTGACGTCACTAGTTCCCTCATATGTTGTCTCGAGGGTGTCCCAAACTTTCTTGGCATTCTCGATTGAAGACACCTTGGAGTAGATATCCAGACCAAGTGCACAAAATATGACATGAAGAGCTTTATCATTTACTCGCATCCTTCTTCGATCATCTTCTTTCATTTCGGCTTTGACCTTTGGGACAAGTCTTCCTTCACCGTCTCTCTTCATTGGTATGAATGAACCTTCTTCAACCACATCCCACACCATGTAGTCGTTAAACTTGATGAAGAGCCTCGTCATATTCTTCCAATATGGGTAGTTATCCCCATTGAAGAATGGTGGCTTGGTAGTAGATTGAGACTCGTAGAGGTTGGAGTTGGAGGTGGGTGCCATTGCTTGACTAGTTGTTGATCAAACTCTCCTAGAATCGACTTAAGAGGGTTGTAATCCTTCCAATGAGTGTACCTCTGATACCAATTGTTGAGTTGATCACACAATTGCAAATGGCCAAGAGGGGGGTGAATTGGCGATAAAAATTTTGGTGGGTGAGAATATGAAAAATTAGAATGTGACGCAAAGAAATTAGAGTGGTTCAAGTTCTCCAAACGAACTCTACATCCACTACCTTAGTTCCCACTAAGGATTTTCAACCAATTCACTACTTGAATTCTTCCCCTTTTCTTGGATGAGGAGGTAACCTTACAATTTGATTAAGTTTTCTACACAAAGCTTAATCCACTCACTTTTACAAAGAGAAGTTTTTGGTAAACTCTACAAATTCCTCTCAAAGGATAATTGTTTACTCAATTACAATTTCACACTCCCCAAACTCACAATAAAAAGATTACAATTGAGAATACAAGACTTGGGTACAAGAATTTGACTCTAAATGTGCAAAGTTTGGATTTGAGTGCTTTGATGTTGCTTGTAGGTTCAATAGTTGTTGCTTGTTCAATTGAGACTTGTTTTATACCCTTATATTGAATTCTAGCCGTTTGGGTAGTTGGGATCATCAATAGAGCCGTTGAGATGCAATTTTTCGCAATAAATATAGCTCTGCTGCATACCGTATCGGTACGACTAGAGGGCGTATCGGTACCTGTATCAAAGAGGAAATAGCCGTTGTGACTGAAAACATCGTATATCGATATGCTTAGAGGCTGTATCGGTACGGTTTTAAGGGGCGTATCGATACGGAAGGGCATATCGATACTGGATTTGCTCACTGGAATCCCAAGTTTGGTTTTAATAAGAAGCGTATTTGTACGCATACGTAGCATATTGATACGGTATAACGGTCATTTAAATATTGGGATACCAACTAACTGACAAGTCAACGGTCGAAAATTAAATGCAAAGATTTTGCAAAGATAAGCTTGTCGTATCGATACGGTTGCAAAGCGTATCGGTACGGTATCATTGAAAGAGTTTCCCATATGAATATCGTATCGATACGGGGTAATACTATATCGGTACGCTATGTCTATTAAAATTCCAGTGGCTAAAAACCGTTTCGATACGTCTAAGGGTATCGATACGCCTGGGCGTTTTGGTGAAGTTTGGCTTGAAAACACATAGGAAAAACTTAGAAATATTTATCATTTAAGAAGTATTTGTCTTGAGATATTATTTGGTTTAAAAGACTTGTCAATAGTGAGACTTTGAAGAGTACTTAAAAATTTATTGTTTTGCAAATTAGTTCATAAGTTTAGATGTTATATCAAAATTAATTTTGGTTTCACAAGATGTCTATCATGATTAGAACTTTATCTAAAGAGTTTGATTTACTTTATCATCAGGAATATTATCTCATTTAATTAGAGTTCAATGTAATATGTACTTCTTATGCCTATAAATAAATGATTTGATGAAGACATTGTACACAAGTCTATATTTGAGAATAATACAAATCTCTCTCTTTCTCTCATCTCTTTGTTCTTCCATTCTTGTTCTTTGTTCTTATTATTGTTCTTTGTTATTTTATTCACAACAGTTTACACTTTTTTTACTTTTTCATATGTATCATAATTAGACTTAAATAAAAAATTAGTCCCTAAATTACGCTTTTTTACTTTTAGTCCTTATTGCTCAAATAAATACATAAAATATTATTTTCGTTCACTTTAAGTACTTAAACTATTTTTTGGTGAAATGAAACATCTAAACTATATATATATATATATATATATATATATATATATATATATATTTTGCTTTTAGTCCTTAAATTATCTCTTGGTCAAAAAATATTTGTAATGTGTAAACATCTTATGGTTCGAAATAATTTTTAAATATTTCATCAATAAACTATATAAACATGATTAGACTTTATCAAGCAGTTTCATTGTTTTTGTTTAGAAAATACCTTAAATACAATTAATAAAGAAAAATCATTGATACATAGGCCGTGTAAACTTTAGTTTACACAAACCTTTTAGTTTTGAGGGTAACGAGTTTAGTTTAGGGATTTAGATTTTAGGGTTTATAACTTAAAATTATTGATTAGAATTTAGGGTATGAGGTTTAGAGTTTAAGGTTTAGCCGTTTATGGTTTAGGGTTAGAAATTTATTAGGTAATAAATTTTACACAGCTTGTGTATCAAAATTTTACCCATTAAACACCTTAAATAAACTATAAAAGCATAATTTAATATTTATTGTGAACTATGAGACCCTATGGCTAAACTAGAGGTTATAGTGTTCCCTATGAGTCTGACCTAATTATACATCTAAATATAATAATTAGACATCATATCAAGAAAATCTAACATTTTATTATGTAATTCTTAACTAAACTAAAGTTTAGAAGAAGAAATAAAATAGTAAAATGAAAAAGCTATAAGTCAATGAGTACATATATTTCTGGTTACAAGGACATTCCATAGTAGTTTGAAGAAGATGGGATTGTGTGAAGAATTTGCAAGGCTTGTTTCATGGTGGGTCTCTTTTGTGGTATCGGAGATGCACAGTTGTACCCCAACTTGAAACAATCCAGCAACGCATCCTCTTTGCCTTGTAATTCCCCTCGGATTGCCGCATCAGCCATCCTCAATGCCTTGTTCTGCTCCTCAACCACAACCCCATTCCCCTGCCCCAACTCATCCACAACTATAACTTTCCCCGTCAGAAGCTCCAGCAAAATCACCCCAAATGCGTACACATCCCACTTCGGGTTGGGCTTCAGGCTCCGCAACGACTCTGGGGCTAGGTAAGGCGATACACCGAATGAACTCGGGCTCGGGCTTGGTCCAACTGGTTCTTGGAAGCTCTCCCTTGATGTCGTCGACCTCATGCTACCGAAATTTCGAACCGACGTCCCAACTTTAGAGCTCGTATCGCCCGTGACGAGCCGTTCGAGACCGAAATCTCCGATCTTGGGTTCCATGTTAGAGCCTAAGAGGATATTGCTGGGCTTCAAATTGGCGTGCACATGTTTCTTCTCATGGAGATATGCTAGCCCACGGGCCATACCTTTAGCAATCTTTAGCCGAGTCTCCCATGGAAGATGACAAGGTGAAGAAGCAACTTTTCCTAAGTGTAAACGCATGAATTAATAAACTGAGATAACAAAGGTGGGCCGTTTTCATAACTAAACGTCAACCGTGTTTGACTTTCCCATGCATTAAACGACAACGTTTTCGTTGCACCTACTACACACCGTCATGACGTCCGCATGTATTTTTTTTTATAAAGTTCATAAATGATCACCGAATTTTAATAAATTCTTCAATTTGGCAACAAAACTTCCAATTGTGTCAAAGTAGGTATTTTTTAATTTACACATTCAAACAATTTAATCATAATTCAAAAAAATTAATAAATTTAATCATCATTATTTATACATCCATTCAATTTATCATATTTTTAAACAAAAATAATCTAATAATGCTATTAAAATGAAAAATGATTTTGAAACCCTTAGCCAACTAATATTTGACATGTGATATTTTTTTTGAAAAATAATATTTTACATTTAAATAAATAAATTATTTAAATAAAAAAAAAAAACTCCCCGCTCTTCTTCAACACCCATCTCCCACCGTAATGCTATTCTTTTTCATAATTTTAGTGAAATTAGAGTTTTAACGAAAGAAACATGGATTTAATCAGTGTAAATTTAAAAGTTGAGAGTTAAATTTTTAAAGTTAGGATCAAATTATTACAGTACATGAAGATTAAGGCCTAAATTTGTTAAATTATTTATAATTAAAAATATGACCAAATTGAATGGACGTGTAAATAACGATGGTTAATTTTATTATTTTTTCGAATTATGACTAAATTGTTTGAATGTGCAAATTTAGAAGACTAAATGTATTATTATGCAAATTTTATGAACAGCAACATAACCCTTTTAACGGCCGTTAACAGCTTGGTGACTAATTTGAAGTAAAACTGAAAGTTTGATGCCTACTTTGATGTAATTGAAAGTTTAATTACCAAATCGAATAATTTACTAAATTTCATAACTATTTGTGAACTTTTATCGTTTTTTACCTTTCAAAGGGTGGGAAAAAATGAAAAAGGTTGAAGGGGGAAAAGAACTCACTGTTATAACGAGCGTTGGCCAGGGTGCCGTTTGGTACAAAATCGTAGATAATAAGCTTTTCATCGGCTCCCCAATAGAAGCCACGAACCCGGACCAAATTGGGGTGCACCAGTTTAGCAATGGCTCGAACCTGGTTCTCGAAATCCTTGAAACGGTCTACACTGTTCTCACCGATCCGTCGAACCGCCAACGAGGAGCCGTCTTCAAGCACGGCTTTGTACATGATATTAGACCCAGTGGCACCTAATATGTATGCTGACGCTTTGAGTAACGTGTCTAGGTCCAGCTTCTTTTCCCCGTCGACACTCACCAATGTCCCTTTCTTGTCATCTTCCTGCTCTTGCTGCCGCTCATTATCTTCTTCTTCTTCTTCTTCTTCGTACTCTCCTCTCTTTCTCAGACACGACCATCTCGAAAACCCTCTTGATTCCAACGATGGAGACGTTAGAGACCGATTGTCTTCGGCTGCATTAGCTTCTTGCTTCACTGTAGTCTCGTGCAGTACTCTCTTCTTGGTCTTTATTTTGTAGATGACAAAGAAAACAATGGTTACAAAACCAATCCCTGTTATATCTCCGACAATGATTGCCACTATTGTCCCTGGTTTGAACTTGTTTCGTGGTGATTTTTTAGCTCCGGGGTCTGGGGTTTTTGGGATGACGGCCATTGCTGGAGGAGATGTTGGTGAAGTACTTGGACAATCACGCTTTGTTACTTCGCCGCATAGAAGAGGATTCCCCGAAAAAGATTCGGGTTCTCGGTTCTTAAAAACAAAGGAATCCGGGATTTCTCCCGTGAGATTGTTGAAGGAAAGATCAACGGTGGCGTTACCAGGAATTTTTTCGGCGAATTCCGGTGGAATTTCCCCGGAAAGTCTGTTGTAAGAAAAGTTCAAGTAGTTGATATTGTTGCCTCCGAAATTCGGAGGCAAAGAACCTTGGACAAGATTGGAAGAGAGATCTAAAACTTGAACTGACTGAAACCCAGTTGGAAGATTGCCTGAAAAGTAATTGTTCTTCAAAGAAACAACGGTTAGATTCTGGATAGTAGTGAGAGTTGCAGGCAAAGTCCCCGTCAATCCATTGTCGGAAAGGTTAAGGAATTGAAGGTTGTGCAAAGTCCCGATCGTTTCCGGTACTCCACCGGAGATAAAATTGTTGGACAAGTCAAGAAAGCGAAGGTTGGTCGAATTGAACAAGGAAACAGGAAGAGACCCATTAAGTGAATTGTTTGAAAAATCAAGAGTGTGAAGGTGTTGGAGCATGCCCAGATCGGATGGAATGGAACCAAGAAGCTGAGAATTGGGAAGAGACAAGGCTGTAACTCGAAGGTGGCCATCTACAAAGTGGCAGGCCACTCCGTTCCACGAACAAGGCGACTGGTCGACCAAGTTCCAGCTTTGTAGAACTTTTAAAGGATCCCTGAGAACCAAATACTTGAAAGAAAGCAAGAGAACCGCATCTGTGTTTATCCCCAGAGGCTGAACCACAAGAAACCCAAGAACAAACACAACTCTCCACCATGAATGGAGTTTAAAACTGGGGAAGGAATTCATGGTTTTTCGAAATGTGAACTAAGAGAAGTAACTCAGTCAATGAAGTTGCAGAGAGGCCATGTGGTGGAAGTTGGCTGAAAAAAACCTAGGAAATGTTACACAGCTCTACAGAAACAAACTTGTCTCATTTCGCCAGAAATGTTCTGGATTGGCAGCTCCCTGTGTGTCAATATATATAATTATTTTTAAGGTTTGATAGAAAGGATTATTGGTTAATGAGTAAATAAACAAATACATGTACCAGCTACAGCCTACAATACCAGAATAATAGAATAGCATCTTTGCTACAAGACATCAATGTGAAGATGAAAAAGGCTGCAATCTCCTCTCTTAGATTCACTTTAATTCAAACTTTCCGGTTCCTTGGTTTTCCTTTTCTTATTCTTGGAAATGGCTGGTTTTTAAATACAAAGAATTATAACGTGATTACGTGTGTTCACATAGGTTAATTGTACCATTTAGTCTAAACAATCGATTAATCTAATTATTATAATAGTTATTGAGTCGTAATCTAATTATTAAAAAATGATTAACTGTTTTAACTGTTAATAGTTAGCATTATTGTTTAACTATTTTAACCGTTAATAGTTAGTACTACTATTTTAATTATTAAGTCTATGTTATGAATATTTATCTATGTGGATGTCTATCATGATTAGAACTTTATCAAAGGAGTTTGATTCATTTATTATTAGGAATATTATCTCTATGAATTAGAGTTTAATGTATTATATACTTTTTATGCCTATAAATAGATGATTCATTGAAGGCATTGTATACAATTCTATTTTTGAGAATAATGCAAATCTCCCTCTTTCTCTCATCTCTTTGTTCTTCTTGTTCTTCTTTATTTTATTCACAACACGTTATCAACACGAGTTTGCTCGAAAGATTTTGGTGCTCTTTGTTTGAATCCCAAAGTAGTTACCAAAACAAATTTGATTCTACGTTGAACCGAAGATAAGTTTTTTTCCCATATTTTTATTATTGATTGCTTTTATCTTGATATTTTAACTTGGTCTTTATTTTTGAAAAAGTATGGTAACATGTTTTGAAGGCATGAGCGAACCATGAAATCTCGCCCAATTACCCTGGTTCTTGTTGGTGATTCTCGAAAAGATTTCAATTTGATATTGGCGATCACATGTACCATATATTCAATATATTCAATTTAGCTTGGAAAGCCTGGTATGTTATCGATTTATTTTATTGCTTCATTCTATCATTCGTACTTATCTTTGGTTAATAATTTTATTTTTCTAAAGCATACTAACGAGCAGACGTGTCTCGCACTCCCGGAAGGTTTCAACATAGGAGAGCACGTGTCTATGTAAATGTTATATATTTTTATAGGTAGAATCGTTGAAATTTAGTAATAGAAAAAACGTTGAAATTTATAATTTTGAAAAAAGTGATTTTAATGATATGTTTCTTTCATGAGGATTTAATCACGTGTAGTAAATCAAAGTTCTTAGATTAATATGAAAAAAAACTTTTAATTTTGAAAATTGCTTGTATGCTTACCTCATATGCGAACAAAATTTTAAGGAAATATGTTATAACATGTTAGATCCTCTTCCTTTTTAATGTCTTTAGTTCATAACTAAAGATTAATATTTGTTTCATGATAATTGATATTTTTAATCGTATTTTGAGTTTTACATGTGTTTAAATGGCTTGGAAAGAGACGTGATATAAAGAGATTATGGGAAGATATCTCGGTCATTTGCTATGTCTCCATCGTCCTCAAGAGAAAAGTTATTATCGGTAAACTTTATTTTTTTTCTCTCTTTAAATTATGATTTTAATGTGCAATAAATCATGGTGAATTTCAATCTATAAAAAGATTGTTATAAAGTCTATATTTGCTCGAAAGCAATCTTTCTTCTTCGTCGAAAAACTCGACCATAGACTTCTCACAATTTCAAGTTACGAAAATTCGTTTTGATCCAAAAGTTTTATGGGAGGCATTCCCTGAAGTGAATGCAAAGCATGCTGTTTATTCCATGCGATTATCAATGATGGGGCATTCCCTGAACCGAATGCAAGCATGATGTTTATTCCATGCGAATATTGGAACTGTTTCATTCCCTGAAGTGAATGCAAACATGGTAAATCATTATTTAATTAGAGACATAATTTCGATATAATCCAAGTATATTGGTTGGACATCCCGTTCTGCGAGGCTACTGGTCTCAAAAGAGGTTTTTAAAGGACCTTGTGGACAGGTTTAATAATGTCGTGTACGAGGATTAAATATTTGTTCTATGTGATAAGGATATGTGAAAAAGGTTTTAAAGGCCCACTAGCTCTACTCCATTCCCTGAAGTGAATATGAGATTATATATGGAAGGAATAAAAACCACATTAGAAGTCGTGGTCGAGGCTATGAATATAAATATGAAAAATATGACCATTTTAAGAATACTTCTACCCACCGGTAGTGAGGTTATAAGGATGACAAGTGTGATAAAGATCATTCTATTGAAGTAAAACTCTTCTTATTACCAATGCGATGTTATAAACCATTTGTCTCGTACGTGTTGTACATTGAAAAATCAAGAATCATTGAATGATAAAGGAAAGAAAATAGAAGAAAATTTTGTTTGCGAAACATGACGAAAATGATACTGGTCCAACTTTATTTGGATATTGTTGGTCCAACTCTTTTGGACGTTGTTGATTTTCTTATAACCCTCGAAAGGAATAAATCATCTTCTAATTATTCTCATAACTTTGAAGAGAATTATTTATTTATTTTTATTTATTTTACTTTACGTTTATTTATTTTAGACACATTAATTATTTACATTTTATATTTATATTTATATATTATCATATTATTCATTTTGTTTAACATGATTACTTGTCAAATACAATCTATGGTGACGATTTATGCTCAACATAAGCATAATATATATTTTCCATTTAAATGCAAGGGAATATTGTGAGTACTATATCTCAAAGTACTTAAAATATTGATGCTCTAGAAGAGCAATAAATTCTTGAAAGAAAGCACATTATGAAATGTGCAGAATTGCGAATAATGCAATAATTACCTCTAATGGTAATAATATCGTCACCACTATAAGTGGAAATTTTAAGAGAGCAATATGAGTTCGCAAAATATCCCTTTGGGAATTATAGATAACATATGTTATTAATTGGCATTTGAAATAAGCCAATATGGATATAAGTTTTGGTAGCTAAAAAGTCAGTTGAAAGCTCTAGAAGAGCTATATATTGCTACCAAAAGATAATTTCAATTAAAAGCTCCGGAAGAGCTAAATATATTCCTATTTAAAGGAACAATTTTGATGGTCGTACTAAACATGTACGAGTGAGATTGAATTACATGTTATGGTAAACAAGAAGTTTACAAATTCAGAGATATATACACACATATATATAGTTGGCATGATCGGTTAGACCATCCTGATCAATAATGGTGCAGAAATTATTGAGATTTACATGCACATGTATTAAAAGAACATGTAGTTCTTGTGGTGCTTATTCTCAAAGGAATGAATTAAATTCCACTTTTTAAAGAACATGAAGTTCTTGTGTTGCTTAAAGGAATTGATTAAATTCCACTTACTAAAAGAACCTGAGTTCTTGTGTTGTTTGTTCTTAAAGGATATAGATGATCCCACTTATCAAAAGAATTAGAACTTAAAGTTCTTGTACTGAAGTTGAGACTGTATGTCTTGCATATCTGAACGAAATATGGGCCCATATATCCACAAATGTGGAAAGTTCTATATGATTTTAGTAGATGCATCTACATTATTTTTGTAACGCCCCGGTTTTGGGCTTGGAAGTCTTGGGCGTTGACCGGTTGGTCAAAGTGATGTTCGAATCGTAAGGGGTTAAATTAGGAAAGCCTAGTTCGGGTTGCATTAAAAATATGAAAAAATGTTCTAAAATCATCTTTTAATATAATTAAGTGAACTGTGAAATCAATTTTGGAAAATGAGTTTCGGAAGGGTGACATTTTGGCTAGTGACCAAAATGTAATTTTTGAAAGTTTGGTGGCTGTTTTATAAAAGGGTTGAAACTTTGAATCTTTAAGGAGCTATTAATCCAAAGGTGATTTCTCCAGATTTTTCTAAGGTTTTATAAGCCAATTATCTGATTTTAAAGATAACAAAAAGGAGGAAAAACTCATTTTAGTCATTTTCTCAACTAACTTCCCATTTTCTTTCTCTCTTTTTCTCTCAACCCAAACACTCCATTTCCAGAGTTTCAATTCTGATTTTCTCACCTAAATTCCTCCTTTCAACTCTCATTTGAATCCTAATCATTGTATCTTCAAAACCTCTTCAATTTCTACAAGTTTCAACAAGCATTTTGGTTCCAAAAAGTGGAGAAATACAAGTTTGGAGGTAAGAACGCCCTTCTCCTCTGAACTTCAAGTTCTTTACTGAAATTCCTAAAGTTTTCAATCCTAAATTGATGTTTAATTAAAGGCTTTTAAGTTGATTTATGGATCTTGGCTAATTATGCAAGATTTTGATGATTTCACATGATTTTCGTTAGATCTGTTAGATCTGTGATTTGAGAGGTGTTTTTGATGTTAAATGATCTCTAAATTGAAAAGGAAATGAGTCTTGATTGATGCAATCCCGGATAGGTTGAGTTTCCTAAGTTTAGCTTGTGTTTTAAGGTAGTTTTTGTGGTGATCTTGGTGTTATGGTGTTGCTGGAGGTATAAGGATGCTTGTAGGTTGTTTTTAGATGTTAAATGATGTTAATGGAAGTGTGGTTTTGCTGGTTAATGGCTGGGCTTTGTTTAGAAGTGTTTCGGATGCATTTTCGGTTGTGTTTGGTGGCCGAAAGTGGAGGTTGAGTGAGAGCAGCGAGTTTAGGTGCTTTCATTGAAGCAATTAATGCATGATGATGTATTAATCCTCTGCTTTAATGTGTTAAAACAGGGGAGGCATCCGTGGATCCAAGAATTGTTGATCCGGAGGCTTGTTTTGGTGCTTTGGCTTGAAGCAAAGTGGAAATCGGTGAGTGGATTTGTGAAAATGGTTTTCGGCTTTGAAACCAAGGTTTTGGGGGATTAGTTTAAGTCTAAACAACTTTGCTAAGCTCAAGTGTAAGTTTTCGGATTTCTCTCTAAGTGGTGGCCATGTTTTGGTGTGATGCAAAATGATGATTTGCATGTTTTGATTACTGTTTTGGAAAGCATGTTTTAGCATGTTAATTGCTGATGTTTTAGCATGATAATTGCTGATGTTTTAAGCCATGTGTTGGAGGTAACTCTAGGTGAGAGTACCTTGTTTTTATACATTGATTAAATGTGGATTTGATGCTTTGAAATGCATGATGAAATGGCTTGGTTTAATGCTTTTAAAACAGTGGATTATATGATGTATGATATGTATATTGGCAAGTGATGTTTTTGTAAAAGTGAAGGTCACTAAGGTGGTTAAAAGTCCTTGAGTGAGCCTTGTTACTTAAAATCATCAAGGTGGCTAAAAGTCCTTGGATGAATCTTGTTGCGGACACTAAGGTGGTTAAAAGTCCTTAGGTGCTCCTTTCCATGGTGTTTAAAAGTCCATGGGGCCAAGGTGTTTAAAAGTCCTTGGGGCCAAGGTGTTTAAAAGTCCTTGGGGTGATTCAAGTATTGGACACAAAGGTGGTTAAAAGTCCTTGTGTGGTCCTCATTCATGGTATTTAAAAGTCCATGGCCAAGGTGTTTAAAAGTCCTTGGGGCCAAGGTGTTTAAAAGTCCTTGGGGAAAGTTAATGAACTTGTTTTATAATGAAATGTATCACTTGAGCCAATATGACATGTTGAATATATTGAGATGCATGAGATGCATGTTTTAATGATTATGTTGAAGCATGAGATGCTTGTTAAAATGAATTTGAAGCATGGAATTGCTTGAATGAAAGTATGCTTTGAGCATGTACAATGGTTGACTATAAGCATGATTTTTGAATGGTTTTTAATTGCATTATTGAATGGTTTTAAAAGAGCACTCCTCACTAAGCTTTGGCTTACGCTCTCTCGTTTTCTTGATTCAATAATGCAGAGCATTAGAGTACATTGAAGGGCAGCAAGAGGAGGCAAGCAATCAAGTTCAAGTAAAGCTCAATGTATGAAGGTTTTATAAGTTCTTTTAGCTTTTGGTTGAATTGGCAATGGGGGACCAATGTGTATGCTTTGGGAGGTGTTTGAGACTCCCTGAGGTTGTTAAATGTTGTATGAATTGCTGGTTTTTGGATTGGATTCTTATTGCTTGCTTATGAAGGTTTATGCATGAATGGTAGCTTAAGTAGGAAGCATGTCACCTAAATTGGGGCTTTTCTTATGTGTTGTTTAAATGCTGAATTGGTGATGCAATTATGGTTCTTGCATGTTGTATGATTAAGTGATATGGTTTGGTGATGTTAATTTGGAGTTTGAAGCATGATTGTTGTGGTTTTTGGGTCGAAATCAGGCAGGGGTATCGGTACTCGGGCTTGCGTATCGATACGCCTGAGCCAAATATGCTCATTCCTGCCCAGGCGTATCGGTACGGTTGAACAGGTACCGATACCGTATGAAGGCCGTATCGATACGAGGGAACTCGTATCTATACTGTTGCTAAAGTTTGGTTACTGCCTTCCCCGCGTATCGATACGACACGTGGCGTATCGATACCAGACCGTTAAATTCAGTTAAAAGTATCTTAATATGTTTTGTTGGGTTTACGTTTTGGTCCTGAATCTTGTTTGATCAATTGTATGAGTTTGAGAAGTCCTTTTGAGCTGAAATTTCGCAGGGAAGCATGAAACCTGACTAATTTCAAGATGGTAACTTTAATTTGGGTTAAGTCCCTTAATTTATCAGAATTTACAATTTGGTCCCTAAAGTTGTAATTTGTTCAATTGGGTCCCTGTTTGATTTCTGATGTTTGTGATCTTTTAGTATATTGTTTGTATGATCACAATTAGGGTTAATGTGCATCTAGATAAGATTAAAAAGAAAAAAAAGGGTCGTTAATCAAGGTTGACTTTCGGGTTGACTTTGGTTTTCCCCGTGTGACTTTCTTAATTCGGGTCAACCGTCTAGACCGGGTTAAGGGGGTTACATTTGGTGGTATCAGAGCTGAGTTCTCGAGTAATTGGGAATGTTTGTATGCATGATTGAAGCATGGTTTGACTTGTATGCTTGTTGTATGAAAGCATGTTCAGTGATTTGAGATGATGGTGTTTTTGAGATGTATGTTGTGATGATGCATGATGAGGGTACCCATTGCCAAACAAAAGCTAAAGAGATGATGTTGTTTTTGGAAAGAAATTGAGCTTGAATACTTGGAATTGCTTACCTTGCTGGTCCTGACTTGTTTTATTTTGTATTGTTATGCATGGTAAAAGTATGGCACCACGTAGAGAGTTAATGAGTAGCGTGAGAGCTACGACCCCGGAGGGGAATGTGAATGAAGAGAATACGGGTAGTGCTGTGTTACCTCCTCCTCCACCTGGTGGTGGTGGTGCGGAGAGGGAAAGAGCTGGAGCTGAGGCAGCTGGTGCTAGAGCTGCAGGACCTGAGGTTGGTCAGGGGCAAGCTATGCCTGACATGTCGATGCTGGTGCAAGCTATTGCGGGTGCTTTTCGAGCAGCGGTAGCTGGAGCTCAAGGAGCTGGGCATCAGGGAGATGCTGGAGCTAGATTACCCTTAGAGCGTTTGCGCAGTCTTGGTGGGACTGAGTTTAGGGGTATGTCAGCTGAGAGGTCGGAAGCTTGGCTGGAGAGTACCAAGCGTGTCTTGGGACAGATGAGTTGCACTGATGTGCAAAAGCTGGGATGTGTGGTGTCTTTACTGCAAGGTGATGCTTATACGTGGTGGACGACCACAATCTCTGGAATGGCTGAAGCTGACATCACTTGGACGTTCTTTCAGAACGCGTTCAAAAGGAGATATCTGGGAGTGAGATATCTGGATGAGAAAAAGCGTGAATTCATGTCTCTTACCCAAGGGAGCATGAGTGTGGCTGAGTATGAAGTACAGTTCGTACGTCTCAGTCAGTATGCACCGGAGCTGATACCTGATGAGCGAGAGAGGTGCGAAAGGTTCCGTTATGGCTTGGTGACGGAAGTTAAGACCTTTATGTTGGCTGCTGAGTACAATGATTTTGATGTGTTGGTTAGTCGGTCCAAGGACATAGAGATGAATCTGAGTTTGTCTGCGAAAGGTGCTGGAGCTAGTTCTGGAAAGAGAGCTGCTGAGTATAGTTCCGGAGGTGGACGGAACAAGAGGGGACGCGATCAGAGGTTTCAGTCCTCAGCTAAAAGAGGTGGAGGTGCACCTGCTAGGGGTAGCAATGCCAGAGCTGACCCTAGTGCTTGTTGGATTTGCGGTTCCCGTGGTCACTTGAAACGTGACTGTCCTCGTGCTGGGAGGGAGGTGCAAGCTCCTGTTGTGGCAGCTGGTTATGAGTGCTGGAACTGTGGTTCTGCTGACCACTTGAGGCGAGATTGTCCGAGGTTGGCTGGTGGCCAAGAGCGTGCTCCTGTTGTTGCAGCACCGCAGAGGGGTCGTGGGCGCGGCCGTGGTAATTTTCAGAGGCGTGAGGAAGGTGGTCGCGGAGTAGCTCATGTTGTAGCTATTCAACCTGAGGGTGGAGGCCAAGCGAGGGTGTATGCTCAGCGCGAGGGAAGGAATGATGCTGATGTGATTGCAGGTACCTTTACTTTGCAATCCTTGTCATTGCTTTCTTTGATTGATTCTGGATCTACGCATTCATACATTCTTCGTGAGCATGCTGAGTTGCTTGGTTTGCCTGTTGAGTCTTTGGATGTTGGTGTTAGAGTCACTAGTTCTTTTGGTGAAACTGTTGTGACTCGTAAGCTTTATAGAAGGTGTCCTTTGGTTGTTCAAGAGCATGTCTTTCATGTTGATCTTATGGAGTTGCCCTTTTATGGTTTTGATGTGATCCTTGGTATGGATTGGCTTGCTGAGCATCGTGCTGTTGTGGATTGTAAAAATAAGCGGGTTTCGTTTAAGCTTGCGGATGATTATGAAGTGGTGGTGGTTGGTGAGAATGTGAAGTTTCTTGCCAATGTTGTTTCTACCTTGGAGGCGAGTAGGATGTTGAGGCAAGGCTGTGAAGCTTTTCTAGCTTTTGTGATGAATCCTTGTTCTAAGGAGTTGAGGGTGCAGGATATCAGGGTTGTGAAGGAGTTTCCTGATGTTTTTCCTGAGGAGTTGCCTGGTTTACCTCCTAATCGCGAGGTGGAGTTTGGTATTGAGCTGTATGAGAATACAACTCCAGTGTCCATTACTCCCTATAGAATGGCACCTAAGGAGCTGAAGGAGCTGAAGACGCAGTTGCAAGAGCTGCTTGATCGTGGTTTCATCCGGCCGAGTGTGTCGCCTTGGGGTGCTCCTGTCTTGTTTGTGAAGAAGAAAGATGGCACGATGAGGATGTGCATTGATTACCGTCAGCTGAACAAGTTGACTATCAAGAATCGGTATCCTTTGCCGAGGATTGATGATCTATTTGATCAATTTCGGGGAGCTGCTGTGTTCTCTAAGATTGACTTGAGGTCAGGGTATTATCAGTTGAAGGTGAAGGATGTAGATGTGCCTAAGACAGCTTTCAGGACAAGGTATGGGCATTATGAGTTTCTTGTGATGCCGTTTGGGTTGACAAATGCTCCTGCTGCTTTTATGGATATGATGAATCGTGTTTTTCATGAATACCTGGACAAGTTCGTTGTGGTGTTCATTGATGATATCCTTGTGTACTCGCGTACTGAGGAAGAGCACGAAGAGCATTTGAGGGTTGTGTTGCAAGCTTTGTTGGAGAATCAGCTTTATGCTAAGCTGAGCAAGTGTGAGTTCTGGCTTAGGGAGGTGGTGTTTCTTGGGCATGTGGTCTCAGCTGAAGGGATTCGTGTTGATCCTCAGAAGATTGAAGCGGTGATGAACTGGAAAGTTCCTAAGTCTGTTCAGGAGGTTCGTAGTTTCCTTGGTTTGGCGGGATACTACCGAAGGTTTGTGGATGGTTTTTCCAAGATTGCTGCTCCTTTGACAAAGTTGTTGCAGAAAGATGTCAAGTATGAGTGGACAGAAGCGAGACAGCAGGCTTTTGAGAAGCTGAAGATGGCTTTGACTCAAGCTCCTATCTTGATTCAGCCTGAATTAGGGAAAGAGTTTGTGGTCTATAGTGATGCATCTTATGTTGGGTTGGGGTGTGTGCTGATGCAAGAGGGTAAGGTTGTGGCTTATGCGTCGCGGCAGTTGAAGGTGCATGAGCGCAATTATCCTACGCATGATATTGAGCTGGCTGCGGTGGTTTTTGCTCTGAAGATCTGGAGGCATTATCTGTATGGTGAGAAGTGTACGGTGTACACGGATCATAAGAGTTTGAGGTATCTGATGTCTCAGAAGGAGTTGAATCTTAGGCAGCGGTGTTGGTTGGAGTTGCTCAAGGATTATGATCTGACGATAGAGTATCATCCTGGAAAGGCTAATGTTGTTGCGGATGCCTTGAGTAGGAAGGTAGCTGTTGAGCTGAGAGCTATGTTTGCTAGCTTGAGCATATCGCAGGATGGTGGTCTTGTTGCTGAGTTGCAAGTGAAACCATCGTTGGTTCAGTTGATCAAGGATAAGCAGTTGTTGGATGATTCCTTGGTGTCTCATGTTCAGGATATCGCGGAGGGTAGACCCTCGGATTTCTGCTTTAATGAGGATGGAGTGTTGTGTTTTGGTAGTCGGATAGTAGTGCCTGCTGATGCTGAGTTGAGGCGTGCTATTCTGGCTGAAGGTCATAGTAGTCCTTTTGCTATGCATCCTGGTAGTACAAAGATGTATCGCGATCTTCGTGATGAGTACTATTGGGTGGGTTTGAAGAAGGATGTTGCAGAGTTCGTGAGCAAGTGTTTGGTGTGTCAGCGAGTTAAGGCTGAACATCAGGTTCCTTCTAGTTTGTTGCAACCGTTGAAAATCCCTGAATGGAAGTGGGAGAGGGTTACCATGGATTTTGTATCTGGTTTACCTTTGTCTCCATCAAAGAAGAATTCTGTTTGGGTGATTGTGGATCGCTTGACGAAGTGTGCGCATTTCTTGCCTGTGCATACTACGTTTTCTTTGGATAAGTTGGCAGAGCTGTACATTGCTGAGGTTGTGAGGTTGCATGGTGTGCCTAAGTCGATCGTGTCGGATAGGGATCCGAGGTTCACATCGCGTTTTTGGCAGTGTTTGCATCAAGCTCTGGGTACAAGGTTGCATTTCAGTACATCCTATCATCCTCAGTCGGATGGCCAGTCTGAGCGAGTTATTCAGATTTTGGAGGATATGTTGAGATGCTGCGTGATAGAGTTCCAAGGTTCTTGGGAGAAGCATCTGCCTTTGGTTGAGTTCGCTTATAACAACAGTTATCAGGCTAGTATACAGATGGCACCTTATGAGGCTCTGTACGGGAGGAAGTGTAGGACTCCTCTGTGTTGGGCTGAAACTGGTCAAAAGTTGGTTTCGATGCCTGCTTTGTTGAAAGGAACCACCGAGAAGGTGAAGCTCATTTGTGAGCGGTTGAAGGCTGCTTCTGACCGGCAGAAATCTTACGCGGATTTGAAGCGTAAGGAGATAGAGTACGCGGTGGGTGACCGTGTGTTCTTAAAGGTTTCGCCTTGGAAGAAGGTGATGAGGTTTGGCCGGAAGGGTAAGTTGAGCCCTAGGTACATTGGACCGTATGAGGTTGTTGAGCGAGTGGGTCCTGTTGCGTATCGGTTGAGGTTACCTCAGGAGTTGGAGAAGATTCATGATGTGTTCCATGTTTCTATGCTCCGGAAGTATAGATCTGATCCTTCGCATGTGATGCTTGTGGAGGAAGTGGAATTGAATCCGGATTTGACCTATGATGAGGAACCGGTGAAGGTTCTGGATTCAGATAGCAAAGTTCTTCGTGGCAAGACCATTGAGTTGGTGAAGGTGCTGTGGAAGCATCGAGGTGTTGAGGAAGCCACGTGGGAGCGGAAGGAAGATATGCTGAAGCAGTTTCCTTATCTCTTTCCTTCAGGTAAATTTCGAGGACGAAATTTCTTAAGGGGGGGAGAGTTGTAACGCCCCGGTTTTGGGCTTGGAAGTCTTGGGCGTTGACCGGTTGGTCAAAGTGCTGTTCGAATCGTAAGGGGTTAAATTAGGAAAGCCTAGTTCGGGTTGCATTAAAAATATGGAAAAATGTTCTAAAATCATCTTTTAATATAATTAAGTGAACTGTGAAATCAATTTTTGAAAATGAGTTTCGGAAGGGTGACATTTTGGCTAGTGACCAAAATGTAATTTTTGAAAGTTTGGTGGTTGTTTTATAAAGGGTTGAAACTTTGAATCTTTAAGGAGCTATTAATCCAAAGGTGATTTCTCCAGATTTTTCTAAGGTTTTATAAGCCAGTTATCTGATTTTAAAGATAACAAAAAGGAGGAAAAACTCATTTTAGTCATTTTCTCAACTAACTTCCCATTTTCTTTCTCTCTTTTTCTCTCAACCCAAACACTCCATTTCCAGAGTTTCAATTCTGATTTTTCTCACCTAAATTCCTCCTTTCAACTCTCATTTGAATCCTAATCATTGTATCTTCAAAACCTCTTCAATTTCTACAAGTTTCAACAAGCATTTTGGTTCCAAAAAGTGGAGAAATACAAGTTTGGAGGTAAGAACGCCCTTCTCCTCTGAACTTCAAGTTCTTTACTGAAATTCCTAAAGTTTTCAATCCTAAATTGATGTTTAATTAAAGGCTTTTAAGTTGATTTATGGATCTTGGCTAATTATGCAAGATTTTGATGATTTCACATGATTTTCGTTAGATCTGTTAGATCTGTGATTTGAGAGGTGTTTTTGATGTTAAATGATCTCTAAATTGAAAAGGAAATGAGTCTTGATTGATGCAATCCCGGATAGGTTGAGTTTCCTAAGTTTAGCTTGTGTTTTAAGGTAGTTTTTGTGGTGATCTTGGTGTTATGGTGTTGCTGGAGGTATAAGGATCTTTGTAGGTTGTTTTTAGATGTTAAATGATGTTAATGGAAGTGTGGTTTTGCTGGTTAATGGCTGGGCTTTGTTTAGAAGTGTTTCGGATGCATTTTCGGTTGTGTTTGATGGCCGAAAGTGGAGGTTGAGTGAGAGCAGCGAGTTTAGGTGCTTTCATTGAAGCAATTAATGCATGATGATGCATTAATCCTCTGCTTTAATGTGTTGAAACAGGGGAGGCATCCGTGGATCCAAGAATCGTTGATCCGGAGGCTTGTTTTGGTGCTTTGGCTTGAAGCAAAGTGGAAATCGGTAAGTGGATTTGTGAAAATGGTTTTCGGCTTTGAAACCAAGGTTTTGGGGGCTTAGTTTAAGTCTAAACAACTTTGCTAAGCTCAAGTGTAAGTTTTCGGATTTCTCTCTAAGTGGTGGCCATGTTTTGGTGTGATGCAAAATGATGATTTGCATGTTTTGATTATTGTTTTGGAAAGCATGTTTTAGCATGTTAATTGCTGATGTTTTAGCATGATAATTGCTGATGTTTTAAGCCATGTGTTGGAGGTAACTCTAGGTGAGAGTACCTTGTTTTTATACATTGATTAAATGTGGATTTGATGCTTTGAAATGCATGATGAAATGGCTTGGTTTAATGCTTTTAAAACAGTGGATTATATGATGTATGATATGTATATTGGCAAGTGATGTTTTTGTAAAAGTGAAGGTCACTAAGGTGGTTAAAAGTCCTTGAGTGAGCCTTGTTACTTAAGATCATCAAGGTGGTTAAAAGTCCTTGGATGAATCTTGTTGCGGACACTAAGGTGGTTAAAAGTCCTTAGGTGCTCCTTTCCATGGTGTTTAAAAGTCCATGGGGCCAAGGTGTTTAAAAGTCCTTGGGGCCAAGGTGTTTAAAAGTCCTTGGGGTGATTCAAGTATTGGACACAAAGGTGGTTAAAAGTCCTTGTGTGGTCCTCATTCATGGTGTTTAAAAGTCCATGGCCAAGGTGTTTAAAAGTCCTTGGGGCCAAGGTGTTTAAAAGTCCTTGGGGAAAGTTAATGAACTTGTTTTATAATGAAATGTATCACTTGAGCCAATATGACATGTTGAATATATTGAGATGCATGAGATGCATGTTTTAATGATTATGTTGAAGCATGAGATGCTTGTTAAAATGAATTTGAAGCATGGAATTGCTTGAATGAAAGTATGCTTTGAGCATGTACAATGGTTGACTATAAGCATGATTTTTAAATGGTTTTTAATTGCATTATTGAATGGTTTTAAAAGAGCACTCCTCACTAAGCTTTGGCTTACGCTCTCTCGTTTTCTTGATTCAATAATGCAGAGCATTAGAGTACATTGAAGGGCAGCAAGAGGAGGCAAGCAATCAAGTTCAAGTAAAGCTCAATGTATGAAGGTTTTATAAGTTCTTTTAGCTTTTGGTTGAATTGGCAATGGGGGACCAATGTGTATGCTTTGGGAGGTGTTTGAGACTCCCTGAGGTTGTTAAATGTTGTATGAATTGCTGGTTTTTGGATTGGATTCTTATTGCTTGCTTATGAAGGTTTATGCATGAATGGTAGCTTAAGTAGGAAGCATGTCACCTAAATTGGGGCTTTTCTTATGTGTTGTTTAAATGCTGAATTGGTGATGCAATTATGGTTCTTGCATGTTGTATGATTAAGTGATATGGTTTGGTGATGTTAATTTGGAGTTTGAAGCATGATTGTTGTAGTTTTTGGGTCGAAATCAGGCAGGGGTATCGGTACTCGGGCTTGCGTATCGATACGCCTGAGCCAAATATGCTCATTCCTGCCCAGGCGTATCGGTACGGTTGAACAGGTACCGATACCGTATGAAGGCCGTATCGATACGGGGGAACTCGTATCGATACCGTTGCTGAAGTTTGGTTACTGCCTTCCCCGCGTATCGATACGACACGTGGCGTATCGATACCAGACCGTTAAATTCAGTTAAAAGTATCTTAATATGTTTTGTTGGGTTTACGTTTTGGTCCTGAATCTTGTTTGATCAATTGTATGAGTTTGAGAAGTCCTTTTGAGCTGAAATTTCGCAGGGAAGCATGAAACCTGACTAATTTCAAGATGGTAACTTTAATTTGGGTTAAGTCCCTTAATTTATCAGAATTTACAATTTGGTCCCTAAAGTTGTAATTTGTTCAATTGGGTCCCTGTTTGATTTCTGATGTTTGTGATCTTTTAGTATATTGTTTGTATGATCACAATTAGGGTTAATGTGCATCTAGATAAGATTAAAAAGAAAAAAAAGGGTCGTTAATCAAGGTTGACTTTCGGGTTGACTTTGGTTTTCCCCGTGTGACTTTCTTAATTCGGGTCAACCGTCTAGACCGGGTTAAGGGGGTTACAGTTTTATCGACTTACAACCAGAAATTTGTGAGATTGATTCTAAAAAGGTTCAGATTATGCAATTAGACTATTCGTCTTGAAAAGCTAGTGGGTTTATATTTTAGGCTATATCGATTGTTACAAAGCCTATTGATTATGAAAAATACGCTTTAGCAAATTTTTAATTGGATGCCTCCTATTTAATAGCTAAACCGTGAGAGCAAAACATTTATTATTTATATGGTATTTCCATAGAGCAACATTTATACGCATCAAGCCAACGAGTTATAATAAACTCCCCATTATGATTTGACTTTTGGTCAGAAGTCATATTTCCCATTTTTGAATCTTTGAATGTGCGATATATAGTTGAATTGCTCCACCATAACGCACAAAATGGGCAAGTAAAAAGGGTTGAGAATATATATTGAGTACGAGTCTCCTTTTATGTTTAAATTCTTAAACATTAATTGGAGAATCATTTATGACATGATTTTTCTCAACATCAGGGGGAGATAATAATCAGCTAGATAGAGGAAAATGAATTATCATTATCTAGATCCTCGTATATGAACTAGAAGTTCATAAGATAATTCATGTTATTACATGTCAACTGCCAGACATATTTACTGACCTAATGAGAGTAATTAAGTCTCATATACCAGCTGAAATGCTCTAAGTTTAAATTACATGTCAGAGCAAGTTGATGTAAATCATGCTCGAAGCATGATAGTTGAAATGGTTCCAATGATCAAAATTCTCGTAAATAAAAAGTATTATGAGATGATCATATATTGGAGGCGGGTGCTCCTAAAGAGACCCAAGACATAACTAATAATGAAACTCTTGAAGAGTTTCAGGTACCTGATATAAATATTGAAATCTTGAAGAGATCTCGATGAGTTATGTCACTACGAGAATGGAACCAGAAAATTGAAAAGTTGTCGACAACGAATTTATAAACAATTTTACATAAAACACTTCTATAGAAGTAAAGAAAGAAATCGAGGATCTTGTATAGAAATCTATCAAGAAGTATAGATATTGAATTTGCCAATATAGAAAAACGTTTTGACCTTCTAAAAGAGAAGTATTTGGACCAACAGTCCAAACACCTAAAGGTGAATGCAAGTGAGGCAAAAATAAGTAGTCGTAATTACGACTTGAACTATGATTTATGAAAAGTTTTAATTAGTTCATGGTGTATGCAATTACTTTGGCAGTTATGAAAAATTTTACACGCGTCTAATTATTTGTGGATTCATATTTATCCTTGAAGGATTTGAAATGCTAGAAGCTTTTGAAAATTTCCGAGAAAATTTATTTAGACATGTCTCATGAATATTTTGGCGCATTTGGTATAATCGCCTTAGTGAATACTAATTGAGAAAATACTATAAGAATGATCATATTTCCTTATGTATTTTATAAAGGAGTTTGGATCAAGATCCATTATGATAATTTTAGAACTCCTAAAGAGCTTCAAATTGGAAACTCATAAAGTACTTTCAATACAAGTACTTGAATCTTGTCATCAAGTTTATCTCGACCTGAAGATCGAGCATTTTTATATATTTTTTGTCTATGAATAGACATAAGCTGAAAGAATCTTAAAGAAGATTCAATATGAATAGAGCATATCTATTGAGTATCCCAATAGTTGTAAGATTGTTGGATGTGAATAAAGATAATTATATCTTTTCTTGGTTTTGAAGCACCATATATTAGTTGGTCAAGCAATATTCATGGATATACAAAGATCATTACATTTAGATCTTCAAACATTCGTTGATGCCTCCTCAAATGTCGTAGAATAATTGTTATGCACGAGGCAAGCCAAAAAATGTGTTTGGCTAAGACCATTGACCCAGCATATCCAAAAGACATGTGGATTTACTTTTACAAGATATGATAAAAGCTACCTTGTGTGAAGATGATGTAAGATGTATATCTCAGTTTGAAAGAGGATACATCATGGAACATATTACTCCAAAGTTTCATCCCTCACGATCTTTAGAAAAGTAATGTTCAAGATTGAACTATGAAGATTCAAAGATCTTCTGTGATGTTTTCATGAGGGGGAGTAAATACGCGTTGCACTCTTTTTCCCTTAACTGAGGTTTTGTCCCAATGGGTTTTCCTGGTAAGGTTTTTAATGAGGCAACATGTTATGCGTATCAAAGATGTGTGTACTCTTTTTCCTTCACTAAAGGAATTTTTTCCCACTAGGTTTTTATCTTAGTAAGGTTTTAACGAGGCATATTATCTTCATAGACATTCAAGGGGGAGTGTTATGAATATTTATCTATGTGGATGTCTATCAAGATTAGAACTTTATCAAAGGAGTTTGATTCATTTATTATTAGGAATATTATCTCTATGAATTAGAGTTTAATGTATTATGTACTTCTTATGCCTTCAATGATTCATTGAAGGCATTGTATACAATTCTATTTTTGAGAATAATGCAAATCTCCCTCTTTCTCTCATCTCTTTGTTCTTCTTGTTCTTCTTTATTTTATTCACAACAGTCTAAACAATTTTTTTCACATATTCACTGTTTTCTTTTAAGAATTGAAATTATCTCTTCGATAAATATTATAATAATATTATAAGAGGATCTTGAGATTGTCGTAACTAATATTGTAAACAAATTATATGTATAAGTTAAGCTATAGACTAACCATTAACTATCAATGCAACAATTATATCGGTTAACGATTAACGGTTACAGCTTAATTTACGCACCCCTTACTATGATTACATTAAACATCTTAACATATAATATCTCATTGTAAGTGCAGTCTGAAATTTCTTACATACACATGATCAAATGTTGAATAACTTTAAGGTGGTCTTTCATTTTCCAACTGAAATGGGAATAATGGTGTTTCAATTTTTTATTGGTTACAAAGACAAGGGAACGAGCATATATTCCTCAAATCTGGATTGGTCGACGTCATATGCTTCAATAATTTTTTCATGTTTTGTCAAATTTACATGATTGTGTCTCAGAAATATCCTATGTGCGTTTCCAATGAAACATAGCTATTAAAAATAGGATTAACTACTGGAATAGTCATTTATGTTTTCTCATAGTACAAAGTTGGTCACCGATTTTGAAAAACGACCCGTAAGGTCACTTACGTTTTCGGAGCGTAAACTTTTGGCCACCCAACCGTTTGTTACTGTTAAACACTGACGGATTGCTGACCTGGCAACGAAAAATAAAGGTAAATTACTGCAATGACCATTAAAGTTTATCTCATGTACATTTTTACTCCCTAATTTTAAAAAATAAACATTATAGTCACTAATAAAAATGTTTCTTTATAATTTCACCCTTAAATTTTTAAAAATTCATTTTTCAACCCTAAAACTTAACAATCAATTAGTACAATAATATTATAAATGCTTAGATGAAAAATAGGTGCCCAAAGTATACCCTTTTTAAACTTAGGTGCCCAAATTGCTCCTATTTAATAACTAAACTTTCAAATTGCTCCTATTTTCACTTTGAATTATTATTTTTTATTATTATAACATGTCATTTTTTTATTATTTTTAAATTAAAAATAATTTTAAAATAAAATTATTTTTATTATTATTAAATTTAAAATATTTTTAAAAAATATTAGTTTTTAAAATAATTTAAGTGTCTAAAGTATTTTTTTGTAAAACTTGGTGCCCAAAGTCTCTATATGTACAATTTTAGGTGCCCGGTTGTTAAATGAGTGTTAAAAAATTTTCAACCAATCGGTGCTTGACATGTGGCATTAATTTTATTTTTTAAAATTTTTAATGGAAAATACTCAGAAATTTCAAATTATTATAAAATCTCAAAATTTTACAAGCTTCACAAAACAATCCTTAAATCCTTAAAACTTCTCAAACTTTCGTCTTCAACTGTTGCCGCTTCCGCCGCCAGTTGTTGTCGCTGACCGCACCCACTTGGTCGCCGTGCCAAGGCGACAATTTTTCCTAACACGACGTCGCCGAAAACGCCCAACGGTGTGCAGATGGACGTCAAACACGAATGTCGATTTCGTGTTTGACGTTTGGCTACATGTCGTTGTGCATTTCTGACGACCCTGTGTTGGGAAAAATGATCGCCTTGGTCTGGCGACCAAATGGGTGCGGTCAGCGACGACAACTGGCGGCGGAAGCAGCGGCAATTGATGGCGGATGTTTGGGAATTTTTAGGGATTTAGAGACTGTTTTGTGAAGCTTGTCAAATTTTGAGATTTTATAATGATTTGAAAGTTCTAAGTATTTTTCCATTAAAAAATAATAAAATTAATGCCATGTGTCAAGTACCGATTGGTTGACATTTTCTCTAACACTCATTTAACAGTCAGACACCTAAAATTGTAACTATGGTAAAATTGGGCACCTATTTTTACAAAAAAAAAATACTTTAAACACCTAAATTATTTTAAGGAGTAATATTTTTAAAAATATATATTTTAAATTTAATAATAATAAAAATATTTTATTTTATTTTAAAAATATTTTTAATTTAACAATAATAAAAAAATGACATGTCATGTTACAATAATAAAAAATATTTTTAAAAATATTTTTATTTTAAAATTCCCCAAGAAATTGATTTGGACCGGGACCCCAACAATGAACTACCCGGACTTGGTTCAAATTTATTTAATATCATCAGAATTATGCTGTCTAACATTTTTCTTTCTCAGAACCCCAAGCTTTTTATAATCCAAGTTATGATTCCTCTTCAAATTGTCCTCATCCAAGTTGATCAGGCTGTCCATTGCCCACTTTTCCCCAACATTTAAGATTCCGTCCATGGGTCCTGGATTTCCCATTGTTTTATTTATTAGAACTAACCCAGATTTGAGCTCCATGAAAATGGTGGAAAGCTTTTGGCTTTTATTCTTTCTCTACATAATGTTGAGATCCAAACCTATATTATAAATTATATACAAATTTTAAATTATCAAGGGACCACTGCTTCTCTCTCGGACTCAGTCCATCTCTATATGGAGGGGACTGGACTGCATTATTTCATCACTCTCTCTTTTTCTCTTTTTTAATTGTTTGTGGCAACATTACCCACCTCGTTATAATATAAATTAAACCAGTGGGGAATGCATACATATTCAAGTGTTGATAAATACAAGATTCAAAAGATTTTGTCTATCTGCGTTGTTTACCGTGCTTCATTTACTTTGCAATTTCCATAAACAAAACAAAATACATCGACCCATGACATTCTCCTTTTTTTTTTCTTCCCTTGAGGATGAAAATGAACTTTTGGAATGGTAAATCCGGATCCACCAGAGCCTTAGATCAATGATTTTGACAGCTTGGTAATTAACATCAGCCATCAGTTAAAAATGATGGAGAAAGCTACAGGATTAACATTCTCCTGCACTATCAATTTTCATCTCTTTGCTTTTTATGCTTTTGGATGAAATCCTCATAATTCTTTTTCCTTCTAGAATAAAATACTGAACAAACAAGGAAAAAGTGGAAATGGGTGAAAACAAACAATTGTGGCCTTTAGGATATAATACCCTGAAAAATCTCCATTCCCATTCAAATATAAAACTAGAGAACAATTTACGAATATACATCACCAATACATCAAATATAAATTGTTATACTTAACTCGACACCAATTCAATATCAATATGTACAAACAACTCAGCCCTAAAGTTAATTTTACCAAAATATAAAGGCTTAACTATAAAATAAGTACTTCAATTATGACCTTCTTTTATAATAGGTGTCTAATGTATTTTTTAACTTTATGTACATAAAATTTTATTTTTGGCTAATACATGTATTTAAAATTTTATTTTTAATTTATTTTAAAATCAATTAAAATACACATTTTGATAAAAAAGAAAACGTAAAATATTTATTTCAGTGAAAAAAAAATTATACGCTTATTATAGAAAAATTTAGTTTTAACTCTTATTTATATTTACTAAATATAAAAGAGTGACAGTTTACCGTGTGACTTGAAAAGGGGTACTAATTTTGATTTGATGGGATGCCAGAATACAACAAACCAAGAAGTTATTGCCGTTGTCCCTATATTAAAAGCTTTCCGATGAGACAATTGCTATCCATCAGTTGAAACAACCTGAAAAATCAGACAAATATCATTGCTTGATAAGTAATTAGAGATGTAAAAAGTTAACCCACTTGTAAAATTGACTGAAATTAACTTGAGTTAAAATTATTTGTGATTTGAGGTAGTAATGATCTAGAATCGATTCGAGTCTGAACTGGTGTTGACCTGAACTCGAGTTAAACCTGGAAATTTTGGATCTGTACCCAACCTGCACCGGACCTGAGAACGACTTGAACCCGAACTCAACCTGATAATGTGATAACCGACCTGATATAAACCCGAACCCGAGATTAACCTGGTAAATAACTGATATTACCCCGACCTGTTATCAACATAGGTTGATAAGAACATGATCTGTAATTGACTCAACCTGCAAATGATCTGACTTGTTATTGAATTGATATGATATTTACCTGACTTGTAATAACTAATAAGTTACAATTGATGAAGTTGTGAGATTATGAATTTATTATAATACAGTGTGACAAAATATATTTTTACTATTTAAGGTACATGGTTAATTATGATCATTAAATTAATATGTTTATTTTTATATTTATAAATTATGTAGTATATAAAAATATTTAAAAATTTTATTAAAAATCTAAAAGTTGCTAACATGATTCCTTATGGTTTATGATTTATGGTTTAATATTAACCGTTTATGATTTAGCTTAGTGTTATTGGTTTATGAGATTAATTCTGATTTATTAGAGTTTATGGTTAGTGTTTAGTTTAGGGCTATTGGTTTATGTGATTAATTTGGATTCTTTTAGGTTTATGGTTTAATATCAAATGATTTATGGTTTAGTATCAATGGTTTATGGTTTATGATGATGATGATGTCCGAATTAAATTAACTTATTAAACTTAGAATCTAATTGAGTTAAATTAAAACCTAAAAGCATAAATCATGGACATAATTAAAAGAATTCTAAAACTAAATGTGGAATTTTAATTAAATTAATCAAAATTGTGACTCAATTGAATTAAATTAAAACTTAAAAGTAAAAATTTGAGACTTAAATAATAAGCATCTAACGTCGAAAGGGCTAAAGAATAATTGCCTATAATGTAAACGATTAGGCGAGTTCTTTCCCTCCCACCCGTTCAATTTAATTATAAAAAGAAAAAGAAAAATGACAATTAGTTAAAAAAAGATGGAGAAAATAGAAAATTTAGGAGGAAAATACACCGCCTATTTTTTAAGTTACAGATTAATTACCTTTTAGGTTATGTTGAGTGGATCAAATGATTGATATAAACCAAGAGGGGTGAATTGGATTTTTAGACTTTTTGGTAGTGGAATTGACAATTAAAAATGGTAGACAAGGGAATTTAGAGTGGTTCAAGTTCCAATCGAACTCTACATCCACTACCTTAGCTTCACTAAGGATTTTCAACAATTCCACTAATTGCTCTTCCCCTTTTCTAGGCTAAGGAGGTAACCGTTACAATGTCGGTCAAATTTTCTACCCAAAATTTGACCCAATCCTCACACAAGAATAACAAAGAAGTTGTTGGCTAAAACAAGTATCTCTCAATACACAAAGTAGCCCAATTACAAGCACTCAACCCAATTGAAAGGATAAGAATAAAAATTACAATTGGGGTTACAAGACAATAATGGGATTTAGGCACAAATGCTTGAATTTGATGTTTGGATGTTTGCTTTTGGATCAATAGTTGTTGCTGAAGCTTTTAGAGGCCCCTTTTATATCTTCTCATTGAATTCCAGCCCTTGTGGTTGTTTCATTCATCAATAGAGCCGTTGGGGATGTTATCTTCCCTCCATAAATGCAGTCTACAACCACCCGTTTCGAAACGCCCGATCCTGTTTCAAAACAGACCAAAAAAGAAAGAGCCGTTGGGGTGCATTAAAGAGCCCGTACCGAAACAGTTACGATCGTTTCGATACGCTAAGAGCCGTTTCGAAACACGTTTCAGAACATTTAGCCACTGTCAAGGCTCGTATCAAAACGGACTGAAGGTGTTTCGATACGCCTTAACGATCAGTATAAAATTAGTTAAAATCAATTAAAAACTTCAACGGTCATATTTTTTAAATCTGGCTTGAATGCCGTTTCAAAACGTTTGAGGTCGTTTCGATACTATCGTATCGAAACGGGTCAAACCGTCTCGATGTTTTTAAGCCGTTTCGAAACTCGTTTCGAAATAAGGGTTCACAGTTTTAAAACCGTTTCGATACACGTTTCGAAACACATGTTCACAGTTTCAAAAGTGTTCCGGAACGCTTAAGACCGTTCTGAAACGGTGACTCGAAAATTACTGTTTTAGCTTCAAGAACACTTAGAAAAGTTTTGACAAATTAAGTTTTTAACTTAGGCATTTTCCTTTAAACATATAGAGAGGTTTGAGGACTTAAAAATTCGTTTTCTCATTTTCAATTTAGTCCTTAAATTCTTTAGTTATATCAAAATCAATTTATCGGTTTCACAATCTCCCCCTTTTTGATAGAACAAAATCAAAGTTAGAATTTTTAAGAGTTTTGAAAATCTTGAATACATTCTAACTCCCCCTCAATTTAAGATGAGTTTTAAAATTTTAAAAAGATTTAAATCCAAGTTTTAAAACTTAAAAACACTTGAAACACTAAAAACGAATTTTGGCTCTTAGATTACTTCTCCCCTTTTTTGTTAGATCAAAAATAATAAACAAGGCTCAAAGAGAAGAAACAAGGTTAAAAGCAATAAGCAATAAGCAGCATAATATAAATTCATAGATTTCAAATATCCAAAACATAAATCTTAAACAATAAAGTTCAAAGCTTAATCCCAAACAAGGTAACCAAAGCATAGGTTCATAAAACATATAGGAAATAAAGATGCAAACTTAGTCCTAATATGATAAGCTAATATGATATGCCATGAAAGTCTTAAGCCTCGCCGTCGTCACCATCACCATCCAAGGAATCATCATCGATCCTAGCTTGAGAGAGACAAAAATCCATCCATTGACCATAAAAAGTGGATAATGACATGTCCATGGATTGATGTTGATTCTCAAAGGAGGTGAGTCTATTCTCTACGGATTGCAAGCGAGTATTTATAGTACCAAGACCCGCTTCCATTGTGTTAAATCGGTCGGTGAAAAAAGCTATGAGAGCTTTATTGTTGGCAACCAGAGTTTGTAGTTGAGGTTCGACTTGAGGTGGAGGTGCATCCCTATCAACTCGTTCCCATTGGCCATTGTTGATGTAACAAAATCCGACCTTGTGGAGAGAAGCTTCACCTATCTTTTGCTTGCGGGGTTCCGGAGAGTCATAAGTGCAATCAAGTTTGAGCACGCCAAAGATATGACTTAGAACAGTCCCATATGTGAAGGATTTGAGAGCATCGGTCTCATGAAGTTTCACATTGTTCACCATCTCGGCAAACATAATCTTAACGAGATTTGGGTGCTCTCCACGATGAAAACATTCAAGCCAAAAATAATCTACTTGACGGACGTGAGAGAATTTACCTCCGGAGGGGCGAATAAACCACGAGATCATCAAGTGGAGGAACCTATCGTGAGCATCCAAGGCAAGCACTGAACCGGTGTGAGAACCAAAATGAGTCTCATCCTCGATTCCTTCGTTCTTAAGACCAAAGGTAGCCTTTAAATAAGGGATGTCGATGACAATCTTCTTCCCCAAGATAAGATACTCAATGCCAACAACTTCGGAGTTGTCTTCATTGTTAATAAGTTGGGCATTCGAGTAGAAGATAAGAACCATGTGCTTGTAGCAAATATCCGGGATACTCAAGAAATTAAGGAAGCCCCATTCTTGTAAACGGTGGAGATAACGGAAGAGAAAGCGCTTGGAGTCAAGAAACGAGATGTCAACAACATGCTCACGACGAACGACAATCTCCTTGACATATGTGAAACGCTCTTTCATCGCGGTAATTCTGAGACTCTTAAGAAAAAGTTGAGTAAGGTTGAGACAGATAGCGGCTGGGTTTGAAGCTTCACCCGATTGAGGTGCCTTACGTTTCTTGTTAGCGGGATCCATTGGAAAAACCTAAAAACATAAAGCAAGCGATTTTTAACAAAAAATTAAGTGTATGCATGAAAATCCTTAATTCAATCCATTGGCAAATCCCACTTAGGTTTTAATTTTTTTAAAGAACATAGATACAAACAATTTTTTTAAGAGAAAACAATTTAAAAAAAGAAAAAAAACGAATAAAAAGAATATATTCGAATAAAAAATTTTAAGATTTTGAAAATTTTTACAAGATTTGAGAATCCCAAGTAGTAAAACACATAATCTATACAAAATTAAAATTTTCTAACCTAGGATTCGAATAAAAATTAAAGGAAAAAAAGATGAAATATATACCTTAGATTGGGATTTTGGATGAATAGATGAAAAAACTTGCACAAGATTGTTGATGCTTGCTTAGACTTGAGTTTTTGCGTAAAAGCCTCAAGATTTGGTGAAAAACAATGAGGTTTAGAGGGTTTTTATAGGAAAAATCGATCTAAAGTTTTTAGGGTTTTGAAGGAATTTTAATTAAAGTGAAAGTTTAACTTTAAAAGGCCTCTTTAAAGCTGTCCGCAAACCCGTTTCGGAACAGGTTTCGACCGTTCCGAAACACGGGCACCAGACATTGACTGTCGTTTCAAGTCCACCTGATCATTCCGATACTACTTTGACCGTATCGAATCCCACATTGACTCGTATCGAAACACGTTTCGATACACCCCTTGGCAGTAGCAAAAACGTTTCGAAACCCTTGGAAGGCGTTTCGAAACACCCATCTCTCAGATGGATTTTTAAGGCACCCGTATCGAAACAGTTGGACCCGTTTCGATACACCTGGGCCTGGAAGTGCAGATGAGGCTCTAAAATTGCAGAAAAAATGAATTTTATGAAGTCCTAATTTGCATGAAGGACATGAATGAGCAGGAATAACATGTATAAACAAAAACATACTCCCCCTAACTATTAGCATGGATGGAATTCAGAGTTAAAACATAAACATGACATTTTCAAGAGATCAAGCAATTTAAACACAAAAAGGGTCCTAAAAGGTCAAGATAGGCTAGTTAGACCTAACTCTTTCCTAAGGGACCAAAATTGCTCTTTATCTAAAGGCTTTGTAAATATGTCCGCTAGTTGGTTTAAGGTGTCAACATACTCTATAACAACATCTTCCTTAAGGACATGATCTCTAGTGAAATGATGTCTTATTTCTATATGTTTGATTCTAGAGTGTTGGATGTGATTTTTTGTCAAACATATGGCACTAGTGTTATCACACTTAAGGGGTATGATTTCAACTTTAATACCATAATCTAAGAGTTGTTGCTTCATCCAAAGGACTTGAGCACAACAACTTCCTAAGGATATGTACTCGGCTTCGGTGGTAGATAAGGCTACACTATTTTGTTTCTTAGAGAACCAAGATATGAGCATACTACCTAAGAATTGGCATGTTCCCGAAGTACTCTTCCTATCAATTTTACATCCCCCATAATTCGCATCCGAATAAGCATGAAGGTTGAAGGTTGAGTCTCTAGGGTACCAAAGACCTAAACAAGGGGTATCTCTAAGGTACCTAAAGATTCACTTAACGGCTATAAGGTGAGACTCTCTAGGACTAGCTTGAAACCTAGCACACAAGCAAACACTAAACAAGATATCTGGTCTACTTGCGGTAAGGTAAAGCAATGATCCAATCATAGAACGATAAAGCTTAGAGTCAACACACTTAACTCCTCCATCTTTGTCAAGCTTTGTAGATGAGCTCATAGGTGTGGCTTGAGGCTTTGCATTCTCCAAGCCAAACTTCTTGAGCATATCCTTGATGTACTTTGCTTGATTGATGAAGGTGCCATCCTTCCTTTGCTTGATTTGGAGTCCCAAAAAGAATGAGAGCTCCCACATCATGCTCATCTCGAATTCACCTTGCATTAACTTATCAAACTCTTTGCAATGACATTCATTAGTAGATCCAAAATTAATATCACCAACATAAATTTGTACTACTAAGATGTCATTTTTATGAAAAGTGTAGTGTCCACCTTACCTTTTTCAAAACCTTTTTCAATCAAAAAGTTTGAAAGTCTCTCATACCAAGCTCTAGGAGCTTGTTTTAAACCATAAAGAGCTTTAGTAAGTTTGAAAACATGATTTGGAAATTTTGAGTCTTCAAAACCCGGTGGTTGTTCCACATACACTTCCTCATTTATAAAACCATTTAAAATGCGCTTTTAACACCCATTTGAAAAAGCTTGAAATCATGATAGCATGCATATGCAAGCAACATCCTAATGGCCTCCATTCTAGCTACGGGAGCATAGGTTTCATCAAAATCAATTCCCTCTTCTTGAGTGTAACCTTGTGCTACTAATCTAGCTTCATTTCTCACAATGTTACCACTCTCATCTAGTTTGTTCCTAAAGACCCATTTAGTTCCTATAGTAGATTGATTACTAGGCCTATAAACTAATGTCCAAACAATACTTCTCTCAAATTGATTTAATTCCTCTTGCATGGCCAACATCCAAAAATCATCTAATAATGCTTCTTTGATATTTTTAGGCTCTATGCATGAGATAAATGCAACATGGTTCATAAGTTTAAGAGAAGATCTAGTGGTTACCCCCTTGGATGGATCACCCAAGATTTCACCATCTTTGACATAGTTGAACTCCCTTGGGTAGCTCACTTTCTTTTCCTCAAGAGCCAAGTCCTTCAAGGCTTCGAGAGGTGGATCTTGTGTGTCCTCTTCTTTTGTTGGAATCTCATCCTCCTTTGAAGTTTGTCCTCCATCAAAAGCATTAATGATTCCTACATCATCATCATCACAAGAATCCTTCCTTGGAAGGAGGTTATCATCGAATACAACATGTATAGATTCTTTTACTACTAAAGTTCTCTTGTTAAATACACGATAGGCTTTAGAGTTTAAGGAATATCCTATGAAAATAGCTTCATCACTTTTTGCATCAAATTTACCTAAGTTGTCTTTTCCATTATTTAAAACAAAATACTTGCAACCAAATGGATGAAAATAGCTAATGTTAGGCTTTTTAGATTTTAAAATCTCATATGGTGTTTTCTTTAAAATTGGCCTAATCATTACTCGATTTACAATGTAGCAAGCGGTGTTTGTGGCATCCGCCCAAAAATATTTAGGCAAATTGTTTTCACAAAGCATGGTTCTAGCCATTTCTTGTAAAGTTCTATTTTTCCTCTCAACTACCCCATTTTGTTGAGGAGTTTGAGGAGCCGAAAAATTGTGGCTAATACCATTTTCATTTAAAAACTCTTCAAACCCTAAATTTTGAAATTCGGTTCCATGATCACTTCTAATATGAGAAATTCTAAGTTCAAGATCATTTTGGGTTAATTTAGAAAATGTGATGAATTTTTCTAAAGCTTCATCTTTAGTACTTAAAAATAGAACCCAAGTAAATCTAGAAAAATCATCAACTAGTACAAATGCATAAGATTTACCACCCAAGCTCATAGTCCTAATAGGCCCAAATAAATCCATATGGATAAGTTGTAAACACCTACTTGTAGAAACATCATTAATGGATTTAAAGGATGACTTATGTTGTTTACCCTTAGAGCATGCATCACAAATTTTATCATTTGAGAACTTAATTTTGGGTAAACCTCTAACTAGATCTAGGGAAACTAATTTTTCTAAAACATTAATGCTAGCATGTCCTAGTTTTCTATGTCATACCCATGCATCATTTTCATTTTGAGCTACTAAACATGCATAGGATGTATGTATGTCATCTAAATGCACCATGTAAATGTTACATATGCGATGACCTATGAGCATAATATTAATTGATTTAATGTCAACAATTTTGCACCCATTTTTATCAAATAAGACATTAAATTCTTTATCACATAATTGGCTTATGCTCAACAAATTATGTTTAAGACCATCGACATACAAGACATTTTCAATAAGAATGGTAATGTGATTACCTATGGAGCCAATACCTTTAATGTGGCCTTTAGAGTTGTCACCAAATGTCACCACTCCTCTACTTTTTGGCTTTAAGTCCATGAATCTACTCTTGTCTCCGGTCATATGCCTCGAGCATCCACTATCAAGGTACCATGAGTTTGACTTTGTGCTTTGGCCTTGTAGCAATGCTCCCCCTACAAACAAAGATATTAAACTTTTGTTTTTGGTACCCAAATCATTTAGAGGTCCACGAGTGTTAGCTCCTAATAACTTGGTTCCCTTAGGAATCTAAGATGACATAGCAACAATTTTATTAGATTTTATAAGTTCCTTAGGAACTCATACACTTCTAATCCTTCTAGTTCTACTATGTCTAGGAAAGCTACTTTGTTTGTAGTTATTAGTCTTTTTCCTAGGTTGGTTTGTTTTAGATGATTCACCTTTTTCATGCTTCACATTACCAACATTTTTTAAAGACTCTTTGAGCTTGTTAAGCTCATCTAACACCTTTTGGTGTTCACTATTGCATTGAGAAAGAAGATTATTTAGGTCAACATTTTCATCTTGGAAGAATTTAAGTTCATCTTTCAAACCTAAAATCTTTTTCTCAAATTTTAAGTTAGCTTGAGAGAGTGAGTCATTTTTATCATTTAATTCCGAAATAATTTTCTTATTCCTAATGACCGGCTCTTTGTATTTCTCAACTAACTCATCATAAACCTCTTGCAACTCATCATATGCATCATTTAATTCATCAAATGTAAAGTCAAAAGATGATGAGTTAGAGGTTACCATGGAGGAATCCTCCTCAAGTGCCATGAGGCAAAGGTTGGCCACTTCTTGTTCGTCATCCTCGGATGACTCCTCATCACTACAAGTAGCAAGCTTGGCTTTGAGCTTCTTCTTCTTATCAAAGCCCTTCTTCTTGAGTTGAAGACACTCCGAACGAATGTGATCGGGCTTTTTGCACTCGAAGCAAATGATTTGATCCCTCTCTTCTTCTTTGTTTTTACCCTTGAAGTCCATCTTTCCTTGAATCTTCCTTCCTCGGTTGGACCTCATGAATCGTGAGAATCTTTTGTCTATCATAGTCAATTCTTCTAAATCCTCCTCCTCACTAGAAGTGCTCTCCTCAAGTAGTGAAGCTTTGAGAGCCACTCTCATTTTCTTCTTCTTTTCTACCTCTAGCTTCTACACTCTTTTCTCTTCCTTCTTCTTTTCTTCTTCCCTTCCTTGCTTCATAATTTCATGAGTAAGGAGAGAACCCACTAGCTCATCAAGTTTTAGAGTCTTCAAGTTTTTAGCCTCGATGATGGCGGTTCTCTTCCCATCCCAAGATTCGAGAAGTGAGTAGAGTAGCTTCCGGATAAGTTTGTCTTCCGGGATAGTCTCTCCAAAGCCCTTAAGCCCATTGACGATGGTTGAGAAGCGATCGAACATCTTGGACACCGTTTCGTCGGGCTCCATCTTGAAATTCTCATAACTAAGATTAAGAATTCCAATCTTGGTCTCCTTCACATCATTGGTTCCTTCATAGGTGGTCTCTAGAGTATCCCACACTTCCTTGACACTTTCAATGGAGGAGACTTTGGAGTAGATGTCGGGACCGAAAGAACAAAAGAGCATGTGAAGAGCTTTGTCATTTATTTGGATCTTCTTCCTCTCATCTTCACTCATCTCGATCTTCTTCTTTATAACCAACTTTCCTTCATCATCTCTCTTCAATGGAATGTAGGAACCATCTTCAATGACATCCCAAACTAAGTAATCATTGGACTTGATGAAGAGGCGCATCCGGTTCTTCCAAAATGGATAGTTGTCACCATTGAAGAATGACAGTTTTGTAGTGGATTGAGACTTGTACATGCTAGATCCGGAGGTAGATGCCATGACTTGATTTTTGGATGATCACACTCTTCCTAGGAACTCCTCTTGTGGTTGTTAATCCTTCAAAGAGGTAAGCTATGATACCAATTGTTGAGTGGATCGAATGATTGATATAAACCAAGAGGGGGGTGAATTGGGTTTTTAGACTTTTTGGTAGTGGAATTGACAATTAAAAATGGTAGACAAGGGAATTTAGAGTGGTTCAAGTTCCAACCGAACTCTACATCCACTATCTTAGCTTCACTAAGGATTTTCAACAATTCCACTAATTGATCTTCCCCTTTTCTAGGCTAAGGAGGTTACCGTTACAATGTCGGTCAAATTTTCTACCCAAAATTTGACCCAATCCTCACATAAGAATAACAAAGAAGTTGTTGGCTAAAACAAGTATCTCTCAGTACACAAAAGTAGCCCAATTACAAGCACTCAACCCAATTGAAAGGATAAGAATGCAAATTACAATTGGGGTTACAAGACAATAATGAGATTTACGCACAAATGCTTGAATTTGATGTTTGGATGTTTGCTTTTGGATCAATAGTTGTTGTTGAAGCTTTTAGAGGTCCCTTTTATTCCTTCTCATTGAATTCTAGCCGTTGTGGTTGTTGCATTCATCAATAGAGCCGTTGGGGATGTTATCTTCCCTCCATAAATGCAGTCTACAACCACCCGTTTCGAAACGCCCGATCCTGTTTCAAAACAGACCAAAAAAGAAAGAGCCGTTGGGGTGCATTAAAGAGCCCGTACCGAAACAGTTACGATCGTTTCGATACGCTAAGAGCCGTTTCGAAACACGTTTCAGAACATTTAGCCACTGTCAAGGCTCGTATCAAAACGGACTGAAGGTGTTTCGATACGCCTTAACGATCAGTATAAAATTAGTTAAAATCAATTAAAAACTTCAACGGTCATATTTTTTAAATCTGGCTTGAATGCCGTTTCAAAACGTTTGAGGTTGTTTTGATACTACCGTATCGAAAAGGGTCAAACCGTCTCGATGTTCTTAAGTCGTTTCGAAACTCGTTTCGAAATAAGGGTTCACAGTTTCAAAACCGTTTCGACACACGTTTCGAAACACATGTTCACAGTTTCAAAAGTGTTCCGAAACGCTTAAGACCGTTCTGAAACGGTGACTCGAAAATCATTGTTTTGGCTTCAAGAACACTTAGAAAAGTTTTGACAAATTAAGTTATTAACTTAGGCATTTTCCTTTAAACATATAGAGAGGTTTGAGGACTTAAAAATTCGTTTTCTCATTTTCAATTTAGTCCTTTAATTCTTTAGTTATATCAAAATCAATTTATCGGTTTCACAGTTATGTTGTGTTAAAATGTTACATTTTAGTCTTAATATTCACTTTTAAGTTTTAGTTTAATTCAATTTAGTCACAAGTATCCACACGGATTGGACTTTGAATATAGAAATCCCATCCTCATGGTGATATTTAGTCCCTAAAACTTTACTTTCAGTCAAAATTGACCCCTATTTATTTTTAATTTTTGCAATTTAGTTTAATAATTTTAATATGATGTCATTTTTGTTCATTTTAGTTCCTAAGATTTAAATTTTAGCTGAAATTGTCCCCTATTTATTTCTATGATGAAATTGTATGGTAAAATTATGAAATTGGTCACTGGACTCTCAAATTTCTTCACTTTCAAATTGTCAAATTTGTCCCTAATTTCGGTTTTATGTTATATTTTATGGTAAAACTATGAAATTGGTCCCTAATTTTTGGTTTATGGCTTAGGGTTTAGGCCTTAGCGTTAATGGTTTAGGTTTTATGTGTAGTTTAGGATTATTGGTTCATGAGAATAACTTCTTTGGCTAACGATTTATGGTTTAAGATTTAGTGTTTAGTATTGTAAAACTTATGTTTGATTTTGATATAACAAATTGTTTTAAGGACTTATTTGCAAAGTAAATAAATTTTTAAGTACTTTAAAGTCTCACAATTGACAAGTAATTTTAAGCCCAAATTATTTTCCAAAGTCAAAACTTAAACCCTATAAAATTTTCTAAGTGTTTTTAAGCCAAACTTTACAAAAACGTACATGCGTTTTGATAGACCTAAGGGTGTTTCGATACAAACAAAACTTCATTTGGCTACTAGAAGAAACCGTTTTGATACGGCTTATGCTGTTTCGATACAACCTTCTTTTGCGCTTAAGAATTTTAGGCATCTCTTATCGATACAACCTAACTATTTCGATACGGTCTGAAAGATTTGTAAAATCATAGCATTTATTATTTTCGATCGTTACTTGTTAGTTATTGGGAATGAGCAGCTTTTAAAAAATAGTTGACCCGTATCGGTACGCCTTAGGGCCGTTTCGATAAGAAAATTGACAATAGCTCAAGTGAAAAAATTGCATCGGTACGACCAAAGCCGTTTCGATACGACCCCTTATAGTGTTTCGATACGCGTTCCCGCGTTTCGATGCACCCCTCTTTATTACCTGCAACGACTCTTTCTGTTTTAAGACATGGATCGATACAGGCCTTTGTGTTTCGATACGGGCATGTGCAAAAGTGCATTTATGGTGGGAAATAAAGGCTCCAACGCCTCTATTGATGACCTCAACCACCCAAACGGCTAGAAATCAATGCAAGGGTATAAAAGCAAGCCTCCAAAGCTTCAACAACAATTATTGAACCTACTTGCAACATCCAAGCTATAATCCAAACTTTTGTGCCTCTTAAAAACTATATCTTGTACCCAACTTGTTGTAATCATTTTGGTAATCATTAGTTCAAGTTTGGGAGAGTGTTTGATTGTAATTGGGAAAAAAATTCAGTCTTGTGAGAGATATTTTCATTTGCCAAATTCTTCTTTGTAAAAAAAGAGTCTTTTGGGTCAATCTTTAGGTAGAAAGATTGACCAATTGTAAATGTTACCTCCTAAGCCTATAAAAGGGGAAGAACATCTAGTGAAAGTTGTTGAAAATCCTTAGTGGGAGCTAAGGCAGTGGATGTAAAGCTTGTTAGAAGCTTGAACCACTATAAATTGTCTTGTCCTTCATTTTTCAATTTCCCTTTTGCTCGCTCAAATTTTAAATAGCCAATTCACCCCCTCTTGGCTAAATCACATTAAATTGATCCACTCAACAAGTATTAATGGTTTAGGGTTTATGATGTAGTTTAGGATTATTGGTTTATAAGATTAATTTGTATAGTTTAAGGTTTAGGGTTTGCCTTAGTGTATGAGATTATTTTCAAGTGTTATAGGATTGTAAGATTTAGGGGTTGAGGTTTGGGGTGTAGGGGTAAATGTGTTAAGTTGAGTGTTTGAGGTTATAGGATTAGTTTAGAGATTTGGGTTTTATTTCTGTTCATATTAGTCCATAATTTTTTAACCGAATTGACCCAATATATTTCAAATCTTTTTAACATAGATCAATATTTTAATTATGATGATATTTTTGTTCATTCTACTCCCTCAAACTTTATTTTTAGCCAAAATTGACTTATATATATTTCTATTTTTGTTAATTTAATTGAATAATATTTTTGTTTATTATAGTCCATACAATTTAATTTTTAGTCAAAGTTACCCCATATTGATTTATATTTTTACAAATTTAGTCTAATTTATTCTACTCTCTAAATTTTAAATTTTAGTCCTAACTAAGACTTTTTTTTTTGTAATTTAGTCATTTAAAAAACAACAACAACAATCATTTTTTAAGGGATTTGGGCGGCCAAATCCCATTCCCAAGGCAAGGAATGGTCAACTGTCACTATTAACCAACCAATCGAAATTCAATTCCCATATTTTTTTATTAGGATCCAATTCCTATCTTTCAAGTTTCAATTTCAAATGAATTTGATTAATTGAGTAAACAATTAAGTTAACAAATAGAGGGAAAAATCCCACCCATTAAGGGGTTATTTGCACTTTAGGTTATTACTAGTTTAGGAATTTTACACTTAGGTCTTTTTTTATTCTTTAGTTTTAATTTGATTAATTTTAGTCTCAATTTTAGTTTAGTTTCCTTAAACCTTTACGTTTAGGTTCTTTTTAAATTAGATCGTTGTAACCCCCTCGTCCCGGTCTGGCCGGATGACCGGTCCGAGTGAGCTACACGGGGAAAACCGAGTGAAAACCCCTTGAGGATTCCCCCTCGGTTAGCAACCCTATTTTTTTTCATTTTAAATCTTGTCTAGATGAGTACTTAATCCTATGTGATCATACAGCGGAACAACATTCACGAGGCTAACAAACGAACTCAGCCCAACATCTTACAGCCCAATTTTAAGCTTTAACTACAGGCGGTATCGATACCCTTAAGGGGTGTATCGATACCCCCTTGACTAGGTCAACTGGTCAAAGTCAACCCGTAGAGACCGTATCGATACACCCAAGGAGTGTATCGATACCCTCCCCAACGGTTGACTTCCCACGGTCAACGCTAAGATGACGGTATCGATACACCAGAGGCCGGTATCGATACCGAAATGGACAGTAGCTCCAGTGACCGAAATGGTATCGATACACCCCTCAAGTGTATCGATACACGAGGCCTGAAACAAGAAGGTGGTATCGATACTGTACCAACCGTATCGATACCCCTGCACTGCAAAACCTCCCAAACTCAGCAAAACGATCAAGACTCAAATCTAAATGCAATTTAAGACTTCCCTTGCCCCAACCAAACATTCACACAACATTTACATACCACTATATAGCCATACAAGCACCCAACATGTATAAACATTAAGGAAATCATGCAATTGATCAAAGATGACATTTAAGCATTCAAAGAAGGCAAACAAGAAATTAAGGTCTCATGCTTCTACATACATACACTTAGACATTCTCACAAGGCACATGACCAACACACAAGGTAAGCAATTTAGACATGGTTTACAAATCCATTAATATAAGGCATTAACACATAAAACCAACGCAACGGAGTCTAGATACAAGCTCCTAAGACACGTAGCATTTCCCATTGCTAAACTACTACATTATTTAATAAACCATACTTGAGCAAACTACTACACGCTTGGACGCCCTTTTCTTGCTCCTTGCTAACTCCAAGCTAAAGATCTGCATTGTCGGAAAAAGAAGAGCGTAAGCATAAAGCTTAGTGAGCGGAGCTCAAAAACATAACTACGACAATGCAGGGTTCAAAGCTTTCTTTAAAATAAAGGCCAACACAAAGATCCATTCAACTACCTAATCCTCTTGCTAACATGCAAGTTCAACCACAATTCAACAATATAGACATTTAACATGGCATTACACTTCATGGTATGCATGAAGACATAATCCTAGATTAAAGCAAGACCATAAAAGAGAATGATATAGTGAGATACAACATGAGCACACATGGTATGCACAAGCATAACCAAAACACACACGGTGGGACTACACATCACCGTTTCGACTAGTAGTTTTCCAATGGGACTACACATCAAAGTACTCTTCTACTAGTCACTACCGGCGGGACTACACATCACCGGAGTCTTACACCACTCGCTACCGGCGGGACTACACATCACCGGAGCAACGACAACCATCACGTGAGGTTCGACACCAACCATGCAACACAACATACAATCACAATCATGCGACATGTACTCACTATATCATGCACAACCAAAACAAGTTGCAAACAATATCCACAATTAGGCATCTCTTTCTACTTACAATCTTACCAATCGCAATGGTCTTACACACCATTTCCGTGCACAACCTGCACCAACTTACACACATCTTACAAGGTATAACAACGTCACCCTTATTACTATCATGCATCATTAACGATATATCATTAAGCAACATGCTTCTACTCAAAGTATTGGAATTTCATGTATAGCAAAATATCATTTTCAAGCAACGAAAAACAATGATAAAAGGGGAAATTTAAAGAGGCATTTCACATCAACTTACTCTTTGAGTTTAAATCACTTTCAAGGCCAAATCTAAACCACTTTCAAAATCACCTTTGAACCAAAACGATTCTTGAAAACCATTTCCACATCTACGTACTTGAACCAACCTTAGAAAACAAATCAAAACATTAACCACTCACCTTTCTTCCATAAGCAAGCCAAGCAAAGCCGACTCAAGCCTCCTCACTTCCGGATTCGATCCCCAAGCTTTACCATCGCAAATCCTTGCTTCTAGTCGCCCCAACACAGGTAAATTAACCTCAAATCAGTCCACAAACAATGTAACAAACCCGGAATACAATTCAAACATCTAACACATGTTTTTCGAGCCAAGAACAACCCCAAAAAGCCATTCCCGAGCAGCCCCTTTGCACAGTCCAAAACTGATGATTCCAACTCTTTCAACACACCTAATAGCTTCCAAAACAACCCCCTAACTATCATACAACCATCAGCCCTCAGTTTCTAACATAGAACAGCCCTAAAACTCACTTCTAAACCCTCCTAAAACCCCATTAAAACCCAAATTCGGGAAACTTAACAAAACCCTTTAAAAATCATATATGTTGAACCATTGGGTTCATAAACTTCATATCTATCACTATCAAATCAAAACTTTAAGTTAAACACAATAAAGCTACCATTTTTATTCAAATCTCCCAAAAATCTAAATTCTAAAACATGGATGAAAATGAAGACTACTTGTACTTTTGAAAAGAGGAATGTGAGAGCAAGTCGAAAACGTGTTTACCTTTCAAAACCGAGCCAAAACGATGGAGAAAGGAGGTGGGATAGCCACTTGGAGAAAAACCTCTCCTTTGTCGTGAGAAAGGAAATGGGGAGGGAGGAAGATGACATCTTTTGTGTTTTAAATCAAAAGTGGGGGGTTTTTAATTTAGAAGTCCAAATATTTACACAAATGCCATTAATGAATGGCTAAGGCTATCATCCCCCAAAGTCCATGGATTTTGGACCCAAGGGATAGGCCCGACATAGTCTCGAATATTTTGAAATCCCGAGGCCCGTAAAAATATTTTATTATTTAAATTGCAAAACCGAACCCGAAATAATATTAAAACATTATTTTCACCCGACCCCTAAACCCGGGTGTTACAATCGTCCTTCATAAAATTATTTAATAATTAAACATTTTAAAGGCCCAACTTATTTCGGTTGTACCCAACGGCCGATGGTGACTCAAAACGTTTGACGGGCTTTTGAAGGCCCAATTTATTTCGGCCCGAAAAAAAGATTTAGGGTTTGAGGTTTGGACTTTAGGGTTTATGGGAATATATGTTTCAAGTTGAGTGATTTGGGTTATAGTATTTGTTTAGGGATTAGGGGATTCGAGGGTTAGGCTTGCATTTTAATTTGTGTAATTTAGTCTAATATTTTTAATTTTTATAATTCAGTCTATTAAAGTAAAGAATAAGATGGACTCGGTTTCAATTATAACCTACATTGAGACTTGATTGAATTAAATTAAAACTTAAAAGTAAAAATTTAAGACTTAAATGAAAACCTTTTAAAATTATATGGACTAAAACTTGAATTTTCCCTAACCTAAAACATTAGGCAGGCTTTTTCCCTCCAAATTGGTAATTTTCAAGCCAAAAGTGTAATTTACCAATTTAATTTTAAATTTGAAATTAAATAATTAATTTTTTGCCGCCCACATTTTAGTTTTTAGGTTATAGATTAATTACCCTTTAAACCCTTATCCATTTAAAAGTTTTCTTTTTAGTCCTAATTTAAGTTTTAGTTTATTAAATTTATTATTTAGTCACAATTATTCTTTATCCGACACCCTAAGGGAATTAAGGGATATTTCAATTCATATTAATCCCTAAAAAATATTTTTATCTGAAATTTACCCACACAATTTATCATACCATGAGTATATTTGTATTTTGTACGCGTAACAATAAGTACTAATTAGTAATTACCCGACTTGAAGCTCAACCGAACCCGATATTACCCGATCTGAATTTTATCCGTCAACAATGTGACTTGACCTAAATGTGGCCCGACTTGAATTGGATCCGAACCTGAATTAACCTGCTAATTAACTGATTCGGACTTGAACCATTTTGGCCTGAACTGAGACTTACCCGACCTGAAATTTAGCTGACCCGAACCCGAACTCAACCTGATTTGAAATCAATCTGAAAATGACCCGAATCTGAGTCGACCCGGACCCGACCTGATCCGAGTTGAACCATTAAATTGACATGACATAATCTGTATCCGACTTAACTTGACCTGACATGACCTGACCTGAAACCTGAACGATTACCTAATTTCACATACTTACTTTAAGTAATATGTACAATTTTGGGCGTGTCTAAATAACGTCAGACTAATTTAAAGTTAAAAATGATAAGTTTCGAAAATTATAAATCAAACTTAAAATATAATACTTTTTAATAATACTGTATGTTGATTTTTTAACAAATTTCAAAATTTATTTTTTTTAAAAAATTGTTTAGGTTAGTGGAAAAAGAAAATTGTTTGACAGCCAACCCGTATCTAGAAAATGAGGAAGATTACCGAAGGAGCAATATACATGTTCAAACATTTTTTCACTTGCATAGAGCAAACCCCATTAATGAGAATTTTGCCTGAATAATGCAGTGGGGAAAATATTTTGTGAAGTGAGATAGACGAAATTTCATTAAAAAGATAATTTTTACAATAGAGGTAAAACCCGTCGATATTTCATAAAATTGTCAGAAAATTCTGAAGACCTTAAACGAAAACTTTTTAATTAGGCTTAAACGTCAGATAGGTGCCCAAACTATACCTTTTTTTTCAGTTAGGTGCCTAACGTTTGTTTCGGACCACTTTGGTGCCTAACGTTTCATTCCGTAACCCATTTAAGGTTTTAGCCGTGATGGACGTTAAAATTTTTCGTTAAAGGACACGTGGCATGTTTTTAAATTTTCTGATATTAAAAATAATAAAAAATAAATTAAATTAATTAAAAATAAAAATAACTTGGGTTAAATTACCTTAAACCCCCCATCTTCTTCCCCCATCAAATGCATTACTGGGTTCGAGCTTCTGCTTCTGATTTCTCCGGATCTCTTCCCCAGCCTCGAAGGTAAAGCTAAATACATGTGTTTGCAATTATTTTACGTTATAGAAGATTTTTCCGACTAATTTTGCATGGTTTCTCAGTGGTCATACCGTTGTTCCTATCGGAAAATCTAAGATCGTTGTGTTTGGTGGCCTTCACGACAAGAAATTCCTTAACGACATCGCTGTTTATGACACTGGTACTTTGGGTTTATTCTTCCTTTTATTTTTCATTCTTAGTTATTGGAATTGTTCTTTGGTATATGGTGAAAGTTCATTTTTTTTATTTCTTCACGGTTGCTCTGTGTTTTCATTGTTTCGTTCATCTGGATTGTAACCCTAATTTTGATTGAGGCGTGAGAAAATGCATTGGTTAAGCTCATTTTTTAAGAACCTATAATCAAATTTATGTGATTTCATACTTCCTTTTTTAACCGATGAAGCCGATACCTATTTGCATTCAATACCGTGCTGAAATAATTGATTTATGTTTAGTTTTTGAATTGAGTAAAGTGCTTTGATTCTTATAAATTGATGCAACTATTCTGCTAATGTTGTCAATCGGAAATTTCATCAGTAATTGTCAAAGAATGATCATGGACCTTGAGAAGAAATTAATGCTTTTTTGGCTTTGGATTAGGTTGGGTTAAGTGGTGAAAAGAAAAACTGAGTCTTGTTGTTGCAGATGCCATTTCAATATCAGAAAGGGGGGGACGGTTTGATGGGGGAAGAAGATGGGGGGTTTAAGGTAATTTAACCCTAGTTATTTTTATTTTTAATTAATTTAATTTAATTTATTATTATTTTTAATATCAGAAAATCTAGAAACATGCCACGTGTCCTTTAACGGAAAATTTTAACGTCCGTCACGGCTAAAACCTTAAATGGGTTACGGAATGAAACGTTAGACACCAAAGTGGCCCGAAACAAACGTTAGGCACCTAACTGGAAAAAAGGGTATAGTTTGGGCACCTATCTAACGTTTAAGCCTTTTAATTAAAATGATTGCTTGGAGTGAGTTGGTGATCTTTTTTTTAAAAAAAATCGTCTTATAATTTCGGTATTTTCAAGAAGTCGTCTTGAAGTCCCGACCACCTATAAAAATACTGTAAAACTATTTTCTGTTTGGTGAAATAAAAAATCACCTATCTCATTTCAAAAAATAAAATTTCCTACAATATTATCCGGGTAAAATTCCCCATCAATATTAAACATGAAAGAAATCTAGAAAAATTACAGCAATATATATTGTTCATGCTCCTCTCATACACCAACCTAATGATTGATTTCATACATGGACATAAACAAGATTTTACTTCAAGAGTGTGGACAACTTTTATACTTAAAATGTGTGAAATTAAATCATCAAAAAAATATAAAGAAAACATTTAAGTTATATGACTGTTTAAAATTTTTAAAGGTTACGATTGTTTTCCAACGCCTCCCTCAATCCATCTTACACGAGAAAACATAAACATGTTGTTTAGGTGAAATTTGGTTGGAAATTAAATTAAATTTTCTAGGGAAAAAAGTAAGGTTTGGACAAAATTACTTGCGCAACAAAAATAATGGAGCTATTTTTCTTTGTTTTTCCCTTGGATAGATATTCGGTAGACAATGGGTAGATTGCTAAATACGTGCAAAATTTGGCCACAAAGGGCAATGGTGCGTTTTTTTTTTTTTGGTCCTTAGCCAATCCTAATGGGATCAACAAAGTTAAATCTCATCTGTAATCCCACGTGCTCACCCACTTGTTTTTAATCACTCTGGTAGGGTCAATGTCTCGTACACCCCATAGTTACCCAACTTTTTACAGGCAGCTTGTCAACGAGTTGGTTGGAATTTTCAAAAATTTTCTTTTTGGGGTTTATATTTTAGTGGTTGTTCACATAAAAAAATCATTTTTTTTCAAAACAAGCAAATATGGAATTATTCTTATAAATATTGCTTAAATAAGAGCTTATCATAGGATTTGTACTACATTTGGTGATTTTTTAATATACCGATGTGATTATATGAAAGTTTTAGTTTATAATTTTACGTAACCCTTTAATAAGGTACACACATGTGCTTAAATCGGGGCTTCTTAGGATGAACATTATCTTTTTTTTTTCTACTATAGCCACTCGTTGGGTTTTACTCACTATGATTCAAAATTATACTAATACGACGTTTCTAAATGATATGTATTTGAATAAAAAATGGTAAAATACACTGCTGCTCCTAAATTTTTAAGGCGCTTTTAATATGGTTACCAAACTTTTAAAACTTTCATTGCAGTCACTCAATTTTTAATTCACTTTCATTATAGCCACTCCGTCACCTAGCATTAAAAATGTTGACATAGCGGTTATCTTCTTTTTTTTTTTATTTTTCTTCTTCTCATGTCTTTTTCCTTTATAACTGGTCATTCCTCATTAAATTCGTCCAATACAAAAAATTAGTGCCTACGTTTATAGTTTCTTCTTCACAACAACCCAAAAAAGGAAAAAGCTGCAAGCCCCCCATATATTGTATATAAAATTGATCGGTGAATTCGAAACATCCAAAGGCTTCCACTGGAGCTGAGTCGTGAGAGAAAGAAATAAAGAGTGAAGGAAAACAAATATTTGAAGAGGAAGAAATAAAGAGTGACGAAAAATGACCAGTCATGGAAGAAAAAGACACGAGAACAAGAAAAAGAGAAAAAGGGAAGAAGATAACTGCCGCACCAACGTTTTAAACGTAGGTGACGGTTAGGGTTGTTCATTACCTGGTACCCGAGGTACCATGTACCCGGTTCTTCAGGTAATGCACTTGTCGGCCTGTGTCTCAACCCATAATTATTGGGTACCAGCTAATCGGGTACTCGTAAAATTTGAATACCCGTAAATTCAGGTACTGGGTATCCGATTTATATTTTTTAATATTATTAATTTAATTTTTTTAAATCGTATAAAAATATAATTTAAAAGTTTATAATACATAATCTAAACACAAAATTAGTAGGGTTTTTTTATTATCAATTATCATTTGCACGTGTTTCACCTAGCTGCTTTTGGCCTAAAAGATGAAATTACACAACCCTGAACTGAGTCTAAGCCTATGAAACAAAGTAGTTTTGGCCTAAAATACAATCCAGAGCTGCTTTTGGCTTTGTTTTTACCACATAACCGAAATAGAGAGAAAGCAGAGATACAAGATAGGACCACATTCAGGTACGCTAATATTAAAGTTTATTATTAAAAGAAGATCGTTAGTTTTTATTTCTAATCTTATATTGAAAACAATTTCATTCATTCATACAAATATATAATTTAATATATATATATATATATATTAAAAGTATCGGGTCGAGTCGGGAATTCGGTTATAAAAAAATTCGGTCATTACCCGGCCCAACTACCCAGAAAAAATCTCGGGTCGGGTATTTTTTTAGTAAAATATTCGGGTTTTTTTTTTATTTCGGGTCAGCGGGTAATCGGGCCAAGTCAACCGGGTCGGGTATTTTTAACACCCCTAGTGATGGTAGTGCCAGTAATGAAAGCAATTAAAAGCTGAGTGTCTATATTGAAAATTTTAAAAGTTTGATGACCATATTGAAAGCACCCTAAAATTTCAAGGACTACCAATGCAGTTTGCCATAGAAAACAACTTCATTTTTAATGTAAAAAATAAACGAGATTCCTAAAAGGTCAGTTATTTGAGAAATTATTAGATGGACCGGGGTCACCACGTCATCCGTGGTCCCAGCCAATCAGGTCTATTCATGTCAATTTTTTTTAAATAACTACCTTTTTTTAATTTTAAGGACTATCAATGTAGTTGGATGAACCTGATTGGCTGAGACCACGAATGACGTGGTGAGCCGAGTCCATCTAATAATTTTTCCAGTTATTGACTGAAAAAGGAAATATTGAATTTAAATTATTTGAGAATATTGGATTTTAATGAAATTAGGTTTGGATGGAGGGTTTCATGGGTGGATAAAGTTGGTATTGCGAATTTGTAATGTGGATGCCACTAATAGACAAAAAAAAAAAACTGTGAATATTTTTATGTCTAAAACGAAAAAAATTTAAATTTTAAACATTAATTATAAAATATAAATTTATTAAATTTGAATTGATTTTATTGGAGTGAGAAGAAAAAACATTCTTCTCCCTTATTTTTTTGAACAAGTTCTAATTCTAATTCTAATCTTATTTCTATTTGAAGAGGAAAAGGAGATACTCTAAAAAGAAAAAAAGGACTTTTCCTAATGAGTCTAAAACTCATAACTTGAGAGAATATAAGATAACAAAGATAAACAGTTTGCTCAATCGGCCAAATATACTTTCTCGACTTTCATATCTGGCGGAACAAAACTTCTCATCTAATCATGAATGCGTTGTTTATATTGATAAAGGACATTATATTAATTTTAGTTTTTTTGAATAGTCTTAAGGTGATTATAAGATAATATTTGTTCATGCATTTCTTAATCTTTTGATGTGCCACACACCTTGCAAACAAAGTGGATTGAACCCATATCTCCTATGATGAATAACATCATCTTTTTCACTGGGACCATTCGTTGAGTTCTACATTAATTTTAGTTGATATAAAATTCTGGATTTAATTTGAATAATTTCTCTCTCTTTTCTTATAAAATAGTACAATAAAGTAATGAATATGCTGCATATTTTTGTTAAATGTGTTCAAAATATAAAATATCAAATTCATTATAAGTTGATCTCAGAACAGATCAATTCACGTTAAATAAAATTAAGAAAAAAACAAAGAAGAATGTGAAGGGTCCATTGACGGATTCAGTTATTGCTTCCACTAAACTTTAAACCGTAGGTAGGGATAACTATTTAACTCGAACTTGATAGATTTCGACCCGATTAAATTGTAGGTAGAGATAATTATTTAACTCGAATTTGATGGATTTCGATCCGATTAAGCCCCAGTTATAGTCTTATAGAACCGGCTAATCACCCATAATCTTAAAAGTAAATAGGTGGTCGAATGTGGGAAGCTGTTGCCTAAACTATGAAGGGACAGGATATGATCCCATTAGATTTTATAATTATTTTATTTAGGTTCCAACAAAATGGGTCAGTCCAAAATTTTAAACCCAAATGTAGACTATGTAAGGCCCAGCTCAAAACTTAATGCTTTCATTTGCCCCCATGACCAAAACCTATATATTTGTCTGTCCAATTTTGATTTTGTTCGCTCAATTATGTTAAAAATATAAGATTTAATATTTATACTTCAATTTAGTATAATTTAATTATTTTATTTTTATACTATTATTAATCAGCATAAATTGTTAACATCATTAGTTTCCCTTTTAAAGTGATGAAATTGAATTTCTATTAGAAAAATTTATACACCAACAAAATGCTTAAGGGTGTTATTAATAAAAATAAACTCGAACAACTTAACGCAATAAAAAATATATATTATTAAAATCAGGTCCGGCCAAGAGCAGGAGTAGACTGAACATCTGCTCAGGGCCCCCACTCACTTGGGGCCTAAAAATTTAGTTGCTTTGCGCCTACCGCCTGGAAATCCAAAGCTGCAAAGTACTATTAATTGACTGAAAATTTCAGCTAATTTTTTTTATATGATACGGGTCCCACAATAATAACAAGGGCCCCACAAATTCTATTAACTAAAGCAACAATCAATGAAAGCATTGATTCTGCTGTTGGCATAATCAATTGAAAAAAATAAACGTTTTTTCCTTGAAAATAGGAACAAAATAAACGTTGTTTTTCTTAGAAATAGGAAAGAAACATTCAAAGAATAAAATTACAATATTTAAAGAATAAACGGTAACTTTTTGAGATTGATTTTTAAAAATAAATTTCAAGACATTCCATTTCTATTTATTCTCTATTAATTGAATATCCAAAAAACACTTAAAGTAATTGCCTTAAAAATAGTTTATCCACACTCAACTTTTATTTCTTTTCAAACTTGAGTTGTCGTTGCCTCTGATATATTCAGAGTGAACCAGCATCTCGCTCTTTCGATTATTCGAAGAACCAGATCAGTCTCCTTCAATTCCTGAAACTTTTTGGATCGAAATCAGGTTGTGTTGCTTCTACTCTTACCTTTTTACTTACCTTTTTATTTTTTTAGTTTTTCTTACTTTTTAAATTTTTACATAAAAATTTTAATTATCTATGTTTCATAAAAGAAAATACGACTCTGGATGTGAGAAATGTAAAAAGAAAAAAAGAATTGATGAATTAACTCAATCCCGAAGAGGATCACTTGATAAATTTTTTATCAAAGAATCACAAATGTCTGAAAAATGAAAATGTTGTTGGTGATTCTAATATTGGTAATGTCAATGATAATATTGATGATAACATGCGTATAAATGATAAAAATGAAAATATGCTTGTAAATGAGAAAAATGTATTTGGTGATGATGTTGGTCCTTCTAATGTTGAGTGTTTTGATGATGTTGATAATGCTAATAATGCTAATATTTTTTATGATATTACATGTTATAAGTTTAATAACTCGATCCAAAAAATTAGGGCGCTTTAAGTTCTCAAATAATTGATATTTTAGCGATAAAAGGTCCTAAGAGAGATTTATCTATTGTGAAAGGTGTTAAAGATAAATTTGGAAGACAATTTTCTGCCTCATTTTACACTAGAATATTGCCAAATGGAGAAAAATGTGATAGAGATTGGCTTGTGTATTCAAAAGAACTTGATAAAGTTTTTTGTTTTTGTTGTAAATTATTTAAGAAACGGCGTGGCAAATGTCAATTAGCAAATGAGGGTTATAGTGATTGGACACATCTTTGTGTTAGAATTAGAGAGCATGAAACAATTATGGAACATGTTCTAAATATGGCCACTTGGTATGATTTAAGTTTAAGACTTTAAAAGAATGATCAACTAGACTCGTCAGGGAGAGAGTAGCTTGAGGGACCACCTCCAGCAAAGAAGGTCCACATCAATTTGGCTGGGGCTACTACAAGTCATCCGGTCAATATTGGAGCAAACAAGGTCAGCCATTTTTGACGCACGCAATATTGATTGTTGATTCTGTGGTACAAGTTTCGTGTAGTGATGGAGGGGAGATTGTGGAAACGCCTAAATCGCGAACAAGGTGATAGAGGGGAGGTTCGTTCAAAACAGCATTCAGCCACCGGCGATATACAGGAATCACAACGGGTGTGGACCTTGTACGTGGGCGGGACTTCAGAGTCGATTCACTGGAAGGGTTTATGGCAAGTATTTGACCGTCATGGGATTGTCAGAGATGTGTTTATACCGAAGAAGAGGGCTAGAGATGGGACACGATTCAGTTTCGTTCGGATGGCATCGAAGACGGATGCGGATAGGGTGATCGAACGGATCCATGGGAAATGGATATATGGCGCAAGGATGCGAGTGGCTTTGGCATGAAATGGCATTAACAGTTTAAAGAAGGAGATGAAGGGAAAGGAAACATAGCCGACGAAGGGTATTGCGGCGGATTCAACAAAAGATTCACAGAAACCTTCGACGCAGGGTGGAATTAATAGCGGAACAAAGCGACGGGTAATTGAGAGTGTGTTGGATGAGGATAAATGGGCGATCCTCCAATGGTGTGCGATTGGGTGGTGCACTAGGCCATGGAATTTAAAACTTTAGCGGAACGATTGGAGGTGGAGAAAAACGATGGTTTTTCGATTATGAGGCTTTCGGGATCCATGATTCTGTTGATGTGCACATCGGCGAAAGTTCGTGAACAGGTGATGAAGATGGATTGCGTAAAGAAGTGTTTCACAAAAGTTGAAGTGTGGTCATCGTCAATTACAGTAGAGTCTCGCCGAGTTTGGTTGTCCGTGGTGGGATTACCGATTCACCTATGGCACAAAAAAATGTTCATGAATATAGCGAACTTATGAGGGTCATTGATATGTATAGATGATGACACGAAAACCCCTACATCATTCAATTGCAGACGTATGCTGGTGGAAACAACAATGGTTGCTCGCATTGAGGAGAGTATTACCGTCAAATTGGCGACTGAGGAATATTTGGTCAGTGTGTTTGAGACAGATGGGCAAGGACCAGCGATCGAATGCGGCAGCTATGAGGGCAATAATTCACAAACTGCTGATCCGCAGGAGGGAAGTAGTGATAGTCTTAGGGCTGATGGGCGATCTAGGATGGAGGAGTTGTATAATGGATCAGAGGAGACTCCCGATCCGACTGGGGTGAGTGCATTGGTTAAGCACCAAAATGCGTTGGACGTGGAGAAGGAGGACGTGAGTCCGAGGGTGGTCGAGGGGTCTGAGATGGAAAAAGAAGCGGTGGTGCCGGCGCAACAATTGATTCTGCCGATCAGTTCCGATAGCCTGGAGGGAGAGAAGGAGTGTCAGAGTAGGACTCTGGTGAAGAGCCCTGAAATAGCAGGGTTAGTAAATTCAAACTCAAATTCAGGGGATAATGTGGGGACAACAGCTCTATGTGTTGATCAGTGGCGGAAGCTCCCTTAGACCTATAGGGGTCGTGGCCCCCACTAGAATAATAAATTATTCTTTCCGGTATATATATTACTGTATGTAAATATATTAAATCGTTTGATCTGGCCCCCACCCACAAAGGAAACGTGTGTGTTTGATTGAAATTTAGATCGACATCGTGATAAATATTAATTCTTAAAAAAAAGAGTGAATAGCAGAATAGTTTCATTTGTCATTTCACAAATTATACTTTTGCAGGACCCTTCATCTTCTTTTTCAAAGCATTCTAAATATTGACTCCATTAAAGTTGAACTTGGAGGTAAATTTTTTAAAACTTTTTAATTCAGTCCATGTTTATAATTTTGTTTTGGTTAATATTTATAATTCAGTTGAAGGTACAAATCATTTATGTTTTCAATTCAGTTTAGATTTTTGTCACTTCGTTTTCTTGTTTTAGTTCTAATTTTTCAATTATAATATGATATCTAATTTATTTTGTGTTTTTGTCTTCTTCTGATTTATAGTTTCATCTTCACCATGAATCCATGATTTTTATTCATTTATGTTTTCAATTCAGTTCAGATTTTTGTCACTTAATCGTCTTGTTTAGATTATATACAATGGTAGAAAAATTAAAAGATTATTGTGCAACTACAAGTGTACTAGATTATGTACTTTTTTTACTTTAAATTTAATTTATGAACTCTAATTCTCTTAATAACAACTTTAACAAAATATCATTGTACTGTATGAGGATTGATTTGCTGTAAAAAATGTTATTATAAAGTATGAAAATAACAAATGTATTGATTTGGAACTAAAATCTAATTTGAAATACTTTTGGATTTATTGTCATTTTGTTGCTTTTGGTTAATGTCATCCTTTTGTATTTGAACAAGTGACGAACCAATCAACAAATGTGTTTATAATTTATTGCAACATAATATCATTGATTCTAATAAATAAAATTATTTTTTATGGTTATAGGTTGTGTGAACTCATGGGCAAAAAAATTAATTTTTTTTAAAATGTTTATAAAAATTAGTACGTCATCAAAAACTTCAAGGCTTGAGCATCAAAGTTGTAGTCAATCTCCCTCTAAATCTCTGATGGTTGAGGTTGAAGAAATTAATCTTCCGTTAATAGATGGCCCCCTCAATAAATTACCACGAGTTCCGCCACTGGTGTTGATAGTGTTAATTCAAAGGTGATTACTCTGGAAAAAACGATTTCACAAGCAGGAGTGACGGTGCAAGGATTGAGACAAACAGAGTTGATACGTGTGGGGAATTCGTTTTGTAAGGTTCGAAGATTGGTGGGAGGAGAGATCACTGGTACGGCTGGTAATTCACAAATTGGACTTGGTCGGGCGACGGGGAAAAAGGGGACAGTAGCGGACAAATTTAAGAAGGGAAGAGACTCTAGTGGGGAGTCAATCGTGCATCAGAACATTGCAACCGAGGCTAAGGCGACATTAAAATTAGGGGCATTGATTGGGGTGAAATCAACTGGGCGGGAAGAGGACATTATTAAAGACATCTCTCGGGTTATTACCGGTGAGTGTCGTGGTTTTTGACTAATGAAGATGTTAACATGGAATGTAAGGGGTTTGGGCGGGAGCGCGAAAAGGCGTTGTGTTCGTGAGGTGATTAGGAAAAATCAATGTGATATGGTGTTATTACAGGAGACGAAATCGGAAGAGATTTCGACGATGTTGGAGGCTAATTTGTGGTATTCGGATAGCTTTGAAATGGTGTCCTCGCCATCGGTTGGGGCATCCGGCAGCATTTTAGTCATATGGGAAGGTACTAAATTTACTTTGGAGACAATACAGGTTGATCGTTATTATGTTTTAATTTAAGGGAAATGGAATGTAGAAGAATTGGTTTGTGGTATCGTGGCGATCTATGCTCCAAGCGAGGTAGCCGGTCAAATTTTGTTATGGGATAAATTGTTGGCTAGCATGTGTACATTTCAGGGACCATGGTGTGTTGCAGGGGATATTAACGCCATTTTGAAAGATTCGGATAGGATTGGGGTATCGGATAGAGAGGCTGAAATGGAAGCTTTCACAAATTTTGTCAACAATGCAGGCTTGATGGATTTGCCATTGACAAGTAAACTGTTCACATGGTTTGGCCCTGGTAATAGGTGTAGCCGTATAGATCGGTTTTTGATTTCAACGAACTGGTTAGATGCTTTCAGCAATGTGCAGCAGGCAGCCTTGTCGAGGGGGGTATCCGATCATACTCCTATGATTTTAGCTTGTGATGACTGCGATTGGGGACCACGGCCATTCCGATTTTTCAATTGCTGGTTAGAGGGAAAAGCGAATGTGCTGGACATGGAAAATGAATGGTGTCGGTTAACTAGTTTAGGAATGGGAAATGAAAATATCGTGGTAAAATTGCGACATTTGAAGTTGTTCTTGAAAAGATGGAATAAAGATATGTTTGGAGATGTCAATTTGATTATTGAGAAAATGCAACAGAAGATTGATAGTGCGGATGATGAGTTGATAGAGAAAGATGGGGATGTGGAGGTGGAGAATGAGCGTCGCAGGTGGATGCAGGCATTATGGCGGGCGATGCGTAATAAAGAGGCGATGTGGCGTCAAAAAGCTCGGGCAACATGGTTGAGGTTAAGAGATCGGAACACAGCTTTTTTCCACAGAACGGCTAAATTACGCACAACTAGAAATTTTATCCCGAGATTATTGATTGATGGGAAATGGAATACATCGCCAACGACATTACGCAAATTTGTAGTCAAGACGTTCACTGCCCATTTTGCTTGTGATACTCGAGTGGGTAGATGGGAGTTCGATGGAGAGTTTAGACAAGTGCATGTAGATGCAAGTTCAAGGTTGGTGGCACCTTTCACGGTTGGGGAAATTAAACGCATATTATGGGATTGCGACGGCTCGAAGGCACCAGGTCCGGATGGTTTTACACTTGAATTTTACAAGAAGAGTTGGGAGGTGGTGAAGGATGATGTACTAAATTTCTTTACTCAATTCCACGATCGAAGGGTATTGCCGAAGGGTGCGAATTGCGCGTTTATTGTGTTATTACCAAAGGTGGCGGCACCGCAATTGCTAGGTGAGTATCGCCTTATTTGCTTAGTAAATTCGATGTACAAATTATTGGCTAAGTGATTGGCGAACCGTTTGCAAGCAGTGCTGAATACTCTTATCAGCGACACTCAGTCGGCTTTTGTTAAAGGCCGTCAGCTTGTAGATGGTGTGTTGTTAGCTACGGAGGTGATACATTCTCTTCGAAAAAGTGGGGCTAGTGGTTTTATTTTAAAGTTAGATTTTGCTAAGGCGTATGATTGTGTGAGCTGGGTTTTTCTAGATTCCGTGCTAGTTCGGATGGGATTTTGTGCAGTGTGGCGACAATGGATAAAAGAGTGTATCAGTTCTGCTCGTTTGTCAGTATTGCTGAATGGGAGCGAGACTAAAGAATTCAGGATGGGTCGTGGTTTGAGACAAGGTTATCCACTATCACCGTTTCTATTTGTGATAGTGGTTGAGGCACTACATTTGATGCTGATTAGAGCGGAAGCGGGAGGTCTGATTCGGGGAGTGGAGGTGGTATCGAACATACGACTTACGCATTTACAGTTTGCCGATGACACGATTTTGTTCTTTGATGCCAGTATTGAGTTTGCTCGGAATTTAAAAAGGATATTGCATTGCTTCCAAGTGTGTTCTGGGTTACAAATTAATTTTGCTAAAAGTTCCTTATATGCGATTGGAGTGGAGGGTGAGCTTAGTGCATCCGTGGCTAGTGTGTTGGGCTGCCGTTTGGGGGTATTACCGTTTTTATACCTTGGCTTCCCTTTGGGGGCTAACCCGAGACGAATATCAGTATAGGATCCGGTTATCGCTAACTTCAGACGCAAGTTAGCAGGGTGGAAGCGTAGTTCTTTGTCGTTTGCAGCTAGAGTGACACTAGTTAACTCAGTCCTTTCATCATTGCCTATCTTTTACTTGGGCCTATTTGTAGCACCGAAAGGAGTAATTGAGCGGCTGGATCGAATCCGTCGAGCTTTTCTTTGGGGTGGTGTCAGTCTCGAGCGACGTATGAGCAGGGTGGGATGGGAAACGATGTGTAGACCTCGACATTTAGGGGGTTTGGGGGTGGCGGATCTCCGGGTGAAAAATATGGCGCTGCTGTCCAAATGGGTATGGCGATATGCCCGTGATCGGGACTCGCTTTGGCATCGTTTAATTACGGCTAAATATGGTGAAAACACTCAATGGTGGAGATTTAATACAGAGCACTTGTCCGCCATGTCTATTGTATGGCGTCAAATTGTGGCTAATGCATGCTGTCCGAGTGTATAACCGCATGTGGAGGGTGAATTTTCAATGGAAAATCGGAAACGGACAGCTTGTGTTATTTTAGTTTGATTTATGGGTTACACAACAACCATTGAAGGATGTATTCCCACGATTGTTTGCTTTGGCATTGAACAAATTGGCATGGGTACATGATTATGCAGTGGATAGTCGTTTTACTCATGGACAATGGGGGGGATTTTTTAGGAGGCGTTTGTGGATATTCGAGCAAGAGCAGTTGCGAGCATTGTACGAGTTGGTGTGTGGAGTTCGCCTATGGGAGGCTTGTATTGATACGCTGATTTGGATCCCGGATGAACATGGTGAGTTTTCGGTTCAGGCTATGTCTAAGGCGCTATTGTTGAATAGGGTAGGGGATAGCGATTTGGGGGGCTGTTTCGCGTGGCGTGTGCTTGTCCCACCCAAGGTGCAAGCATTCTTATGGTTCATTTGGTTGAAACGGTTGCCGACAGCGGATTTTTTGCGCACTAGAGGGGTGCCTTTGTCGGAGGGACAAGGTTTGTGTCCGTGGTGTGTAAGGGTGGATGAATCGATAGCTCATTTATTCTATGACTGCCCTTATATACAACAGATTTGGGATTGGTTGCGCGGTTGGTGGGACATCGCGTTACCTTTACCGGCGAGTTTCACGGAATTCTTTGTGGTGAATTTTCACAGTTCATTTTATGGTTGTAAATTGAAGTGGTGGGTGGCTGGTGTTAGTGCAATGTTATGGTCCCTATGGCTAGCCCGAAACGAGTTTATTTTTCGGGGAAAACGTTCGACATTGGCGGAAGTTTGTTTCCTTGTCAAACTTCGCTCTTTTTATTAAATAAAGGTTGATGCCGCGAGTGAGGTTATGACTGAATCAGTGTGGTGGTCGTGCCCATCTACATGTGTCGTTAGTCCACGACCAAGAAAGGTGCGTGCTGGAATTTCGTGGCAGCCGCCTATAGCGGGGACATTGAAGTTCAATGCGGATGGATCCGCGAGGGGTAAGCCCGGACCTGCGGGTATTGGGGGTGTATTGCGCGATGCGGGCAGTCACATTTTGGGGATTTTTTCCGGACCAGTGGGGAGTTTGGACTCCAATGTGGCGGAGGTGCGAGCTATTGAGTTAGCAGTAAGATTGATGGCGGAAGGGACTTGGCGTGATCAGTGTGTGGTGATTGAGTCCGATTCTCAAGTAGCGTTGAGTCGGGTTATGTGTTCGGCGAAACGACCGTGGCGGTTATGGGAGTCTTTTGTGACAATTGATCGAGCATGTCAAGTCATTTCAGAGATACAGTTTCAGTACGTGCCGCGGGAGGCGAATGGCTTCGCAGATGTGTTAGCTAAGGAATGGGTGGATAGGTGTTCATTATTTCTAGCTTGTATGTAGGTGTTATTGCATGTTTTGACGGACCATTACGTACTCTTTTCCTCCATTAGGTTAGGGAGGTTTTTAACGAGGCGTATGGTTGCGTCGCGCTGTATGTATTTTCTTCATGAATAATATACATACAATTGCTGATAAAAAAGACTTTAAAAGAATATGACTATAGACAAAGTAGCTCAAAAACAACTTGAGAAGGAGAAAGAACATTGAAAAATATCTTATTGCGAATTATTTCAATTGTGAAGTTTCTTGGAAAGCATAATTTAGCATTTCGTGGTACTAATGAGAAATTATATCAAAATAGTAATGAGAATTTCTTGGGATTAATTGAAATGTTAGCTGAGTTTGATCCTATTATCCAAGAGCATGTTCTTCGTATTACTAGTGATGAGATTCATGTTCATTATCTTGGTCACAACAGTCAAAATGAGTTGATTCTTTTGCTTGCATATGCAATTAAATCTGAACTTGTTAAGAAAATAAAAAAAAGGCTAAGTATTTTTCTGTGATACTTGATTGTACTCCCGATATTAGCCATTAAGAACAAATGTCTTTAATTTTAAGATATGTAGATGTTTCTTCTGATTGTGTTAGAATAAATGAATCGTTTTTAAGATTTTTGAATGTGAAAGACATAAACGGGCAAGGACTTTTTGATGCTTTCTTACATGAATTGAATGTTTTTGAACTAGATTTAAATGATGTGCGTGGACAAAGCTATGATAATGGGTCAAATATGAAAGGAAAAAAATTAAGGAGTGCAAAGAAAATTTTTAGAATTGAATCTTAGAGCCTTTTACACTCCTTGTGGTGCCCATAGCCTTAATTTAATGTTGTGTGACATAGATAATAATTCTGGAAAAGTTAGAGATTTTTTGGTGTTTTATAACGTATTTACACTATATTTGTAAATTCTACAAAAAGATGACAAATTTTAAAAAAAAATGTGAAAGAATTAACTCTTAAATTATTGTCTTCTACTCGTTGGAAAAGTCGTGTCGATAGTGTAAAAGCAATATGATTTCAGGTTTTGGATATAAGAGAAGCTTTACTTGAAGTTGCTAATAGTGATAAAGATTCTAAAATAAGAAGCGAAGCTAAATCTTTAGCTAATAACGAACTTGGTGATTTTGAGTTTATAGTAGCTATTGTTATTTGGTATGATTTATTATATGTTGTTAATTTGGTTAGTAAAAAATTACAATCGAAAGATATGCTTGTTTCTGTTGCCATTGAAGATGTGAAAAATTTTATTTTATTTTTTAAGGAGCATAGGGAGAATGATTTTTCTAATGCTGTTGAAATTGCTAAGAAACTTGCAATTGATATGAAAATTGATCCAATTTTTCCTCAAAGACGTCACATCAAAAGAAAAAGACAATTTAATGAAAATTTAGATGATGAGAGTTCACAAAGTGCATACGAGTCTTTTAGAATTAATTATTTTAAGGGTTAACTACTGGAATAGTCACTTATGTTTTCCTCCAGTACAGAGTTGGTCACCAATTTTGAAAAACGACCAGTAAGGTCACTTACGTTTTCGGGGCGTAAATTTTTGGTCACCCAGCCGTTTGTTGCCGTTAAACACTGACGGATTGCTGACCTGGCAACGAACAATAAGGGTAAATTACTGTAATGGTCATTAAAGTTTATCTCATGTACATTTTTACTCCCCAATTTTTAAAAATAAACATTATAGTCACTAATAAAAATGTTTCTTTATAATTTCACCCTTAAATTTTTAAAAATTCATTTTTTCAACCCTAAAACTTTACAATCAATTAGTACAATAATATTATAAATGCTTAGATGAAAAATGGGTACCCAAAGTATACTCTTTTTAAACTTAGGTGCCCAAATTGCTCCTATTTTTTCACTCTGAATTATTATTATTATTATTATTATTATTATTATTATTATAACTTGTCATGTCATTTTTTATTATTTTTAAATTAAAAATCATTTTAAAATAAAATTATTTTTATTATTATTAAATTTAAAATATTTTAAAAAATATTAGTTTTTAAAATAATTTAGGTGTCTAAAGTATTTTTTTTGTAAAAATTGGTGCCCAAAGTTTCTATAGGTATAATTTTAGGTGCACAGTTTGTTAAATGGATGTTAAAAAAATTGTCAACCAATCGGTGCTTGACACGTGACATTAATTTTATTTTTTTAATTTTTTTAATGGAAATTACTCAGAACTTTCAAATTATTATAAAATCTCAAAATTTTACAAGCTTCACAAAACAATCCTTAAATCCCTAAAAATTCTCAAACTTTCGTCGTCGACTGCCGCCGCTTCTGCCGCCAGTTGTCGTCGCTGACCGCACCCACTTGTTCGCCGGGCCAAGGCGACAATTCTCCCTATCACGATGTCGTTGAAAACGTCTAACAGTGTGCAGCCAAACATCAAACGCGAACGTCGATTTCGTGTTTGACGTTTGGCTACACGCCGTTGGGCGTTTCTGACGACATTGTATTGGGAAAAATTATCGCCTTGGTCCGACGACCAAGTGGGTGCGGTCAGCAACGATAAATGACAATGGAAGCGGCGACAATCGACGGCGAAAGTTTGGAAATTTTTAGGGATTTAGAGATTGTTTTGTGAAGCTTGTCAAATTTTGATATTTTATAATAATTTGAATGTTCTAAGTATTTTCCATTAAAAATTAATAAAATTAATGCCACGTGTCAAGTACCGATTGGTTGACAATTTTTCTAACACTCATTTAACAATCGGACACCTGAAATTGTAACTATGGTAAATTTGGGTATCTATTTTTTACAAAAAAATACTTTAACACCTAAATTATTTTAAGAAGTAATATTTTTAAAAAATATATTTTAAATTTAATAATAATAAAAATGATTATATTTTATTTTAAAATTATTTTTAATTTAACAATAATAAAAATGACATGTCATGTTACAATAATATTAAAAACAATCCAAAGTGAAAAAATATGAGCAATTTGAAAGTTTAGTTGTTAAATAGGAGCAACTTGAGCACCTAAATTTTAAAAGGGAATACTTTGGGCACCTATTTTTCATTTAAGCCTTTATAATATTATTATACTAATTGATTGTAAAGTTTTAGGGTTGAAAAATTAATTTTTAAAAATTCAAGGGTGAAATTATAAAGAAATATTTTCATTAGTGACTATAATGTTTATTTTTTAAAATTGGGGAGCAAAAATGTACATGAGATAAACTTTAATGGCCATTGCAGTAATTTACCCTTATTTTTTCATTGCCAGGTCAGCAATCCGTCAGCATTTAACGACAACAAACGGTTGAGTGACAAAAAGTTTACGCCCCGAAAACGTAAGTGACCTTACTGGTCGTTTTTCAAAATCGGTGACCAACTTTGTACTGTGGGAAAACATAAGTGACTATTCCAGTAGTTAACCCTTATTTTAATTACATTATTGATCAAGCAATTGTATCACTTGATAGGAGGTTTGAACAATATGAAAATATGTTTGGTTTTTTATTTTATTCTGATAAATTGCATTCACTAAATGATTCAAGTTTAAGGTCTTGTTGTCGTTTGGAAGATTCACTTAAGAATGGTGATAAATGTGATATTCATGGTTATGATTTATATATCGAGTTGAAGTTACTCCAAGAATTTTTGCCTAAAAAAAAATTAGGGGCTCTTGATATTTTAAAATTTTTGAAACGTGTTCATTGTTTTCCTAATGCAATTATTGCATATAGGATATTATTAACTATTCATGTGACAGTTGCAACAGCCGAAAGAAGTTTTTCAAAATTAAAGTTACTCAAATCTTACTTGCGTAGTTCTATGTCACAGGAAAGGCTTAATGGACTAGCTTTGGTGGCAATCGAGAATGATATTTTGGATGAAGTTCCTTATGAGGATTTGATTGATGAATTCGTATCAAAGAATGCTCGGAGGACGAGTTTTCTCAAGTGACATTCTTGTAATTTAGCGGTTGCTCTTTATTGTATTAACTTTATTTAAAGTGATTTTTTACTAAAACAATGAAAATAATATACTTAAAAGGTTAAATCATGTTTCTATGAATAATTAATGAAATTTTAAATTAATAATTCAAATAAATAAAATCTATTTTAATTCTATAGGGTCTAGTTTGAGATTTCGCTCAGGGCCTCTGAAATATCAGTGACAGCCCTGATTTATTTCATGACAATAGTTAACAATGTTAACAATTTTGATTAACTAATCATTTTATATAAATATGACTACTAATTAAGCCAAATTAAAATACATTATTTAAATCTCTTTTATTTAAAAAAATACCAAAATCATAATATATTATATACTATTCATGTTTAAAAAATTATTAAATTTATCCCCAACCCATATAGGCATCTGAAAAGATAAATTTTCAATAAACAAAAATTGTAAAAACAACTTTAGTTTGTTTATCGGAAGCTCATGACTAAAGATATGGCCACCACCTTTGGGAGAAGTCTCAGAGGCACAATTGTCATTGACAACCGTATCATAGGAGGCAACATGGATGATTTCCTGCGGGTCAAGGTCTCGGTTGATGTTTTTAAGCCTCTAAGAAGATGCATTGCCCTTCGCATCCAGAATAGACAGAATAAAATGTGCCCCCTTCATTATGAGAGGCTTCTCAATTTCGCTATGGTTGTGGGCTTGTTGGCCATCAAGTGCTCTCATGTAAAACTGTTCAGGTCACTACTTTTACCAAATTACAATATAGAGACTTGCTTAGGGTTAAAACTTAGCAACCACTGCGCAAGCCTCAACTAAGGAGAGGTGTGGAATATCTTCATGGCCCTGGCTCGTCTGCCCCGTCTGCTACAGCTGCCCCTTCCACCTCAGCTGCATCTACTGCGCCCATATCCACAAGGCCTTATTTAGCTCAGACTGCTTTTGCTTCAGGGAACCAAGATATGCTAACTGAAAAAACTATTTTGCAGGAAAAATCTTATGTGGCCTCCTCCCCTCTTAAAGAACATATTATTAGGGCTGTAGCTATTTCAGTAAGGGACCTTTTTGGGTCAACATCTTGTCCTAATAAAGTTTTGATATCTATTCTAGGAACAAGGAAAAAAATATATGGTCTCTTCGAGCCCTTCAACTGCTGAAACAAATACTAAATTTGCTTCTATTCTCCCACTACCTATTTCTGTCCTTCGAGGGGTTGATAATATGTCTGCATTTGATGCATGGGTCTCTTCCTCTTCTGGTAGTGACACATGGATAAATAAGGGTACCAAGGGCCTCATCACTCTCGGCCACAGTGAGTGTGACTCTGCCCTAAGGTGCACAAGAGAAGCTTCATTAACATCGATGCTACAAACAATGCCATCGCAAAATGTTCCTGGTCCTCAACATCAATAGTTACTCAATCCAAGACTCTTCTGAAAGGTGGGGTGAGCAACTCAAACAACTTTTTGGCGGAGATTGACGTTCAACACCGTCGAGATCAATAAAGATCATTTGTTGAAATCGTCTAAGGCTTTGGAAACCCCATGCAGTTCGTTTTCTTGGGCATTCTCTTGCTCGTTTCTCCCAATATAGTTATTCTTTGTGAAACAAGATTGCAACAACGTAATAGTGATTGAGCTAAACATGCTCTAGACATGGATGGTTGCCTTACTATTGACAGTGGCAATGGTTGCACTGGTTTGATGCTTCTATTGAGTTAAACAACGTAAAAGTGACCATTCATTATGAATCTCAACATTTTCATTTTCTGGCCTCCATGGCAATTTTGAGCCTGCCCTAAAATACAAGACTTGAGACCTTTTAGACGGGTTGTGTGTTTCTTGCTCTTTACCTTGGCTAGTGGGGGTGACCTCAATGAAATCATGGCTAACAATAATAAGCAAGATGACAACCAAAAGGCCCGTTCCCACATCAATAATTTTAAGGATTGCCTAGACCGTACTAATCTCTTCGATTGCAAGCCAGCCAAGGGCTGGTTCACCTTGACCCACTCGTGGCCTAGGGCATCCCCCATTCACGAACGTCTTGACAGGTTTCTTGCGGATCAAGAATGGTTACATCTTCACCAATACTATCGAGCAACATCTGTGTACACATCTGATTCTGATCATTGCTTCATTATCATGGACTCTTGCTGGGTGAAGAAGGATAACACCTATAGAGCTCGATATGATTATTTCAGATATGAGAACTGTTAGGCCAATGATGCTGATTGCGTCGCCAAAGAGTAGACTGTTTGGTCCCATATTGTTGGTTCGACATTAGACAAAATCCAACACGTGGGAGGTGCCTTTAAATTGTGGCAAGGTGATAGGATAACTGTTGCCAAATCTTGTATCAAAGAGCTTAATGATTAAATTGATTATTGCCTCACTCGTCGTCTCCTTGGTTTAGAAATGGACAATCTCTTGGCTTGCCAAGATAGAGCTTCAAAGCCTTCTTGACAAGGAAAAAGCTTACTGGGTACAACACTCTCGTGTTACATGACTTTCCCAAAGAGATCACAACACTGCCTATTTCCATGCAAGGGCCTCTGGCAGAAGGAAAAAGAACCATATAATAGGTTCTTCGATGACAATGCCTTTGGTAGAAAGGTCTTGAAAATACAATGCATGTGGCCATCAATTATTTTCAATCGCTCTTCGCCTCCTTCAGCCCACCATCTGACCAGTTTCTTATCAAAAATATCTCACCCTCGATCACCCTAGGTATGAATGAGTCTTTTACCAAACCATTTATTGATGATGAATTTATTGTTGCTTTTCAAGATATTAACCATAAGTAAGCCCCTAAAATTGATGGTCTACCTAGCAGTTTTTATAGGCAGTATTGGGATACAGTTGGGATGGATATGATTAACCTTTGCTTAGGTCTCCTCAATGGCTCTATGGACATGGCTTCTATCAATAAAACTATTTTGGTTCTCATACCCAAGGTTATTGCCCCCACCAACATGAAGCAGCTTCACCCCATCAATCTTTGCATCGTGTTATACAATATTGTTTTGAAGGTCATTATCAATCGTATGAAGCCCATCATCCCACTTTGCATCAGTGACAACCAACCAACCTTCATCAAAGGTCGCAGTATGTCAAATAATATTATCATGGCTTATGAGTTGATTCACGCCCTTTATTCAACCAGAACTGGGTCCAATAAGGGAGCAGCCCTCAAGCTTGACATGGAGAAGGCCTTTGATAGAGTCGAGTGGTCCTTTCTCCGCAATGTGATGTTACGCCTAGGGTTCGATGCTACATGGGTGGAGATCATAATGCGTTGCATTACCTCGGTTTCCTTTTCAATCTGTATCAATGGCTCTCTATCATTTGAATTCTCTCCTCAACGAGGGTTGAGGTAAGGGGATCCTCTATCCTCCTTCTTTGCATCCAAGACCTCTTGGCAACTTTACATGCTGAGCAAGCTGCAGGTAGGATCAAGGGAATCAAGGCTAGCAAATTAGGACCCAGAGTTTCCCACCTTTTATATGTAGATGCCATTTTTATTTTCTTGCGTAATTCGATTGCTGAAGTGATAAGACTCAAAGATATCATACTCATTTATGCCTCCTCTGATCAACGCATAAATTTTGAGAAGTCCACTATCTTTTTCATCCCCCACACCTTTGGATCACAAGCAGATAGTACATTCTATTATTGGGGTCCGAGAGGTTGAGGATCCTAGTTTTTTATTTGGGTATTCCCCTCTTAGTCGGGAAGAACAAATCCACAACATTGAGCTTTATCCGCGATAAAGTTGGCACACAGGTCACTAGCTGGACTAAGAATCTCCTTTTGTATGGTGTACGTGAAGTCTTCATTAAGTCTATTGCCCAAGCCCCTCCCCAATATCTAATATGTTGTTATCTTCTTCCTCAAACTTTTATTGATGATATGACTCATTCGATGAGACGATACTGATGGACTGGAAAGTCTAACAAGTGAGGTTGCCCCCTTGTGGCTTGAGAACGCATTTGTACCCCTAAGATTGTTGGAGGGATTGACTTCTGAGACCTCCACAACTTCAACCTAGCACTCATTGGTAAGCATATATGGAGAATGATTACAAAGCATGATTGCTTGCTTTCTCTTGTTTTCAGGGCCAAATACTTCCCATTAAGAGATATTTTTGATACAAAAACCAATGATAGAACCTATTTTGCTTGGAAGGGACTGCACCGTGCCACGAAGGCTCTACGTGAGAGTTTTTCTAGAAGTTGGGTATCAACAACACTGTACGTATGCATGCTGATCATTAGGGTGGATCGCAAGCCGTCTCATTTGCTACTCCTTACACGGACAACCTGGTCTCTCCCATCTAATGCTATGAATTTATGCACCATGGTCAGGAAAAATGGCGCGAGAAGCTGGTTTGTAGAGCCTTTAACCCTTAAGGCGCTGGAGCGATCCTTCCTGTCCCAATCTCCCCTTCTCATGACGACACCATCATCTTGGGTCATCACGACAAATGTATGTATTTCGTTAAGTCTAGTTACTGTTTCTTACAACGTCCCTTCTCTTTTGTGGACATGCTATCACAATATGGAGGATTCTTTCGAAGTTGCATGTTTTGCCCAAGATTCACATCTTTAGCTGGCGTATTGCGCATGAAGCTCTCCCTTCAGGCAGTTGTTTGCAAGCTGCTAGTTTGGCCCTTGGTCTCTGCCCTATGTGTAACCAAGCCACTAAGATTCTTTTTCCTGCTCTTTGGGACTGCCCCTCATCTAAGGAAACTATTGTTATTGTTGGCTTTCCTGCATCTATCATCAACAGTTATGCCATGCACACTCTCTCATGGCTTGAGAAAGTTGTTGCCTCCCTTGATCTGCCCTCCCTCTCGGGGCTCATGATCCTCATTTGGAACTTATGAAATAGGGAGAATGATTTTGTCAATGATAACAAGGTCTCGCCTTTCGAGCGATTGCAACCAATACTAAGACCCTTACTCATGATTATCAGGCATCAGCTCGTGACCCACCTACAGCCTCGGTTCCAATAGCTACTATCTCTTGATGGCCCCTATAAGGCCTGGCTACATTAAGGTCAATGTTGATAGTGCATATGGCCTCGATCGTAGGGCTGCAACGATTGGTGTTATTGCCAAGAATGAGCATGGTTCGATTTTGGGTGGTTTTGCTCAACATACTATAGGTTGTTCAGAGGCAACTGCCTTTGAGATCTTTGCAATTATTACTCCCATTCGTTTTGTTGTGGATAAAGGATGGAAACATGTTATATTTGAGTCTGATTCGGCGCTTGTTGTTATCAAGCTGGGTTGGTCTACATGAGACATCTCGATTCTGAATAGGGATGGCAATGGGGCGGGGCAGATTTTTGGCCGGCCCAAACTCGCCCTGAAAATGAAGAGAAGATACCCGAACCCGACCCGATAATTAGAAATATTTATCTCGTCCCGAATTATGGAGAGGATACTCGAACCTTCCCAGCCCCCACCTGAACCAGAATGATTTTTTTTTCAAAATGTACAAAAATATATATTAAAATGTAAAATTGTATTGAAGATTGCTTACTGTAAATAATATTCAAAACAGTTTACTGTAAATATGAAATGTCTAACTTTCAAACCAAACCAGTATAAATATTATAACAACAAAATAATTTAATATTTACTGTAAACGGTAAATTGTATATTGTAATCTGTAAGCAATCTTTATACAATTTTGAAAACTGTAAACAATTTAACTTTTCAAAATAGTATACTGTAAACTATCTACTGTATACAATCTAACTTCCAACATAATATTTCCAAAATAGTATACTTTAAATTGTATAATAAAATATAGAATAGTGTAAATATTTACTATAAATATTATAACTTTCGAAATATTTTAATGGAAATATGAAATGTATAACTTCCAAAATAGTTTACAGTAAATATTATAACACAATAAAGCAGTTTCCCCTTGTATTCCATTTACACAAAACACTATAATACCATGCACTTCAAAAGTAGTTTACTGTAAATACATAGCACTTCCAAAATACCAAGCACTTTTTTCTTGGATTCCCTTTACACAAAACAACATAATATATAACACAATAAAAATTTCTTAATACTTAAAATCACGTCCATAACGAAACGAGTTTAAACACAAGTCTAAATACAAATTTAAACACAAAAAAGAGTTCAAGACTTCAAGTTCAAACCCAAGGCAATTAAAGTCACATGTTCGTAACAAAGGTTAAAATACAATAATCAACATCAACAACCACACAAAAAATATATGTTGTCATCAGACATAGGCTTTAATTTCTTCCATCTTCATTAATCACAAAAATCCTACAAATAATTTTTTTCAATCAATGTATTGAAACAATATTATAATCAAAGTAATGAATATGAGTTATTCATTACTGTTATTCGATATTGCTTGATACCTTAATTTCAATATTTTTATAGAATAAGCTTGATCACTTGTTTTCATCATCTAAAATGACAAAAATAAAATCTAATAACAAAATAATATTTAACAATAATGTAATCAAAGTATTTTTATAGTTTATACCTTCTTCGGTACACAACCAATTTTGGCAACATGTCAAAACTTCTACGGTTGATGGATGAGGTTTATTATGTTGAGCATTCACCAATTTCCCCCCGTACTAATACAAGACTCTGAAGCAACTGTAGAAATATGTATATCATATATATCTCCAGCAATAGCTTGCAAAATATGAAATTGAGGCCCAATGTCTTCCACCAATTCAAGATATCAAAGTCTGGTGTTCTTGAAATGACATCTTTTTCCAAATAACGATCCAATTGGGATGAGACTTTTAATTTCCTTTTTTTTTCTTTGATGAAACATAATTGTCATACTATTTAAATTTTCCTTTGTCAACCACAACATTATGAGAAGATGCAGTGTTGAAGAATTGAGGTTCACTCTCCGATGACATTTTTCCTTCATACTTGTTGACCAACTCTCAACATAGTTGCACGATTTTTTCAATTTCATACTCAGCATCAACCTCATAAATATCCTCAAAGTAACACTTTAAGGAGTCAACTTTGTACCTTGGATCTAAAAGTGTGACAACACCATGATACTATTCATAGTACTTCAATACTTCTCAAATTTATCCAACATGTGTTTTGCCATACTCAAAATAGTGGCATCATTGTCCTTAATCCATCCATTCAATGCCACCATGATCGAGCAAATATTCAAAAAATAAAGATTTGACGTTGAATGTTTTGTCCTTTAAAAGTCTTCGGTCATCTCATAAAATAATTTAAACTTTTCACAAATCTTTACTACAAAGGCCCAATCATCTTTGGGTGACAAGTGCTTGTACAAAGGATCACGATGTAATTACAAACACCGAAGGAAAACATCTTTGTAAGATAAAGCTGTTCGAAGTATCAGAAAGGTTGTATTTTATCGTGTTTTGACATCAGTGCATAATTTCTTGGTAGTTGAAATGCTAAATCACTGTGCTGTGTCTTTAATTTTTTTCCATATGTTTTTGAGTAACGCTCCAAAAAAGAACACTATGCTGAATTTTTTCTATCCCACCTCCAAGCACACTCAAGTTATCTTTAACAATTAAATTCAATATGTGCGCACAACAATGCATGTGAAAGAAAGTTCTATTAATTGGTAGTGTGTCACTTCCCAATCTATTAACCAACAAATTCACGACACCATCATTCACACTACAACTGTCAACTGTGATCGACATAAGTTTTTTAATAATATTTCAATTTAGAAAACACTTCATCAATCTTGTAGCAATGACATCACTAGTGTATGGAGTTGGCACAAATTCAAACTTTATTATGCGCTTTTATAAAGTCCATGAGTTATCTACGTAATGCGCAGTAACATCCATGTATCCTCTATTTTGGTGATCTACTATCCACATGTCAGTTGTGATGGAAAATCTTCCTTCGTTAGCCTTCAACTCTGACATTGTTTTCACTTTTCCATTTTCGTACATACCAATATGTTCTTCTTCATTGTATTGCGAGAAAGAATATCAAACATAGGTTGTAAATTATGACAATATTATTTGAACAAAACATGATCAACGATTGATAAAAGGGTACTCATGTCTGATTATCATCTTGCCAAGAATCCTTTTTGATTTCTCTTGATTGAATGAAGATGCTTTTAATGTCACTTTCCATCTGACCTCACTTATTGCACCTTGATAAATGAACATGCAAATGCTTTGTCTCATTCTTTGAATAACCACCAAATTTTCTTTTGCAATGGTTAAATAATGCTTTCTATTTGTTGTTGATCTTTTCTTTTTCAAAATGCTCACATACTATAGATTTTAACTTCGATGAATTGTATTCGCTTGACTCATTATTGTCAACTAAATCATTAGATTGTCTTAATGAGGGTTGTGTTGTGTCCTCAGAATTTGGAGTTGGACTTTCCTCACTTGGTAATTGAGGAGAGGTAGAATTATGAGTTATTGATGGAATAGAGTTCTTTCTTAAATTGAACATTAGTGATTATTGTACCTATAAAAATGTTTAAATCAAGCATTAGAAATTAAATATGATATCAAAAATTTTACTATTATCTAAAGAATATGATAGAAAGAAGCTTTTTTTGAGCATTATGCATAAGCAATTTTTTTTTGCATAAACTGTTTTTTTGCTGAAACTGTTTTTCCATATAACATATTTTAATGCCCAAACTTTTATTTTGCCTAAACAATTTTCTGTTGGAATTGTTTTTATGTATAAGAAAAATCTAATGCTAAAACTGTTTTTCTGCATAAAATATTTTTCAGCTCGAACTATGATTCTGTATAAGCAAAATATAATCCTAAAATTGTTTTCTGCATAAACTATTTTTTGCATAAGCAAAATCTAATGCTAAAACTGTTTTTCTATTGAAACAATTTTCTGCTTAAGCAAAATCTAATCCTAAAATTATTTTTCTAATGAAACTAGTTTTTTACATAAATAAATTTTAATGCTAAAACTGTTTTTCTGCATAAGTATAAAAAGTATCCTTAAAAATAGATTCAAGTTAAGTACAACAACAAATAAATACTCCAATAAATTCAAGTTAAACACAATAAAAGAATGTTGGGAGTTTAACTAATGTCCCTAATTCTAAATGAAGGAAAAATAGTGCACCCTACCCAAGCCAAAACAAAAATCAAATAAAGCCAAATCTTTGAGACTACCCCCACCAAACAAAACGTAGCATGCATCGCCCAAGGCTTACATTCTCACTACCTCAACATACAAGATCACCTTTAAAAATTCGTAGGGAATCACCGGGGGAAAATTTAATATCCTCCCCCCACAAGCTACACCAAATCCTAAAGCCACGATCAGACACCAATAGACAAGAGGATAAGAAGCCCTTAAATAAAAATATTAAAACTTAAAATCGAAGCAATTTCACACAAAATCTAAACCTATAACCACAACAAGACCAAAGCCTTCAAAATTCCAATCAGACACTCCTAGCAATCCTTACCCGATGACAGGATAATAACAACTCTAACACAATGATGTTGACCCTAAATTTTTACCTTAATTTTTATATATGTTGTTGTATTATTATTATCATTATATTATACAGTTCTTATTATTATACGTGTATATTACTATTATTATTACATTTAATATAGTTTTTTAAAAGCCCAAAATATGTATAAAAGCAGTCAACTTTGTCTTTTTAGTTTAATTAGGGGTCCATTTGCATTAAAAATAAAAAAGGGTCCATTACATTAATAAAATATGCTTCCATTTATAAAATAGCATGTTTGGCCCAAAATTGATAAAAAAAACCTAATCCCTTTTGATTATCTTGTGCATACCCGCTAGAGGGCCATTGGATCACAAACCGATTTAACGACGCAGATGAGGCCGTAAAAACCCTAGCCCTAGTTGAGGAGGAGCCAATGCTGCAGGATCTCCCAACCGTTAGATTAGGGGAAAGCTAACGGCCGAAATTGCTTTACACGTATTACACGCGGATGCCAGCTAGAGGAGACCAAACGATGCGTCCTCTCATCCGTTAGATCAAGAGCGATCTAACGGTTCAGATCACTCCAAAGCAGGTCACAGGGATAGCCACATGCGCGTGGCAGTCACGCGCACGCCATTTCTCTTTCCTGGAGTCATTTCGTCTTCCTCAGCAAGTACCCAAGCTAGTTTCGGTGCCGTTTACTCTTCGTCGTGCCGTCTCTGCCGTTGATTACTCCTCGCAAGTGTTGCAATCACCCGTAGCATGCAAAAGAGAAGCAAAATGGTCAAATCCCTAAACCATAGCAGACAAAACCATTCCATATAATCCCTAAATCACAACTAGGATAAGAATCAAGCTATCGGAATCATGAAAGACATATTTTTAGGGAAGAAATCGGGGATTCAAGCTTAAAAATCAAGCATTTTTGTGTATATAAATAGCACTGTAATTTTCTTGTATACACGATAGATGATGGATATAGAAATTATACACACAAAAAAAACTCGAAAAGCATTCGATATTCAAGTGTAGCAAGCGGCATTGTACACAATCTTTGAAGGAATAAAAGTAAGCAAGGTTTCTGGTAATTTTTCTTTTTGTTCGTTTCATTTCAAATAAGAAAAGAGATAAGCATTTTACCTATTTTTTAGAAATATCATCGTGCATGTTGTGTCGGTCGTGGCTCCGTTGATGTATACGTGATTCGGGGCTCACCAGTTTCTGGAAAACTCAGTTTCAAAGATGATGGATAAGAGGTTTTGCTTTCGAAAAGTATTTTAAAAAGGGAGACGAGGTGTCAAGTTGTTTTTTAGGCCAAGAATTTAAAAAAGGGAGGTTGAAAGTTTCTGTTTTGTCGCTAGAAATGGTGATCGGCGCCAATCAATGGTGGCCGACGCGGCGGACATTACAGAGAAAACGAGAGAGCGTTTGTGGTTTTGGAAAAATGAATTTAAAGACTTTTTTTTTTTCAATTTTACTTAACTTATATACCAACCCGACCCGTATCCAGTTTTAACCCCGCGCCTAAATCTCTTGGATCTTATACCACGGCTCTCCAATTTTTTAATTTTCACAATTTCGTCATTCTTTCTTACAATTTGGCACCAAATTTTTAATTACTTTCAAATCAGCCTTCATATTTATTTTTTTTTCTTTCGATTTGGTGTTTAATTGAAATTCTTTTTTTTAAATAAAACTTAATTGTCCCTTTCTTTGTTTGAAATTTAGCATGTTACATAATTTAATTAAAGTAATTTATTTACTTCTTTGTTCTCTTTATGTGAACTTATGTGTGTGTTTAACACCATAGGACTAAGGTCTTTTAAAGCTTAGTATAGAGACGTGTATGCAGTAAAATTTCCTTCATAATTCCGATAAGATACACTTAATCTTATAAAAACCTAATTAGTTCAAATGAATGTAGAGATTCTAGGGTTTAATCATCATCTAAGGTTTAATTTTAAAAACTTTAACACACACTTAATTATCTTTCTTGGTTTTTTAACAAAGTGAAAATTAACTAAATGTGATGTCTTGCCAAATGGAAATGACGGGTTAGCGCCAAGAGTGTTTGCGGTGATTGGAGTTCATTTTCCAAGCGGTAAGGCCATTAAAATTGATTTATATTCATTAAATAGACAAGAAATTTGAACCTTTGTGAACTTGCAAATTGTAATTTTGAAAACATTTTTTAAAATTAATAATGTACCAATTTTTGGGCATTGTGGGGTGCTAACCCTTCCCTACACGTAACCGACCCCGAACATGTTTTATGGTTTTCATAGACCAAAAATATTATTTTAATAAATAAAACATTTTATTAAAATAACTCCGCTTTAAAGTGATCCAATCAAACATTTTTCAAAAAGATTCGTGGCGACTCCGTTGATTTAAAAGTTTTCAAAATGTCGGGCCACTTGAAAAAGGATTGCGACAGCTTGGCGACTCCGCTGGGGAGTTTTGTTTTTTATAAAAAAACAAAAGAGGGTCTGACAACAAATTGATTTCAAATTGTTTGTTTACATTAAATAATGTTTTGATCATTGCATACACATGTATAATAAAAAGATTAATTTTGGAAAATTCCATTTAAGTAGCAAAGATCCCGCGCAAACGCGGTACTCGAGCCATGACTAAAGAAGACAGATTGATAACTCTAGAAGTAAACCATAAGAGTATCCAAGGTCGGCTCGAGAAATTAGAAAAGAACTTGAAGGAAGATATTGCGCAAGCACAAAAGAACACTGCCAGCTAGATAGCTGCTATGTTGGGTTTCAGAGACCTAGAAGAAGGAAAGACGGTTGTTGATATTTCGTCGCCCCGGTCCGGGATGACTAGTCATATATTTCAATCCGAATGAGAGGTTACAGATCCGCATAGTAGAAAGCCTAACCCGTATTCCAGCAGAAAGTGGGGTACATTATGAGGTGAACCAAAGCATTGAGGTTCTTTATAAGGCAATCGACAGGGCCATAATGAATAAGAGGTGGGAAAACCGCTGCGATAAGCTCGAATAGATCATTAGAGCCCTACAAGGAGGAAATGTCTATGGTGGTGTAGATCGAGGGATCTAAGCCTGGTGTCTGACCTGGTGGTTCCTCCAAAATTCAAAACTCCATACTTTGAGAAGTATGATGAGACCACTTGCCCTTCGGCGCACTTGAAAATGTACTGCCAGAAAATGTCACCACATTTAGAAAATGAGAAGTTGCTGATCCACTGTTTCTAAGCCAGTCTATCGGGGCCAGCTATCCGATGGTATGCTCAACTGAGTCGGGTCAACATACGCACTTGGAGAGATCTATCAAAAGCTTTCCTCAAACAGTACGAGTATGTGACAGATATGCCCCCAAGCAGGATCGTACTGCAGGATATGGAACAAAAGCCCAATGAGAGCTTCCACCGGTATGCCCAGAGATGGAGAGATGTGGCAGCCCAAGTACAACCTCTATTGTTGGAAAATGAGGTTACTCTAATGTTTGTAGAGACTCTAAATGGTCTTTTCTATGACTATATGTTAAATCACACCACCGAAGGTTTCGCAGACATGGTCATGAACAGGGAGTTGATATTGGTGGCTATCAAAAGTGGGAGACTCAAAGAATAAGAATATGACAAACGCATTTATAAATTAGTCACGAAGCAAATGGAGGCAAGATTAGCTGGAATTCATCCTTACCTCTCTAGAATAATGCAAAATCTTCCTAGACAGTTGGGATCGTACTTAGATTCAACCCTTTTGCTTTCTCCCACGAGCATTAAGGATCTTTTGTAAGGGCTTCTATGTCATTATACTTGTCTTGAAGATGCATTGTTTTATTTCCACAAGTGGCAAACATCTCTTTTTTCTCTTCTTTTCATTTCTAATTATTTTCTCTTCCAAAGTATAATTTCTTTGCAAAGGCCCTATAATTGATTGTATGCATGATCCTTGAATCTAATCCCGAGATAGAGGGGCAATAAAGTGTGTTCAGGTTTAATGGGGAGATCCTATATACAAATTATGAGTGAATTTCCTCTCAAACATTATTGTTAAGGACCTTGAATAAAGTGGTAACTCTAAAACATCTACCAACTGAAGACTGTTTTTCTTCGAAGATGTTTGTGTGTGAAATGAAATTTGGCATTCCTTCATTTCCCTTCACAAAAAGAAAATAAAAATCCATTGTTGTCCCCCTTTGAGCCTGATATTTTTTTTATCAAAACCCTAACCAAGGATCACTCTCACACTTGGGGGGAAATGATGAAAAATTGAAAGCAAAGGAAACACAATAAATCAAGCAAATGTACTAAATTCGGAATGAAAAGGACACAAAAGGAAAAGGAAAAAAAGAAAAAGAAGGAAAAGAAAAAGGAGAAAGAAAGAAGAAGCGAAAAGAAGAAATGCGAAGGAAAATTGAAACAAATCCTCCAAATGAGACGTGTGCTAGAAAAGGAAATGAACTCTAGGGTGAAAACCCAAAATGGGCAGTCTAGAGCGATCCAAGGAAAAAGAACGAAGATTTCATCAGGAAAAGTGGATCCTTGGTTTAATCACTCTTAAACATGTATTTGAGCATATATATCTTTCTTTGGCAACCCGAGCCTAGCCTGCAATACAAGCCTCTAAAGACCATTTGGATCACACATAAATATTTGAGAAGAAGAGTTTGTCTTCAGAATACATTTCGCCTTATTGAGTTAACCTTTCTTAAGGGACCTCAAAACTTTTAATTTCTGATTGAGATTAGAAAAGTGAGAAGAAGAGTTTGTCTTCAGAATACATTTTGCCTTATTCCTTTGTTTGCCATTACTTTTTCCCCTCTCTTAGTTCTTATTTTTAGCATTTTCTTGCATTTCCCATGACTTTTTCCTTTAAACTATCATTTTCTTGCATCTTACAAGTAGATTGACATAGATTTATGAAAAACAAAGATTTCTTGGTATTGGTCCCAACCGAAGGGAACAAGGAATGAATGTTTTCCATCACTTCAGGAAACAATTGAACCTCAGTTTGAAAGGGGGCATCACCTTTCATGAGAAGGTAAAAAAGAAAAGAAGAATAAGTACATGTGTTGAAGAGTTTTAAGTGGATGGTGTTGTCAAGCAAGATCCACACATAAGATGTAAGATCCCTAAAGTGTAAAGAGGGATAGAACCATGCCCAGTAGGCAAATTGTGCCATCAGGTTGGGGCAAGTCATGTTGACCAAAGATTCAAGATCCATGACTTTGATAGGCATGAGAAGAAGAGATTAAAGCGCCAACATCATAAAAGACACTCAAGGTTAAGGTTTAGCGTGTAACGACTTCAAGATGTCATGTAGGGGCAAGAATTAGAGAACTCACAAGAAGCATTGAAAATGTTTAATGTTATTTTAAGGGGAATATGAAAACTTGAAGCTTTCAAGACTCTATTTAAAGAGGCTTGAATCTGAATATGGATGTATCAACTACAATGATAGTAGATCTTGAGACAATTGCCTACGAAGATCAGATTTTTTGATGAAGCGAAGAGGTATAAAGAATGAGAATGACGAAATAGAGATAGTTGAAGAAGTATGTTCGTCCAACCAGGAGTATAAGATCACTGGATTGAGTGAGCAAATTTGCAAAGATCAAATGTTTCCCATGAGTCGAAGAAATACAGTGAAAAAGCACAAATGTTTATTTGGACTAAGCGAGTAAACGTGTAGATTCAAAAAACCAAAGAAAAATTAACCCTGAGAAAAAAGAAGAAAAAGAAGTGAAACATGCATACATTTGATAGGCATCCCTAGAGGCATGCACATCATAATTACATTGAATATCATATTTTTCAAGTACACAAAGGACTTTTTAGCAAAAGAACCTGCTTATCCGTTCGGGTATTTGAAGAATCGAATCCGCTTATCTATTCGAGCATAAGAGAATAGAACCTGCCTATTCGTTCGAGCATTTGAAGAATGGAATCCGTTTATCTATTCGAGCGTAAGGATAATAGAACCAGCCTATTCGTTTGGGCATTTGGAGAATGGATTTCGCTTATCTATTCGAGTGTAAGGAAAAGAGCCTGCTTATCCATCTGAGCATACGAAGGATGGAACCTTTTTTCAGTCTACGTATCGATCCGAGCATGAGGAGGATGAAACCTTTTTTTCAAAACCAGCCTATCCGTTCAGGCATCATAAGAATAGAACTTGCCTATCCGTCCAGGCATAAGAAGGATGGAACCTTTATCTTTCATAACCCGCCTATCCGTTCAGGCATTTGGAGAATGAAACCTGCTTATCTATTAGAGTATAAGGAGAATAGAACCCGCCTATCCGTTCGGGCATTTGGAGAATGGAACCTGCCTATCCATTTGGGAATTTAGAGAATGGAACCCGTCTATCCGTCTAGGCGTTTGGAGATTAGAACCAGCTTATCTATTCGAGCATAAGGAGAATAAAACCCACCAATTCATTCGGGTGTTTGGAGAATGGAACCTGTTTAATCGTTCGAGCAAAAGGAGAACAAAGCTCGCCAGTTCGTCGATACAAGAAGTTTTGACGATTTAGTAATTAGTGAAAAATCAGTGTCCTTTTGTTCTTTTCTCTATCCCTGTTTCACCGGAATGAACAAAGAGGGGCAGCTGTTGACATTGAATTTTTACCTTTTTTATATATGTTGTTGTTTTATTATTATTATTATTATCATTATTATCATTATATTATATAGTTCTTATTATTATACGTGTATATTACTAATATTATTACATTTAATATAGTTTTTTTAAAAGTCCAAAATATGTATAAAAAAGTCAACTTTGTCTTTTTAGTTTAATTAAGGGTCCATTTGCATTAAAAATAAAAAGGGTCCATTACATTAATAAAATATGGGTCCATTTACAAAAGAGCCTATTTGGCCCAAAATTGATAAAATAAAAAACATAATCCCTTTTGATTGTCTTGTGCGCAGCCGCTGGAGGGCCGTTAGATCACAAACCGATCTAACAACACAGATGAGGCTGCAGAAACCCTAGCCCTAGTTGAGGAGGAGCCATCACTGCATCATCTCCCAACCATTAGACTAGAGGCAAGCTAACGACCCAGATTGCTTCACACGGATTACACGCGGATGCCAGCTGGAAGAGACCAAGCGATGCATCCTCTCGTCCGTTAGATCAGGAGCGGTCTAACGGTTCAGATCACTCCAAAGCAGGTCACGGGGATAGCCACACGCGCATGGCAGTCACGCGCCCGCCGTTTCGCTTTCCCTTAGTCGTTTCGTCTTCCTCAGCAAGTGCTCGAGCCAGTTCTGGCGTCGTTTACTCTCCGTCGCGCCGTCTCCACCGTTGATTACTCCTCACCAGTGTTGCAATCACCCGAAGCATGCAAAAGAGAAGCAAAACAGTCAAATCCCTAAACCATAACAGACAAAACCATTCCATCTAATCCCTAAATCAAAGCTAGGGCAAGAATCAAGCTATCCGAATCAAGAAAGACACATTTTCAGGGAAGAAATAGGGGATTCAAGCTTAAAAATCAAGAATTTTTGTGTATATAAATAACACTGTAATTTTCTTGTATACATGATAGACGATGGATACAGAAATTATACACAAAAAAACTCGAAAAGCATTCAAATTTCAAGTGTAGCAAGTGGCATTGTACACAATATTTTGAAGGAATAAAAGCAAGCAAGGTTTTTGGTAATTTTAATTTTTTCGTTTCATTTCAAATAAGAAAACAAGATAACCATTTTACCTATTTTTTAGAAAAAAATATCGTCGTGCATGTTGTGTCGGTCGTGGCTCCGGTGATGTATACGTGATTCGGGGCTCACCAGTTTCTAGAAAAATCAATTTTAAAGAGGATGGATAAGAGGTTTTGCTTCCGGAAAGTATTTTAAAGAAGGGAGGCGAGGTTTCAAGTCGTTTTTTGGCCAAGAATTTGAAAAGGGAGGTTGAAAGTTTCTGTTTCGTAGCCGGAAAAGGTGGCCGACGCCAATCAATGGCGGTCGGTGCTGCGGACATTATAGAGAAAAGTGGAGAGCGTTCGTGTTTTTGGAAAAATGAATTTAAAGACTTTTTTTTTTCTCTTTTACTTAACTTATATACCAATCCGGCGACCTGGCCCGTATCCAATTTTAACTTGTGCCTTACTCTCTTGGATCTTATACCACGACTCTCCAGTTTTTTAATTTTCACAATTTCATCCTTCTTTCTTAGAATTTGGCACCAAATTTTTAATTGCTTTCAAATCAACCTTCATATTTTATTTTTTTTCAATTTGGTCTTTAATTGAAATTCTTTTCTTTTTTAAAAATAGAACTTAATTGTCCATTTCTTTGTTTGAAATTTAGCATGTTACGCAATCTAATTAAAGTAATTTATTTACCTCTTTGTTCTCTTTATGTGAACTTATGTGTGTGTTTAAAATCATAGAACTATGGTCTTTTAAAGCTTAGTATAGAGATATGCAATAAAATTTCCTTCATAATTACAATAACATACACTTAATCTTATAAAACCTAATTAGTTAAAATGAATGTAGAAATTTTAGGGTTTAATCATCATCTAAGGCTTAATTTAAAAAACTTTAACACAAACTTAATTATCTTTGTTGGTTTGTTTAAGAAAGTGAAAATTAACTAAATGTGATGTCTTACCAAATGGAAATGACGGGTTAGCGCCAGGAGTGTTGGCGGTGATTGTAATTCATTTTTCAGGCGGTAAGGCCATTAAAATTGATTTATATTCATTAAACGGACAAGTAATTTGATCCTTTGTGAACTTGCAAATTTCAATTTTGAAAACAATTTTTTGAAATCAATAAGGTACTGATTTTTGGGCGTTGTGGGGTGTTAATCCTTCCCTACGCGTAACCGACCCCCGAACCTATTTTCTGATTTTCACATACCACAAATGTTATTTTAATAAATAAAACGTTTTATTAAAATAAAACCACTTTAAAGTGATCCAATCATACTTTTTTTCAAAAAAAAATTAGCGGCGACTCTGTTGGTTTAAAAGTTTTCAAAAGGACGGCACACTTGAAAAAGGTTGTGACAACTGAAAGTGCAACATATCATAAAAATACTTTTAGGATGAAAAAGTATCGAACTAAAGAAGAAAAAGAATTTTTTTTACCTTGATGACTGTTGAGGAGCGAAGGGAAATTGAAAATCTTAATCTTCACTGTTCACGCTTGAGGAAGAATCAAAAATATCAAAGAAAAGTAAGAAACAACGGTAAAAGAAAAGATTGAAATTAAAAAATTAGAAACCCTAATCCCTAAAATCAATTAATTTATTATCTTATTAAATGAAGACTGATGAATGTTGACTGTTGTATTGGGGGGAGAACAAATCGAAAAACCAACCAGAAGAATTAATAAGAATCGGTGAAGGGAGAACTGGTTAATGATGCAAGAAGGATCGATCCTAGATGAAAAGGTATATTTTCGATAAATCCAAAGTAAAAAAGGATAAATCCAAAGTATAAAAGCGAGAACATATCTCGACTCTAGATTAAAAGTAAAGTAACCTATGATAAGTTCAAAGTATAAAAAATTGAAAAGGGAAAACTAAAAATATAAAATATATTATAAAAGAATATTTTAGTAATTACATAATCGGGACATGGCGAGGTAATTTGACTCTAAACCCGAACTCAAATTCACCTTTACTGATACTCGTCCTGTCCCCAAAATTTAGGGGTGAAAACTGAAAACACAGTTAGGTCGGGTTCGAGTAATTTTGCCATTTCTAGTCCTGAGCCCCCTCCTTGATCCGGCACGACTCATGCTCCAGCATAATGTGGGTTTTTGCATTTCTTCTGTTAATAGGGCTGTTAATTTTGTTGCACATTCTTTACCATCTTTGGCCATGTGGTCTAATTCTTTCATTTTCTTTGACTCGGCTTGTCTCGAGATTTTTAAACTTATTGTAAACAATAATTTCCCTATTTAATGATATCTCCCGATAAGGGTGTGCATTTCTGATATCCAATCCGATCCGAAATTTCGGATTTCTAAAATTTTTCAGATATTCAAAATTTCGGATCGGATATTCATATATATGAAATTATGAGTTAATTTAATTATTTTTTGAATTTGGCGGTCTTATCCATGAACATTTTAGGTTTTCGAATATAAAAATCAACAAATTATTGAGTACAACAAGATTTGTATCCATAAAAAAATTTAATTTTTCATATATAACAAGTAAAAGTATCGAATATAACAAGATTTATATCTATATAAAAAAAAATTTCGGATATCGAATAATCGGATATCTGATCCGAATGTAAAGTCACTATTTGTACTCGATCTGAAATTTTTAGATCGGATAAACGGATCGGATCAGATTTTTTGGATCGGATAAACGCATCGGATCAGATTTTTAGATCGGATAAAAAGCAAATCGAATATCCAAAATTTTGGATTGGATAAACGGATCGAATCAGATTTTTTTACACATCCCTATCTCCCGGGGTACTCTTATCCCCTTGACGTCATCCATCTTTGAGGGATGACCTTAGAATAAGTTTTTAGTGAGGTGTGTCTATCTTGAAAAGAAAAATGTTTACCGGAAGTTAAATGTTCAAATTAAAATTGAATATTTTAAGGGCTACCCACATTATTTCTTTTGAAAATTGTCAGATAAGACTTAAGAGTAATCCTTTTAGGAGTTGTTCAATTAAGGAATTTTCAAGCAGACCTGTAGTATAAAATTAGGTGAATATATACATTTGAGATAAAAACATATAAATTGAATAAGCAATAATTTAATACGAAGAAAATTAAAATAAAATCTAAAATATAGTATACGATATTTAAAAAGGTTCTTATTGAAACATATTAAAAAGATTAGCACTTGATTAATTATTTTAAAATGTTTGACCATTGCATGAGGAAATTTTGAAAGGATTTGACCCCAATTTCAACTACAAAAGTTAATTTCTTTTACTAGTATAAGGACCAAATTAAACCACTATAATAAATTAAACTAATAAAGAGACAAAATTAATAAGATTTCTATAATATATAGACCTGTCATATGCTTTCACCTTATAAAACCTCCGTTGGAAAGATATCCAACCTTAAATTCCCTTCAAATAAACAAATTCTATTGAAATTATTGCATTGATTAATAAATAAATTAATTAATTAGCATTTAGGTGGCGTATTAGAGCGTGTGTAATATTTTCGGATACCTTCTCTTTTCGTACATATTTCGTACAGGTAAAGCAAAGCAAACAAGGAACAGAAAGGTACGGTTTTAGGTGTGCAGGAAAAACGGTGGATGGGCGACACGTGGCGATTTACACGATTGAGGCCGTTAAATATGGTGGCAGGTTTACAGCCTGGACTTTACATCATACCACACCAATTTGGCAACCTTCCTTGTCGTTTTGTGCCAACTGGTTCTTTTCTATTTTTCTTTTTAATAATGTTACTTGGATTTAAAATGAAAGAAAATGGAAAGTATAAATTAAATATCCCTCACTAAATCGCAATACAGGCTGGCGTCCCCAATCAAACGCTACAATTCACTCTTTTGAAAAGTAAAAGTAAAAATAAAAATTAAAACTCATACTTATCTAGAAATTATTAGAATATATATTCAAATTGAATTCTTTTAAATTAAAATATTAATACATGTGAACGCTTACCACCACGTGTCAAGGGATCACCGCTTGCGAACGGCAAACAGGGGCGGAGGGTGTGTGAAGCCAGAGGGGGCCATGACACCCCCAAAGTTTTAAAAAATTTATATTATACCCTTTAAATATTTTTAAATTTTAGTTAGCCCCCTCAAAATTTATAAAAAAAAATTCATAAAACTCTAAAGTTTTAAATATTTTTAATTATCTCCCAAAATTATAAAAAAGTTTTATTAAACTTTTTAAAAATTTTAGTTAGACCCTCACATTTTAAAAATAAAATTTTTATTAAGTCCCTAAAAATTTTTGAAAATTCTAGTTAGACAATCAAAATTAGCCCCCCTCAAACTATAAGGTCAAGATCCGCCACTGACGGCAAACCACCCCTATGAACTCCGTGGTGTCAAGGGATCACCGCTTGCGAACGGCAAACCACCCCTATGAACTCTTGCGAAGGTATAAAGCGTTGCAACGTCAAACATACAATCGTTATTGATGACTAAACAAACCTATAACGTCAAATTTTAGTGAATCTCATTATAACGTCGTGATTTCCTTATCGCGACACTTGTCCAGATAGTATAAAGCGTGCATACAATTTAGACAATTGAACTTAAGATGAGGGAGACCAACACCTTTTTTAAGATCAAAGGGATTCGAGATCACATTCTAGCTGAGAGCCCAAAACAACTACAGGACCGCCATCTCCGACTAATTTAACTTTATCGGTCAACATAAAATAATTTAAAATTATAACTTAAAATTTTAAGATTCTCGTAACCTTTTTTATAATTGTAAACCATAAGTGAATTAAGGACAAAAGAGTTCGGTTTTGTTCGTGAAGCAACCATGCTTCTACGCTCTTAGTTTGGAGCGTGTCAGCACTCTCGCTATAACCCCAAGAAAATGACGTGAAATGGCACTCAATTTCGTTAATTTTATATTAAAGTTGATAAAAAAGAAAAAGGAGGCTCCAAATTAAAAGAAAGGTAAGTCGAATTGGAATGATGTTGGTTCAAAATTAAAGGAAAACTCCGCTCCTTGCAATGATTTAATTCTCAAAATTTTATTCCTTTTGAGAAACACGAGAGAATGGGATAGACGCTCCTATGGCTATGTTAGAGAGTCCCAAAATGAGCGAGTGAGAGTGAGAGTGAGACTTATGTAAATCAGTGCACTTCATATTTAACGCGTGTCAGTTAGCCAGCTGTATCCCATAACCGCTTAACTGGAACAATCGGTGCCCATAACGCTCCCTTTCAACCGGTTACTTCCTCTCCTCTTATATATCCCCGCCATCGTCCAATTTTCCTTTGCTTATAATTTTAATTCCATGGAAGTATCGAAGGGAAAAGAAATGGATCGGATGAAAGGTCCGTGGAGCTCCAACGAAGATGATTTGCTCCAAAGACTGGTCCAAAAACATGGACCTAGAAACTGGTCTTTGATCAGCAAATCAATCCCGGGTCGATCCGGGAAATCCTGTCGCCTCCGATGGTGCAACCAACTCTCACCCCAAGTTCAGCACCGGTCATTCACCGCCGAAGAAGACGAGATCATCATTCGTGCTCATTCCAAGTTCGGGAACAAGTGGGCAACCATAGCGCGACTCCTCAACGGCCGAACCGACAACGCCATTAAAAACCACTGGAACTCGACGCTAAAACGTAAGTGTATGTCGGTTGGGGTTGGGGTTGGGGTTGGGGAGGAGTGCAATATTGGTAATAACGATGGGTATGATGGTAATTTGGAAGGGGAAGAGCGACAGCCTTTGAAAAGAGCGGTGAGTGCCGGCCATTATATCAGCCCGGGAAGCCCATCGGGATCCGGCGTGAGCGATTCCGGTGCTCCCGATTTATTATCTTCACCATTGTACAAGCCCATTGAAAGGATCGGCGGAGTTAAGATCCTCGTTGACGTGAACGCTATGCCTGCAGGAATCGAAGCGGCGGGGTCTTGCAACGATCCACCGACTTCACTGAGTTTGTCATTACCGGGGGCCGAGTTATCCGAGGTGACAACACACCTAGTTACTGAGTCAACTCAGGTGCGGAACGAAGGAAATGATGAAGAGAAGGAAGGTGGGGTGACGGTGACGGGGTTCAATACGGAGTTCATGGCGGTGATTCAAGAGATGATAAAGGTGGAGGTAAGGAATTACATGGTGCAGATGCAACAGCAAAACGGTACAGTTATAGGTGGAGGAATGGGATGTGTTTGAATGGTGGGTTTTGGAATATGGGCTTTGAACCGAGTTTGGGTGAGTCAGATCGAGTAAATTTCTTTAGTCAAGTATGTGATGACAAAGAAAAGATCAGGAAAAAGAAGTGGCCTTTTGGTTTTTCTTAGAATCTGAAAAATAATTTCAGATAATGTAAAAAGCGAGAGAAGATGGTTAAAATTGGTAAATTAGTGGGACTGTTTCTGAACATTACATTTTTTAAAACAAACTATTTGTCTCTCAACTTCAATATTTTAAAAGAATCAATATTTCTAATCAATTTTAAATTTTAGAAATGAAATTAAATAGAAATTAAAAAAAAATAATACAAAGCGACTGTCTGTCCAACCCCAACTACTACAACTGTCGAGTTTTAAACATGTTACTCGGGTATCTTGGCCATATATTCTTTTTGGGAATTCATCTGAAAAAATACCAATTAAGAATAATATTTTAAAAAATACTCTCTATTTGGCTCAGGATGCGATATCCATAATCGTATTGTCCCGACGCGACTTTCACGAGAATTTTTAATGATTCGCCACAAATTTATAAAATATATAAAAGTCGTGTTCTGCAGAACACGAATTTCGCCTAATTTTGTTGTTTAAACAAAGCTCGATAGGGTTGTTTATGGTAATAAACCGACAGGGTTGTTTATGGTTATGGTTATTTTCATAGTATTGGGGGATAATTTTTCATGATTTTAAATTTTTATCTCATAATAGTGATGCATCTCTTTAAAATGGTCTAAAAATTGACCTATATAAGACATCCGAAACAGTGTATAAATTGCATTAAAAACGCTACATTGTCATGTTTCTTTACATGAAGAAAATAGAAACATGGGTCGGTAGAGTTGTTTATGGTTAATTTACATGGTCTTGAGGGATAATTTTTTATGGTTTTGATCTTTTACATGATAGTAGTGATGCAACTATTTAAAATGGTGTAAAAATTTGCGTATATAAGGCATCCGAAACGTTGTATAAATCGCGTTATAAACGCTACCTTACCATGTTTCTTTGCATGAAAAAATAGAAACATGGGTTGGTAATTTTGTGTTAATATTAACACATGTTTGAATTGATTTTGTGGTAATTTTATGGTTTTTTTCTGTTATTTAACTTTCACGTCGTAGTACGAAAATACATGTTTACAATGGTGCATAAATTGACGCGTATAAAGCATCCTAAAGAGTGTGGAAATTGTATTAAAAATACTATCTTGGTATATTCCTTTGCATTAAGAAAATGGAAACATGTGTTAATATTCATGTTTTAGTCGATATTGTTGTTTTAGTGTATGATCGTGATTTTTTTATTATTTAACTTTCACGTGGTAGTACGAGAACACATATTTACAATAGTGCCTAGAAAACGTAGCTTCAGAGGTTGATAATGTTATTTAGGATTAAAACATTAAAGTTACAATTACAATTAGTTGATTCGAGGGCGGGTCCTAGAAGGACATTTTCTGATGTCGTGTCCAGGGTTCCTACAATTTCCACACAACTTAAGTTGGCCGGTTCGTTTTCGAGGAGCTATATCTTCGGCACAATGAATCTTACTCGAATTCGGGCGGCCTTTTTTGCTGCGTCGCAGGGATTCATTAGGTTGTATCTTAGGTTCATTTTCAACCACATCACGATGACGTTCATTTCTGATTGGAGGAAACTCGGATCAGTATACCTTGAAAATGTTTTCAAGTTTGTATACAAGATCAACAAGTGTCATTGCGTCAAAATAAACGGATGCACATGCAATGAAGGCGTGCGCACACGGGTACTTGAATGTCTGGAAGACCCCGCAATCGCATGTTCGCTCTTGTAGATTAACAACGTAATTGTGGTGCATAATTCCGTCAAGCGGTCATGAAAACTCAGTAATCGTAAAGCAATGTTCGTGACGAGAGAAGCATGTGACACCCATCGCGTTTTCTTGTGCACAATACATATGAAATTTTTGTTGGAGATCTGGATGGAACCTGTGGCCACTTGCCATCCAGTTCGTAGCTTATTTTTTTAGGGTCGCAAAATGGGTAGCCAGTCGATAATATATTGCCTTCACAACTGAGGTGATAGGTAAATGACGTGTTCCCTTCAGAGACGAATTGATCGCCTCAGCCAAGTTCGTCGTCAAGTGACCATATCGACAAACCCTATCATAACATCACAACCATTTCTCCCTCGGGATATCAAGAAGATAGTTATATCCATATCGATTTTTAACTTTCAACTATTCTAGCAGCTTTTCAACCAGCTCTACTCGGTGTGCGTTGCCCTATTCAAAAAAAATATGGAATAATTAATGAGAATTAATAATAAAAGGCAAGTTAATTAATAATTTTGAGAGTGAAAGGCGTACCCATGCGAAGAACCATTATACGCTCATCATTATTCTTATACCTCTTGTAGTAATTTGCAGCAATGTTACACATACAATACAAATGATGAATATACATAGGTTCCCAAGACTGTCCCAAACGTTAGATTGATCTCCCGATCCATGTGCCTATGTTTGGAATAATGCATATGTCGTCTTGTAACACCCGGCTTTGGGGGTCGGGTGAAAATATTATTAAAATAATGTTTCGGGTTTCTCTCTTTGTTCTAAAAATTCATTTTATATGTTGGACCAAATTTTAAATTAAGTTAGAACCCAAATTCCATGGAAATTGGAATTGTGAAGGATGGCCATCTCATTAATGGCAAAGTGGTAATTATTGAGACTTTCAAAATAAACACTCCCCTTATTTCAAAAGACTCTACTATTCATATTCTTCTCTCCTCTTTCATTTTGTTCAACGTCAAAGACCCCTCTTCCCCAAGGTTACTATTCCATCACACATCTTGCTTATTGTTGAAGATTTTTCAAAGGTAAACTCGTTTTTGACATGTCCTCATTATTCTCTTCAAGCTCATACCTTTATTTTTCATAAAGCTCATGATTTTTGTATTTTAGAGTTTTGAAAGTTTGGATTAAAAATGTGATTTTTATTGTCTATAACTTAAGCTTTTGATTTGTTGAGGTCATATGAGTTATTTACAACCTAAAGGGTCCAACATACTTGATTTTTACATAGTATTATGGTGTTTCCCGAAATTGGGTTTTGGGAGGTTTTTGAAGGGTTTTAGATTGAGTTTTGGGGGGTGTTAAATGTGGAAATTTGATGGCTGATGGTTAGGCTATATGTAAGAGTTGTTTTGGAGGACTTTGGGAGTAAAATAAGTGTTGGAAACATTGGTTCTAGGCTATACTTTAGGGCTGCTCGGGAATGAAGGTTTTGGGAGTTGTTCTTAGCTTGAATCTTGTGTTTTGTGTTTTGTGTTTGAATTGTGTTCCGGGCTTGCTACATTGAATCATGGACTGGATTATGTTTTTTTTATTGTGTTGGGAAAATTAGAAGCAAGTAATCTTGTTGGTGAAGCCTCGGGGACGAATCCTGAGAATTTGGTGACTTGAGCTTGTTTTTTGACTCTCATTTGGGTAGCAACGGTGAGTAGAAATATCAAACTTTGATTTTTTTTGAAATGGAACTCTTGGGGGGTTTGGGTGGGACCTAGAGGGTTCACCTAAACCCGAGTGTAAGTTGCTACTCTTACATCCTTGTTATGTGTTGATGAATGATTATATGTTGTGGTACCATGTGCATCTCGAATTGTTTACATCGTTGTTGTTGTGTAGACGTGTAGAAGTCGAGCCTCACGTGATGGTTGTCTTAACTACGGTGATGAGTGGTCCCACCGGTAGTGACTAGTAGTAGAGTAAGATGATGAGTGGTCCCTTCGGAAAACTACTAGTCGAACAGTGATGTGTGGTCCCACCGTGTGCATGTTGGTTGTGCATGTGCAAACCATGTGTAGTCTTGTTGTGAAAAATCATTTGTGCATCCATTGGTTTATTGTCAATTATGAAAAGTGTTTTGAAAATTACATGCTTGTTGAATTATAGAGCTTCTCTCACTAAGCTAGTTAGCTTACTGTCACGGACTTATTTCTTCGGCTCAAATCCGTGCGGCACTAGCACACTCGGCACGATGCTAGTAAGCCTTTACGTCGCAACGCTATGGCAAAACGAAGGAGCAAGAGAGATTTACAAGGAAGAAACCTTGTATTGCACAACGGAAGCTTTACAAAGGATGCTTTACAAGAGAACTTCTTGGATTGATTACAAATGAGAGGGGTGGCCTATTTATAGGCACCAACCTCCTCAACGGACGGCTAGGATCTATTTGATCCAACGGCTACGGTTTCGCCTCCCAAAATATCTACTACACCTAGATATATCTAGATAATTCCACACTTATCTACATATATCCTAAATGGTCTAAAAGCTCTAATATATTCTAAGTTACTCTAGAATATTCCGGAGTCGTCTAGAGTTGTCCCGAGCCTTCCAGACTTGTCCCGAGCCCTCTTGATCTTTCTCGGGTCTTCTAGGTTCCTCCGGGTGAGCCTAGATTGATGTGGAGCCTTCTGGAACCCCTCGGGTGAGTGTGGAGACGTGTGGGGCCTTCTAGGCCGATCTAGAGTCTTCTTTGGAGCACTTGTGGCCTTAAAAGGCTTGGTATGCCTCATTTTCTCCAAGTTAGCCCGCAAGCACCTAGGTGGGGCGTCTTGGGCGCGCGCAGCGCACCTAGGCGGGGCAGATCGGGCGCGCATAGCGCACATGGGTGGCACACCTCGGTGCTGCTCGGTGCACCTGGGCGGGTGTGCCCCTCGGCTGGCTGGGTCGCGACCAGGCGGGGCGTGACATCCTCCCCCACCCGATCTCGCGACGTCCTCGTCGCGTCTTCGTGGAGCAGGGGTGTTGCTGGAGCGCTTCCCTCGACTCCTAGCTCGCCTTGACTTTGCCCTCGACTTGTCGGCATTGATGGAAGACCTTGGCTTCGAACCTGGACCCTCGGTGGTCTTTGTAGCGATGTTCTCCCCTTGAACATGCTTGGTGGCCTTCCTAGACTCGAACACCCCTTTGTCTCGATTGCATCCTTTGGATGGTTTGGCCTTACAGACGGCCTTGTTGAGCTGAAGTGCTGAGACTACTTTCGTCCCTGGCTTGGTGGCCCTTATTGTTGGTACCACACACGATGGTGCACCTTCGGTGATGCACAGACTGTTGGCAAAAGGCATCGGTATTGCCTTGGCTTGTTCAAAGAACTCGAGCCCTAGAATGATCGGGTAGTCATCTAGCGGCACAATCGAGAAGTCCATTCGGCCTGACCATGTCCCAATATTGGTCTTGACTCCTCGAACGAACCCATGGATGGGTTGAGCGGCAGAATTCACGGCCTTGACGGATCCTCCCCCTTTCACGATGCTAAGACCAAGCCTCTTTGCTTCAAGTAAGGAGACAAAGTTATGGGATGCACCTGTGTCGAGCATGGCTCTCGATGCTTTTCCATTGATGGTAACGTCCACGAATAGCAATCCTTTGGCTTGGGTCTTTGGGGCGGACTGGATTCCATTCAAGAGCTGTAGCGATCCCATTTGTGCACCTTGGTCCCTCTCGGCATCACTACCTTCGTCGGCATCATTTTCTTCTTGATGCTTGGCTAGAATGGCACTAAGGGCTCGGCGTTGTGGGCACTCCCGAACCCAATGGTCGCCATCACAGATGTAGCAACTACTAGGCGGTGATCTCTTGGCACCTTGAGAGTCTCTAGACCTTCCTCGGTCCTTGTCCTTCCATGAGGACGAGCCTTTGTGCTTCGGTGTGTCCTCGTCTTTGTGACTCTCCCTACGAGGGCTCCTATCTCTTCCACCATTGAAGTGGCCACTCTTCTTGTCCCTCGGCTCATTGTTGGACTCCTTGGGGATGGGGTAGTCAATGAGGCTCTCGGCCACGGCGATGGCATCGGCAAGGTTTTGCACCCCACGACGCCTTAACTCGGTCTTGGCCCATGGTTGGAGTCCATCGGTGAAGTTGAAGAGTGAATCCTTCTCTGAGAGATCGGGGATCTCGAGCACCAAGCTAGTGAACTCCTTGACATAGTCTTGGATGCTCCCCATTTGCTTGAGCCTTCGTAATCGTGCCCTTGCTTCTTCCTCGGCATTCTCCGGATAGAATTGTCGTTTGAGTTCCCTTTTAAAATCGGAAAAGGTAGTGATGGTGCACGTACCTCTCTCGACATCGAGACGCCTTCTCCTCCACCAAAGCATGGCTGTGTCGGTGAGGTATAGGGTTGCGGTCTGGATCCTTGAGGCATCCTCCCTGATGCCAACGGCTTCTAGATATTGCTCCAAGCCATACAAGAAGTTGTCGACTTCTTTGGCGTTGCGTGTCCCTGAAAAGGTTTGAGGCTTGGGCACCTCGACCCTTCTCGCCTCCACGGTGGTGCTTGGCCCGGCTGCCATAGCACGTTTGCACAAGGCAAGGTCGCCATGCAATGCTTCAAGTTGATCGTACATGTTGGTAAGTTCTTGTTGGAACGACTCACGTACCTTTGTGAGTTCTGCTACGAGTGCGTCGCGTACTTCACCCATTTCCGCGCGCAGAGTCTCCTCTAGCTTGATCTTCATTGCCCTCACGGCTGTGTGGATCTCGGCATCCTCCACCTCAAGGCCTTCAATCCGCTCATGAAGGTCGTCCACTTGGGCACCCATGCTTGATACGCCTTCCTCCACGCGAGTCAAGCGGGACTCCAAGCTAGAGAGTAGGTCTTTGGACTTGGCACGGGGCCTTGTCTCGACAGGATCAGCCCTTACTTCTTGCCCACCTTGGTCGTGCGTGACCTCGGTCTCGGACGGGCTAGCGGCTTGCGTTTTGGCGGTCTTGGCCATTCTCCTGAGCGATCGGAACTTGCTCTGATACCAACTGTCACGGACTTATTTCTTCGGCTCAAATCCGTGCGGCACTAGCACACTCGGCACGATGCTAGTAAGCCTTTACGTCGCAACGCTATGGCAAAACGAAGGAGCACGAGAGATTTACAAGGAAGAAACCTTGTATTGCACAACGGAAGCTTTACAAAGGATGCTTTACAAGAGAACTTCTTGGATTGATTACAAATGAGAGGGGTGGCCTATTTATAGGCACCAACCTCCTCAACGGACGGCTAGGATCTATTTGATCCAACGGCTACGGTTTCGCCTCCCAAAATATCTACTACACCTAGATATATCTAGATAATTCCACACTTATCTACATATATCCTAAATGGTCTAAAAGCTCTAATATATTCTAAGTTACTCTAGAATATTCCGGAGTCGTCTGGAGTTGTCCCGAGCCTTCCAGACTTGTCCCGAGCCCTCTTGATCTTTCTCGGGTCTTCTAGGTTCCTCCGGGTGAGCCTAGATTGATGTGGAGCCTTCTGGAACCCCTCGGGTGAGTGTGGAGAGGTGTGGGGCCTTCTAGGCCGATCTAGAGTCTTCTTTGGAGCACTTGTGGCCTTAAAAGGCTTGGTATGCCTCATTTTCTCCAAGTTAGCCCGCAAGCACCTAGGTGGGGCGTCTTGGGCGCGCGCAGCGCACCTAGGCGGGGCAGATCGGGCGCGCATAGCGCACATGGGTGGCACACCTCGGTGCTACTCGGTGCACCCGGGCGGGTGTGCCCCTCGGCTGGCTGGGTCGCGACCAGGCGGGGCGTGACATTACGCTCTCCTTTGTTTCCAACATCCAGATCGTTAGAGTTCGGGAGGCAAGTGGGCAAGGGAGGAGCTTTTGGAGTTCTCAAATTAGCTCAAGTATGATTTATGTATTTGTAATAATGCCTAGACGATGGGGGTGTGGACTTGTAGGAGTTGGTGTCAAACTCCTTAGTTGATTTTGTGTTTAGATAAGCATGTTAAATTGTCGACTTTATGTTGGCCATGTGTATGTCTTTATATTGTGGATTGTAGACCTTGTTTTACTTGATGCATATGTACCTTGTGGTTGAAGACCTATACCCTTTCTATGAATGCTAAGTGTGTTTGCCTAAGGCATGGTATGTTAAATGATATGTATGAATCTTGTTGATGTGATGCTTGACTTGAGTGGCCTTTATATGTATGTTGAATGTTGAACCTTGAATGTATGGCTCTTACATGTTTGTTGAGTGCTAAGCATGTTTATATAGGGTGCCTTGCATCTAGAATTGATGTATGTTAGAGGTTGGAGGTTTTGGTTGTGTTTTGGGGCAGCCTTGTGCCAAAAACCAGCAAAAACCTTTCTTTTGGCAGCAAGTGTATCGAAATGGTTGGTCCCGTTTCCATACGACCTCTTGTTTCAGGCCAGGCGTTTTGGTACATCAGGGGTCGTTTTGATACGTTTTTGCCACTAGAAATATGAGATTTTGCTGATAAATTAAGGTATCGAAACGGGCCACGGCATTTCGAAACGGTCTTCATATAGTTGATCACGAGAAGTTGACCGTTGGGGGTGTTTCGGAACGGCTGACCACCGTTTCGATACGGTCTCCTCGTGTTGACTAGGGCCCGTTGACCAAGTCAAGGCGTTTCGAAATGGACTGTTTTTATATGCTCTTTGGGTCGATCGTCTCGTTGTTGCTTCCGTTGTTGTCCCCTCATATAGGATTAAATAATTTATTTAGACAAGATAATAATTAAAGAAATTTTCTAGGGTTGCTAACCGGACGGGAGCCTTAGTGGGTTTCATTTCGGTTTTTCCCGTGTAGCCTACTCGAACCGGTCAGTCATCCAGACCGGAACGAGGGGGTTACATTTGGTGGTATCAGAGTCTGAGGTTTACGAGACCTCGAGTAGGTAAGTGCGGTAAGTTTGGGTTGTTATGGGTTGCTATTCCTCGATGAGTGTATTTACCATGTATTGTATGAATGTTGCTTGCTAGTACAGTGTTTGAAAGCATGCTTCAGTGATCTTTTTCTGGTTGGGTTAAGGGCTAGTCAAATGTCCCCATTGTTAGGTGTTGTTGTCAAAAAGGAAAATTGTTTTGGTTTAACGAGCTTGAGAACCGGAGTCCTTGCCCTTTTACTAACCTAATGTTTTCCTTGTTTGTTGCGTGTTTATTGTTTTAGATCTTGTTTTACTATGGTGAGATCGAGGGGGCGACCTAGAGCGGGTGACCAGGCACCCAGAGGTGAGCCTCATACTCCTCTTGTTCCCGGTGGTAATGGTGTGGTGGTGAAGGTGATGTGCCTCAGGCTGGTGCTCAAGTCGGGGGTGATGGTAATGGGCCTCAGGCCGGTGCTAATGTAGGAGGTGTTGGGGCTCAGGCGAGTCAGGGTCCAACGGGCGTGGACATGACTCATCTAATTCAGGCTATAGCCGGGGTTTTTCAGACAGCTTTGGCCGGTGCACAAGCTGCAGCACCACCTCAGGGTGCGGGGACATGATTACCCCTAGAGAGGCTTTGTAACTTGGGAGCAGTTGAGTTTCGTGGGTTGACTCCCGAGGATTTGGAGGGGTGGCTTGAGAGTACTACTCGCATCTTGGGTCAGATGGAGTGTTCAGATACCCGTAAGTTGGGTTGCATTGTCTCCTTGCTTCAGGGGGACGCTTATACTTAGTGGACCACTGTTACTTCGGGGATGGCCGAAGCGAATATCACGTGGGAGTTCTTCAGAAATGCTTTCAAGAGGAAGTATCTTGGAGTTCGGTACTTGGATGAAAAGAAGAGAGAGTTTATGGCCTTGGTTCAGAGGAACATGACCGTGACTGAGTACGAGGTCCAGTTTGTGAGATTGAGCCAGTATGCACCATAGTTGGTCCCTAATGAGGGGGCGCGATGTGAGCGCTTTCGATATGGGTTGACTAGAGATGTGAAGACCTACATGCTTGCTTCTGACTACACTGAGTTTGATGTTTTGGTCTCTAGGGCCAAGGATATTGAGTAGAACTTAGGCTCTAGTGCACGTGCTAGTGGGTCCGATTTCGGAAGGAGACATGCGAACTGTGATAGAGATCATACCAAGAGGCATAGGGATAGGAGGTACCAGCCCGATTCGAGACATAGAGATGGTAACTATGGTCAGTGCCATCAGGGCCAAGGAGCTGTTATGCACACACCAGAGTGCAATAGCCGTGGGAGACGCCACCAGGGCGAGTGCGCGGGCACCTTTGGGCCGTGTTGGAACTGTGGATCTCGAGACAACATGAGGCGTAACTGTCTACACCCGGCTAGGGGCGGACCGACTCCAGCTAGGGGCTTTGAGCATCAGAGGGGTCGTGGGCACGGTCATGGAAACTTTCAGCTAAGGAATGAGGGTCAGAGGAACTTGGCTCATGAAGTAGCAGTCCATTCCGAGGGAGGAGGACCGGCTAGGGTGTATGCTCAGCGGGAGGCTGGGAATGACACAGATGTCATTGCAGGTAATTTCTCATTAGTCTTTGAGTTTGCTTTCTTTGATAGATTCGGGGTCGACACATTCACATATTTTGGGTGAGCACGCAAGGTCATTAGGGTTACCATGTGACTGGCTAGAGGTAGGTGTAAATGTTACTAGCTCTTTTGGTGATACAATGGTAGTTAGGAAGGTGTATAGGAGGTGTCCCTTGACGGTTCAGGGCCACGTATTTTCGGTTGATATGATGGAGTTACCCTTCTACAGTTTTGACGGGATTTTGGGCATTGATTGGCTTGTAGAGCATATAGCTAGGGTTGACTTCGAGACCAAGAGAGTCTCCTTGAGGCTTACTGATGACTTTGAGGTTGTAGTAGTTGGTGAGAACGCCAGGTTCTTGTCCAATGTGGTTTTGGCTATGGAAGCTCATAAGTTGTTGAGTTTGGGGTGTCAGGCTTACTTGGCTTACGTAATGAATCCATATATGAGTGAGGTGAGACCTCAAGACATCAGAACAATATGTGATTTTCTGAGTGTTTTTCCGGAAGAGTTACCGGGTTTGCCTCCAGACAGAGCAGTTGAGTTTGCTATTGAGACGTATTCTGATTCTGCACCAGTGTCGATTGCTCCATATAGAATGGCACCGAAAGAGTTGAAAGAGTTAAAGACACAGCTTCAGGAGTTGATCGATAGAGGTTTCATTAGGCCTAGTATTTCTCCGTAAGGTGTTCCGGTCTTGTTTGTGAAAAAGAAAGATGGTAGCATGAGGATGTGTATAGATTATAGGCAGTTGAATTAGGTGACAATGAAGAACAAGTACCCTTTGCCTAGGATAGATGACTTGCTAGACCAGTTGAGAGACACTTTTGTGTTTTCGAAGATTGACTTGAGGTCCGGGTACTACCAATTGAAGGTAAAGGATGTGGACATACCGAAGACGGCCTTTCGTACACGTTATAGGCACTATGAGTTTTTGGTGATGCCTTTTGGGTTGACTAACGCTCCAGCAGCTTTCATGGATATGATGAACCGTGTGTTTCATGAGTTCTTGGACAGGTTTGTGGTAGTGTTCATAGACGACATCTTAGTGTACTCTAGGACCGAAGAGGAGCATGATGGGCATTTGCGGTTAGTACTTCAAACTCTACTAGAGAATCAGTTGTATGCCAAGCTAAGCAAATGTGAGTTTTGGATTAGGGAGGTGGTCTTCCTAGGTCACGTGATCTCGACTAGTGGGATTAGGCTGGATCCCAAAAAGATAGAAGCTATAGTGAATTGGAAACAACCGAAGTCAGTGACAGAAATCCGTAGTTTCCTAGGCTTGGCGGGATACTATATAAGGTTTGTTGAGGGGTTTTCTAGAATAGCGGCTCCTTTGACTAAGTTGCTACAGAAGAATGTTCCGTATGAGTGGTCAGATGCAAGACAAGAAGGTGTTTGAGAAATTAAAGAAAGCTTTGACCGAAGCTCCTATCTTGATTCAACCTGAACAGGGGAGAGAATTTGTGATTTATAGTGATGCATCCTATGTAGGGCTAGGTTGTGTGCTTATGCAAGAGTTCGCATTTAAGATTTGGAGACACCATTTTTATGGTGAGAAGTGCACCGTGTATACTGATCACAAGAGTTTGAAGTATTTGATGTCTCAGAGAGAGTTGAACCTCAGGCAACGTAGGTGGTTAGAGCTTCTCAAGGATTATGACCTCACGATAAAGTACCATCCGGATAAGGCAAACGTAGTGGCCGATGCCTTGAGTAGGAGAGTGGTCGTTGAGTTACGAGTTATGTTTGCGAGGTTGAGTGTCTAATGATGGTGGGTTGATAGCCGAGCTTCAGGTTAAGCCTTCGCTAGTTCAGTTAATTCATGAGAAGCAGTTGAGAGATGAGTCTTTGGCACCTCACGTGCAAGACATAGCTGAAGATAGGCCTACCGAGTATTGTTTTGGTGAGAATGGGATCCTATGTTACAAGGATAGGATAGTGCTTTCGGAGGATGCCGAGTTGAGGCGTACGATCTTAAATGAAGCTCATAGTAGTCCTTTTGATATGCATCCGGGTAGCACGAAGATGTATCAAGGGTTAAAAGAAGAGTACTATTGGGTTGGTTTGAAGAAGGACGTGGCCGAATTTGTCAGTAGGTGTATGGTTTGTCAGAGGGTCAAGGCCGAGCATCAGTTTCCTTCAAGATTGTTACAGCCGTTGAAGATTCCATAATGGAAGTGGGAGCGTATTACCATGGACTTTGTGTCAGGGCTACCGTTGACCCCTTCGAGGAAGAATTCAGTGTGGGTGATTGTGGATAGGTTTACTAAGTGTGCCCACTTTATACCAGTTCATACCACCTATACTTTAGACAAGTTGGCCGATCTGTATATCTGTGAGATAGTGAGACTACATGGGGTACCGAAATCGATTGTGTCAGACCGAGATCCGAGATTTCCTGCTAGATTTTGGGAGTGTTTGCATCAAGCCTTGGGTACTTGGTTGAACTTCAGCACTTCGTATCATCCGCAGTCAGATGGTCAGTCAGAGAGAGTGATTCAGGTGTTGGAAGATAGGTTGAGATGTTCGGCTTGGTTAGGGGTGTAAACGAGCCGAGTCGAGCTCGAGTAGTACTAAGCTCGGCTCGACTCGTTAAGATTTTGAGTCGAGTTCGAGCTTGAGTAATTTCTAATGAGTTTGAGAAATCTAAGCTCGACTCGACTCGTTTAGAACTCGAGTCGAGTTTGAGCTTGATTCGAGCCCAAACGAGTCAAGTGTTGACCGATCTTTGACTGCATTGGACTCGAGTAACTCTTTATCTGTCACGTCTCATTTAAAGTCCTATGAAGAAAAAACTTTGATACACAAGTTGTGTAAACTCAAGCTTGTTAATTTTAGGGTTTATGGTATTAGTTTAGGGTTTAGAGGTTTAGGTTGTTGAGTTTAGAATTTAGGATTTAGATTTTAGGGTTTAATACTTATGTTTAGGGTTTTAAGTTTAAAAATTTAGATTTTAAATTATAAAAAGTAAAAAAATTTAATATATTATATTTTCAAGTAGCTCGTGAGCTTTTCGAGTTGGGTATCAAGTAGCTTAGATCCGCTCGTCAAGAACTCGAGCCGAGTTCGACCTCGAGTCGACTCCAATCTAGTCGAGCTTTGACCAAGTCAATCTCGAGTAGCTCGTGATCTGTCTCGTCTTATTTACAACCCTAGGCTTGGTTATTATTTAGAGAAAATGTTTGATCAAGTTGTAAAGTATCTAACATTTTGTAATTCTATTTAAATGCATAAGTAATATAACTTGTAGAATGTTTTAAAGAAAATGTAGAAGTTGAAATGAATTTTTTAATTTGAAATTTCTACCGCTTTAGGTGATGTATGCAATGGTGAAAAGTTAGATCGAAATGAATTCTACTAAAGTTTCATATTAATATTTATGTTAAAACATGCCCACTTAATAAAAATAAAACAACAGATTTATTTTCGAGATGGACACTTTGGCATTCTATGACCTAGTAGTTTACAATTCCCACAGAGTCTAGGTTGTCCGTTAGGTTCGCGTTCGCGGTGATGCATGCCGTCCATAACATTCTGAATCCTTGTGGATCTGGGATATCCTGTTTTTTCCCATTCAGTTTCGCTGTCGATTGGTGGGAATTCCATTTCGTAGTATACAAGATCCACATAATTCTTGAAATCGATCATGGCAGTCGAGCATGCAGCGATGATATGCTCGCACGGAGTCTTGGGTGCTTAGAATTTACCACAGTCGTAGTACCTATTTTGGAGATTTACCCTATAAGCTGTTGGGTCAAAAACCTGCATTGGTTATGGTTTCTCCGAGACACGGAAAGAGTCATCGTTACGCGACATTGGCAGCACATACAACCCGTTTGATTTAACAATAGTTTTTTGAATTTTGTCAAGTATCCTCAGGTGGAATATGAGGCGCTTTTACAACATACCGACAGCTTCTTTGCCCAAGGTTGCGAACAACTTGCCCAAATGAAAGTACGTAGCTTTCACGATGACGGTCATTGGAAAATTTTGAACCCCCATTCAAGGAAAAGTTGATTGCCTCGGGAAATTTGGTTTTCATGTGGCCATATCTAAAATTGCCCTCGTATGCGTTGGTCTATTTTTCTTTGGGAATTTTTGCAACGTAGTTGAAGCCCCGATCATTCCTCTTTCGCAGATCTTCAAGCATTTGTTCGAATTTGTATTGAACTAGTTCATACCCTAAGACATGACAGAGTGTACAAATGAGATATAAAGAAAGTAGTGATAAATACAATACAAAAAATCTTAAAATGTACCCATGCGTATAACGAGCCTGCGTTCATTGTCCTTTTTATACCAGTCGTGAAACTTCCTGCCCAAAGATTCGATCGTTGACTTAATCCCACCTCTTCGCTCTACGATCAAGCAAACTCGATCCTTTTAAAAATGTAATGACATAACTTCTTGAGGAAAAACATGCAAGATTCACAATCTTCTCTGGGAACGAGTGTGAATGCTATGGGTATTGCCTTGCGATTGCCGTTTTGAACAATGGCTAATAGCAAAACTTGCTTGTATCTTCCATACAGGAATGTGCCATCAATTTGAATGACGGGCTTGCAGTTCTTGTACGCATTCATACATTGTGAAAATTTCCAGAAAATTCGTTTGAATTGGAAAACATCGGGAACCACACGATTGATCTTGTAGTATGGTTCGGTTTCCAAATCTGCGACTGTTCTGGGGTTGTATTTCTTAATAATGTTTATCCAAGCTGGGAGCTCGTTGTAAGAAGCGTCCCATTCCCCATGCAATTTCATGATTGCCTCGTTTTTTCCCTTCAAAGTCTTTTTGTATGATGTCGTATAATCGTATATTGTATTAACATGCGCCTGTAGCGCAGAAACGATGGCTTTGAGGCTTGCCTGGACAATTGTTTGGACGCTCCCGGCGATGATATTTGAGTCTAGATTTGGATGATCTTACCTGTAACCAATGACACAACAAGTATGAGGGCCGCTGTAGACTGTGATCTCCTAAATGTTTTCTTTTCTTTTCATCTTGTTGACTCGCAGCTTCTAGTTGCATCCTTGTGCCGACTTCTATTTACATTCACATACGTATTTCTTTGCTGTTGTGTGCTGCACCTTGGAGTGCACAGCGTAACATTTGTTGTAGTTTTTAAAAGCAGCTTTTGCTTCGTCGCTCGTTCTAAACTGCATCCCTTCCCACAAGTCATCTTTTTTTTATTGCAAAGTAAGAACCGTCAAAACCCACGTCAGACACTTCAGGGAACTCTTACACGTCCATTGTCGCCAAGTCGATGCTGTGCATGTGCGACGGAGGCTCGTTCAGTGTTAGGGCACTATTGCTTGAAACATGTCCAAATTGATTTTCATTGAAGTTTTCAGGGATGTCATCATCATTATCAGTGTCACTTTTCAGATTTAGAGGCGGAATCGGTACCAGCATCTTCAGGCTCCATGAACAACCCAACCTCAGCACCATCGGGGCCGCGCTATTGAATCAGTTCTTTTGGGGATGTGTAACCTTCATCACCGTCCGTGGTTGCATGGGCAGGTGCAGAAGTCGCAGATGTAGACGTGAAAAAATTAGGAGCAACGTAGTTTGGCTCATTTAGATCGAATGATGCAGCTCAAGAGTGTCGCCCGCTAAAAAACTTATTCCACCAAGTAACGGTTGTTGCCCATCAACGTATGGGTTAAAGGTTGAATTTTGAGTTGATTGTTGTTCGACGTTTAAGTCGAAGAAGTTGCAGTATGTGTGTCCTGCTGTTGTACATGTAGGTACATCCTGAAACGCAGGGGTATAAGTAGGAACGCCAAGATTGTAATCCCTCATCAAAGAGTTGAAATCATATGTTGTGGCCTAAGTTTCGACTCGATTTTCATTGTCACATGCAACTTCTTCACTAAAATCTACGTACAAGTAGAAAATTTCCTCTCTATACCCCATATCCGTCTCTACCATTGCTTCAACATCGTTTGTATTGTCAATTCTTATTTTACTATATGTCACTAGAAAGAAGGATGTCTGGAACTTGTAGTATAGAGCCTTCCATGGTCTGTTACGCTCGACAGGTACCTTCCGTTTGATCTTGTTCACTAGCTCCTCCAAAGGAACGTTGCGATAGAATTTGATCTGAAAAAAATATCAGACTCAAAGTTTTCCACAATTTCGTCTCCCATATAGTTTCCATCTTAGTATACGATTGCTGAGATTGGAGCCATTATAAATTGATGTTTGTGTGGGATTGAGAAAAATTGGGAGGAGCGTAGTTGGAAAAATTTGAGAGTTTGTTTGAAAGTGGTAGGAAATGTGAAATAGGTTAGCGGGTAAAAACTTAATGAGTGTAGAAACTCGCCATGTATATACGACGAATTCCCTTAACGCAGTCTTTGTTAATTACGCTCGTATTGGAAATGTAAACTTGTAGCATAATTTCAATTCTGGGCAGAATGTTGTGACGTGATGAGGCTAACTCGCCGGCCGCCCACAGTGAGTTCACCCTAACTCGCCTTGCTTAGGTGGCGAGTTCATGGACAATCACTTTCTTACGTGGAACAACCCAATGCACCCAACGTGCAAATTCTCTCCAACCTTTTCGTAAAATGCATACCTCTTGGTAAATGACTTAAAGTTATTTCTGGGGTGTTACTTTCTTACATGGAACAACCCAATGCACCCAACGTATCTCTTCATTTTGTACGCATTATAAATGTATAATTTTTTTACTATTTCCCTATTATGTGAAATATAGTCCCATAGGAAACATACACTGAAAACCATACCAAGAGCACGTCCATAGGGGTTTTTAGGCGCGTTTTACGCCGCCTATGTATATTTTTTCGAACGATTGTTTACATTTAACATCAAGTATAAGTGTTTATCTATACGACTATGCATCCTCCGTTCGGTCCAACATTCAAAAACCGCTCCGAAAAAAGGCGCTAAAAATCCTACCAAGATCACATCCATAGGGGTGTTTACGCGCGGTTTAAGCCGCCTCCGAATATTTTTTCGCATGATTTTTTTACATGAATATCATGTACAAGTGTTTATCTATACGGCTACGCGTCCGCCGTTCGGTCCAATATTCAAAAACGACTTCGAAACATGCGCTAAAAACCTTACCAAGAGCACGTTCATAGGGGTGTTTATGCGCGGTTTAAGCCACCTTCGGATATTTTTCGCACAATTTTTTTACATGAACATCAAGTACAAGTGTTTATCTATACGACTACGCGTCCACCGTTCGGTCCAACATTCAAAACCGCTCTGAAACATGCGATGGAAACCCTACAAAGAGCACGTCCATAAGGTTGTTTAGGTGCGTTTTACGCCGCCTATGTATATTTTTTTGCTAGATTTTTTTACGTTAACATCAAGTAAAAGTGTTTATCTATACAACTACGCGTCCGCCGTTCGGTCCAACATTCAAAAACCGCTCTGAAAGATGTAACGAAAAGTATATTAAAGAACTATACGAAAATGCTAGGGGAGGAAATAATGGGAGGAACTCGTTGGCCCGACACGGCAAGTTCCGCAATCATTCCCCCCAATGATTATGTAGAGGTTTTTCTTATAAATATACACTAAATGCAGTCGTTTCCAATTCCCCAACTGTCTTTCATTCTTTTATACGAACCAAATTTATGCGCGTTCATGGCACTACAAGAATTATGTTTTTGTCGTATTGTCTCATATTATGAAGTTTTTCTTACAACATGAGTTTTCTGAGAAACCACACAGTTGTAAAGTGATCATAAGTCTTATATTTTGTATGCATTCCATCTCACATTATTGTTATTCTCAAGTGCATTTTAGGCATATTTAGGTGCATACATGCATTATTTACAATATTATTTGCTTTGCGTTGTTTTTGTTGAATATCTTTGGTTTGGTAAGAAAAGATATTATTTTAGTTTAGTTTTAGTTTCAGATGCTAGAAGCTGTCAGAAGGAGGAGAAATCTGAGGAGCTAATGTTGAGGCAGCAAACCAAGGAGTTATACTGAAGTAGTTCAACACAGAGAGAGATGCCACCGCCATATCTGTCGCCTAGGGCAGCAACTTGAGGAATTGGTGAATTGGAGTGCGATTGATAGAGCATAATTTTCTGAGTCCAATGAGCCCATCCATGCAATTTACCGATGTCGATAACAACGAACAATGCCGCCAAAGGAGAAAATGTCTAAGGCGGCCTAAGCTTACTTGGGGCACAAGGAGTCCAACTTCAAGTCAAAGAAATCAGAATTAAAGGATGCATTTAATGCAAAAGCTACTTTATCATGAGGAAGACTTCTACTCCAAGGAGGACTTAACCTAGGTCATGCCCTATATATACTTGATCATATTTTGTATTTTAGACATCTTAGAAATAATCTTGGCATAGCTTAGTTTCTCTTGTGTTTTCTTGCCGCCACTATGTTCTAAATTCTCTAGGGTTTGGGTCATGTTGTAAAGTAATTGTGAGAACGGTTGTTTAGGTTCAAGTTTGTTATTGCAATAAATTCAAGGTTTGCTTATTTCATGTTCTTCATTGTTTTCAATTGAGTTCGAAAGATCGATTGTTAGCAATCCATTTGTTTGGCATCGAGAGAGTCAAACTCACGAAAGAAATAAGCACTATCTCATCCATACCAGGTGTTGATCAATCCAGCCTAGACATAGGGTATGGTTTAAGGCGGCTAAAAGAGGACGAACCAAAAGTTGTTGTTCATTGTAAGATTCACACCGTCGGGTATTATCTACAGCGGGCATCAATAGTATTCTGACTTAGACTTAAGCTGAATCATTCTTGAAGCATTCTGCCAAGCCTTGAAGGTATGACGGGTTTGTCGCCGAGCCAGTCATTCTTTCCACCTGCTGAGGCAGCGAAAGTTGTTGAAGCACCAATCTGCCATCCTCTGCCGAGGTAGCAAAGTCTGGCAGCGCAATACAACTTAACCTATTCAACACAGTTTCACTCTACGGAGCAGCAAAACCTTACTCATTCCATCAATCTGATCTCTTCTCCTAATTACTTGTGTTTATTTACTTTTCTTTTAAACGAACTGAAATTTACTTGTGCATTTAAATATTCTTTGTGCAGGAATTTATATTCGAGTTAGCTGTCCAATCCTTGTGGGAGATGATATCTTTTATATTATAACATGACAAGAGTGTGAACTTGCGCTCATATTTAGAGAACACCTAATCGTTCTACAACAATATTACGTTATTTGGGATGCAGGCCCCCTTTGTGTCCATAATGACATTTACGAGGTACTGCATGTTAAATTGTTGAATTGACTGACCACGTTTTTTTACACGAAGAACCTATGACAACAAAAAACCATTGGGTAGTCATATAAATGAGTTGTCGTCCTAAATAAATCTGTTGTATACTATAAAAAATATTTACATGTACTCAAATAAATGTATTAAAGTTGGGGGTAATGTATAATAAGTTGTCAATTTCTTACATGTACTCGTTATTTCCGATCGATTGCAACACTCTACATAGTTCATTACGTGAAAAAAATTAAACAAGCATAATACTTTTTGGTAAATTAAACTCAATATTTTATTATTAAAATAAAACATGCATTGGGTCCGAACTTTAGTAAAAGATAAATATCTAAAATTTAAAAACTTAACAAATTTTGTGAACTCAAATCAAATAAATAATTAAACATCTCTAGACTCTGCAGACCTTGCTCCCATCTAGGGTTATGCTTCGGGTTCCCAATCAGGTGCTTGCTCCTGGTCTTCTAGGATTTGAAACAAAGTAACATAAGCTTGTTGTTCGGCTTCGGTCGTCAATTTCGGTTTGTCGTTTGTCACAACTACTAACAGTACTCAGAATTTAAGAAATCGAAATCATGAGGAATGAGATGACGAGTCGGCAACTTGTTTGACCTGTCATGCCACCATGCTATATATGACGAATATCTCGTTGGCCAATTCTCTTTGCTCTTACCCTGTAAGTCCGCCTTTTTGAACTCATCCATATTAGTCAGGGCCTCCGGCACAGGCTGGTGGTATCCAAATTGCCTAAGAACCTGATCACCTTAAAAAACATCGACAATGAAATAATTCAGCAACGACATTACCGAACAGAAGTTTTCGACATCCTCATAGGCATCGTTCAGAATCACATTACGAATATCATAATCCTCATCATATGGCATCCATTGAAACTATGATAATACGTACATAACCGATAAATTAAATAAAAATAAATAAAATTATATTATTTTAATCTAAAAGAAATATTGCATTACCTGCTCTTTGCAATACATGTCAATCTTGTTTCTCACTACGAGAATTAATTTTACATCCAACCCATTCTTTTTTAATTTTTGGGCCCATCTACATAACACAAGTACATAGATGGATCATGTTTTCTGTAAATAAAAATTAAAATAGTTATAGGAATTAACATTGTTACCTTGATGTGAGTGGGAATTGAAACGAAGGATTACGAATAGGAGCGAGAAATGAAAACTTGTACCAGGCCAATTATTGTATCAGCACCACACACCCACCAATATCGGCATGCACTAATTTGTCCTTGCCATCTGCCAGGCTCGTTGCTTAGCACAACTCGTGGTACAGGAAACCTAAGATTGCAGAGCCCCAACTGAATTTTTCCCCCACGACGTCTCTAAGAACAGAAGGTACTGCGTGTGCACGTGAAAACCTAATTTGTCCGGCATTAGCATACCACTGATAAGGACCATTATATATGCTCAAGCAGCGTAGTCAATTTCTTTCGTTGTGGAATTTGCATCCACTTGAAATTCACTCTTTAGCCATGTCAGCTTCACTCGTTTACCATCAACAACATGCACCGGTGGTCTCTTTCCCAAATACTTCTGGTAGTAATCATAAACAAAATAATTATCCGTACCTATGACTGGATTTCCTAAAATTGGAACACCGAGATTCATAGCAACATCTTCGAGGGTGATTGTGCACTCCTCATACGGCATGTGGAAGGTATGCGTCTCCGGTCTCCAACGCTCCACCAACCCATTAATCAACTGCGGCACAATTTCAAACTCACGAATCATTGACGCGTACCTAAAATCGGAATTCTCCAGAAATCCCATTATATATTTGTTTGGTGGATCGCACCATATCAAGCGAGGCTGAAATTTTAAATCCTATTTCTACAAACACAATATTTAAATTAAAGTAGCACTTAATCATGTAAAAAAACTAATCAAAACTTGAAAAATACCATAAATTCTTACCAATATTCCCATTTTTTTGTGATGTGAGAATTTTAAAGTCTTAACAACACCATATTTTCTTCAATAGTTACGCGCAATTAAATGCCTTAAACATAAAAAATCAATCAAATTTTAAAATATTTTCGATTAACTTATTCTAGACATATTTTACTATTAGAATTTAAAAAATAGGCTTAGATAAAAATAATTTGAATAAATAAAATAAATCATGTTAAACAAAACTAATCTTACTATAAAAATATTAACAAACGTTACCTTTAACCTTTCAAAGTAAGTGTGAGCTTGCTTCTTCCAATGTTGTCTAAGAAATTCTTACGGGTTGACAAATTATTTTGCTTTGCTCCAAAGAAGGAGGAAATTTTTGTGTGTTCTAAACCATAACCAAAACTATTTATTTATAAGATAAATAAACCCTAATATGCAAAAAATCTACAAAAAACCCTAAAAAAGCCAATAATTTTCCCCGTATACTCCGTGAGGACTGTTTAGCCAGAGGAAACTCGCCGAGGGCCAACGGCGAGTTTGGATTAAGATTATGTTAATCTCGTGATTAACATTTAAACCGCGATTTAAAGAAAAAAAATAAAACTCGCCATACGAGTAAGGCGAGTTTAAATAAAAAAGGATTTAATTTTGGAAATCGTCATGGTGGTGTGGCGAGTTTACTATTAGAGTCTTACTTTTAAAATTTTAGGATTTAAGGTGGTGCGTTGGGAAAAATAGGATTTAAAGATCCTATTTTTGCCCTTATCCCTTTTCTCGAGAATAGGATATGAAGGTGCGGCATGTCCGGCGAGAAATGAATTTGGCAGCGGATAACAAATCTTCTCTGGCACCAAAGAGGTGATTCCCGGGTGATTCTAGCGTTAGAACCCTTAAAATTAGGCTAATCTTAGGTCTCCCGGTAATACCGGCATCCGGTACCTACAAAATTTGTTATACAGTTACCTAATTTGTTACATTATATGTAAGAAAAATTGTAGTTATTGAAAAGCTTATCATGGTAGTAAATTTTGTAGGTACTTTATCTCTTAAAGGATTACTCTATATGTTACAAAAAAGTAAGCAATTTTGTACCTACAACATATCTCACCTCTCATACGTAATTCGTTATTAACTATATAGTAAAGAAGGTAACTACCAAATTTGTTACCCCATTTCTCCAAATGTTAAACAAACCCAACTTATGGTAATGAATTTTGTAGCTACCATATCTCTTAAAGGATTACCCTTAAATCATAAAAAATCGAAAGAAATTTCGTACCTACAACATATCGCAACCCACCTACGTAATTCGTTACACATATTATAGTAGATGAGGTAATTACAGAATTTTGTACCCCATTTCTCCAAATCGTAAACCAACCCAACTAATGGTAAGAAATTTTGTAGCTACCTTATCTCTTAAAGGATTACCTTATATGTTAAAAAACGCGTACTAAAATTTATACCTACAACATATCTCACCCCACCTACGTAATTAATTACCAAATATATAGTAAAAAACGTAAATACCGAATTTATTACCCCATATGTCCTAATCTTAAACCAACCGAACTTATGGTAAGCAATTTTGTAGCTACCTTATCTCTTAAATGATTACCCTATATGTTACAATATGCGTAAGAAATTTTATACCTACAACATATCTCACCTAACTTACGTAATTCGTTACAAACCATATAGTAAAAAACGTAACTACCGAATTTGTTACCCTATATATCCTAATCTTAAACCAACCCAACTTATGGTAAGGAATTTTGTAGCTACCTCATCTCTTAAAGGATTTCCCTATATGTTACAAAATGCGTAAGAAATTTCGTACCTACAACATATCTCACCTCACGTACCTAATTCGTTGCAAAATATATAGTAAAGAAGGTAATTACCGAATTTAATACCCCATATGTCCTAATCTTAAACCAACCTAACTTATGGTAAGAAATTTTGTAGCTACCTCATCTCTTAAAGGATTACCTTATATGTTACAAAACGCGTAAGAAATTTCGTACCTACAACATATCTCACATCACCTACCTAATTCGTTACACAATATATAATAAAGAATGTAACTACCAAATTTGTTACCCCATATGTCCTAATCTTAAACCAACCTAACTTATGGTAAGGAAATTTTTAGCTACCTCATCTCTTACAGGATTACTCTATATGTTAGAAAACGTGTAAGAAATTTCATACGTACAACATATATCACCTCACCTACTTAATTCTTTACACAATATATAGTAAAGAAGGTAACTATCGAATTTATTACTCCACATGTCCTAATCTTAAACCAACCTAACTTATGGTAAGGAATTTTGTAGCCACCTTACCTCTTAAAGGATTACTATATATGTTACAAAACGCGTGATAATAATGATACCTACAACATATCTTAAAAAACTTAAGTGATTCGTTACAAATTATATGGTAAAAAAAGTAGCTACCGAATTTACCACCCCATATGTCCTAATCTTAAATAATTTCTCCACATTTTGAATCGATAATGTTCATTTCATATCAGTATTGTTCATGTTGTATCTTCTAATCTTAAACCCTCTCCACTTATGGTTAGGTATTTTGTGGCTACCTTATCTCTTAAAGTGTTACTCTATACGTTACGAAACGCGTGATAACTTAAACCATAACTTTCATTAACATTGCATCATAACAAACTAAATTTTCATTGCAAACCAGTATTTAAGGCTTAAAATGTTACAAAATATAATCATTCATCATACAAACATAACTTAAACCATATCTTTCATTAACATAACCCACTTAAGATTCATTACATACCAATGTCGCTTAAACTAATTTTTCCCTTGTAGCTTCGAAACACCAGTTAACAAAAAGATACCCCTATCTTCACACTTTCTTCATTGCACACCCATAAAAAATGCAGTAAATGCAATTGAACCTATGACTGCAAAAACCCAAGCAAATCTCTCATTTCGTCTGTCCGTATCATTGACTTTGATTTTCTTTAGCAGACTAAGGAGAATAAATTTTTTCCGAAGAGTCATTAGAGGATCGTACCACATAAAAAAATTACAGACATTGCGAAATCTATTCTCGTAATTCAAGCACCCATAAAATCGTCGGTATGGGTTGTCATTTGTCCATGCAGTCTTCAACACTGTCTCCTTGTCGCACCTGCAAATTGGAATTTTGTGAACCTCATCCATTGCAACCATGTCCTTCACACCTGCAATTCGTGTGTTCTTCTTGTTAGTGGGAAATGATTGCTGATAGGTTTAGGATTTGTAATCTTCATAATAGGGATAATTATAATGGTCAATTATTTAAATACTAGATTGCAACATACATGTGGACTACCACCGATATAGGCAATGCAAACGCGAGAAGAAATTTTTGAACTACATATGTGCAATTTTTCCTGACTTGTACTGATATATGTTATACATACCGATATAGTTTATAACTTCAATGCCATTCACGTTATGTTCCTATCGGTATCTACTGAAAAGTACCAACACTAGTAACCCAGACTCGTTTCTCGACCTCTACATTCCTTACAAATATAAGCGATATAACCCTAAAACTAAACGCGATTTGATGCGTTTCACTTTAGTAATGAAAAATTATTAAACCCACTATTACAATAATCCCTCTAAATCATTAGTAAACCTTAAGTTTTTTAAAACCCTAGAAATGTTTCATACCCGAGTATCATTTTGGTTCCTACTAACACATAAATTAAATATTGCCTCGATTCAATGCCTTCTTGAAGTACCTAAATATTATGTGCACTCCCTTTGCAAGGCACCTTCCTAATGTTTTCCTCACCTTTATCATTCAAAATATATTACAATTTTACCTCATATATACATTACTGAAAAAATTAAACAAACACATTCAACTATTTGAAATTTCACACTTACCTCATTAGTCATTTTCTTCTTCCCACCCTTTCTCCCTTTGCATTCATTTATACTATACATACATTCATTCAAATATATCATATTTAAACTTCAATCTAACAAATTAACCAACTTTAAATATTCAATACAAATTCAACTTTAACTTTTAACTTACCAAAAGCTCATAAAGTCAGACATATGTTTACGGGCCTTAGCCACCTCGACCGTCACCGTCTCATCTTTCACACCTTCTACATCCATAGTTTTTGCTTCCTCCATGCTCACACATCTACAACCAAAATATAAGTTCATTTATATCACATAAATTTATACCACACATAAAACACAACACAACATTTTATTAATGGTTATCATACCATATTATTTATTAACATGTCTCCCTCCGTGTTAAACAAACATTTTTTCCTACATATGTGACATTTCTATCGATTAGTACTAATATTACTTATAAATACTGATACCATTTCCCTGTTCGATGTCATTCAATTTATTCTCATATATGTACTACTACTACAATATCGATATTTCTATCTATTACTACTGATATCAATTACCCATACCGATACAATTTTACCATTTGATGCCATTCAAATTATTCTCATATTTGTACTACTACTACAATACCGATATTACTACCTATTAGTATCGTTATCACTTGTACATACCGATATCATTTTCCTATTCAATGTCATTCCAATTACTCCCAGCATCGATATCTGAAGAACAGTACCGATGCTAGTTTTCTAGAATAGTTTCCCAACCTCCGCATTCGTAATAAATATCACCAAACCTAATCCTTAAAGTATATGGAAATTGATGTGTTTCGGTATAATAAGTATTATTAAACTCGTAATCTTAATCCCTCAAAATCATTATTAAACCTTCAATTTTCTCAAAACCCTAATAATTTTTTACACATTTTTCATTTCGGTGAGAACTAACACGAAATCTTAAACATTACTAACCTGAACTTAAGAGATAAGAACTGCCCAACCAACGATTTCCGCCTGTAAGATCAACGAAAAGTTTGGACAAGGGGGGGGGGAGAGTTTTCTGAAGTTTTCACGACGGAGGAAGAGGGAAAGAGCCAGTGTTTTTGAAATTATTTCATCAATACCGATGCTATTCCAATAAGAAGGTTTTAATTTTGGAATACCGGTTTACCGGTTCCACTTTAACCCTTTTTTTCTTCTCCCTTTTTTCTCTATCAACGGCTCGGAACAATTCAGCCTTGATCTAACGGTAATACCGATGCGAAATTAGGGTCCTACCGTTAGAATCACCCGTGATTCCCATCCTTCACCGTGAGATGGAAAATAATTGTTAGCTTCTTATGCTTTTGTTTTTAGCGGGAAATAAATAAATAAATCTTTCAAATACATATATAAAAGAAAATTAGAAGCAGACGAGGCAATGTTTTCGTCAAAGTCGCACCGTCCACTTGAATTACTTCAGCCGACTAATCATTGCGTTGGCCAATCATCAAGTAGACTTTCCCAACCTAGCATATAACACTAACATGTAACCGATACATAGAGATATTTTGAATGAAATTGATATTTCCTTCATAAATTAGATTGAACTTTATGAATCATAATTTATTATTTTGACAAATATTATTTATTCTAATCTTACTTAGAGAATTTTTTTTTTAAAAAATACACTTAATAAGTCTAAAACTCATTATTTAAATGAAATGAGAGAACAAAGATAAACAACTTGACCAACTGGCTAAATGTGTTTGCTCTATGATTCATAATTTATGTATACATAATTTGTTTTGTGTTTATATTAATTATCAAATATGTCAAAATTATAAATAAAAAAGTCCGTATATGTTTCGTCTTTTTTTTCTCTCTTTCTAACATCATACGGTGACATTAGTTTTGGTGTTGATTGTCGATCGTCGATAATTTTTCTTTGTTTCGTTTTTTATTTTCTAGTTCTTAAATTCAATAACTCCGTCACTGTGACACATTTTCTCTATCAAAAGATATGTTTTTATTCTTTTAATCGACCGTTTGGTCGCTTCTTTTTTCATTTGATTTTTTATTAGTGTTGGATTTGATGTTACTATAACTGATCAAGATGACGCTCTTTGATTATCATGTTGATATCTTTGTTATGGACCTTTGAACTGGATTTGGATATGAGCTCACAATTACCGCTCTTGTTCGCGATTGAGTTGTGGGAATGACCGTGTTGTCAATGTGCATTATTATTGTAACATGCATTTTTTAATGTTGTTTGTTGTTGGTTTTTCCCTTTCAACGTCGAGCTTTGATGATGTTTGTATCTATTTTATTTTGAGTCATTGATTTACTATTTTTTTTAATCTTTTCTAGCTTTTTTTGTATGGTCATGTTTATGACCCAGAGACGTTAGTTTTTGTATTTTTAAAAATATGTCCGGATCAAATTTATTTACATGAGTTGTAAACTCTAATTGTATTTTTAATTTTTCCCTCTTTAATAAAACTACTCATATTAAAAAAAAAAACTTGATATATGTTTCAAATGTATCTATTGTATTTTTGAAGGAAAGTATCTATTATTATCATTGAACAATTTCTACTTAGGGATGGGCAGAGACGGAGCTAAAATTCGAGGTTGGGGTAAATTCATAAATAAAATATTTTTTAAAAAAAGTTATATAGGGGGACAATGATGATTTTTTTCTTTGGGGGTTGTTCTGCCTCCAGGGAGGAAGAAGAAGAATTTTGTCGAGTCTTGAACTCACAACTTAAGGGAAGGGAGAATGTCAATCAAAAACTTTAACCACTTACTCTAGATATCGTTGACTATTATTTTTATATCTATTGAATAGATTAGATTTGTATCGTGTCCTTATATCTAAAATTACCATAAGTGGACAATCAGAATATTTCATGAGATTGTAATTCTTCATACATTTCTCTAAAGATTGGTTTAGGGTCTAGCTGAAGTGTATACCTACCAATTGGAATTTTGAGGGAATGATCGCAACGTTGTAGTTGCTGCTATAATTATTTCATAGGTCCAAACTAAAATGGAATATTCATATTGTCCCATATATTTCAATTTTGATCAATTGAATCCTCTACTCTCAAATTTTTATAATATCAAGAATTAAAAGTGTAAAAACACTTTAACTTTTCATATTAGCAAAAAATTACATGTTAAATCTAACCCATCACAATGTCCACGGGTGTTATTTATTGCCGTTCTTGTGATTAAAATTGACGTTAAGAAGGATTGAAATGAACAATCAATTTAATTTAGAGACTTGTAACGAAATTTAACCCTTTTTTTCGAGAAAATTTCACCAACTATCACCCAACGCCTATCAAAAGTTTATACCTTCTCGCTTATTCGTCAAAGATTTCCTTTGTCTTGCCTATCAATCACTATCTCCAAAAACGACCGTTTAAAAGAAATTGGTTAAATATTGTTTTTTATTGTAAATATTTCACTCTACTATATATTATTTCTCGCTTTTTAATTGATTTTTTAAAATAAAACTTCATGATTTATTCAAGGACTTAACTAGAAATTAATATAAATATTTTGTTAGTCTATCTGTGGTCCAATTAACCTAATTTGATTTCTATAAATATGTGATTAAATTGTCAATTGCGAAAGTACAAGTGACGTAGATTACAATAAGAACTAAACCAAATACACGGTACGAGGATAATAACCATACAAACAATGTCTTACCATCTCTTTCCTTTCTACTTTCCTTTCTACTATTGTTGTTTTGTTTTGTTTTTGTTTTTTTAAACATGTGAAACAGCACCCCGATCCTCCAATTCTGGAGGAAGAATTAATTAGGTTTTTCTTTTGTTAGGTTTCTCTCAAACTAGATTCCCCACATTGAGTGGCTCTTCCTCTAGAAAATTATATATATACATTTTTTTACCTTCTAATTTTTAGGGCTTTTGTCCTGATTAATCTGATTCGACTTATATTGTACACCTGATTTTAGTGGGTAAGTCTCTCAGTAGAAATTTTCTGCATACACAAAGCCTCGAACTCGAGACAAGCTTAAGTGATATTAAACTGATTATCACTTGAACCAACCCGTCGATAATTTTATACAAACATTAATCTAATTTAACTCCAACTTTTTGGTCATACCCTTGACCTTTTGATCGGCACGGTTGTTTAATAGCTGCTAGCTATTTGCATCGCGAATATGTTTGAAAATGATTACATTATTTATTTTGTTACTTTAACCCGTTATATTTATGCTTCAACTATAAAATAAATGTCTAAACTATGTCTTTTATGTAATAGGTGTCTAATTTTTTTTATGACTAAAATAGGTGCTTCAAATTTTTCTTTTTTGGCTAAAGTAAGTGCATTAATTGACTTTAAAACAAGTAAAAAAAATGTGTAAAACCTATGTTTGATTTTGATATAAACTAATCTTAAAGGATCAATTTGAAAAACTTAAAATTGTTTTTATAAGTCCTTTAATAAGTTTTAAATCACCAACACTTTAAAACTGATTTGAAAAACTCAAACTCTAAATATTTTCTAAGTGTTCCAAGGCCAAACTATTGAAAAACGTCCAGGTGTATCGATACCCTTCCAAGCGTATCGATACCTTTTTACCAAAGTTGGCTACTGGAGGAACACGTATCGATACGGCAAACCCTCGTATCGATACGCCCCTGTGTAAAAGTCTAAAGAGTTTGAATGGCGTACCGATACGGCAAACCCTCGTATCGATACGGCCTTAATAAATTTTTAAATGCAAGTCGGTTTAAATAAATTTGACCGTTGGTGTCAGTTGGTTGGTAACCAAATTTTAAATGTTCGTTGACCCGTATCGATACGCCAAACCCTCGTACCGATACGGAAATCGACAGTGAGCTAAGTTAAGAAAAAGGTATCGATACGACCTTTACCGTTTCGATACCCCGTATCGATACGCTTACGCGCGTATCGATACCCCTTATTTATTGCACACAACGACTCTTTCTTTTCCGAGACAGGTATCGATACACCTCCCCGCGTACCGATACGCATAGCTGTAGAAGTGCATTTATGGTGGTAAGAGAGGGTTCCAACGGCTCCATTTATGTTCCCAACCACCCAAACGGCTAGAATTAATAGAGGAGGTATAAAATGAAGCCCTTTGAAGGTTAGCAACAACTATTCAACATTCAAGCACCATCAAAGCAAAAATCCAAACCCTTGAGCTATTCAAAGTCATATTCTTGTACCCAACTCTATTGTCTTTCAATTGTCAAATTGTATTGTGAGTTTGGGATTGTTGAAATTGTAATTGGGTAGACAATTATCCTTTGAAAGGAAACATTTGAGTTTACCAATTTCTTTCTTTGTATTTGAGTGGATTAAGCTTTGGGTAGAAAGCTTAATCGAAATTGTAAGGTTTCCTCCTCATCCAAGAAAAGGGGACGAATTCAATTAGTGAATTGTTTGAAAATCCTTAGTGGGAGCTAAGGTAGTGGATGTAGAGTTCATTTGGAGAACTTGAACCACTATAACCCCTTGTGTCATTTTTATTTTCAATCTTTCTCTTCACCAAAATTTTAATTGCCAATTCACCCCCTCTTGGCCATTTGCAAGTGTTCGATCAACTCAACAATTGGTATCAGAGCTACACTCATTGGAAGGATTACAACCCTCTTGAGTCGATTCTAGGAGAGTTTGATCAACAACAAGTCAAGCAATGACATCCACCTCCAACTATGAGTCCCAATCCACCACCAAGCCACCATTCTTCAATGGGGATAACTATCCTTATTGGAAGAATAGAATGAGGCTCTTCATCAAGTCTACCGACTATATGGTGTGAGATGTAGTTGAAGAAGGTCCATACATTCCCATGAGAAGAGATGGAGAGAGGCTCGTCCCAAAGGTCAAAGCCGAAATGACCGATGATTAAAGAAGAAGGATGGAAGTGAATGACAAAGCTCTTCATGTAATATTTTGTGCACTTGGTCCGGATCTACTCCAAGGTGTCTTCAATCGAAAATGCCAAGGAGGTTTGGGACACCCTCGAGACAACATATGAGGGAACTAATGATGTCAAGGAGACAAAGATTGGGCTACTCAATCTAAGCTATGAGAACTTCAAGATGGATCCTGAATAAAGTGTCTCCAAGATGTTTGATCGGTTCTCGGTCATTGTCAACGGTTTGAAGGGTTTCGGTGAAATCATTCCCGAAGACAAGCTAGTGAGAAAGTTGTTGTATTCTCTTCCGGAGTCATGAGATGGCAAGAGAACGACCATTATTGAAGCTAGAGATTTGAAGACTCTCAAGCTAGATGCTCTTGTTGGATCTCTACTCACACATGAGATTATGAGGAAGGGAAGAGAACAAGAGAAGAAGATAGTGGAGAAGAAGGAAGTTGAGAAGAAGAAAGTGAGAATCGCACTAAAAGCTTCACAACAAGAAAGCGATTCTAGTGAGGATGAAGATGAGGAGATGGCTATGTTGGCCAAACGTTTTACTCGGTTTATGAAGTCAAATCGTGGAAGAAAATTCATTAGAAAGGGAGACTTCAAGAGTAAAAGCAAGGAAGAGGAGAATGACCAAATTACTTGTTATGGATGCAAGAAACCGGGTCACATCCGTTCCGAGTGTCCTCAATTGAAAAAGAAAAGCTTTGGGAAGAAGAACAAGCTCAAAGCACAAATTGCTACTTGGAGTGACGAAGAGTCATCCGAGGAAGAGGAGGAAGTGGCCAACCTATGTCTCATGGCCATCGATGATGAACCTAAGGTAAACTCTAACTCATCCAATTTCGATTTTTCTATTGAGGAACTTCAAGATGCTTATGATGAATTGCAAGAAGTGTATGATGAGTTAGTAGGAAAAAACAAAGAGTCCATTTTGAAAAACAAGAAAATAATTTCCGATTTAAAAATTCAAAATGAGACATTTTCAAAAGCTAACTCCGAATTGGAAAAGAAGGTTTTGTTTTTAGTTAATCTTTCAAATGATCTTAAAACTAAAAATCTTGAACTTGAAAAACTTCTTTCCGATTTTCAAGATTATCACACAAAGGAAGTGGATAATCTTAAAACATCTATTGCTATTGGGAAAAATAATTTTGAAAAAGGAAAACATTCTAAATCCCAATATGTAAAAAGAAAACCTTTTGTACATAAACAAAGAAATTTTAATAAGCAAGCTAGAGGTCAAAGAGTTAGGAGTGTTTGGTTTCCTAAAGAACTCATTATTGCTAACGATATGAATGCTATTGCTTCTTGGATTCCTAAGGGAACCAAATTGTTGAAGGCTAACACTCATGGACCCAAAATGATTTGGGTACCAAAAACCAAGGCCTAATTTCTTTGTTTGTAGGGGGAGCATTGCTACAAGGCTAAAGCTTCAAGCAAAAATTCTTGGTACCTTGATAGTGGATGCTCAAGACACATGACCGGTGACAAGAGTCGATTTGTGGAACTAAAGCCTAAAGGTGGTGGAGTGGTAACTTTTGGTGACAACTCCAAAGGCCACATTGAAGGAATAGGCTCCATTGGTAATCACTCTTCTATTTTCATTGAAAATGTTTTGTATGTCAACCTTCTTAAGCATAATTTGTTGAGTATTAGTCAATTGTGTGACAAGGTTTTAATGTTATATTTGATAAAAGTGGTTGCAAAATTGTAAACATTAAAACAAATCAACTAATACTCATTGGTCATCGCATAAGGAACATTTACATGGTGCATCTAGAAGACATTCATTCATCACATACATGCTTAGTTGCACATGATGAACATGACTCATGGCTATGGCATAGAAAATTAGGACATGCTAGCATGAGTGTCTTAGAAAAATTAATTTCCCTTAATCTAGTTAGAGGTTTACCCAAACTTAAATTTTCAAATGATAAAATTTGTGATGCATGTTCAAAGGGTAAACAACATAGAAGTTCTTTTAAATCCATAAATGATGTCTCTACTAGTAGATGTTTACAATTGATTCATATGGATCTCTTTGGGCCAATTAGAACAATGAGCTTGGGTGGAAAATCATATGCTTTTGTGCTTGTAGATGACTACTCTAGGTATACTTGGGTTCTATTCTTAAGTACAAAGGATGAGGCTTTAGAAAAATTCATCACATTTTCTAAAATAACTCAAAATGATCTTGAACTTAAAATTTCTCACATTAGAAGTGATCATAGAACCGAATTTCAAAATCTAGGTTTCGATGAGTTTTTAAATGAAAATGGGATTAGCCACAATTTTTCCGCACCTCGCACTCCTCAACAAAATGGGGTAGTTGAGAGGAAAAATCGAACTTTAGAAGAAATGGCTAGAACCATGCTTTGCGAAAATAATTTACCTAAATATTTTTGGGCGGAAGCCACAAACACGGATTGCTATATTATAAATCGAGTAATGATTAGGCCAATTTTGAAGAAACCTTATGAGATTTTAAAATCTAAGAAGCCTAACATTAGCTATTTTCACCCTTTTGGTTGCAAGTGTTTTGTTTTGAATAATGGTAAAGAAAACTTAGGTAAATTTGATGCTAAAAGTGATGAAGCTATTTTCTTAGGGTATTCTTTAAACTCTAAAGCCTATCGTGTATTTAATAAAAGAACTCTAGTTGTTGAAGAGTCAATACATGTTGTTTTCGATGATAACCTCCTTCCGAGGAAGGAATCTTGTGATGATGATGATGTAGGAATCATTGATGCCATTGATGGAGGACAAACGTCAAAGGTGGATGAGATTCCAACCAAAGATGAGGATTCACAAGATCCACCTCTTGAAGCCTTGAAGGACTTGGCTCTTGAGGAAAGGGAGGTGTCTTACCCAAGGGAGTTAAACTATGTCAACGGTGGTGAAATCTTGGGTGATCCATCCAAGGGGGTAACTACTAGATCCTCTCTCAAATTAATGAATCATGTTGCATTTCTTTCATGCATTGAGCCTAAGAATATTAAAGAAGCTTTAAAAGATGATTTTTGGATTTTGGCCATGCAAGAGGAATTAAATCAATTTGAGAGGAGTAAAGTTTGGACATTAGTTGAAAGGCCTAATGATCAATCTACTATAGGAACAAAATGGGTTTTTAGGAATAAATTAGATGAAAGTGGTAATATAGTGAGAAACAAGGCTAGGCTTGTTGCTCAAGGCTATACACAAGAAGAGGGAATTGATTTTGATGAGACTTATGCACCCGTAGCTAGAATAGAAACTATTAGGATGTTGCTTGCATTTGCATGTTACCATAATTTCAAGCTTTTTCAAATGGATATGAAAAGTGCCTTTTTAAATGGTTTTATAAATGAAGAGGTGTATGTTGAACAACCACCGGGTTTTGAGAATTCAAAATTTCCAAACCATGTGCTTAAATTAACAAAAGCTCTCTATGGTTCAAAACAAGCTCCTAGAGCTTGGTATGAGAGACTTTCAAATTTCTTAATTGAAAAGGGTTTTGAAAAAGAAAAGGTGGATACAACTCTCTTCATAAAAAGATATAACAATTACATCTTAGTAGTTCAAATTTATGTTGATGATATCATTTTTCGTTCTACTAATGAGTGTTATTGTAAAGAATTTTCTAAGCTTATGCAAGGTGAGTTCGAGATGAGCATGATGGGGGAGCTCTCATTCTTTTTGGGACTCCAAATCAAACAAAGGAAGGATGGCACCTTCATAAATCAAGCTAAGTACGTGAATGATATGCTCAAAAAGTTTGGCTTGGAGAATGCAAAGCCTCAAGTCACTCCTATGAGTTCTTCCATAAAGCTTGACAAAGATGAAGGGGGTAAGTGTGTTGATTCTAAGCTTTATAGATCCATGATAGGTTCTTTGCTTTACCTTACCGCAAGTAGACCAGATATCATGTTTAGTGTTTGCTTGTGTGCTAGGTTTCAAGCTAGTCCTAGAGAATCACACTTAGTTGCCATTAAGAGAATTTTTAGATACCTTAGAGACACACCTACTTTAGGCCTTTGGTATCCTAAAGATTCTTCCTTTAGCCTTCATTCTTTTTCGGATGCGGATTATGGGGGATGTAAGATAGATAGGAAAAGTACTTCCGGGACATGCCAATTCTTAGGTAGTATGCTCGTATCTTGGTTCTCTAAGAAACAAAATAGTGTAGCCTTATCTACCACCGAAGCGGAGTACATATCCTTAGGGAGTTGTTGTGCTCAAGTCCTTTGGATGAAGCAACAACTCTTAGATTATGGTGTTGAAGTAGAAACCATACGCCTTAAGTGTGACAACACAAGTGCCATTTGTCTTACTAAGAATCCCATCCAACACTCTAGAACTAAACATATAGAAATTCGACATCGTTTCATTAGAGATCATGTTTTGAAAAATGATGTTGTTATAGAATATGTTGATACCTTGAACCAATCAGCGGATATATTTACCAAACCTTTAGATAAAGAGCGTTTTTGGTCCCTTAGGAGAGAGTTAGGTTTAGCTAGCCTATCTTGACCTTTTAGGACCTTTTTGTGGTTAAAAATGCTTGATTTTGTGAAAATTGCATGTTTATGTGTTTAGACTCCTAATTTCATCCATGCCTATAGATAGGGGGAGTATGCTTATATTAAAATATGCTTAGAACTGTTCATTCATCATTTGCATACTTTTAGGAGATGTTAAATTCGAGCCTATGGTTGTTCTTAGAACTAAATATGCATTTCTGGGCATAAGGTATCGATACGGATCTACGCGTATCGATACATGTTCTTCATTTAGTTTCCCAGAATTTATTTTGCTTAAATGGGTATCGATACGATTAAACCCGTATCGATACGGGTCGTTTCGATACGGACCTCATCCGTTTCGATACGACTCTCCAACGGGCATTTTTGCGGTAATGACAATTCTACCCCCGTATCGATACACCCTCAGGCGTATCGATACTCGATTGCGCAGACATCTTTAAATTTGGCTTTTAATGTGTTCAACTTTTACCAAAATTAAAACTCTTCAAAACCTAAAAACCCTAGCCATTTTTGCCTATAAAAGGGCTCTTCCTCCCTCATATTTTCACACCACAACTCAAATCTAAAAGAGTTTTTACAATCAAGCAAAGCTTTAAGCTCTCTCTCATCACAATTGTGCTAGAATTTTCTTCAATCTCTCAAGTTTCTATCAAGGTAATCTTTTCTTTCTTTTTCTTTTTCAATTTTTTTGTTTTGTTTCATCTTTTTATCAAAACTTTTGTTTTTCAAAACTTTTCTTCAATTTTTTTTCCTTGGTTTTTACCCAAAATTGAAGAAATCCTTTTGCATAATTTCTCTTTTAGATCATGGCACCAAAGGAATCGAGGAAGCGTACAAGGGTTTCTCTAACCGGTGAATCATCCACTCTTGGAGCGGTTGCACGTCCGAACTACTCAACCATCTATGAACAATCCTTTGAAAGTCCCACGGGTCTATCATATTTTTGACAATTCGAGAATTACAAGATTCACGCGGATAGAGTAATATCCATCCCTTTTCTCGACTCGGAACGTTTTAAGTTTGAATATCTTCCTTTGTTTCGACGTTGGAATTTCATGGATTTCATATCTATTCCCGGTTTTTATTATCGCCTTTTGGTTTTGATTTTCTACACTAATGCCAATGTATTACTCGCAATGGGGAAATTGTTGCCATTAGCTCTTATCTCATGGAAAAGAAAATCATCATTGATGTCAAATCCATTTTTGAAAGTTTTAAATTAGAGGATGAAGGCCTTGATAATGAGGATGCTTTGGGGCATGTTCTTAGTGGATCCGTCACCGCCCTAAATGCTCAAGACCGGATCTTACATTTGATGGTGTCTTGGTGGTTTCGTCCCTCCGGAGGAAAATATTCCACCATCCGTCAAGTGGATGATTTTTGGATCCGTTGCTTTCGTGAGCGAAAGCGCCCAAATCTAGCTCGAATCATGTTTGGGGAAATCGTCTATCATGTGCAAAATCGTCATACCTCTCTCATCTTCTCATTTACATATGGTACGGCTTTGAGTTATTTCTTTTTGAAAAAGGATATTGATTGCTCTTTTGACTTCCCAACTCCCTTAACCGATCCCATTGATGAGCGATCTCTTGCACGGGGAAAATTCCATTATTTTAATGGTGAATGGGTTCGTCTTGCCGAGCTACCACCTGAAGCCGCCGCCGTATTTGAAGCACCTCAAGGGGATCAAGCTCCTCAAGCTCCTCAAGTTCCACAACCCTCCATGGATGCTCTCATGACTTACCTCAATGAGCAATTTACCGGGTTGCGCACGGACATGAACACTCGTCTTACCTCCCTTGAAACAACTTTTGATACAAGGATGACGAGTATGGAGAATCGCCTCACATCCCTTGAAAGCGGTCACAATTCTTTGAATATTTCCATCTCCGCTTTCCATGATGAGTGGCAAAATAGCATGAGGGACAATGCTCCTATGGGAATCGATGATGAAGATGATGAAGACGATGAAGATGATGCCTAGACGTTTCTTCTTGCATCTCTTTTAGGATTTTTATTTTATGCATCTTTGATTTATGTTCTTAGGATTAAGTTTGCTTTATGTTTAAACCTATGCTTTGATTTTCTGTTTTTGTTTGGATTTTAAGTTTGATGCTATGATCAATAATAAAAATGTTGCTTATTTATACCTTTGCCTATGTTTATGCACTTAATTGTCTCAATATTTTTGATCTAACAAAAAGGGGGAGAGAAACTAGCTCAACACTTCAAATATTTTGATTTTAACTCAAAGGTTACCAAGCTTATATTAAGGGGGAGTTAACTTTGTAAAGTTTTTCAAAAATGTCAAAAATTTTAAGCTTTAGTTTTGTTATATCAAAAAGGGGGAGATTGTAAAACCTATGTTTGATTTTGATATAAACTAATCTTTAAGGATCAATTTGAAAAACTTAAAATTGTTTTTATAAGTCCCTTAATAAGTTTTAAATCACCAACACTTTAAAACTGATTTGAAAAACTCAAACTTTAAATATTTTCTAAGTGTTCTCAGGCCAAGCTATTGAAAAACGTCCAGGTGTATCGATATGTAACACCCGGGTTTAGGGGTTAGGTGAAAATAATATTTTAATATTATTTGGGCTCGGTTTTATAAATTACTTAATGGCTCGAGTTTTGTTTTCAAATTAATTAATTTAATGATTGACTATGTTTTGCAATTTAACCCCAAATAACCATGGATTGTGTGCCCTTGTGAATACCCCATTTCATTAAGGGCAAAAAGGTCCTTGTGCCTTTAAATTAAAACAAAACAAAAACACCCAACCCATCTACTATTCATTCCCTTCTTCATCAACGGGAAAACAAAAGCTCCCTACCCAATCTACTATTCCATTCAAAAGCTCTCTCATTTCAACTCCGTTTTGAAAGGTAATGGTATTTTTGACTTCCCCTCATCCTCCCCCCCATAAAAGTACCTTTCATTTTAGTTTTCATGAAGTTTTTAGAAAATGGAAGTTTTGAATATTTTGATTTAAAAATGAGATTTTTATGTTGATAAATGAAGTATTTTGATTTGTTATGCTTAGATATGGTATGTAGAAGTCAAAGGGTGTATCATATGTGAATTTCAAATGATTTTGAACAATTTTCGGATTTGGGTAAACTTGGGGTTTTTGGAGGGTTTTGGGTGAGTTTTGGGGGTTGTTTTAGGTAGGTTTTGATAGGCTTTTGATAGTACTATGTATAGGGGTTGAATTGGGATCAATTGTGGGTGTATTGGAAGTTGAAAACATGGTTTTTGGACAAGGTTTTGGGGCCATCCGAATTGGTGAAAAATGGATATTTTTCATGCTCGCAACATAGTAGTTTGTGGTTGAATTGCTTTCCGGGTTAGTTTCGATGATAAGATATTGATTGTGGATGTTTTGTTTGTGTTTGGGATTGATTAGAATCAAGTTTGGGCATCGGTGAAGCATCGGAAGTAAATCCGGGAATTTGAAGGTGGTGGCTTGCTTGGTCTTGAGCTTGGAAGCTTAGGTGAGTGGTTAATTGTTTTAAATGGTCTTAAAATGGTTGGTTCGATTATATGAACTAGGTTGGGCTTGGTAGACCCACCTAGAGTTAGGATTAGGGTGGTAGCCTAATCCTAAGCTTGATCTAGAGCCTTTGGATGAACTTAATTATGTGGTTGTGTATGTCTCATATGAAATGTGATACGAATGTTTATGTATATTGTATTATACATGTGAAACGAGATATGACTTGTGATTCTTGAGACATGCATGATGATGGTTGTGGGTGAGTACGTGCTAAGCACGGAATTGATTGAAATGAGTAATGTGAAACGGGTAAATGTTGGCACTAGTATACTTGAATACAAATGATCGATCATTAGGATGTTAGTGTGTACACATGAGTCAAAAGTCGCGCGTGGCCTTGGTGGCGTTGAGTCACCAAGGAGGAGTACGGGTTAGCCCGGAAATTGTATTTAAATGTAGTCGGTGATGAGTGGAATCCCATTGATGGGGCGTGAGGATGAGTGGAATCCCCTCTGCGAGGCCGGTGATGAGTGAAATCCCACCGTGAGGTAATGTGGTTGTTGGATGTGAGTTCCAACATGTCTATCCGCGTATTCGGGTCTTAGCTAGGTGCCAGTGTTGATTGATATGTGTATCAATGTGTTGTGACATATGAGCTATGAATTGAATGTTAAATGTGATTACATGTATTGTAGAGTTGGGCTTATGATCATGGCATTTATATTGTATATTGCCCATGCATCTTTACTTCATGGCTCTTGTGGACCCTTGGTATGATTTTGTTTTACCTTGGCTAGATCGTGCTCAGACCCTGCAATGTTGAGGTTTGTTTTTAGAGCTTACCCTCACTAAGCATCATTGCTTACGCTCTCTTTGTTCAACATTGCAGATCCTTAGTTCGTGGGTTGCTTGGGCAAGTGGAGGGCCTCCAAGTGTGGTTGTTAACCTTGAGTGCTTCAAGTATGGATTTTTAATGTTAGACATGTAATAGTTTGAGCAATGGGACATGTGTTGCTTTGTTGGATAGTTGTTGGTTGTTTAGGAGCATGTATAGACTCCTCGATATCTTGCTTTTGCATGGTTGGTGTTGCCATGTTGATTTGTAACTCATGCCTAAATTGCTTAGTATGTATGTTGACTATGTGCCTTCGAAGTTGCTCATGTGTTGAATGTTGAAGTATGAACTTTGAATGCTAAAATGCTACCTTGGGTCCATTGCATGATTTCCTTGATGTTTGTACTTGTTGGGTGCTTATATGGCTATATGGCGGTATGTAAATGTTGTGTGAATGATTGGTTGGGGCTAAGGAAGTCTTAATTTGCATCTAGGGTCGAGCCTTTTTCGTTTTGGTTGAGTTTGGTGGATTTGTAGGTGCAGGGCGTATCGATACACCTCAGGGCGTATCGATACGGTCTTGCCAAAAGGCCAGAATTTTAGCCTGGCGTACCGTTACCCTAAGGGTATCGATACCCTCCAAACTCACTGTAATTTGAAGAGTTGAGTGAGAGTAGAGCGTACCGATACGGGGATCCCGAGTATCGGTACGGGTCTACTCTGTTGACCAAGAAGGGTTAACCGAGAAGGGCGTATCGATACGCTCAAGGGCTGTATCGATATGGACTTCTCGTGGTTGACTTCTTGGGTTGACCCAGACAAGGCGTATCGATACCCCTGGTTAGGGTATCGATACGGTCTGCTTTATAAGTTAAAAAAAATGGACTGTTATGCATGGCCATGTTTCGAATGCATTCCCTTGAATGTTTTCCGCTGCTGTGAATCACTTAGGATATATTACGCCTTTAGACAAGATTAAAATGAAAGAATGTATAGATTAGGGTTGCTAACCGAAGGGAACCTTAACGGGTTTCACTCGGTTTTTCCCGTGTGACCCACTCGGACCGGTCATTCGGCCAGACCGGGGCGAGGGGGTTACACTTGTTGGTATCAGAGCCTAAGGTTACCGAGACCTTGGGCAGGTAAGTGAGGTAAGTTTAAGTTTTAAATTGAATTGCACGGTGTTTGCTTGTTTTGCAAGAATGATTTCTTGTGTGACAAGTATGTTGATTGTTTTATTTTAAAGCATGTGTGTGTGAGTCCCATTGCTACTATTACATTAGGAAAAATGATTTTTAAGTGAGGGAACGTACTTGAACACTTGGAAGCCTTGCCTTGCTAACCCAGCTTGTATGCTTTGTTGTTGTGGTTGTAGTTGATATCTGTGAGAGCGATGTCTAGACCGAGAGGTAGACCGAGGCTGGTTCGTCAGGAACCACGGGTTGCGGCTCCTGTTGAGCCGGCAGTTGGTGCGGAGGCTCACCTAGAAGGGCCGGTGGCCGCGGGAGTTGGCGCTCCTTCACCACCTCCACCACCACCACCTCCTCTACCTGGAGTTGGGGGCGAGGATGGGGCCGGAGAAGATGGACCTCAAGGTGGCCAAGGTGGCCAAGGTCCAGCTGGAATTGACATGACTCCGCTAGTGCAAGCGATAGCGGGAGCATTTCAGGCCGCAGTTGCGGGAGCTCAGGCTGCAGCTCAGCCTAGGTGTGACGATACCAGTCTACCTTTGGAGAGGCTCCGTAGCTTGGGGGCCGAGGAGTTTAGAGGGTCTACTCCGGAGAGATCGGAGTTATGGTTGGAGAAGACAGTTTGTATCTTGGCTCAGATGGCTTGTGCGGGCGCACGTAGGTTGGGTTGTGTGATCTCGTTGCTTTAGGGTGATGCCTACACCTGGTGGGTCACCATTACTACCGGGGTTCCAGAGACAGAGATTGATTGGGAATTCTTTGAGTCTGCTTTCCGGAAGAGCTACTTGGGACCGAGGTACTTAGATGAGAAGAAGCGAGAGTTTATGGCTCTTACTCAGGGAGATGCTTCTGTGACTGATTACGAGATTCGTTTCGTTCGTCTGAGTCAGTATGCTCCGGAGTTAGTGCCTACTGAGAGGGCTCGATGTGATCGTTTTAGATACGGACTTCATGAGGAAGTTAAGAGGTATACCTTAGCTTCTGATTATTCTCACTTTGATGTCTTGGTTGCTAGAGCCAAGGACATTGAGCACAGCTTGGGGCTGGCCAAGCGTGCTGGGGGATCTAATTCTGGTAAGAGGCACAACAACTATGATGGTAGAGATGCCAAGAGGCACAGAGGTGGCGGACATCAGTTTGACCATAGACGTGGCGGTGGCCACCATGGTAGGGGCCATCAGGGCCATAGAGGAGGAGGGCGTTTGCCCGAGTGTACCTGTTGTGGGAGACAGCACGCTGGTGAGTGTTGGGGTAACTTCCATGCTTGTTGAAACTGTGGTTCGAGGGACCACTTTAGGAGGGATTGTCCGCATCAGGCGGCTCAGGCACCGAACATTGCTCAGGCTCATGCGAGAGCGAATGATTTTCAGAGAGGCCGTGGGCGCGGTCGTGGCTACTTCCAGCCTAGGGCTGACGCACCTAGGGTAGATGCTCAGAGGAACCTTGCTCATGTTTTGGCTGTGCAGCCAGAGGCGAGAGGACCAACGAGAGTTTATGCTAAGAGAGAGGCCGGGAACGACACCGATGTGATAGCAGGTAATTTCGAGTTACAGTCTATGTCTTTGCTTTCTTTGGTTGATTCGGGTTCTACGCATTCCTACATTTTGAGTGAGCATGCACAGAAGTTAGATATCTCTGTTGAGATCTTAGATGTAGGTATGCATGTTACTAGTTCTTTTGGTGAGACAGTTGATATGATGGAACTTCCTTTCTACGGCTTTGATATTATTTTGGGTATGGACTGGTTGGTTGAGCATCGGGCTAGTGTGGATTTTGAGACAAAGAGAATTTCTTTGAAGCTTTCTGATGATTACGAGGTAGTGGTAGTAGACGAGAACGTTAAGTTCTTGTCTAATGTGGTGTCAGCTTTAGAGGCTCATAGGTTGATGGACTCTAGATGTGGGGCCTATTTAGCTTATGTTATGAATCCGGATATGAGTGAAGCTAGACTGAAAGATATCAGAACAGTGTGTGACTTTCCAGATGTGTTTCCTGAAGAGTTGTCGGGTTTGCCTCCTGGCAGAGATGTTGAGTTTGTGATCGAGACAGTTTCAGGATCTAACCCAGTTTCGATAGCTCCGTATCGTATGGCTCCGAAGGAATTGAAAGAATTGAAGAGTCAGCTGTAAGAATTATTAGACCGTGGTTTCATTAGGCCTAGTAGTTCTCCGTGGGGTGCCCCAGTGTTGTTTGTGAAAAAGAAAGATGGTAGCATGCGCATGTGTATTGACTATAGACAGTTGAATCAGTTGACTGTGAAGAACAAGTATCCGTTGCCTCGTATATATGATTTGTTTGATCAGTTGAGAGGTGGTTCAGTGTTCTCGAAGATAGATCTGAGATCCGGGTACTATCAGTTGAAGGTGAAAGAGTGTGATGTTCCGAAGACAGCTTTTAGGACTAGATATGGCCACTATGAGTTTCTTGTGATGCCATTTGGGCTCACGAATGCACCAGCAGCATTCATGGACATGATGAACAAAATTTTTAGAGACTATTTAGACCGGTTTGTAGTTGTCTTCATTGATGATATACTTGTGTACTCGAAGACAGAAGAAGAGCATGATGAGCACCTGAGACTTGTTTTACAGAGATTGTTGAGCAACCAGTTGTATGCGAAGCTTAGTAAATGTGAGTTCTGGATTCGAGAGGTTGTATTTCTTGGCCATGTTGTCTCGGCTGAAGGCATCCGAGTTGATCCATCGAAGATTGAGGCTATTGTCGAGTGGAAACAGCCTAAGTCCGTGACCGAGATTAGGAGTTTCCTAGGATTAGCCGGTTACTATAGGAGATTTGTTGATGGTTTCTCTAGAGTAGCTGCTCCTTTGACTAAATTGTTGCAAAAAGGAGTCAAATTTGAATGGTCAGATGCAAGACAGAAGGCCTTTGAGAAATTGAAAGAAGCTTTGACGAATGCTCCAGTGCTAGTGCAACCTGTTTCAGGTAAGGAGTTTGTGATTTACAGTGATGCTTCCTACGTAGGCTTAGGATGTGTTTTGATGCAAGAAAGGAGAGTTGTTGCTTATGCTTCTAGACAGTTGAAGACTCATGAGAAAAACTATCCTACTCATGACATAGAGCTAGTCGCAGTTGTGTTTGCATTGAAGATTTGGCGTCATTATTTGTATGGTGAGAAGTGTATAGTTTACACCGATCACAAGAGCTTGAAGTACTTGATGACACAGAAAGAGTTGAACTTGAGACAGAGAAGATGGCTAGAGTTGTTAAAAGACTATGATTTGACCATTGAGTACCATCCGGGTAAAGCAAATGTAGTAGCTGATGCTTTGAGTAGAAAAGTGGCCGTTGAGCTGAGAGCTATGTTTGCTAGATTGAGTGTGTCTGATGATGGTGGTTTGATCACCGAGTTGCAAGTGAAGCCTTCTTTGATTCAGTTGATTAGAGAGAAGCAGTTGCAAGATGTGAGTCTAGTTCCTCATGTTCAAGACATAGCCGAAGGAAGACCGACTGAGTATAGTTTCAGTGGTGAGAGCTTGTTGTGCTTTAAGGATAGAGTTGTTGTACCAGAAGATGTTGAGTTGAGACGTCAGATTCTGAGTGAAGCACATTCGAGTCCCTTTTCTATGCATCCGGGTAGTACCAAAATGTACCGAGATTTGAAGAATGATTACTTTTGGGTTGGATTGAAGCGAGATGTAGCCGAGTATGTGAGCCGTTGTATGGTTTGTCAGAGAGTGAAGGCAGAACATCAGGTTCCTTCAGGTTTGCTACAGCCTTTGAAGATTCCGGAGTGGAAATGGGAGAGGATCACCATGGATTTTGTATCAGGGTTGCCTTTGTCTCACTCGAAGAAGAATTCAGTTTGGGTGATTGTTGATAGGTTCACTAAGTGTGCTCACTTCTTAGCAGTGAACACTACGGATTCCTTAGACAAGTTGGCAAACTTGTACATTCGTGAGATTGTGAGACTTCATGGAGTTCCGAAGTCTATTGTTTCAGATAGGGATCCTAGATTTACTTCGAGGTTCTGGGGTTGCTTGCATAGTGCCTTGGGTAGCCGTTTGCATTTCAGCACATCTTATCATCCACAGTCCGATGGGCAGTCAGAGCGAGTGATACAGATTCTTGAGGATATGCTCCGTTGTTGTGTGATTGATTTTCAGGGTTCTTGGGAGAAACACTTACCGTTGGTTGAGTTTGCTTACAACAACAGCTATCAGTCTAGCATTCAGATGGCACCTTATGAGGCTTTGTACGGTAGACGATGTAGGACTCCGATTTGTTGGGCTGAGATAGGTCAGAGGTTGTTACCTATGCCAGACTTGCTTAAGGGAACTACCGAAAAAGTGAAGTTGATTTGTGACCGTTTGAAAGCAGCTTCCAATCGTCAGAAGTCTTATGCAGATTTGAAGAGAAAAGAGATTGAGTACTCAGTGGGTGAGAAAGTGTTTCTGAAAGTATCTCCGTGGAAGAAGGTAATGAGATTTGGTCGGAAGGGCAAGTTGAGTCCGAGGTTCATTGGTCCGTATGAGATTGTTGAGCGGATTGGGCCTGTAGCTTATCGTTTGAGGTTACCTTCTGAGTTAGAAAAGATCCATGATGTCTTTCATGTATCTATGCTTAGGAGATATAGATCGGATCCTTCGCATGTGATGCCCGTTGAGGAGATAGAGTTAAATCCGGATTTGGCCTATAATGAAGAACCCGTTGAGATACTTGTTTCTGATAGCAAGGTGTTACGTGGCAAGACCATAGAGTTGGTCAAGGTGTTGTGGAGACATAGAGGTGTGGAAGAGGCCACGTGGGAGAGGAAAGCGGATATGGTTGAGCAGTTTCCGTATTTGTTTCCACCAGGTAATTTCGGGGACGAAATTCCTTAAGTGGGGGAGAGTTGTAACACCCGGGTTTAGGGGTTAGGTGAAAATAATATTTTAATATTATTTGGGCTCGGTTTTATAAATTACTTAATGGCTCGAGTTTTGTTTTCAAATTAATTAATTTAATGATTGACTATGTTTTGCAATTTAACCCCAAATAACCATGGATTGTGTGCCCTTGTGAATACCTCATTTCATTAAGGGCAAAAAGGTCCTTGTGCCTTTAAATTAAAACAAAACAAAAACACCCAACCCATCTACTATTCATTCTCTTTTTCATCAACGGGAAAACAAAAGCTCCCTACCCAATCTACTATTCCATTCAAAAGCTTTCTCATTTCAACTCCGTTTTGAAAGGTAATGGCATTTTTGACTTCCCCTCATCCTCCCCTCCATAAAAGTACCTTTCATTTTAGTTTTCATGAAGTTTTTAGAAAATGGAAGTTTTGAATATTTTGATTTAAAAATGAGATTTTTATGTTGATAAATGAAGTATTTTGATTTGTTATGCTTAGATATGGTATGTAGAAGTCAAAGGGTGTATCATATGTGAATTTCAAATGATTTTGAACAATTTTCGGATTTGGGTAAACTTGGGGTTTTTGGAGGGTTTTGGGTGAGTTTTGGGGGTTGTTTTAGGTAGGTTTTGATAGGCTTTTGATAGTACTATGTATAGGGGTTGAATTGGGATCAATTGTGGGTGTATTGGAAGTTGAAAACATGGTTTTTGGACAAGGTTTTGGGGCCATCCGAATTGGTGAAAAATGGATATTTTTCATGCTCGCAACATAGTAGTTTGTGGTTGAATTGCTTTCCGGGTTAGTTTCGATGATAAGATATTGATTGTGGATGTTTTGTTTGTGTTTGGGATTGATTAGAATCAAGTTTGGGCATCGGTGAAGCATCGGAAGTAAATCCGGGAATTTGAAGGTGGTGGCTTGCTTGGTCTTGAGCTTGGAAGCTTAGGTGAGTGGTTAATTGTTTTAAATGGTCTTAAAATGGTTGGTTCGAGTATATGAACTAGGTTGGGCTTGGTAGACCCACCTAGAGTTAGGATTAGGGTGATAGCCTAATCCTAAGCTTGATCTAGAGCCTTTGGATGAACTTAATTATGTGGTTGTGTATGTCTCATATGAAATGTGATACGAATGTTTATGTATATTGTATTATACATGTGAAACGAGATATGACTTGTGATGCTTGAGGCATGCATGATGATGGTTGTGGGTGAGTACGTGCTAAGCACAGAATTGATTGAAATGAGTAATGTGAAACGGGTAAATGTTGGCACTAGTATACTTGAATACAAATGATCGATCATTAGGATGTTAGTGTGTACACATGATTCAAAAGTCGCGCGTGGCCTTGGTGGCGTTGAGTCACCAAGGAGGAGTACGGGTTAGCCCGGAAATTGTATTTAAATGTAGTCGGTGATGAGTGGAATCCCATCGACGGGGCGTGAGGATGAGTGGAATCCCCTCCGTGAGGCCGGTGATGAGTGAAATCCCACCGTGAGGTAATGTGGTTGTTGGATGTGAGTTCCAACATGTCTATCCGCGTATTCGGGTCTTAGCTAGGTGCCAATGTTGATTGATATGTGTATCAATGTGTTGTGACATATGAGCTATGAATTGAATGTTAAATGTGATTACATGTATTGTAGAGTTGGGCTTATGATCATGGCATTTATATTGTATATTGCTCATGCATCTTTACTTCATGGCTCTGTTGGACCCTTGGTATGATTGTGTTTTACCTTGGCTAGATCGTGCTCGGACCCTGCAATGTTGAGGTTTGTTTTTAGAGCTTACCCTCACTAAGCATCATTGCTTACGCTCTCTTTGTTCAACATTGCAGATCCTTAGTTCGTGGGTTGCTTGGGCAAGTGGAGGGCCTCCAAGTGTGGTTGTTAACCTTGAGTGCTTCAAGTATGGATTTTTAATGTTAGACATGTAATAGTTTGAGCAATGGGACATGTGTTGCTTTGTTGGATAGTTGTTGGTTGTTTAGGAGCATGTATAGACTCCTCGATATCTTGCTTTTGCATGGTTGGTGTTACCATGTTGATTTGTAACTCATGCCTAAATTGCTTAGTATGTATGTTGACTATGTGCCTTCGAAGTTGCTCATGTGTTGAATGTTGAAGTATGAACTTTGAATGCTAAAATGCTACCTTGGGTCCATTGCATGATTTCCTTGATGTTTGTACTTGTTGGGTGCTTATATGGCTATATGGCGGTATGTAAATGTTGTGTGAATGATTGGTTGGGGCTAAGGAAGTCTTAATTTGCATCTAGGGTCGAGCCTTTTTCATTTTGGTTGAGTTTGGTGGATTTGCAGGTGCAGGGCGTATCGATACACCTCAGGGAGTATCGATACGGTCTTGCCCAAAGGCTAGAATTTTAGCCTGGCGTACCGATACCCTAAGGGTATCGATACCCTCCAAACTCACTGTTATTTGAAGAGTTGAGTGAGAGTAGAGCGTACCGATACGGGGATCTCGAGTATCGGTACGGGTCTACTCTGTTGACCAAGAAGGGTTGACCGAGAAGGGCGTATCGATACGCTCAAGGGCTGTATCGATACGGACTTCTCGTGGTTGACTTCTTGGGTTGACCCAGACAAGGCGTATCGATACCCCTGGTTAGGGTATCGATACGGTCTGCTTTATAAGTTAAAAAAATGGACTGTTATGCATGGCCATGTTTCGAATGCATTCCCTTGAATGTTTTCCGCTGCTGTGAATCACTTAGGATATATTACGCCTTTAGACAAGATTAAAATGAAAGAATGTATAGATTAGGGTTGCTAACCGAAGGGAACCTTAACGGGTTTCACTCGGTTTTCTCCGTGTGACCCACTCGGACCGGTCATTCGGCCAGACCGGGGCGAGGGGGTTACACGATACCCTTCTAAGCGTATCGATACCTTTTTACCAAAGTTGGCTACTGGAGGAACACGTATCGATACGGCAAACCCTCGTATCGATACGCCCCTGTGTAAAAGTTTAAAGAGTTTGAATGGCGTACCGATACGGCAAACCCTCGTATCGATACGACCTTAATAAATTTTTAAATGCAAGTCGGTTTAAATAAATTTGATTGTTGGTGTCAGTTGGTTGGTAACCAAATTTTAAATGTTCGTTGACCCGTATCGATACGCCAAACCCTCGTACCGATACGAAAATCGACAGTGAGCTAAGTTGAGAAAAAGGTATCGATACTGCCTTTACCGTTTCGATACCCCGTACCGATACGCTTACGCGCGTATTGATACCCCTTATTTATTGCACACAACGACTCTTTCTTTTTTGAGACAGGTATCGATACACCTCCCCGCGTACCGATACGCATAGCTGCAGAAGTGCATTTATGGTGGTAAGAGAGGGTTCCAACGGCTCCATTTATGTTCCCAACCACCCAAACGGCTAGAATTAATAGAGGAGGTATAAAATGATGCCCTTTGAAGGTCAGCAACAACTATTCAACATTCAAGCATCATCAAAGCAAAAATCCAAACCCTTGAGCTATTCAAAGTCATATTCTTGTACCCAACTCTATTGTCTTTCAATTGTCAAATTGTATTGTGAGTTTGGGATTGTTGAAATTGTAATTGGGTAGATAATTATCCTTTGAGAGGAAACATTTGAGTTTACCAATTTCTTTCTTTGTATTTGAGTGGATTAAGCTTTGGGTAGAAAGCTTAATCGAAATTGTAAGGTTTCCTTCTCATCCAAGAAAAGGGGACGAATTCAATTAGTGAATTGTTTGAAAATTCTTAGTGGGAGCTAAGGTAGTGGATGTAGAGTTCATTTGGAGAACTTGAACCACTATAACCCCTTGTGTCATTTTTATTTTCAATTTTTCTCTTCACCAAAATTTTAATTGCCAATTCACCCCCTCTTGGCCATTTGCAAGTGTTCGATCAACTCAACAAAATAAAACTTTAGACACCTATGTAAACCAAAAAAAACTTAAAGACACACATTTCAGTCAAAAAATACTTTAAACACATATTAAAAAAATGCATAATTGAATCACTTAATTTATAATTAAACCTTATGTTTATTCCATGAAAGTAAGGTAAAATACACCACATATTAATTAATTATGTGTTTGGTTATACATATATTACTTTATACAAAGTTATAGTTTAGTTATTTAATTAAAATTTTGTCATAAACAAATTCATTTGTCATTAAAATTGAAATGTATGTTTAACGTAGTTTGGTATACTAATGATATTTCAATCCCTAAAATTTATAATTCTATTAATTTGGTCTTAATTCAAAATAAATTAATAAATCTATTTTTATATTAAAAATTCTATTAATGATGTGATTGTGTATACTAGAAGACGCTATTATGGTCATGATGAGTCTGCTCCACTAATTTGTCAGTTTATACAGTATTGAAGTGATTATGTCCATGACTATCCAATTTGTTGATTATCAAGCCGATAGACAATAGTAGAAAGTGTAACAAATAGCTGGATGGTGTGTTAGGAGGGGAAAATATTGTAATTTTCAAATATAAAAGGTTAAATTTATTGAATTGTTGTGAACTAGGATTAAATTAATAGAATGTATACGTTTTGATGACTAAAAATATTATTAAATGACAATTAAATGACATGCTGCGTATTATTTAAAAAATAAAATCGTATCCATCCGACTCAATTAAAAACAAAAATCACCTGCCTTTTTTTGGTGCCCCTATATCTACCTCAACACTAAAAATTTAAACCTTATACTCTGATCCTAATTCTTAAACCATAAACTCTAAAAATTTAATCTACACTTTAAATCCTAAATCATAAACTCTAAACCTTAAACTCTGAAAACTAAACTCAAATTATTATTATTATAGCATACGTAAGGGTATCGAAAAAGAATGCATTATTATGTTGATTGAATTAGGTAGGGTATTGAGAACGATAATACGATACGTATTAGGTGGTGAAGACTCAAGAGTGGGAGTTTACACACGTACAGTCCTCCGCACAAAACACTTTGAAACTTGGACAATGGTTCCCTCTTGGGTCTTGTTGGGCTATGTGGTTTCACTTTCTTTCCTTTACCAATGAAAAAGCATCTAGAATAACAACCGATTTGTACTTTTTGTTCTTTGTTTCCGCCTCTCATTTTCCATTCCCCCATTATTCCTTTCCACCTTATTTGTTTAATCTTTGAATGCTACATCTAGTAAATTAAGATCAAATCCAACATTTTACAACTCAAGCTATACCATTAAACTCCAATTATTAAAATATTAGAGTCCAAACCTATTATTCATCAAGAACAAGAGTAAATTACCTGATTAGCTTCTACTTTGGTTTCCAGAGCTGTGAAGTGTAAAAAGTTCATATAGCTCTGGAAAGGACCAAATGTGGATGTAAAACTAGTTAGCTTTCGAATTTAGCGTCTCTTTACGATCACCAAAGAATACTAACAAAAAAAAAAGTTGAATTAATTCAGTCAAATACAACTTCAAAAACCCTCAAGCCGTCCTTTACTTGGCCATTCAAACCAAACCCAGTGTTATAAAAAGGTGACGCTACCTCATTCAATGGAGATGCTCAGCTTAACCATTCTTTTTGGCTCCACACTTTATTGACAGAATATTTTGAAAGTTCTTCAAACAAACTTATATTACACATAGGGAGCTTGAGACCATCGGCCTTATGTCCCATTGTCTCCCGAGAACATCAACCTTCACAATGAGACCCTTCTGTCTCCTTCTCTTTGTATTGGCCATGCTTGTTCTTTCCGAATCGACTTCTGTTGATTGTTCTAGGCCTTTTCGATCGACGAAAGCGACCGGGGATGCAACAGGGGAAGCTGTTGGTGGTGTTAAAGATGTTCGGGTCTCGGTTGAAGACGGGAGGGGTCGAGTTTTAGAAGAGAAGAAAGTGACAACTGATATGGCTGCAGGACCTAGTAGGAAAGGCCCTGGTCATTAGTGTTTTATCCTACAGATTCATGTTGCTCATTTTTTTTTCCAGTTCTTCTGGTTTGTAATTGGTGAGGGGTGTGGTATATGTAAGTTCTGTATTTATGTGTACAGTTAGGGGAGATTTATTGATTCTGTCTGGTAAATGCCATACCAAATGTCTCAGAATTTGTAGGGTTTTCTAGGGATATAGTTTTCATGTTACAAATAAATTATTTTTTTTCTAATTATAGAGTAATTATAAGTTGCAGACACCAATTTTCACGTGCTTTTGGCTTTGTTGTTTCCTTTCCAACTTCACAATAGACTTGTGTGTAAGTAAATGACAGAAGAGATATCAGAGCCCCATGATTTATGGCATTCTTGCATTGCTAAATGGAGTGAAGTATAATGAATCAGATTAGATCTTCAACCGAGTGATCAATATAGGCCATGCAACAATACTCTTGTTTCGAATAATGACCTATACTCGGATTCCAGGCTTTGTTTTCCTGAAGAAGGCTGATAACTATTAGCTGGGGAAGTTTATCCAGGATGCAGTCCATAGCCTCCCCTGTTATCTCTCACTCTAAAGAAACCTTCCCAGAATATTGTCTTGTGGCACAAGTTATCTCTTTCATCATAATGACCTTACCTTTTTCCCATTGGTAAGGTAAGAAGAATGAGTAAAAACGGTACGTTTAGGCATATGAATATCGTAAGATTTTAAATGCTCCAATGAGTAAAAATCGAACTGCAAATGCATTCTTTAGATAATCTTAGAAATAATATCTTGTAGTACAATTTAACTAGATGGTATCTGGTAAATCTATGAACTCTACAAGTTCAAACACTGTAATAGAGATCTCTAGTATAAGAAAACAGTGCCAATTTCATTTCAGATGCAACTTAAAGAACATTTAACTGGCAAAGATGTGGCTTCTAAACTGTTTGGTTTATCTGGCATCGTTGATTCTCAACTGGGAGAAAACTTCACTTGAGAATGGGATTGAATCAGAGTCATCCTCCCTTATAATGGACTTATCATCACTTTGAAATTGAGCAGTCATTGAAGGCAAATGCTGGATAGCGGGCAACAGCAACATGCCGGAAACATTGGACGTGCTGTCCTCGTGTGGCTCTCGTACAACTGCAGTTTGCTGAAGCTGCAAAGCATATTCCAAGTCCCATGCCACATCACTCATGGTAGGCCTATCAGCGGCATCTTCTTCCAGACATTTCTCAGCTATGTCTGCAAATTTTCTTAATGAGTTGGGATTGATCTGAGGTTTTATGGAGGGATCGAGAATCTGCTCTAGCAGTCCTTTTTTCTTGTGTAGCATTCCCCATTCGGCTAGGTTGACTTGGTCCATTGGAAGTGTAGGATCGATAGCTGGCCTTGCACACAGCACCTCGAGAAGAACGACACCAAATGAATAAACATCGGATTTCTCTGTCAGCTGCTGTGTCCTGAAGTAGTCGGGATCAAGATAACCGAAAGTTCCTTTAACAACTGTGCTAACATGGGATTGATCAGGAGGACCTGATCTCGAAAGGCCAAAGTCAGCTACTTTGGCCACAAGGTTCTCATCAAGCAAGATGTTTGTCGATTTGACATCGCGGTGAATGATGCCTCCGGCTGCACCTTTGTGAAGGTAATTAAGTCCCCTAGCAGCACCAATGCAAATTTCAAGCCTTTGCTTCCAAGACAAGCAAGGCAGTTCTGAGTTGTATAGGTGTTCCCTTAGAGTTCCTTTTTCCATGAACTCATACACCAGGATCATCTCAGACATTTCGTCACAATATCCGATCAAGGAAACAAGATGGAGATGACGAATTCGGGATAAAACCATGATCTCTGTCTGAAATTCCGGGAGGCCTTGACCTGAACCTGGCTTGCTTCGTTTCACAGCCACTTTGATGCCAGTTCTAAGAGTTCCTCGGTAGACATCACCGAATCCACCCTTACCAATCAGCAACTTCGTATCAAAGTTGCTCGTGGCTAACTGAATCTCGAAAAATGGTATCTTCAAACCCAGATTCAAATCAGGGACAGGTGAGGCATTAGTGGTGCCCTCTCTGCTTCGTGTTGACTGTTGAGGCTTCTTTCTATTACTGTGAGTGCTTCCTTTATAGGCAGTTAATGGCGGCCATTCCGGAGTTTCAATGGATTTCAACTTCTTGCTTCTCAATCTAACAAATAGCAGACCTCCAAAGATGCAGACAAGAACTAGACCTCCAAGGACTGGACCGACAATAACAAAGACAGAGACAGACTTCTGTTTCGAGTTCGACTTAACAAAGTCGGATTCTCTCATCATTTCCATTATCTCAACCCCATTTAGAAAAGCTGTTTTCACCAAAGAACTACTATCAGGCCCTATGGAGATGTTGATGAATCCTGAATCATCAGAAACAACCACACAATCGACGTAAAATGGTGTTGCCAATTGCCCCGTTCTTTGATATGGATTGATTTCCTGGCTCAAGTTGTTATCTAGGTAGAGAAGAAACCGGAAGTTACTCAGTGAAGGACTAACAATGTCGCAGAAGTGAAGCCGAACCAAGTGAGGAGCATTCCGAGTTACATCATAGGACCATGTTACATTGAAGTTATTTGATAGTCGACTAGTATCTATATTCATCTCTTTGGCAGTCATATATACAGGAGCTGGTGCAATAAATTTGTTAACCGGAGCCATATAATTAGGTTGACCTGCTAAACCTTGTTTGTTCCTTGCTGTGTGTGCATCATACAGATAACCGTCATCCTGAAGCCATGTTCTCAATAAAGTGTCGTTTTCTGGTGTAAGAGTAGGGCCTCCAACATTAATCCTATGAATTGTATGTAAAGCTTGAGAGAGTATACCTTTGTGACCATTGCTATCTACACCCAAAATGAAGTCCGGAGGAGCCGGAAAGACCTCGATCGCGTTTACAAACGCGAAAGAAGATCGTTGAGGAACAAGATGGATTGAAAATTCACCTATAGGAATGCTTAAAATGAATTCTTTTATTACAGCAGTTCTGTCACTGTTTTGGACCGTGAAATCATGTAAGAGCAGGAAATCAGAAGCTGAAACATTGAAGACAGCAGCCCGGAGATTCGAGGAACCGAAGAAATGAAGACGTACCAGGTAAGAACCGTTGCTGTCGATTTCAAACCGGTACGAAGACTCCTGCCCGAAAATCCTTGCGGTTTGATATAGAGCTGATGGTGTGTTTGATGCCTGCTTGTTGTCAGTGACAGAACTGTTGTGTTTGGTAAAGGAGACAAGCCCAGAATTCATGTCACCAACATAAGTCCGAGAACTGATGTTTATGTTGATGTTTGATCCACAGTTGATGAAATACTTGTCTGGAAGAGTGTATGCGGAAGAGGGTAGTTGATATGATGAGAAGAAGACTAGAAAAAGAAGAAGAATTAAAGGGTGATGGAGTTTATCCTCCATTGATTTGCTGTATTTTTGCATAAGATTTTCTCACTCACACTAATGACATTATGTGAAGAAAAATGATTATTTGAAAGGTCGAAGACACGTCAACGTATGGAGTGTTTATAGACTTATGGACCAAAACAGGCTCTGAGAAAATTCTAAGCAATTTAACTTTGGGATGTCAATTTAAGCTGATAGATACATTTCAATTTGCCAAAAATATCTAGCAAGTGTCCAACATGGTTTGACCGGGCATTTTGAAGGAAATATTATGGTTGTGTACCAATGTGTCGAGATACAAATGGAAATTGTCTATATCAAATTATGTCTTAAAATAAATTTAAAGTTTATGATTTAAGGTTAGAAATTGTAATTAGGGTGCGGAGAATTATAGGTAGAGTGTATTTTTTAGAGTTTAAGTTTTAGGACGAAGTTTATAATTTAATTTTTAAGTGTTTTTTAGTGTGAGACATACAAGGGGTAGAATTTTTTTTGCTCGTCAGATAGGTGTGATTTTTATAATATTTGAATTTAAATTTATAAATCTATTTTAAAATTTAAATTCATTTATTATTTGAAAAAATGATATATAAAAGGAGAGTACTTTAGCTTACATAATTTTTTTTAATTTTAGGGGTTATGAGTTTAGTTTAAGGTTTAAAGTTTAGTGTTTTAGATTTTAAGGTATAAGGTTTAAAGTTTAGTGTTTAAAAATTTAAGGTATAAGGATTAAAGTTTAGATTAGAAATCTAAGAGTTGAATTTTATAGGGTAAATATGCAAACTTGTGTAAAATAAATTTTACAGATCATTCAAATTCAAATTTAATAAATTATTTTCAAGATATCCATACATTAAATATTTCAATTTTATGAAAAGAATTAAAAAGGTTTTTTTAATAGTCTATTCCCTTTGACAATAGACATACACCTTCTAGATAGAGCAATTTGAATTCGTGTTTCATAGGATGAGCATCATCCGTTTTTTCACTGAGACAATGAATACATTAAATTTAGATATCAAACGATTCCAAGGGAAAATCGGGTATTATATCAAATTCTAAATTCATGCATCTAAACTCTTAAACCCTACACCTTAAATTAAACCCCGAAACCCTAGTATTATGATACTTGTAAAAAAATGTGAACTGGATACTCGATACCTAATTTTACATGTACTTAATACTTATAGGTCGGGACACAAGCCAATAAATACACTACCCTCAAACTTGGGTAACTATGAAAAATAAAGTTTAGATTATAACATAAAATCAATCGCCTTCAATTTTAATTTTTATGAACGATTCATAGAATTTTTTTCATGTCCAAATAGAGATTAATCCTGTCAAATGGAATAAGGTTAAAAAACATTAAAATGTATCTCAAAATGACTTTAATTCGGATAAAAATATCTTGCCCCTTTTCATTGGCCCTACTTATACTCCAGCACTAAAAAACACAACAAAATTAAATTTCAAGCCCTAACCCTAAATTTTAATCCTAAACCTACGCCCTATACCCTAAAAAATACATCATGCGCTAAATTTCTTAAACTCTAACCATAACCCCTAACCTAAAACCCTAAACCCTAGACCCTACTTATACCCCAACACTAAAAACACAACAAAATTAAATTCTAAGCTCTAACCCTAAATTCTAAATACTAAATCTACGCACTGTACCCTAAAAACCTTAAATAAGCAAAACGACAGCCTTTTGCAGCTCTGTTCCATGGTTAATGCCACCGGTCCGGGATGCTTTGTAAAGTTAGTATATACGCCAACATCTTGGATGAATGGATACACACTACAAAGATACTGTTTTTTATACAACAAAATGAATACAGTGATAGAGTTGTAACTAACCAGACAAATTACCAGGTGAATGAGACTATCTGCCACCATCAATCCTCAGCTGGGGCCTGGGAGAAAACACCACTTTATGTTGTGTCTGAACCCACATCATCTTTCTCGACCGGCTCATTGCTCGAAGGCAATCGCTGAAAAGGTCTCGACCACATGTTGAAAGAAGAACCGTTGGCGCTGTCCTCGTGCGGCTCTCGGTGCACCGCAGTTTGCTGTAACTGCAATGTGTATTCCAAGTCCCAGCAGATGTCCAGCATTGTAGGCCTGCTGGCTTCAGGCATTTCTCAACTATTTCTCTGAATTTTCTCAATGAATTCGGATTAATCTGGGAAGCCATTCAAGGATCAATGATCTTTTCAAGTTCTCCCTTGTTTAACCAAACCATTCCCCACTCAGCTAAGTTTATCTCCTCCTTTCTATGCGAGTTAACGATAGCTGGTCTAGCGCAGAGCACTTCGAGTAGTACAACACCGAAAGAATAAACATCGGATTTTTCGGTAAACTGAAGGCACCTAAAATACTCAGGATCGAGATACCGAAGCTGCCTTTGATGCCGGTGCTGAACCCATCTGGATCAAGAAGGCCTGATTTCAAAAGTCCAAAATCTGCAACTTTTGCTACATATTCTTCATCAAGCAAGATGTTTGTGGACTTAACATCATGGTGAATGATTCCTCCATGTGAACCGGTGTGAAGATAATGAAGAATGATGGAGTTGATTTGGAGTTGTTGGATCCTTTATTTCTCGCAAAAAATGTTGTTCTTGGGCTGTCTGTATCGATACGCGAGAAGTCGTATCAGTACGCCTTCTTCATAAACTTGTCATTAAAGTCTTTCTAGCTTATGCGTATCGATGCGCTTATAGGTGTATCGGTACGACCTGTAATTCAAATAGCCGTTGGGAAAATGATTGTTGAAAACCGTTAGGCGTATTAGTACTCGATACAATCATATCGATACAGATACTAGCTGTTGGGGGTTTCTAAAACAACCGTATTGAAACGCCACATAGTGTATCGATATACATCCTCCCGTATCGGTACGACCAAGCCGTATCGGTACGAGTTTTGACTACTGAAATTTTCTTGTAGCTGAAACCCTAAAGCGTATCGATACGGGGTATACTGTATCGGTATTGTGACTTGAAAAACAAAGGTTTGACTACTTTAAAGATATTTTAAATCTTTCCAAAGCCTTGTAAAATTCATCAAACATATTTTCAAGTTGTTTGGAATTATAAACATTTTGAAATCTTTTCAATTTAGTCCAAAACAAATTTTCTATTATTATATCAAAACAAACATCTCAATAAGCTCTCTCTTTATTATATAATAAAACTAACTTGAAAATTTGTTTGTGATTCTCCCCCTTAGTATTTAAAATTTTGAATAAGAGATTTTAAAATTGAAATGTAGTTAAATCTCCCCCTTATTCCCTTGAAAAATCAATTTTTCAAATCATGTATCCCTTTTTTGTTATATAAAAAGAATTCAAATGACTTTAAGCTCAAAATAACAATAGAAGTTTTGAAAAATTTGACAAAAATCAGAGTTTTGGTTTTAAAATGACCCCCTTACTCAAAGCATCGTCAAATGGTTACTCCAACAATTATGATAAATTAGTTGAATTAAAATAAATAAAACAAATAAAAAAATTCAATTATTTTTTACCACACTTGAACCAAAGGTAGGATGTGAAGTCTTCATTCTTCAAGTGATCTTCTTTGTGTGTATGAAGCTCCCCCTCAATGCTGTGCTTTATTGACTAATCTCCATCACACCTAAAACAAGACAATCAAGTAATCTTTGGTATCCAAATTACTTTGGATCCATAAGCATTAGTAGCACATAATTTAGTCCCCTTAGAAATTTATTTTTCAATTCCATCATTTTTAGTTGAAGTAATTAGCCCCTTTGAAATAAAAATACTTGTAAAGCATTTACCATTTAAAAATCTAGGGGCACTAGATAATCTTTGATACATTTTGATTTTCCAAAATTGGCTTTCTTTTCAAGCTCTTTGGAAATCAAATCTTTTTCCTCTTGAACTTTATGAAGAAAATTCTGCAAGTCAACACATTTTTGTTCAAACTCTTTGAGTTTTTCTTCAAGTTTAATTTTGGTTTTAAAAATCAAATTATTTTGAATTTTCAAATTTGAAACCACTTTCTTGTTTTTCAAAATGTGTTTTTTAAACTCTAAAACCAAATCATCATAGACATTTTGTAATTCATCAAAAGAATATGAAGTTGAAGTAGATGAATTAGAAGTTACCCTTGAATCTTCTTGGATGGCCATAAGGCTAATGTTGGCTTGTTCATTATCAGTGAAATCATCATCACTCCAGGTGGCTACATAGTCCTTCTTCTTATGGCTTGAAGATCTTGCCCTCATCTTCTTCGATTCATGCTTGGATTCTTCCATTTTACTCTTTCTGAAGCGGACACATTTCTTGAAGAGATGAATTGAGAGCAATGGCATTAACATTAATGTCTTGCTCTTTGATCTTCTTCTCTTTCTCCCTCTTCAAGGGTGTAGACATCATTTTATAAGTAAGAAGGGACCCAATTAGCTTATCAAGATTGAGCTCTTTTAGGTTCTTGGCTTCGATCATAGCCGTCGTCTTGCCCTTCCATGATTTGGGAAGTGAATAAATCAACTTCCGAACGAGCTTGTCTTCCGAAATTGCATCTTAAAATCCTTTGTGTAACACCCGGGTTTAGGGGTCGGGTGAAAATAATATTTAAATAATATTTTGAGTTTCGGTTTTTTAATTAAAATAATAATATATTATTTTAAGGCTTCATATTTCCAAAACAAACCTTTTTATGTTGGACCAAATTGAATTGGAAATCAAATTCCATGGATTTTAAGATTAATGAGAATGACATCTCATTAATGGCATTTTAGTAATAAAATGGACTTTCAATTAAAAAAAAAAACCCTTTTAATTAAAACAATCTTTTGTCATCTTCTTCACTCTTCATTTTCCAATTTCCACGACAAAGAAGCTCTCCCTCCCCATTTCACTATTCCATTTCATCTCATGCTCCTTGTTGGTCGGTTTTGAAAGGTAATTACATCCCCATCTTGCTCTCATCTTCCTCTCTTTGAAAGTACCATTAGTTTTCATTTTTGTCCATGATTTTAGAATTTGAGTTTTTGGGAGTTTTGATTAAAAATGCTACCTTTATTGTTTTTAACTAAATATTTTGATTTTTTAATGATATATGAGTTGTTTATGAACCATGAGGTCCAACATATATGATTTTAAAGTGTTTTATTAAGATTCCCAGATTTGGGTTTTGGTGGGTTTTTAGAAGGGTTTTAAGGGAGTTTTTGGGGTTGTTTTATGTTGAAAATTGAGGGCTAAGGTTAGTATGATAGTTTAGGGTTGTTTTGGAATCATTTAAGAGTGCTAAAGAGGTTGAAATCATAAGTTTTGGATTGAGTTTAAGGGCTGCTCGAGTTTGATGTTTTGGGGGTTGTTCTTGGCTTGAAATCATGTGTTTGATGCTTGAATAGTGTTCCAGGTTTGCTACATTGTTGTGTGGACTGATTTGAGATCATTTTGATTGTGTTGGGATGATTGGAGGTAAGAGATTGTGTTGGTGAAGCATCGAGAGTGAATCCGGAAGCTTGAAGGTCTTGGTTGCTTGGTTGTTGAGCTTGGAAGTGAAGGTGAGTGGTTTAATATTTTTAAAATGGTTTTGAGTATTTGGTTCAAGTATGTGGACTAGATTGGGCTTGGTAGACCCACTTAGAGTTGGGATTAGATTGGTAGTCTAATCCCAAGCTATAGTTAGAGACTATGGTTGATCTTTGAATGTGTATGCCTCATGTTTAATTGTGATTGTGTTACCTATGTATATGATGTTATACATGTATGTTGAGGCTCGGATTGATGGATTGTTATATGCATGTGGATTGTGCATGATGTTAATCATGGTGAGTATGTGCTAAGCACGGAAGTGATATGAAATGACGTTGTGGATTGTGTTTAATGTTGGCACTAGTATGCTTGGGTACAAATGATCGATCATTAGGATGTTAGTGTGCACACGTGAGTCAAATGCGCGTGTGGTCTTGATGATGGTAGTCATCAAGATGGAGTACGGCTTCACCCGGAAAACCTTCTTATGTATATATTAGTCAATGATGAGTGTAATCTCATCGACGAGGCGTGAGGCTGAGTGGAATCCACTCCGTGTGAACGGTTATGAGTGTAATCCCACCGTAAGGTAATTGTTATGTTGGATGTGAGTTCCAACGTGTTTATCCGCGTATTCGAGTCATAGCTAGGTGCCAATATGAGTTGATATGTGAATCAATATGATATGAAATGTGATTCCTATATGGATTATTATATGTGCTTACATATGATGTGGATTTGAGCTTGTTGAGCATGATATAATATTGAATATATGTTCATGCATCATGTACATTTTGGCTCTTGAGGATCGAAGGTAAGATCATGCATTTTACCTTGGTTGTGCTCGTGCTTGGACCCTACATTGTCGAGGTTTGTTTTTAATGAGCTTACCCTCACTAAGCTTTACGCTTACGCTCTCTTATGTTTGACAATGCAGATCTGTAGTTCATGGGTTGCTAGTGCAAGAAGTGGCCTCCAAGTGTGCTAGTTGGGCTTTTGAATCTATCAAGTATGGATTTTATGTTAATGGTGTAATGGTCAAGCAATGGGGGACTTGTGTAGTTGTTGTTGGTTTGTTTAGGAACATGCTAGACTCATTTAAATGCTTATGTTGGGTGTCTTGTATTGCTTGTAAACCATGTCTATTTTGCCACCTTAAAGGCTTAGTGTTGACCTTGTGTAAGCATGTTATTTTTTAATGCTTAAGTGTATGCCTTGTATGATCTTTTGAATGGATGCCCCTATCTTATATCCTTATGTAACTTGAGTATGTTTGCAATAGGGTGCATGCCTCTAGAATGTGTTTGTATGTTGTGTATGCTTCTTGGGGTCGTTGGGGGCGTTCGGGATCTTTTGAAGATGTTTAAAACTGATTTTGGGAATTCACAGACAGCAGGTGTTTCGAAACGGGTTGTGCCATTTCGAAACGGGTGTGGTTCTATGGCCCCTGTATCGAAACGCGTTTCGGTACGTTTTGGCTACTGTGAGCCCCAGTTTCGAAACAAGTTTCGAAACACTTTGGCTACTGGAATTGCATGTTCCGAAACGGGTATCGGAACGCCTAGGCAAAATGGGACCCTGTTCCGAAACGGGGTGGATGCGTTTTGGTACGGGTGCCTGGCATTTTAAACTGGAGCCCGTGTTTCGAAACGGGCTATGTCTGTTTCGAAACACAAGCCTTTAAATGAGCTTTTTGTAATCTCTAAAGGGTCTCAAGGGTTGGGCTTAGGCCCTGTTTGCTGTTAGGCTTCTCGTGAGCCTTGTTTCCGTTGTCATTTCACGCATAGGTCTATTTAACGCGTCTAGATAAGATAATAAATGAAAAGTTTTTCCCTTGGGTCGGTAACCGACGTGGAGCCTTAACGTGTTTCACCTCGGTTATCCCCGTGTAGCCCACTCGGGTTGGTCAAGTATCCGGACCGGGACGAGGGGGTTACACTTGTTGGTATCAGAGCCTAAGGTTACCGAGACCTTGGGTAGGTAAGTGAGGTAAGTTGAGTTTTTATGTTGAAATGCACGGTGTTTGCTTGCCATGTAAGCATGTTTGCTTTTTTATCAAGTATGCTTGTTGTTTTGTTTGAAGCATGTTGTTTAGAGTCTCATTGCTACTATTACATCAGAAAAAGGATTTTTTTAAGTGAGAGAACATACTTGAGCCACTTGGAGCATTGCCTTGCTAACCCTATCTTTTGTGCTTTCTTGTTGTTGTAGTAGTTGTTGTTTGTGAGCACGTATGTCGAAGCCGAAGGGTAGACCGAGAGTGGTTCGTCAGGAACCACGTATTGCGGCTCCTGTTAATGAGCCGGTGGTTGGAGTTGAGGCTCATGTAGGAGAGCATGTTGTTGGAGTTGGAGCTCCTCCACCACCACCTCCTCAGCCTGGAGTTGGAGGCGAGGATGGAGCTGAAGGAGAGGGACCTCAGGGTGGCCAAGGTCCTGCTGGAATAGACATGGCTCCGCTTGTACAAGCTATAGAGGGAGCATTTCAGGCCGTAGTTGCCGAAGCTCAAGCTGCAGCTCAGCCTAAGGGCGATGATGCTAGTTTACCATTGGAGAGGCTCTGTAGCCTAGGGGCTGAAGAGTTTAGAGGGTCTACACCTGAGAGATATGGGTTGTGGTTAGAGAAGACCGTACGTATCTTAGCTCAGATGGGTTGTGTTGGTGCCTGTAAGTTGGGATGTGTGATTTCTTTGCTTTAGGGTGATGCATACACCTGGTGGGTCACTATTACTACTGGAGTTCCAGAGGCTAAGATTGGATGGGATTTCTTTGAGTCTGCTTTCCAAAAAAGGTACTTGGGGCCGAGATATCTTGATGAGAAGAAACGAGAGTTTATGGCTCTAGTTCAGGGAGATGCTTCTGTGACTGACTATGAGATCCGCTTTGTTCGTTTGAGTCAATATGCTCCAGAGTTAGTTCCTACTGAGAGGGACCGTTGTAACCATTTCAGATATGGGCTTCATGAGGAAGTTAAGTGGTACACCTTAGCTTCAAATTATTCAGATTTTGATGTCTTGGTTGCTAGTGCCAAGGACATCGAGCATAGCTTGAGGGTGACCAAACATCTATGAGAAGATGTCTTCTTGTGAAGATGCCAATGAGGTATGAGAAAAGCTTGAAGTCACATACGAAGGAACCAACGAAGTAAATGATACCAAGATCGGACTCCTCAACCACGAGTATGAAAACTTCAAGATGGATCCGAAAGAGGACATTGATAAGATGTTCGATAGGTTCTCCACCATCACCAATGGACTCAAAGGTTATAAAGAAGCCATCTTGGAAGAGAATCTAGTCCGAAAGCTTATCTACCCCCTTCCCGAGTCATGGGACTCGAAAAGGACCGCCATCATCGAAGCTAAGAATTTGAAGACCTTGAAGCTTGATGAACTCATGGGGTCACTTCTCACTCACCAAATCATGAAGAAAGGAAAAAAAAGAGGAGAAAAAGAAGGAAGAGATAAAGAATATTGGGGAGAAGAAAGTCAAGGATCTAGGCATCCATGTGAATGCCTTTGCTCTCAAGTCCTCCAAGTGCAACCATGTTGAAACAAGTGAGGAGGATGATTAAAAAGAGGAGATAGTTCATCTCTTCAAGAAGTGTGCCTTTTTCATAAAGAAAGCCATGAAAGAACTGGAACGAGAATCCATGAAGAAGAAGAGGGCAAGCACTTCAAACCATAAGAAGAAGGCATATGTGGCTACATGAAGTGATAAAGACTCCACTGACGATGAACAAGCCAACCTTTGCCTTATGGCCATCGAAGAAGATTCAAGGGTAACTTCTAATTCATCTACTTTATGTTCATATTCTAAAACCAAAATTGAACTTGAAGCAAAACTCTATGAGTTTGAACAGAAATGTTTTGATTTACAAAATTTTCTTCATAAAGTTCAAGAAGAAAAAGATTTGATTTCCAAAGAGCTTGAAAAGAAAAATAATCTTGAAAAATCAAATTTCTATGTAAGAAAATCTAGTGCCCTTATATTTTTAAATGAAAAATGTTTTAGAAGTGTTTGGGTTCCAAAAGAACTAATCACTTCACATAAAAAGGATGAAATTGAAAAATGGATTCCTAAGGGGACTAAATTTTGTGCAACTATCATTTATGGATCCAAAACAATTTGGATACCAAAATTTGTATGATTGTCTTGATTAGGTGTGATGGAGATGTTCTACAAGTCCAAACAATGAGGGGGAGCTCCATGCACACAAGGACGAACACTTGAAGAAGGAAGGCTTCACATCCTCCCTTAAAGTTCAAGTGTTGGTAAAATCTAGTTGTTTTTTTATTTGTTTAGTTCAATTTATTTTCTTTAGTTCAACTAGATTATCATGTGTTGAACTAACATCTTTTGATGATGCTTTGAGTAAGGGGGAGCCACTTTTAAAACAAAACATTTTAATAGTTTCAAAATTTAAACCTCCATTGTTATTTTGAGCCTAAAAGTATTTTAAATTCTTTTTGACATAACAAAAATAGGGAGAGATTGGTTTGAAAAATTGTGTTTTTCAAACGAATAAGGGGGAACTTTAATTACTTTTCTATATTTCATCTCTTATTCAAATTTTTAAACTTAAAGGGGGAGAATCTCAAACAATTTTTAAGTTGGTTTTATTATATAAAAAAATGGGTAGATTAAAGAACTAAGTGTTTTGATATAATAATTGAAAAATGTTTTGGACTCATTTGAAAAGAATTTAAAACATGTCTTTAAGTCCAAACAACTTGAAAATAAGTTTGAGGTATTTAAAAAGGTTTTTGGCAAGATTTTAAATTTTTTAAAGTACTCCAAACTGACTTTTCAGCTCTATCGTACCGATACAGCATACCCCGTATCGATACCTTTTTACTCCATTTTTGATTCTATCAAAACACGTACCGATACAAGCTTGCCCATATCGATACGGATAGGGGTCATACCGATACGCCTTTAAAGCGTGCCGATCCCTGTTTTAACAACCCCCAACGACTATTTCCTAATGGACTTTTAAAGTACAGACAGTACCGATATGCTTAGGCAGGCAAGAGCCCAACGACTAGTTTTGAAAAAGGGCGTACCGATACGGGTCCCCGTGTACCGATACGATAGGCACCAGAACTGCAATAAATGTGGGAAATAAAGTCTCCAACGGCTCCAATTTAACCCTAACGGCTACAAACTCAATTAGAAGTATAAAAGGGACCTCCAAGCATCAAGAGAAGGCTAATGCTTCAATTGTCAACAACACTATGATCAAGAAACTGTCTTAGAGCTTAAATTATCCATTTCTTGTATAGACAACACTAGTTAGCTAAACGTTGTTAAATTTGCTCAAGTGTTTAGGTTTTGGGTGAGAGCTAAATAGTGTAAACAAACACATATTAGAGGGATTTCAAGTTTGCTTATAATTTCTCTTGTAAAGAGGGTTTACTCAAGCTTTGGGTAGAAAGCTTCGAGGGTTGTAACGGTTTCCTCTTAAACTGGGAAAAGGGGTTGAAATTCTTAGTGAATTTGGTTGAAATCTTTAGTGGGGAGCTAAGATAGTGGATGTAGGTGCTTGTTAGAAGGTTGAACCACTATAAATCCTTGTGTCCAATTCCAATCTTTTAGCTTCCACTAAACACACAATTATCCCATCTTCTCCAAACTTGGCTAACACATTGGTTGAAGAAACCGAGCACCATTAAACCCAACATTCACTATTGAATTTCTTCCTCTTTTCTACGCTAAGGAGGCAACCTTTACACACTCAAAGCTTTCTAACCCAAAGCTTGAGTAAACCCTCTTGTACAAAGAGAAATTCAAATCAAACAAGAAATCCTTCTAAAAGGTATGGGTATGCACTAATTAAGCACTCACCCATTCATAAAACACTTGAGCAATTATAACAGTGTAAGCTCACAAGTGTTGTATATACAAAGGATGGAAAATTAAGCACTAAGACATGGTTTGATCATAATGTTGTTGACTTGTGGATCATTAGTCTTCTATAGATGCTTGTAGGTCCTTTTACACTTCTAATTGAGTTCCTAGCTGTTGGAGACCGTTGGGGTTGGTTTGGAGCCGTTGAGGCTTTTATTTCCCGCAATAAATGCTATTCTAGAGTTGTCTGTATCGATATGCAGGTAGCCGTATCGGTACGCCTTCTTCAAAAACTAGTTGTTCGAATATTCCAGTTGATGCGTATCGATACACTTATAGGTGTATCGGTACGACCTACAATTCAAATAGCCGTTGAGAAAATGACCGTTGAAAACAGTCAGACGTATCGGTACTCGATACAACTATATCGGTATGGATACTAGCCGTTGGGGGATGTGTAAAACTATCGCATCGAAACACCACATAGCGTATTGATACACGTCCTCCTGTATCGGTACGATCAAACCGTATCGGTACGGGTTTTAGCTACTGGAATTTTCCTATAGCTGAAACCTTAAAGCATATCAATACGAGGTATAAGGTATCGATACAGTGACTTGAAAAACAAAAGTTTGGGTACTTTAAAGACATTTTAAATCATTCCAAAGCCTTGTAAAATTCATCAAACATATTTGAAAGTTGTTTTTACTTATAAACATTTTGAAACATTTTCAATTTAGTCCAAAACAATTTTTCTACTATTATATCAAAACAAACATCTCAACAATCTCCCCCTTTTTGATATAATAAAATCAACTTGAAAATTTGTTTGTGATTCTCCCACTTAGTATTTAAAATTTTGAATAAGAGATTTTAAAATTGAAATGTAATTAAAGCTCCCCCTTATTCACTTGAAAAATCACTTGATATGCTTCAACCGAAATGCTTACCAAGTTGCGGAGAATTTGTATTTTTGGGTATTTGTGGTGGAAGCAAAAATTGAAAGAATTTGGACAAGGATTTATAGTGGTTTGGCTTTCTAACCAAAGCGTACATACACTACCTTAGCTTCCCACTAAGAATTTCCCAAAATTGATTAAATTTCTTCCCCTTTTTTAGGCTAAAGAGGCAACTTCTACACACTCAAAGCTTTCTAACCTAAAGGTTGAGTAAACCCTCTTGTACAAAGAGAAAATCAAAGCAAATAAGAAATCCCTCTAAAAAGTATGTGTTTACACTAATTAAGCACTCACCCAAACCTAAAACACTTGAGCAATTATAACAATGTAAGCTCACAAGTGTTGTCTATACAAAGGATGGAAAATTAAGCACTAAGACATGATTTGATCATAATGTTGTTGACTTGTGGATCATTAGTCTTTTATAGATGCTTGGAGGTTCTTTTTATACTTCCAATTGAGTTCCTAGCCGTTGGAGATCTTGGAGGTTGATTTGAAGCCATTGGGGCCTTTATTTCCCGTGATAAATGTTGTTCTGGAGCTGTTTGTATCGATACGTGGGTAGTCATATCGGTACGCCTTCTTCAGAAACTAGCCGTTGGAGTCTTTCCAACTGATGCGTATCAATACGCTTATAGGCATATTGATATGTCCTGCAATTCAAATAACCGTTAGGAAAATGAACTTTGAAAAATGTTAGGCATATCGGTACTCAATACAACCGTATCAGTACGGATACTAGCCGTTGAGGGGTTGTAAAACAACTGTATCGAAACGCCACATAGTGTATCGATACACGTCCTCTCGTATTGGTATGACCAAGTTGTATCGGTACGGGTTTTAGCTACTAGAATTTTCTTGTAGCTAAAACCCTAAAGCGTATCGAAACGGAGTATATCATATCGGTACAATGTCTTGAAAAACAAAGATTTGGATACTTTAAAGACATTTTAAATCATTTCAAAGCCTTCTAAAATTCATCAAACATATTTTTCAAGTTGTTTGGACATATAAACATTTTGAAACATTTTCAATTTAGTCCGAAACAAATTTTCTATTATTATATCAAAACAAACATCTCAACATAAAGAAAACATGTTAGGAAATGTGCATAATTGTGAATATCACAATACTTACCGTTAAAGGTAATGATATCGTCACCACCAAAAGTGGATATAATCTTTTGGGAATTATAAATAACATATGTTATCAATTGGCATTTGAAATAAGTCAATATGGATATAAGCTCCGGTAGCTAAAAAAGTCAGTTGAAAGCTCTAAAAGAGCTACATATTGCTACCAAAAGAATAATTTTCATTGAAAGCTCCGAAAATGTTAAATATATTCATATTCAAAGGACTAAATTTTGGTGGACAATGTATTATCAATTTTCAAAGAAACATGTATTTCAAAATTTGTACCACACATGTACAAGTGATATTGAATCACATGTTTTAGTAAACCAAAAGTTTACAAATTCAGGAATATATATATATACTAGTTGCATGATCGGTTAGACTATCATGATCAATAATGATGCGAAAGCTATTGAGATTTATATGCACATTTATTAAAAGAACTTGAAGTTCTTGTGGTACTTGTTCTCAAAGGAATTGATTAAATTCAACTTGTTAAAAGAACACGAATTTCTTGCGTTGCTTGTTCTCAAAGGAAATTATTAACATCCCACTTACCAAAAGAACATGAAGTTCTCGTACTAAGGTTGAGATTGCATGTCTTGCATATCTGAATGAAAAATGGGCCCATTTATCCACAAATGTAGAAAGTTTTATATGATTTTAGTAGATATATCTACATTGTTTTATCAACTTACAACCAGAAGTTTGTGAGATTAATTAGAAAAAGATTCAAACTATACAGTTAGACTATTCGTCTTATAAAAGCTTGTGGGTTTATATTTTAGGCTATATCGGTTGAAATAACTGTTACAAAGCCTATTGGTTATGAAAAATTCAGTTTAGCAAAATTTTAATTAGATGCCTCCTCTTTAATAGCTAAACTATGAGAACAAAATTATCTATATGGTATTTCACATATAACAACACTTATACGCATCAAGCCAACGAGTTATGATAAACTCCCTATTATGATTTGACTTTTGGTCAGAAGTCATATTTCTCATTTTAGATTTTATGAATGTGCGATATATAGTTGAATTGCTCCACTACACCGCACAAAATGGATATATATATAAAGAGTTGAGAATATATATTAGATACGAGTCTCCTTTTATGTTTATATTCTTAAACATTAATTGGAGCATCATTTATGACATGACTTTTTCTCAACATCAGGGGAGATAATAATCAGCTGGATAAAAGAAAATGAATTATCATTATCTAGATCCTCGTATATGAACCAAAAGTTCATAAGATAATTCATGTTATTACATGCCAACTGCCATACATATTTATTGACCCAATGAGAGTAACTAAGTCTCATATACAAGTTGAAATACTCTAAATTTGAATTAAATGTTAGAGCGAATGAATGTAAATCATGCCTGAAGCATGATAGTTGAAATTAGTTCCAATTATCAAAATTCTCGTAAACGAAAAGTAGTAGGAGATGGTCATATATTGGAGGCGAGTGCTCTTGAAGAGACCCAAGACATAACTAATAATAAAACTCTAAAAGAGTTTCAAGTACTTGAAATAAAGATTGAAATCTTGAAGAGATCTTGATGGGTTATTTCAATACAAGAAAAGAATGGAACCAAAAATAGATAAGTTATCGACAATAATTTTACATAGAATACTTCGATAGAAGTAAAAAAAAGGAAAACGAGGATCTTCTATAGAAATCTATAGATATTGAAAATGGTTGGTCAATATAGAAAGACACTTTGAACTTCCAAAAGTGAAATTTTCTGGCCAATAGTCCAAACATCTAAAGGTGCAATGCAAGTGGAGTACAAAAAATAGTCGTGGGATATAAATACGACTTGAATTATGATTATGAAGAATTTTAATTACTTTATGGTGAATGCAATTACTTTGACAGTTATGAAATATTTTATACGCGTCTAATTATTTTTTGGATCCCTATTTATCCTTGAAGGATTTAAAGTGCTAGAAGCATTTGGAAATTTCTTAGAAAATTTATTTAAAAATGCCCTTGAATATTTATATTTTGGCGCATTTGGTATAATCTCCTTAATGAGTAATGATTGTGGAAATACTATATGAATGATCATATTTTCTTATGTATTTTATATAGAAGTTTGGATCAAAATTCATTATGATAATTTGAATATCATTAGATCTCCTGAAGAGCTTCAAATTGGAAATTCATTTAAAGAAAGTATTTGAGAAAATGAATCTTGAGATAGGGTTTTGTCTCGACCTGAAGATCAAACACTTACATATGTGTTTTTGTCTATGAATAGACATAAGCTAAAAGAATATTAAAAAGATTCAATATGGATAAAGCATATTTATTTAGTACCCTAATGATTGTAAGTTTGTTGGATGTGAATAAATTTATCTTCGAAAGAAAGTTAAATAGATCCTTAATTTGGGAACACCATATATTAGTTAGTCCAAAAATACCATCTAAACGCTGCAAATATCATTACCTTTAGATCTTAAAACATTAATCGATGTCTCCTCAAATCATGTAGGAATCATTGTTATGCATGAGGCAAGCAAAAATGTGTTTGGCTAAGACTATCGATCCAATATATTTAGAAGATATGTGATTTACTTTCACGAGATAAGATACAAGTTGTCTTATGTTGAGATAATGAAAAATTTATATGTCAATCGAAATGTGGATACATCAAATATGGCAAAATAAAACATATTACTCCAAATTTGCAACCCTCGCAATCTTTAGAAAAATAGTATTCAAGATTGAATTATGAAGATTCAAATATCGTATGTGATGTTTTCATGAGGGGGTAAATATGCGCTGCACTCTTTCCCCTTAACTAAGGTTTTATCCAGTGAGTTTTCCCGATAAGGTTTTTAATGAGGCAACATGTTATGCGTATCAAAGATGTGTGTACTCTTTTTTCTCCACTAAACATTTTCCCCCCTGAGTTTTTTTTATCCTAGTAAGGTTTTAACGAGGCACATTTTCTTCATAGACATTCAAGGGGAGTGTTTTGAATATTTATCTATGTGGACGTCTATCATGATAAGAAATTTATCAAAGAGATTTAATTTACTTTATCATTATAAATATTATCTTCATTAATTAGAGTTTAATGTATTATGTACTTCTTATGCATATAAATAGATGATTTGATGAAGGCATTGTACGCACTTGAATATTGAGAATAATACAAATCTCCCTCTTTATTTTGTTCTTTCATTCTTGTTTTTTTGTTCTTGCTATTGTTCTTCTTTATTTCATTCACAACAGAATTGAATAAATAACCTAGATAGATTAATAGAGCCTTAATTATGAATATTACTTTTAAATAATTAGAATTACATTTAACTAGTGAATATTATATGAAATTTAGGGGTACTAAGATGGATGGTATTCAAATAATTGGTACTATTTTATAATGACCTTTAGATTTAATAATATTCATAGTTTAATCAATTTAATTAAATAGAACTCAATTAAGTTAGCACTTAAAACCAACAAGACAATAAACAAATCATGCATTTAAATATTTTATGTTGAGATATATCTTTTGAATATGAATGGGGGTGTCACGTAAAAGGGCGCTTTCAATCTCATATTCGGGAAAAGATATGTTTCCTTATAAAAAGGAATATCTTCATTTGGACTCAAAATTCAGTTAATAATTAAGGGATAAATTAAGTTCAAAATGTTATTATTAAATTCTAAAATGCCACGTAAAATTAAAAGGTGCTAATAACGGGTGTTTGTGAGGTGCTAACCCTTCCCCACATGTAACCGATTCTTGAACCTAAATTTTAAGATAACGAATCTCTTGTTGTTTTTATGGTGTCCGGTCTACCAAAGTGATCGGTGGTGTCTCCAAACGTTTTCAAAATCAATTATAAGGGAAAATTTTGATTTTCAATTAAAAATGTCATTTTAAAATAAAAAAAATTAATTTTCAAGATTAAATGAATTAAAAGGCAAAACCTTAATTTTTAAGAATGAATTGTCGAGCTATTATTACACCCGGCTCAAAAATAATCACACCATTTGTCAGTTAATTTAATTTAACAAAAGATAACTTCTTTTTAGTGTTTTATTGAAAAATAAGTGTTCGTGTTGGAAAATTTTGATAATTTTGGTGCTTTGGATAAGAAATTGATTCAAATGTTGTTGAGGAAAATTTGGAACCGATTGTTGGTTCGTAAATGTGCAGACGTGCACGACGTGGGTAACGCAAATGTCTGAACCGGACTGGTCTTTCGTGGGCTTGCAGATATTTTGACCCAAATTTGAAATGAATTTTCCTCAAATAAAAGCATAAATTTTCCAAATTGTATCTTGGAATTAAAAGGGTAAATATTGGAAGTTACCTTTAATTCAAATAATAATTTTGGAAATTGCTTTATAGGAGAATCAATTGATTCTCAATATTAAATGTTCCATTAGGTCTAAATTTTCACTTATACCCTCATGACAATCCTATAAATAAGGAGTAAAGCTTATAGGTTTACAACCAACAAAAAACCACAGAAAAATTTTATTGTTTTACTCTGTGGATTTTACAAGTGGTTTTCGGTGATAGACGAAGGTAAGGGTCGGTTCGTGATCTCCATAGTAGTGCAACTGTGGCTGATCTTATGTTGTTGTATCATAGGAGACAGACGACCAATGAACTCGAGCACCATAGGAGTGGCCGAAAATCTGTATTAAGGAAACTGCGTTCGTGCAGGCCTCAACACATTTCTTTTAGTTCCAAATCGGTTTGATTTATATATTGTTGTATTGTTCGTTTAAATAATATTATTTTATCTTATTATTTATTCTTGGATTAACGCTTATATTCTAACAGTTCAAACTATATATATTTTTCTTTTAGGCATAAAAGTAAACAATACTCATAACGTTTGACTGAACAGTCATTTTGATTTATATATTGTTGTATTGTTCTTAATTTTGTACTGTTCGTTTAAATAATATTATTTTATCTTATTATTTATCCTTGGATTAACGCTTATTTTCTAACAATCTTAAGACAGATTCTCAGTTTTAATCCAAGACAAACAGATTATTGTATCTAAAACAATGATTCACACGATGAGGAAATTTTCACGCATAGAAAAAGAAAAACCTAATGTTGTTCTTTGTGATTTACATGCGTGCTTTTTCCATAACCTTTATATGACTTTAAACTAAAGTGGCCAATTATTTCATATTTGGCATTTGACCATTTTTCTTGTCTTCAAAGCTTTTGGTGCCCGTAAATGCTCAAAGACATCTTAACGATTTTCATGGCAGTGAATGCCCAAAGACAAGAAACGTTGAGATCACAAACACCACGGATTCAACACGATGCAAACAGTTTTCTTGAGATAGAACATTTGGATATTCGATTAGTAAGGTAATTTAAATATTCCTTAATAAGTTTTCTAGTAAATATGATACTTTTAAAACCATAAATTATGGTATTATTAAGGCAATATTCCATATTAAATTTTGACTTTTAATATGGTATGATTTATGTCATAATTAATTTTTATGACATTGTTAAGGTAATAATAAAATATTCCTTAATTTTTTTTGAAATTAATATTAAATAATAAATATGACATTCAATATGAAAATATGGTAATTTTATAACCTTATATGCCAACCTTTCTTAGAATGGAAATAAAAACTTTAAATACATATTTGCATGTATTGTTAAGATAAAGTTTTACATTTGGTAATATTTTTGGTAATATTATTATGATACTATTACCTTATAATGTGGACATTTTAAATAAAAGATCTCGTAAATAATTCGTTATGGGAATTTAATTCCCGCCATTTTAACGGGTTTACTTAATCTTCCAAACAAGAAATGGAATTAAAATCAAAGGATTAATTCCTTTTTATTTCTGTTGGCTAAACAGAATTAAGTTGGATTGATATCTCTGTTGTTTAACAGAAGATATAATGAAAATAAACTACTAAATTAGAATCTTGTGTTGATTCTAATTTTCGAAAAGAAAATAAATCATTAAATTTATTTTCAAGAGAATCTTGTATGATTCTAACGTTGCAAGGAAAATAAATCATTGAATTTATTTCCGTAAGAATCAAATATGATTCAATTTGTGTAAAAGGAAATAAATCATTAAATTTATTTATGTACTAAAATCATGTGTTGATTTTAACTTGTTAAGGGAAATAAATCGTTGGATTTAATTTCGTGAGAATCTAAAATGATTCAACCTTGAAATAAATTGGTGAATTTATTTTGGAAAGAGAAATAACTTAAAGTTCATATTTCTTAAAGAATCAAGTATAATTCTATTTCAGAAATAAATCGGTGAATTTATTTTAGAAATAACATTGATTACTAAATTCTGACTAAGGTCTTGAATCAAAGCATAGAAGAATTTGATTATCTATGTTAAAATTAAATTCTTAAAGCCTATTCTGATGCATGCTATGAAGTGCACAGTGTTAAAAATGGCTAAAGAATCGAGAGGGTCGTTGGACCATAAATGGAAGATTCCAAATTGTTGTGAATCAAAGGTAGTGATTTCGATTGATCATCCATGCTTGGAATGATTTCAAGAATAGAATCCATAAACGATGATTGAAAGAAAATTTAAAAATGCATGTCTAGGATTGGTTCTTTGAGAGACTTGGTATTTAAGCGTGCCTAGTGCACCACCTCTCTTTCATAAGTTACCTACATGGTGTGTTGTTTATTATTGTTCTTTCTATTAATACCGTGTGAACTTTTGTTTGGGGTTTAGTTTACTAAATCACTGTCGTCTAACAAAAGTTAAAAATTATGTTTCTGTTTCTGGTTTTAGTCTTTGACTAAATTTCTGACGTTTAACAGATTCATAATGCTTGGTTTTGGATTGTGTCTACGTGACACAATGGGAAAATCAGTGAAATTTATTGGAAATAATTTCATACATGGCAACAAAAGATGTTGCATAATTGATCGTGATAACCTGGTTAAATATCTGAAGGATGATCATCCTATTATTAGAAAGGATAAGGTAAATATTGTTACCACCTTCAAATGTTACTAAGGTAAATATTGCTAAGACAAATATTATCATGACAAACGTAGTGGAAGTCGAAAACGACTTCAAACCGTAAATTAGACGATGTGTTCAAGAAGTAAAATTTCATGAAAAATGCTTCTCTTGCCATAAGATGTGAACAAGTATTCGGACCATAGACTTCCAAACGAGGGCAATGTTATTGCCATAATAATTGATATGGCAACATATTGGTTGAAGGAATATGTTTATTACCTTCATTGATGATAGCACAAAAATAAAGTAAAGATGAAGCTATAGTGAAATTTATTCTTTATGAGCATGATGTTGAATCCCAAACTTAATTAAAGGTTTAAGATGGGGAGAAGCTCTATATGAGTAACGTTGGTACTATAATGCGCCTAACATGTGGGGGAAGATGTTCTATAAGCTAATTACCTTTCAAACAAGATTCCCCATAATTAAAGAGACTAGACACCATATAAGTTATGGAAGGTAATTAAACCTTCCTACAACTACTTGAAAATGTGGGGGTGTCTTGCAAAGGTAATGACCTCTTTACTAAAGCAACTGAGAATAGATCCCTAAAAATGGTGGATTGTATTTTCATTGGATATATAGAACATAGAAATATATATCGATTTCTTGTGTATGAATCGAAGAACCCTGAGATTCACAAGCATACGATAATGGAAGCAAGGGATGCATTTTCTTTGAAAATGTATTCCCTTGTAAAGTTAGGGAAGTTGGTCAAATTTCAATGAAACGAACTTCGAAGATTATCGATAAAAATGACTCAAATGATCAACAAGGGTTTGAGCTTGAAATATAGCCACAAAGAAGTAAACGAGCAAGGGTAGAAAAATGCTTTGGATCATTTTTCTAAACTTTATGCTAGAGGTTGAATCTCAAACGTATAATGATGTTATACATTCATCTGAAGGCATCTTATGGAAGGATGCCATTATTAGTGAAATTGATTCTATCATGTAAAATCATACGTGGGGAATTAGTGGGTCTTCCTTCGTGAATTAAGCCATTAAGTTTTGAATGAATTTTCAAACGGAAAATGAAAGCATATAGAACAATTGATAAGTATAAGGCCAGGTTGGTAATAAAAGGTTACCAAATGCCTTGACTATTTCGATACATACTCTCACGTATCAAGGATAACCCCCATAAGTATGTTACTTACAATTGTCGCTTTGCGGAATCTAGACGTACATCAAATAGATGTTAAAAGAACTTTTCTAAATGGAGATCTTGATGAAGAAATATACATGGAACAACTTGAGGGTTATGTAGTTTCAAGTCAAGAGAGAAAAGTATGTAGATAGGTGAAGTCTTTGTATAGACTTAAACAAGCACCAAAGTAAAGACATGAGAAGTTCGATAATGTCATGAAGACAAACGATTTCAAGATAAACGAGTGTGACAAATGTGTATATGGCAAAACTACTAACATTGGATATATTATTCTATGTTTGTATGCTAATAACATATTCATTGTTAGAAGCAACAATAAAATGGTAAACGTACCAAAGACTTGTCAAATTCAAGATTGACATGAAAAATATGAGATTAATATATTTGATTCTGGCCACCAAAATCAAACGGTCACTTGAAGGTCTCATATTGATATAGTCACACTACTCGGGCAAGAGAAGTTTGGCAAGGATGTTTCCGGCATAGCCAGAACTCCAATAAATACATGCCAACTTTTGTCCAAGAACAAAGGCCAAAGTGTTGACAAAGTAGATTCAATAGAGCAAATATTGTTTCTACTGTGAGCAGTTCAAGTAGATTCGCAAGCAATTCAAGTGAAAATCATTGGAAAGCAATTGTGAGGGTGTTGAGATATCTTAGATATACTCGAGATTATGAATTGCATTATTCCAAAGATCTTACTATTTAGAAGGATACCCCGATGCGATTGGATATATGTTATTCAAGATATCAAAGGCACAAGTGGATATGTCTTCACTTTGGGAGAAGGAACATTGTCATGAAGAGCCTTAAGAAAATGGTTATAATGAAATCCATAATAGAATTTGAGTTGTAGTTCTAGACAAGTCTAGAAAAGAAGTCGAATGGCTTCAGAAATTTCTTGAAGGATATTCTTGAACGACTAAAGCCAATGCCCACAATTGGTAGAGCACAGAGCTTTGTGTATAATGGGTAAGTCTAGACATATGCGTCGCCGGCATAATACCGTTAGACAACTGGTCTCAAATGAAGTTATCTCAATTGATTTTTTGAAATCAAAGGATAACATTGCAGATCCACTAACCAAAGGGTTAAGTCGAGATCAAGTTAAAAAAAACGAAAAGGAATGAGACTAAAGCCCATGTAAATTTAAGGTGCTATGTGAAGGAAACCCATACCTAGTTGACTGGAGATCCCAAGATCTAGGTTCAAAGGGACAAACTAATTGCATAGACATGTGCGGTCACTATAGGGGCTCTTATCCCCAAGTCCATTCCTATGATGTAAACAGTGATCAAAGTGGTTTAGGCTAAGTAATGCTTTTAATGGTCATTGTGTGCTTTTGTGAGTCAAGTAACATAAGTCACCTATGTGAGAGTGAAGTGGCGCCGCTTCAATGAGACTATTGGGCATAGTTCTTTCAAACTTTTGCAGAACCAGGCGATGCCCACGACCATATAGGCATACCCATGAGAACTAATACTCTTGTCAGAGAGGTAGTTGTGTGAAGTATATCATCGTTTACACAAATGGCAGAACAGTTCAAGGACATTACGTCTACTGGTCAGCTAGTAAAGTTAATATACTTTCAGAAGGGAAGGTTCAAAGGTGGACACCTACCTATCCTTTGCAGGCATCGATCGTAGAATCTATCACCACATCGAGTCAAAATGTTTTTGATTAAATCAATTTCATTCATATGGGGGATTATTGGAAAATTTTGATAATTTTGGCGCTTTGAATAAGAAATTGATTCAAATGTTGATGAGAAAAATGTGGAACCAATTGTTGGTTCGTAAATGTGCAGACGTGCACGGCGTGGGTAACACAAATGTCTGAACCGGTCTGGTCCTTCGTGGGCTTGCAAATATTTTGTCCCAAATTTGAAATAAATTTTCCTCAAATAAAAGCATAAATTTGCCAATTTTTTCTTTGAATTAAAAGGGTAAATATTGGAAGTTACCTTTAATTCAGATAATAATTTTAGAAATTACTTTATAGGAGAATCAATTGATTCTCAATATTAAATGCTCTATTAGGTCTAAATTTTCACTTATACCCTCATGACAATCCTATAAATAGAAGTAAAGCTTCTAGGTTTACAACCAACAAAAAATCACAGAAAATTTTTATTGTTTCACTCTGTGGATTTACAAGTGGTTTTCGGTGATAGGCGAAGGCAAGGGTCGGTTCGTGATCTCTATAGTAGTGCAACTGTGGTTGATCTTATGTTGTTGTATCTTGGGAGACAGATGACCAATGAACTCGAGCACCATAGGAGTGGCCGAAAATCTGTATTAAGGAAATTGCGTTCATGCAGGCCTCAACACGTTTCTTTTGGTTCCAAATCAGTTTGATTTATATATTGTTGTATTGTTCTTAATTTTGTACTGTTCGTTTAAATTAATATTATTTTATCTTATTATTTATTCTTGGATTAACGCTTATTTTCTAACAGTTCAAACTATATATATATATTTTTTATTTTAGGCATAAAACTAAACAATACTCATAACGTTTGACTGAATAATCATTTTGAGTTAAAATGATTCCCTGCGGATGAAAACGGTTAGTTAACTAACGATAAATGACTTGAAATGACGTGACAAAACTACATGACAGTGTCATATAGACAAACATGTTGACTTTAAAAAATGTTACATCAGTCAAAAATAATTTTATAAAATTATTTTTCTGTTGATGTATCATTCTGTCAAGTCATTTTGAATGATTTATCGTTAGTTAATTAACTGTTTTTATCCGCAAATGAGTCATTTTGACCTAAAATGAGAGATTGAAAGTTAAATCAATTCAAAAAAAAAAATAAAGGTCAAAATGACTATTCAATCAAACATTAGAGATTTTATGTGTCTAATATTTTTGTCAAAGTTTTTACAAGTTATTTTTTTCCGAACCGACGTAACGTGAAAATGGAAAGGGCATGAAACTGTAGGTATTTACTAGGTATTTACTTTGACGAGAAATCTTTTAGACCCGTAAGACAAAAAAATATATATATTTATTTTTAAATAAGTCTTTTGAAAAGTTTAGAGTATCAAATAGACCATTTTTAATTCTGCTAACGGTGAACTAAATAATTTTGTAATATCAAATATGAATAGGAAATATACACCATCTATATAAAAAGTTTGAACTCCAAGCATTGGCCTGATGACCAGGGTGTTCATCCCCAGTACCCGTGTTATGGGTGCGAGTTGAAATAGTTGCGAAGTGGTGTATGAGTTTGTCGCTTGTAAGAAAAAAAAAACTATTAAAATCTCTCTAAAAAAACTGAAATATACAGACTCTAGCCTATTGTTACATTCTATGCTAGGCGAGTGGTTCAACTTTGGGCATGATGAGCCATTTCCATTCAAGACAGTAATCAATGACCTCAATGCGAAGCCTAAAATGTGGGCTAGCTAATCCGGCAAGCTCAAACCAAAGGGCATTAGTTTTGTGTCTAATACAAATTCTAGCTTGTGTAGTTCAACAAACCAGAATGTGCTGAACAGTTTTTCATTTCTCCGTAAATTGTTTAGTGTACTTTTCATATAGATCACCATTCACCAGTAGTCCCCGCAAGAACATGAGCCATTCACAAAATGGTGGAACCGATTCCGATCCCTCATTACAATTTTACGACCGGTGATTTTAGAGATCAACTTGGTTGCTGCATGGCAATCCGAGCACACCCGGAGGTTCTTTACGATCTTGATAGGGGTCCCCGGTTGAGTGCTGATAAGACCGTATGCAAGCGCCAGCTTCTCACTGTGAACTTCGAGTGACTGCTCTTTCTGTTCATCACCTATGTCATGCAGTACAATCTCTGTTTGTGGGGTGTAACCATGAGCTTTGAGCCAACCATTCATTTCCTCTAACATTCGATATATTTCTTCAGTTTTTGGGTGTTTCAAATCCCCCGCAAGGAACTCATGAACCCTATTGTTCACTTCGATTGAGCTACAACCAGGCTCTTTCCGCACCCCACTGTCTTTCATCAAAGTCCTTATCCTTGCCACTTCTTCCCAATTGCCTTTCGCAGCATACATATTCGAAAGAAGAATATAAGTCCCGGAATTAGCAAGATTGTGGCTGACAAGATACTCTGCTATTTTCTCTCCCAATTCAAGATTACCATGTAATCTACATGCTCCAAGCAATGCTCCCCACAAGATGGGATCGGGCTCTACCTTCATGTTCTTCACAAGCTCGTATGCCTCTTCCAATCGACCGGCACGACCGAGAAGGTTTACCATACACCCATAGTGTTCAATCTTCGGTTCAATCTCATATTCATCTCTCATTGCATTGAAAAAACTCCATCCCTTTTCGACCAGACCGGCGTGACCACATGCACCCAAGACACCAATGAATGTAATATCAGTAGGGCGCAATCCCATCCTGCACATTTCGTTAAACAACTCTAACGCATCATGGCTGAACCCGTGCAAGGCATATCCTATAATCATTGAATTCCATGCAACAACATCCTTATCGTAAATCTTATCGAACACTAATCTTGCATCCTCCAAGCTCCCACATTTGCTGTACATATCAATCAAAGCAGTAGCAAGACGAACATTCACTCGAATACCATTATTATCTACATACGAATGAAGCCATCTGCCTGACTCCAAAGCTCCAAGCTGCCCACAAGCTGATAAAACAGCTAGTATGGTGATTTCGTTAGGCCGAGCTTTGGCCGCCAGCATTCGCCTGAAAAGCACCAATGCCTCATTAGGCATTCCATGTTGAGCATACCCATCGATCATCACATTCCAGCATACCACATCCTTCTTCACCATTCCATCAAACAGCAACCTTGCTTCCTTGAGCTCCCCGTGTTTCGCGTAACAAGTTAGCATCGTGGTCAAAGAAACTAAACTCTTTTCCGGCATTCTCTCAAACACGAGACGGGCAGACCCGACGTCACCCCCTCTGGCGTAAACATCGACTAGACCCGTCTGTACATACAAATCCGAATCAAACCCTAGTTTGATAACTTGAGAATGAAGCATTTTCCCATGTTCAAGAGAACAAGATTTCAGTATTGATGAGAAAGTAAACTCATTGGGCTGAACACCTTCATATAACATTTGGGTATAGATAAACAGAGCTTCTTGGGAGAGACCATGAAGGGCGTGGGTGTTAATGATAGAAGTGTAGAAAAATATGTTGGGGTTGCGAGTCCGGTTGAAGAGGGCGAGAGAGTAGTCGAGACGGCCTTGCGAAGAGTAAGAGCGTTGAAGCTTGAAATTGAGGATGTGGTGTTGATGAAGGCCGTGGCGGAGGAGAGCTGCGTGGATTTGGAGTAAGTGATGGATGGAGTTGGATTTGTCTAAGAGAATAGCTAGCTTGTCTGGTGTTGGTGGGAAGTTGGAAGCGGAGGCGGCGGCGGTGGCCGCGGTGAATGAGAGAGTGCTACGGTTTATGGAGGGTGTTGGCAGTGGTGGGGCAGAGAAAAGTATGGCTGAGGACATGCTTGATGGAAGCGAATTCTCAACAATTCAGGCGCTCACGAGCTTCTTCTAGACATTTTTATTTCAGAGTATACTCAATAGATTTGCTTCCTTTGTAGTTTTACCTTATCCAACATACATTTCTTCGAAACGAGTTGAGTGGAAGAGGTAAACCTCTAAGTTCAGAATTTGTTTGCATATGTAAATAAGGTTAAATTATAGGGTAAACTATTTGTGTGACCACTTAATTATTTGGTTTGACTTATTTTGACCATTAAATTATAAAAATTTAAAATTTGACCACTCAACTATTTAATTGGACCTACTTTGACCACTAGGTGACATAGCTGTTCACAATTAGCATTCTAAACGAGACGAGACAGATCGCCAAGCTACTCGAGTTCGACTCGATCAAAGCTCGACTCGAGTTCTTAACGAGTCGAGACGAGCTACTCGATACCTGATTTAAATAGCTCGTGAGCTACTCAAAAATATAATATATTATATCACATTGATTAATTAAGATTTAATTTTTGGGTGTATGGTTAATTTAAGGTTTAAAGTCTGGTTTGAGATTTAGGGTTAGGTTAGGTTAACAATGGCCTATAGATTTTTAGGAATAAAGGTAAGCAAATTAGGGTTTAGTTTGATCTCGAGCTCTAATTTTTGTTTTCGAATTTAATCCGAGCTTGATAACTTTGAGCTCACGAGCTTTCGAGCCGAACTCGAGCTTCAATCAAACTTGAGTTCAAACTTAATAATTTTAAGCTCGTGAGCTTTCGAGCTGAGCTTAGCCTTGAGCATTTCAAATTCGAGTCGAGCTTAACTATACTTGAGCTTAACTTGGCTCTTTTACGCCCCTATTCATAGTTACTCCCTTATTAATTAAATTATATTTAGGTCATTAAATTAAAAATAATAACCATTTGATTAAAACTAAATTATGCAAATTATTATTGAACTTTACTCATAAATTTATTTTGATCATTGAAGTTTCAAAACGTTTAATTTACTCATTAAATGTTAGACATTGAACATTTTGTCACTAAAATTTAGATATTAAACGTTTTTTTGTTACTGTTAAACCTCAAATGGTCATAGATAATAGTTATTCGGTCCCAAATTTTTTCAATCACTTTGCCTCGACCCCTTGAGTCTAAAATCGACCTTCATTTTGTAAAAGAAAAATGTGCTATGAAGTTTACTAATCAGTCAAAAACTTTTTGGCAGAATGACAGAAATTCTAGGCGGAGGAACAACGAAATGAAAGACCTCAAAGCTTCCAAGTTGACCGAGTTTAACAAGTGCGTCAGCCAGCATATTACCCTCCCTACGATCATATTGTAGCCTAACATCCCAACCACGTTGCTTCAATTCATTGAGGTGTAGTACCAAGGATGAAGCACCATACTAAAACGAATTAGACTTAAGCAATCAGAGCGCATCCATTCTATCCAACTCTAAAATAATGTTGGTAGCTCGTATCCTATGCACAAATAAGGCCAACATAAGCACCTCACAACTTTGCCTCCAACATCAAGCATGATTCAATGAATTTTGTAAAGCCATATATCCAACCACCATTGTAATCCTTCAATGCACCACCACATGACGAGAGGCCATCAGCACTGGGCCTAGCACCATCGGTATTGAGTTTTATCCCATCTTCCTCTGACAGAGACCAGTAATCCAACCTGCGCTCTATAACAATCCCAACACCATGATGCACCTTTCATCAGGTTGTCGAAAGCGATCATGTTCCTATACAGCCAGAAATTTCAAACAGTTGCAGCAAAGAGAAGGTCACAGTGCAATGCCTTCTTGGCGAAATATCCAGGGTTTAGAAAAATTCACCGCAAACCATTCTCGTACATCCATTGAGAGAAATTTCGATAATCGCTCATATTTAATCAAGAAGGGCTGAATTAAAAGAGCAGAAGGGCACATCTGGAGACATGATTAATATCCTCGGCTTTGTCCCTATACACCAGACGCCTACTATCTACCGTAAAGTGTCCTATGTATGCAATTGGGCATCCATCCCCTTAGGGAATTCCCCAATTAGCACAGATCCGTCTATTTACAATATCCATATGTATATCTCTACCATGTATCTTTATACACACTGTCTCCTGTATACAAACAAGTAAAGAAGTCCAATCTCTATAAGTATGTCTAAATTTCTTATGGATACGTTCCTCCCATATATGATAAATGTATGAGTTCCCTGCAAGTTTGAGGATATGCACAATCAGAGACTTCCCTTTCAATCGGGTGCAAAGCCATGCCAGCTCGTCCGCCCAAGTCAGTAATTCTATGCGAATATCACATAGTGACAGAATTTCAAGCCAAACTTGACTTGAATAGTAACAGCCTGCAAATAAGTGGTCTCTAGATTCATTCCCAGATTCACATAATGAGCAAGTTAACTCCACATTCATTCACATGCATTGCAACCTATCACACGTAGGCAGCCGATTCAAAATAGCCATCCAAAATATCATAGAATGCTTTGGGATATTCAGTCCATACCATATGATATTGTGCCATGTCACTTTAGATCCAGCACCTCTAATTTCATTCCATACACCCCTCACACTAGTAGCAGAGGGAGTAAGAGATTGCACAAGTGGCCTGAGCTTAATCAGCTTCCTCAAGCACCAGCTGAAGTGGATTTTGCAGTCCACACTACAGTAATCCATCTCTTTAAAAGCATACATCCTGATCTATGTTACCCAAAGAGAGCCTTCATCAGGCAACAAGCTCCTAACAAGGCCTATCATGCAGGCCCTATTCCAAGTATAGAGATCTTTGACTCCAAGACCTCCTTCACCCTTAAGCTTACAAATGATTTTCCAGGCCACTCTAGCTCCTGTTGCTGCTTCATCAGTACCCTTCCATAAAAATCTCATACAAATCTGTTCAATCTTCCTGATCACCCCCTTGGGAAGAATCACTTGTCGGCACCAAAATTTCACTATACTGAAGATTACATCATTAATTAATTGTAATCTTCCAGCATAGCTAAGCAATTTACTAGACCATTGCCTTAGCTTGGCTTTCACCTTCTCAATGAAAGCACTACAATCTTTTTCTATCAATCCTTTTGTAATCATGGGAATACCAAGATATCGTACAGGCAAACAACCTATATGAAATTCAGTTAAAGTCCCAAAGTTTTCCTTCTACACCACAGATACACCTACTACAAATAACTCTGATTTGGCAGCATTGAGTTTAAGTCTAGAAAGCTCATAAAATTTTTCCAAAACACATTGAACACCCAATATTGACTTCACATTACCCTTGCAGAAGATGAGAAGATCATCTGCAAAGCACAAATGGCTAATTTTGCCTTTCTTGCACTTTGGGTGAAACTGAAAAATCCCATTACTAGCAGCAACATCGAGTAAGTGGGATAAAACATTCATTGCAATGACAAAGAGATAGGGGAGAGAGGGTCCCCTGTCTAACCCCTCTTCTACCCTTAAAAAATCTGACCAAACTGTCATTCAAAACAATAGAGAATCTGCTACCTGTAAAACACACTCGAATCCACTCCCTAAATTTCTCAAGGAGCCCAATTGCCTCTAATGTCTTAAATAAAAAATCCCAGCTCAAGGAGTCAAAAGCTTTTTCAAGATCCACTTTTACAGCACACCTAGGAGAAATGACATTTCACCCATACCCTTTGACAAGTTCCTGTGCCAGCAATGTATTATCTATAATGCTCCTACCCTTTATAAATGCAGACTGATTACGTGAGATCAGATTTGGCAACCAAGCATTCAGTCCATCCAATAAGATCTTAGTTATGGCTATATAAACAACAGAGCAACATGAAATTGGCCTAAAGTCTTTAGCTTGACAAGCATTTGGTATTTTAGGCACAAGAGTAACAGCAGTAGCATTAAAAGATGGCAATAGAATAGAGGAATTGAAGAAGAACCTCACAGCTTCAAGAAAATCTGGTCCCACTATACTCCAAGCTTTTCGAAAAAATCAGGATGTGTTTCCATCCGGGCCCGGGGCTTTATCCTTGCCTTGATTAAAAATTACAGACTTAATTTCCTCTACAGTGACCTCCTTTATCAAAGAAGTATGAGCATCATCAGGTATACTCATAGGCAGCAGTTCCCTCAAAACATTCAAAATGCAGCAATGAACTCCCTTGTCCACAGTTCCAATCTGTTTTGTGAAGAACTGAATGAGTACATCAGTCCTTCCTTCAAAAGTACTAACCCTCTCTCATAAATCATTAAGCAAAAAGTGGATAGTACTCTTCTTCTTCTTCATAGCTACAACAGAGTGAAAGAACCTTGTTCCTTGATCCCCTCCTTTAGCCAATCAACCTTAGACTTCTGCTTGTAGTATGACAATTCAACTTTCTTCAATTCAACAAGCAAGGGAGGTCAGTCTTTCAGCAGCAACATTTTCCAATTGGATAGGCATCTTCATGTTGAGGAGTTGAAGTGCTTTTACCTGCTGCCTCTTCAGTCTCACTCTTTGAGAGATGTTCCCATACTAAAACCGATTCAAATTCTTCAAACAAGACTTCAGTCCCTTTAAATTCGAGTATGTTGAGGACTGTAAATTTGTGGATGACCGACCAGGACATATCGGGCATCCCATCTAGTCACCAAACTGGATATCCCATATACAGACTTGATCGTAAAATGGCTAGACTCAGTCCCCTTCTAGCCAACCGTAGCCCTCATGAGACTCGGTAATGGAGGCTTGAAGGCCGCGATATGCAGCAAAACACCTTGCGGCAAAAGGTATTTGAAACGAGCTACCGAGCTGCCACGCATGGGAGCAACCAATCAATTCACCAATCCACATCACCGCCATATCCAACCTTCCAAGTGATATTATGGAGAACATCGTCCCAAATAATACTAAGACATTTTCAAAGTCTAGCAGTTTTGGTTGCCAAGAACATCCTTATTATTTAATTTGATTATCGCTTAAAATACCTATTCCAGAGTAATAATTAATTATAAAGCATAACTATCGTCCAATCACTTGTTTTCATTTATATATGTCACTAATGTATAACATAATACTAAAATCGAGATTGACAAAATCCCATGTTAATTAATTTGATGATCACTTGAAACTGTGAAATTACTAAATAAAATTACTAAATAAACAGTGAACACAAAATATTGTCAAGTCATCACTCGCCACTCATTGGCTTCGTTACTAGAATAAACAGTGAAAGCTCCTTTTTTATGATGGAATCATAGGCCGACTTTCATTAAATGTGTCGATATTTTGTACTTGGGACAAGTTAAGGTGTGACACTTTAGTGTGCGTTTAAAATGAGCCACTATATAAATTCTTACTATTTTAGTAAGTATTTATATGGATTGGATAATAATTTAACGATAACCAAAAATTTTACTAATTTGGTAATAATTTGTCTAATTATATAAATTCTTATCAATTATATAAGAATTTGTGTAGACTTTATCTTAAATAAGTTTTTGTGTAGTTGTGTAACTACACACATTGTTAGATAATTAAGTAATTAGTTATAATTGAATCAGTAGTTAATTTGTGAGGTTGTTCGATGTTAATTGAATATCATACCAGAATTTTATCCATTTCAATAAAAGACTTATTTTAGTATTTTTTTTATGGATGAGTATGCCACTCTTGACGAGCACCGCTGAGTACCACTAACGATGAACACCGTTGAACACCATTAAATTAATTAATAAAGATTAAAAATTTAAAGAACTCAACGTATAATTATAAAATATTTAAAATAAAATATTAATTAAATTATTTTTCATGTATATGTATTTAATTTTTTTTAAATAATTGGATCAAATATCCTTAGTTAATTTAAAAAATAAAAAAGTTTAAACCTTAAACTTAAAACTTAAAACTTAAATAAATCCCTAAAATTCAAAACCTAAAACTATAAAATCAAAAATATAAACTTAAACCATAAACCATAAACCAATAGTATGCTGTCTGAGTATGTGCACAAATTCTTCCTTTGACAAATTCTTTGTCTGTCCATCAACAAAAGAAAACAGGCCACAACTTGACCATCATTAACAGTTCAAACCATTTAGCTATTATAGTGAGTTTCATTAATCAATATTTGTTATAGCAGTAATCAAAATCCAACCTGTTTCATAACGTCGTCATAATCACTAATGCTGAAATTGATATCAGCTTCAACCCCTCGAAATTTAATAGCCGCTCGATCATAGGCTCTGAATCAAACATACCCAGATTTTAGAAAAACTAGTATAAACATAAGTTCATATCTTTTCAATTTTGGGTTTACGGTTTAAAGTTTCAGGTTTAAAGTTTAGAATTTCAAGTGTTGGATATATAATTTAGTACTTAGGGTTTATAATTGAGTTTATGATTTAGGGTTTAAGAGTTTTAGTTTAGGGTTTATAATTTAATGCTATATATGCAAAATGATTTAATTAATATTTTATTTTAACTAATTTATAATTATATGTTTATATAATTTATATTATGCGTTGAGTACTTTAGATTTTTAATATTTATTAATTAATTTAATAGTGCTCAACAATGCTCATCGTTAGTGGTGCTCAGCAGTGTCGGTGCTCGCCGTTCATCTACTCCGGGCACTATGAGTGAATTCTTACACAAATTCTTATATTATAACTTAAATTTTTATCATTTGAGTAAAAATTCGTGTAGATTGTAAAAATTTGTATAATCATACAAATTCTTACTAACTGAGTAAGAATTTGTGGTGGGCCGCCTCATTTTAGTCGCACCCTAAAATTATCTTATGTCAGAACTCTCTTTTACACTTTGTTTATATCTAATACGGGCTCAGAGCCTCGGAGGAATCGACCAATCTTATTATTTCCCTCAAATTTTCAACCTTATTAGTTTTACCTACGAATTTTTGGTGTTTTATCAATAGTAATTTATATAAAAAATAATTCAAAATATCAACTTTTCAATTACTTACAAAAATTAATTAGGTGGTATGCTATGTAAATAGCATTAAAAATTATAATGTTCTAGTTATTTTTTATAAAATATTATCAATTTAATTATTTTGAAATTTTGAGGGTATTTATTTTTGAAATGTTGATGGTTACATTTAATTGAAAATAATGAGTATTAGGCGTTGTTCTCTTCTTCTTTTTTTCATTCTGCTTCTCTATTAATTTTATACTATTTTTCATCACTGATGACGACATTAGTTGATAGTCAACTGTTATTTTTTTTCTCTTTTTTTCCTTAAATTCTGTTATATCATTTTTGTCATGTTTGTTTTACATATTTAAGCTATTTTATTAATTTTTTTTCGTACGAAAATGTTAAGTGATTTTGTATGATATTGTAGCTCATCTTTAATTATATAGCTTTTGTGGTTAATAGTGTCTGTCAGTTTATGCAGAATCCTCTTAAAACTCATTTTCGGGCTGTCAAGAGGATTTTAAGATATCTACAAGGGTCAATTGGTTATGATTTACGTTTTACTGCGACTTCTCGAATGACAATTATCGCCTTTGCTGATGCTAATTGAGGATCAGAGTTGGATGATCGAAGGTCGACCACTGGGTTCTGTTTGTTTTTTTTGGGTAATCCTGTTTCGTGAGGTTCCAAGAAATAGTTTGTGGTTTCGCGTTCCACTGCGGAGGCTGAGTACAGAGTTGTTGCTTATGCTACTGCCGAAGTTCTTTGGCTCCTTTCTTTGCTCAAGGAGTTGCATGTTTCCTTTGATGGCACCCCAACCTTGTGGTGTGATAACTCGAGTGTTGTAGCGGTTTCGACAAATTCAGTATTGCATTCGAAGTTCAAGCATGTTGAGCTTGACTTGTATTTTGTTCGAGAAAAGGCTGCTGCAGGCACTCTCCTTGTCATCGAGGTCCCTGCCTATGAACAAGTTGCAGATGTTATGACTAAGCCTCTCTCAGCTCCTCTATTCACGCGTTTTCGCCATAAGCTTGTTGTGGTGCCTGAACTTCCTCAGCCTGGTTGAGGTATATTTTCGTTTTGTTTTCCTTCTACTGTATCCCTTGTTTCCTTGTGCTCTGTTGCAGGTTTTGTTTGCTGTTTCGGAAGATGTTTAAGATCTTCAAATTGGAAGAAGTTGAGTGAATGTTATAGTCTACAATAAGATCAGTTTATTGTTAGTTGTAAAATCAAAGTCTGTTGAGTTGAGTCAGCAGAGTCGGTTAGGGATGTTGTTACTTTACTGATCTCATGCTAATTCACTCAACATTATATAAATACCGTCCAGCCCCTTTTGAGATATTATGAACTTATTAATAAAACTAAGAGTACCGTCTCTCTTTTGTAAACATCACTTTTCTCTTGTTCTCTAATTTGACTACCTTAGCATACAATATGTTATAAGGTTAATCTTCTTAAGTGAATTATGTTTGTTGATCAGGAAGAGACAAGATGTTAGGTTAGTGATGACACTGTTTAGATGGTTATACAAATTTATATTGCCACCCTATCAATTCAAAATTGAACTTCCAGCAGTTTATATATATTTATGCCTTCTAAATGTTTGTCTTTTGGTCTGGTCTAGATAGGTTTGAACACTTTGAAGACATACAATATGAATTTTAAATTTTAAATTTTAAACTCGCCTTTTTAGAGTGTGAGCTCCAAAAGGAACATAATTAGAGCAAATAATTTTCATCCGTCACATCCCTCGATATTATTGTGGTTCGTCTCTAAGACTGATCAAACTAAAGTATATTAAAATTTCACTTTTTAAGATAATTTAATTTTAGTAAATTAAAATTAAGTAGCATGCTACTACATGTGTTGTACACATATTATTTAAGAACGGATGCAAGATTTTATAATAAGGGTGTGAACTTTTAATAAATTATATTAAAATTCTAAGGGATACAATGTTGCAAAAGTCTGGATAGAAATCGTATGCTTTTTTGGTATTTTTTTATGCTCTCGTCTTAAAAAAATAAATTTAAGGTTTATGATTATAATTTAAAAAATGTGTTTTTAGGAGTTTTGTTCGGAGTTCCGACCATAGTCCCATCTTTGCATTGCATGCATCGTCCCAATTATAGCCCCAATGCCATGGCATCTATGTGGCAAAGCTCCTAATTTAAAAGTAGTACTGAAAACAAAAGAATGAAAATGAAGAAAAGCATCGAAAGGCATAAAAAGAAAAGGTCATGAAATATTAATGGGAAGGAAGGAACGGTAGTTGTCGTTTCTCTTTTACTTTTCTTCTTCCCTTCATTCCTAAAAGTCTAAAACCAAAAAAGCCAAAACCAAACCTCAGCTACACGCTAGCTACACCCGAACATGCAACCGGAAGACAACCAGGTTCCTTTACTATCCAACCACGATGTTGCGTACGATTCCGGTGATAAAGTCCACGTCGTCGGAATCAATGAACCGGACGATGAAGCTTCACTGGGTGCCGTCCCACCTTTTTCCTGGAAAAAGCTCTGGCTTTTCACCGGCCCCGGTTTTTTAATGTCTATAGCGTTCTTGGATCCTGGGAATTTAGAAGGGGATCTCCAAGCCGGAGCTATAGCCGGTTACTCTTTGTTGTGGCTTTTGATGTGGGCTACGGCTATGGGGCTATTGGTTCAGCTGTTGGCGGCAAGGCTTGGTGTGGCGACGGGGAAACACTTGGCTGAGCTTTGTAGCGAGGAGTACCCGACTTGGGCTAGGATGGTTTTGTGGGTAATGGCAGAGCTGGCTTTGATCGGAGCGGATATACAGGAAGTTATTGGAAGTGCTATTGCTATTAAGATTTTGAGTAACGGTGCTTTGCCATTGTGGGGTGGTGTTCTTATTACAGCCTGTGATTGGTCAGTGTTCTTGTTGATTTTGATGATTTTTTTCCTATTTTCATTTTTGTTTGTACTATTTTTGTGTTTTTAATGACATGATCTCTGAGTTTTCATTTTTTTCTTACATTTTCTCACTTGGTTCTTCGTTTCCTTTGCCTTGTTACAGTTTTGTCTTCTTGTTTCTTGAGAACTATGGAGTGAGGAAGCTGGAAGCATTTTTTGCTGTTCTTATTGCTACAATGGCAGTTTCGTTTGCTTGGATGTTTGGTGAAACAAAACCCAGTGGCACCGAACTTCTTCTTGGTGAGAAACTTCCTTCCATTCCAAGCAAATTTCATTTAGTATTGCAAATTGACTGATGCTCTAATGGCTGTTTCATATGCACAGGCATTTTGGTTCCAAAACTCAGCTCCAAAACCATCAAGCAGGCTGTTGGAGTTGTGGGCTGCATTATTATGCCACACAATGTGTTCTTGCACTCTGCTCTCGTGCAATCACGAGAAATCGATCGCAACAAGAAAGCTCGGGTGCAAGAAGCTCTCAATTATTACTCAATCGAGTCGGCTGCTGCACTTTTAATTTCATTCATAATCAATCTCTTTGTCACCACTGTCTTTGCCAAAGCATTTTACAACACAGAAATAGCAAGTGGCATTGGTCTTGTGAATGCAGGGCAGTATCTTGAAGAAAAATATGGAGGAGGGTTAATCCCCATTTTGTACATTTGGGCTATTGGGTTGTTAGCAGCAGGACAAAGTAGCACTATTACTGGCACCTATGCAGGGCAGTTCATCATGGGAGGTTTCTTGAAGCTGAGGTTGAAAAAGTGGCTAAGAGCATTGATCACAAGGAGTTGTGCAATTATTCCTACTATTGTAGTTGCTCTTATTTTCGACACGTCTGAATCGGCCCTCGATGTCTTGAACGAGTGGCTTAACGTGCTTCAGTCAATTCAGATCCCTTTTGCTCTGATCCCTCTTCTTTGCCTGGTATCCAAGGAACAAATCATGGGTGCCTTCAGAATTGGCAATGTACTCAAGGTATGCTTTTTATTTCCTTGTGTTGTGCCTTACTGATACACGAACTCGTCTCGCTGATTATTGTTCTATTTTCTGTACTTGCCTGAATGGTATCGATGTAACATTACTTGTCTACACTTAGCCGTGAGGCTTGAACCAGTTGCCTGCACCGTTCCATTACGCAAACAATCCGAACATGCTAGTTTATAAGTTCCACATGTTCGGAACACTTTATCTTTTGTCTCTTCTTCCTTCCTAGAGGAATTAGGCTAACATATGAAAGGAAATTCACTGAGATGATTGCCATATCAACAATGGGCACATCCTTTTAACTCCGTGCGGTCAATCAATTCGTATCGTTGCTTGTTTACTAGCCTTTACTGCGTGTTGATCCTATCAGATCAAGAATTTGCCTTGGTTATGTTTTCCTCTCTTTTGCAGACAGTTGCATGGCTCGTGACCGGGCTGGTGATAGTGATCAACGGGTATCTTTTACTCGATTTCTTCAAATCTGAAGTCACTGGCCTAATGTTCACAAGCATAGTGTCTGCATTTACAGGCGCATATCTTGCATTTATAATTTACCTTGTTTCTCGAGGTCGACACATCAAATCAAGGGATTGACCTTAGACACCGTTGTTGAAGCGCGAAACACCTACCGTATGCCAACTGACTTAGGTACCATCGAACTTTATGTTCATCGATGAACGCCTTTAAGCATCTCTGTATTTTCTGTATGGATATCTATAGGGACTTCATGTACAGAGCACTGTCTCAAACAACAGTGCTGTAAACGATATATTTATCATATCCTGCTGGATACTGAGAAACTGTTAACAATAACATTGTTTTCAAGCATTTGAAGATCCAAATGCTGTAACATCGAAAATGTACCTTGAATTTTATTCAAGCTGAGCTTTATGCGAGAGTATTTTGAAATATCATAGTTGTGTTTATAGTATTCATATTTATGTAAATTCTGATACGTTATTCATATTTAATATAAATTTTGATACTAATTCATCTGCTGAATGTATGCCAATACCATGAAGTTTGCATCCAGTTTTTTCTTGTTATTTTTACGCTAATATTTCGTTTATCAACAAAATCAAATCGTATTTTTAATGCATAACAATAATAACAACAACAACAATATAAAGTTGACTATTATGTCTTGTAAATAAAAGTGTTCGAACTTAAGTATATTAGCCAATGAAGTTTCAGAGAGTTAAAAACATCAAACACATTGCAATAAAGCGAAGAAACAAGAACAAGAGAAGGGGAAAGGTACTCGGAAAATGAATATCAAGGAAATTTTGCAAAGGGATTTTTTTATTAATTTCCTTTTTCTGCACCACAGGTTCTTCAATTTCCTGGGTCTTGTGTTCTTCGGTCGAGGTTTGTATATACACATAAATTAGTTTATATTTCAGTTAAATTCGTTTATTCTGTTTGCTTCTATTTATTGTTTTTTTATTTCGGTGTCTTGGTTTTGATATTGTAGTGTTGTTCTTAAAATATCAAAGAATGCAAAAAAGGATGAAGATCAGGATATTTAGGGTGATGAGAAAACCCAAGGAATTCATTTCGGCTTAAATTAAGTTAGGTTAATTATAGACAAATAGAACTTAGTTTCATGACCTTAATTGGTCTAACAGAGAAATGCAATGAAGAATTGTTGGGTCATCCTTCTTTTCTTCTTTTGTTCTTTTAACATGTTGGTTATTGGCGTTTAATTTAGTTTGCTCTCGTGGTCTGCTATAATTCGACATTTACGAACTAGCTTCCTTAGACACTTGAATAGTTGTTTTCAGACCTGGTGCAAAGATGTAACAACATGAATTCGGCGATTGCTAGGCGGTAAAGTCTGTGTGTAAACATATATACCAGTGGATGTTCTGCTTGGTAACAACCTTCTAGGTTTATCTTGAAAGCCTTGTCCGAATTTTTTTTGTATGATTTGCGTCTATGTTGAAACTGGTTTACCAGGATATTCTTTGTACTCCCTTATCTTAGACTGTGTTGGTTGTGTTTATGTGATTACGAATTTTCAATCGTATGTTGTTGATTGACCCTTAAATACCTTCGACGGTTCACAAGCATGACCGGTACCGGGCAACATGAGGAAAATGATGCTGCATCTTCTCTGATGGAGCAGCTTTGCAAGGCAGTTTTTGAACTCAAAGCTTGCATGGATGCTTCTAAGGACAAGGTTCAGTGGACATAAATTGAACAACATTTTCGCTATCTCGATATGACATTAAAGAAGAAATCTGAAGAGCTAGAAGCTAAGGAGAAGGAATACAGTGAGAAAGAAAGTAATACTCATGCATTGATTGCGGAGAAGGAAGCAGCTGTTGCTGCTAAGGAACTAGACTTCTTGGATCGAGTTCAGGGGCTGAAAGATGCTGCTGTTGCTGCCATTGCAGAGGCACGTGCAAACTTCCAAGCAACATATGCGGATCCTCTCGATGCTGGGGTCAACAAAGACACCAAGGTAAGCAGCCCTATTGATGATAGAAACTCTCCTGATGAGGACTTTCCTCATAGAACAGGTGAAAATACTGAAAATGTGACTGCTGATGTTAAGCCACGTCCAGAGCTGACTCAATTTTGTGAGCAAATGGACGCAAAAGGACTTTGTACTTTTTTAATGGAGAATCAGAAAAATCTATATGGCATTTCTCAGGAACTTTCCTTTGCACTAGAAAGTGCAAGTGAACCAACCCGTTTGGTGCTGTATTCATTGCAGGGATTTTACCCTCCTGATGAAACAACCCAAACTGTGGATGCTGCCCTTCAGGGCATGCGCAAATCCTGTGTTGTCCTAATAGAAACCATGGCTGCCTTTTTGGCCAGAATAGACCCTGGTGCCGATCACCTACTAAACCCCGAAACCAAGCAACAAGCCAAGGCAATTGCTTGTGAGTGGAAACCTGAGTTGTCTAGTGCGGGCAATGACAGTGCCAATGGCAATGGCAAATCATTGGAAGTGGAGGCTTTTTTGCAGCTCCTTGCTACTTTTAGGATTGCTTCAGAGTTTGATGAAGAAGAACTCTGCAAGCTTGTTGTTGTAGTTTCTCACCGCCGGCAGGCTTCTGAGCTCTGCCGTTCCATTGGGTTAACACACAAAATGCCAGGTTGGTGTTCTTTTAATTAACTGACCTGATGAGGTTTGGAGGCTGGACCCTTGCTTCCATAAGATGCGTCACGAGTGTTGATTTTTGTAACTTTTGGTTTAAACTCTAGATTATTTGAAAAATATACTAGTCCACTGTTTGGTGTGGATTTGCTAAACCATGTCTCTCTATTGCAGTTGTTGTTCAGTTACTGATTAACAGCGGGAGGCACATAGATGCTGTACGATTCATTCATGCCTTCCAGCTTACTGAAACTTTTCCAACCGTGCCCCTCTTGAAGACATACTTGAAAGATTTGAGGAGAAATTCCCAAGGGAAGGGTGGGCACTTAGGCGGTGCTGCTGGTCCACAGGTATGCATTCCGAATGACCAACTGCCTCATGCTTTGTATGTTTTTGATATGTATGTTTTCTATACAAAGTTAAGAAATGGTTATTTCCTTATACAGGTTGATTTTAATGCACTAGAACTTGCGGCGTTGAGAGCCGTGATAAGCTGTGTTCATGATTATGGGTTAGAAGCCGACTACCCACTTGACCCACTCCAGAAAAGGCTTGCTCAACTGGAAAAATCAAAAGCAGATAATAAGAAGAGGCCAGGAGATTTCAGTAAACGACACCCGTCAAAGAGATTGAGACCCAACATCGGATTCAAAGGGTTACGTAAACCTCCTGGTAGGCAAACTCCTCCTATTTGCACGGAGAGTCCTGCTTATGTTGGTATGGCCCAAAGGTACCCTCATGCTGGTCCTAACCCCTACAATTTTCAAGTCCCGACCCAACCTGCGTATGCTTCACAAGCTAACGATCAAGGATCATACTTCTATCCGCAAAACATACAAGCTAATGATCAAGGATCGTATTTCTATCCGCAAAACGACAGAGGTCCAGCTCCTTCATACAATGCAACTGCATCTAACTACGGTAACTATGGCAGTAGGGGTTTGCAACCATCAAACCAGCCATGTAATTCTTGAGAGCCAAAGTTCCTTATATAGACTCAAGTTGATCAGTGTTTTCGCTCTTACTTCATGCTAAATATCACCCCTTTTTTTCTTGAGGCTTCCCTGTTATCCAATGCCTTGAAAACCATTTTTAGTGTTAACTGTGTCTGAGCTTGCTATTTTGTGTTTTGCGTGACACAACTGATAAGATAATTCTAGTTTTGGACACGCAGTAGATTTCTATCCAATACCGGAAAAATATTTTCACAAGTGTCTTAGTTTTAGGGGTTTAGAGTTTATTCTTTAGGGGTGTAGAATTTAGGTTTTAGAGTTAGAATCTAGTGTTTAGAGGTGAAGGTTAAGGATAGTATGATTGAGTATTTAGATTTTAACCTATAAACCTTAAATCCTAAATTATAATCCTAAACTATAAATTCAAAGCTCTTAAATTTAAATCCCTAAAATATAATCATATATTAAATCTCTAAACTTAAGATGGTAAAAACTTTTTTTCATCGCTTGCTTATAGAATCACTACCCGTAGTGAAATTATAGAAAAGCTGTTGATTTTCAATGGCGTATTGCATTCATGGAAAATGTTGGTTACTCTAAATAATCTAAACTAACCGAATGAATATATTTTCCCTTGTTTATATTCCCCCTAAAGTTTATCATATATTGTGTGTGATTCTTTAAAGGATGAGTCTGGCTCGTTCATTGAGCACTGATGAGTACCACTAACGATGAGCATTGATGAGTACCGATAATTTAATTTATAAAGATTTAAAATTTAAAGTACTAACTGCGTAATTATAATTTTTTTTTTAAATTAAAACCGTAATTTAATTAAAATACATATTTTTATTTTTTATTTTATATTAAACATTCTTTAATCAAAAAATCTATCCCCAAATCAAAGATCCCTAAGTATTTTTCTTTAAAATTAACCCCTTTGTCGTCGTCGCCGTTGCCGTCCATATTCGTCATGCCCTATCGTCGGCCGTCGGCGGCGTCGTTGATATCTCCCCTTTTGCAAGTAAGTAATTTATCCTCAATTCCCCATTTGAAATTTAATTTAAACTTGATTCGATTTTGGTGTTTTTCCTTCAATTGTCGCCGTCACCGGCCACTCCCCCGCACCCCCTTTCTATTCAGCCACCCAATTTCGAGTTCCCCTAAACTTATATCCCTAAAAATTGCATCCCATAATACCTTAATTTTCAAATCCTAACCATAATCCAAACCTTAATTTTAAAAGATTGAGTATCTAATTCCAAAATTGAGTATCCTAACACCCATATTATGACCCTCAATTACATTTTCAAAACCACAATTTATCTGTTAGAACCCTAAATCTCATTGTCGTTTCGAAATCTCCTAATCGTAGCCCGTTGTGCATACCGGTACAGTGATTTTAGCGTACGGGTACACGAGTTTAACTGTACCGAAACTGTATGCGTACCGGTATATATTTAACTCACTGGATTTTTTAGAAGCACCTGTATCAGTACGGTAGTGCAAGCGTACTGATACGGTTGCTCTTTTTCTGCACTTTATTGCTTTAAGTGTGATCTGATTGTTTAAGTTGTTATTTAGAAATTTTGTGTTTAGTTCTTTTATAATTTTTGTTATTTCATTAAATTACAAATTTTCTCGAGATGGTTGATAACGAAGAAACCAAAATTCAAGCTATAGAGTTGGAACATTGTAACGGGGATGAAGATTATGAAATTAATTCTGAAGAAGAACAAACCGATCATCCTGTTGACGATGTCAAACAAATATACGATGAGAAGACCCTTGACTACTTCATTGACGAAAGCATATGAGACAAGATTGAGAAAGAATTAAAAGATTATGATGAGAATGATATGAGTATCCTAAAGTGGAAGACTTTGGATGATTGTATTGAATTTTACCATACTTTTGCCAAAGTGAAAGGTTTTGGAGTTCGAGTCGACCAAACATTGAAAAGTCGAGTTGGTGGTCATATAATTGCAAAGAGAATGTTGTGTCGTAAGGAGGGATATAAAGAGAAAATGTGGATTAACTTTTCAAACAGAAAACGTGAACAAAGACCGAACATCATAGTTGGATGTGGATCATTTATTAGATTCAAATTGGACGAACGATATCAATATTGAAAAGTTGTTAAATTTCACTCAGAACATAACTATGATATGGTTCAGGCAACACAAGTTGCTTATATCATGTATATAATTTATAAATAAGTAAATTGTTATATACTGACATCTAACTTATATATATATATATATATATATATATATATATATATAATGTTCTGTTAATCCTTTATTTTGTAGGTCATTTTAGAAAATTAGTGAGTTAGACGAACTTAAAATTAAGAGCATGCACCACTATGGAATTACTCCAAATAACATAATGAGAAATCTCGTGAACGAAACTGGTTCAATTCAAAATGTTGATTTTCTGCCAAAGGATTTGTACAACTATCTATATAGAATTAAACGAGAAGAAGTACAAGATGGTGATGTTGAAACGGTGATGGCGTATTTATATGGAAAGCAAGAATCTGATCCTTTCTTATTTGTAGGCACACGAGGGATGAATTCGGACACTTGGAGAAGTTGTTCTGGTGTAATGGTATATCGCGCGCCGACTACAAAGAATTTGATCATGTACTCGCATTTGATACGACTTACAAGTGCAACGCATACAACAAGCCGTTCGTTGTTTTAGTTGGTGTAAATCATCATCGAAACACAGTGCCATTTGGATGTGCATTGGTTATGAACGAGAAAGAGAATACTTATGTGTGGGTATTACAACAATTGATTGAAGCGGAAGATGGGTGCAAACCACTTACTGTTATTACTGATAGAGATAAGGCAATGGTAAATGCCATTTCTCAAGTTCTACCTGGGGCAAAACATAGATTGTGTTTGTGTCATATTATGAGGAATGTGAATTCTCATATAGAACAGAATTTTCTTGATGGGTTTTTGAGATGCGTTGACAAGTGTAGAACGTCATCTGATTTTGAAAGGGCCTGGAAAAAAATTAGTGGACAAACACAAAGTTCAAGGAAGAAAACGGGTAGAAGAATTGTACGAAGATAAAGAAAAATGGGCAGAAGCATATTTGTAAGGACATTTTTATGCATGTAACATTATATACACTTAAATTGTATATGACATATTATTTACAATATATAACCTAATTAATAAATATTTTTGGTGTGCAGCGATGAGGACTACTCAATGGTGTGAATCAATGAATAGAACGCTGAAAGTTTGGTTGGACAATGTAAGATCCGAAATTTGTCCGAGTATACCTATAGATACATATATATATCTCTTTAAATAAAACCAAAAACAAATAAATATGTAAACCCTTAAATAATCAGTCCAATAAATAGTGTCCATTTACATGTGTTCAAGACCAAATCTTTTTTACAAACTAAAATCCTCTCTTAAAAAGCTTTTTTCGCCCAAAATTGATAAAAAAAAATAACCCAAACAAACACAAATAAGATTTTTGTTTTCTTTTCTCGCTCAAATAGTGCCATGTGGCATTCTCTCATTCTTTCGTTGCCCTTCACGCGAATTAAATTTTAGTCTGGATTCAGCTGGCATGCTGACGTCGGCAATGACGTTAACAAATTTGACCCCTATATAATGAGGAGAGAGAAATATCAGCCACAATTAATGACATCCATAATTACATATATTAAAATAATAATAAGTATTAAATAAATAATAAAAGAGGAGAGAGATTGCTCACCTTGGTAACCGAATGGTCGCCGGAAGCCGTGATGATGGGAGAGCGAAAGGATGCCAGATATTTGACCGCCGTCGAACGGTCGAGAAGTACGAGCCGATATCGCCACGAAGTCGAACCGTGCGGGAGGAGAAAACGTCGGGAAGCCGAAAGGTTGTCGTCGTGAACCCGAAACGCTTAGTCACCGCCGGTGGAAGCTGATTCGACGCTGAAAACAATCCCGAAAGTCAGATCGGACGCCAACACGTTGCCAGAACCGCTGTTAACGCCACTGGGAAAGGTAATTTTTCTCCGATTTTTTATTTCCTACAAAATAAACATGAAAAATATATTAGATCAGAGTATTAATAATAAAAAAATAGAATGAAAGGGTGAGATCTAAAACATATTATGTCGCCAGAGTTTCTTTTGTGTTCGTCGACGGGTTTTGGGTAGCTTAGGGCTTAGATCGGGGAAGAATGGGTGGATTCTTTCGAATTCGGGTTGGTTTAGGCTAGATCGGGTAAAAGTTTGGGGCCGATTCCAATGAATCCGGGTAGATTTATGGATGTGGTTGGAAAATTGGGGAAATGATATTTTTTGGGGTTCGAAATGTGGCCGGGATGGTGGTCGGCGCGGCAGTCAGAACTCATGTGTGGCGGTTGACGGAGAGACGAGATCGCCAGAGTATGGTGGCCGGCTGACGGAGGACGACTGAAATACGATGGTTCGGCGTCTACGGTGGAGAGTGGCCGGAGTATGGTGTCTTCTATTTGTTAGTGGGAGTTGAGAGAATTTAGAATGTAATGAGAGAGAAGAAATGAAAAAAATGAAAGAAAAGAGAAGGGGGATATCGAGGTTTATATACTCATACCAAAACGCATCGTTTTGGGTACCTTGTATAGGGGATTCGCGTGTTTTTGATCAGGGTCAGGGGAGGATCCACGTTTCTAAAAAAGGGTTAATTGCTACTTTAGTCCCTTAAATGTTGTGGCGCATTATAATTCAGCCACCATTTGTTTGTATTTCGACTCTCTAATGTCCAATTTAATTCAATTCAGTCCTTTAATTGTCTAATTGTTTTAATTGCTTTAATTTAATTAATTGTTTGATTTGTGTATGCTTGCATTATTTTTAAGACCACATAATATATTTGTTAGGAAAATTAATCACATTATTAGAGTTAATTGAAAGCCTTTATTATAGGTTACTTAATTACATAATTAAATAGGAAAGATCATTGTAGCAAATAAATGAATATTTGAAATAAAATTAGAATATACAAGATTGGTTAGTATCACATTGAAGAGTGATGTTAATCAATGAATATTCCGATGAAGATTTCAATGTTTCATTTTAACTTGGAAAATAAAAATGATTTACAATTAGATTAATTAAAAATTAAAATAGGACTAATGATTAGAGTCACTTTAATTAGGAATATTATTACTTTTGGGCTCATTAAAAATAGTGTCAAATATTATTTTGGACGTTATCTTTCATGTCCAAAAATTAATAATATTCATAGATTTTAATTAAACAAATTGATGGAGCCTAATTAGAGTTTACTTAAAAATGGCAAGACAATAATTGGCCATGCATTAAACCTTTTGTGTTGAGGCATATTTTGAATATAAATTGAAGTGTTCTAATTTAACTGGACATTTCATAATTATATTCGTCCAAAATGTGTTTTTTTACAAAAGAATACTTCCATCCGGAATAAAATTCATTTTAAAATTAAAAGAATTAATTAAATCCAAATTAATGTTCGAAATACCAAAATGCCACGTGTAATTAATGAGGTACCGATAACGGGCGTTCGTAGGGGTGCTAACCCTTTCCTACAAGTAACCGACTCCCGATCTCGAACTTTTCAAAAGAGAATCTCTTGTACATTTTTATGGTGTCCGGCCTATCAAAGTGGCCAATGGTGACTCCAAAACGGTTTTTAAGCAAATAAAAGGGATTTTGGTTAAAAATAAAAAAATTAATTAATCGCAAGATAAAATTGGTCAAAACTCCGACTTTTCAAATTTTAATCGTTAGGCTGTTTTTCCAAACTTCAAAAGCGGGTTTTCAAAAAACAGTCGCGACAGACAAAAAGGTGATGTTATACCGATTTGTTGAGAACTACCATAGACAACTGCAAACTCTAAGATGGGAGGAATCTCATCAAGATTACAAAACATTTGATGAAGAACCGTGTTGCGACGGTGTGTTGGGAACTCTCAAGCGTAATGCAGTCAAAGTATATACGCAAAATTCTTTTGTTACATTGTGCAAAAAAATGTCGCATGAGAGTTATTATTTGGTCAAAAAAGTGTAGTGCAAAATGAGTGCATGTGTTATTGACTAGAGCATGTTGAAAAGGAAAATTGATATCTTGTACTTTAAAAATATGACACGTGATACTATGTATTGTTGTTGTATGAAGTTGGAGTCCGTTTAATTTCCATGTCGCCATATATTTGTCGTGTTAAAATATGAAAAGACGGAGGAAATACCCTAAGGATGCATAGTAAAACGGTGGACTAGTTATGCGAAGAAAGATGTTGGATTTGAAAATAAGAATGCAGATTTCGAAGATAGTAATCCAGCAATAGTTTAAGCCAGATATTCCACGCATGCCTCTTATTGTATAACTATATGTCACCATGCATCACAAACAATGAAGACTTTCAATGAAATTAAAGATCAATTTGTAAAAATGAGTCTGAAATTGCAAACTGTGAAAGTGGGAGGTAAAAAATATCACTAAAGGTAAAGAGACTCTTGAAATTGGTCATCCTATAGTTCTTCAAATAGGAAGAGAAAAACTCAAAAGAACGAAGCACCAAGATTCACCGTCCAACCCAAAATGTGTTTCATATGATGAAGATGTCACCTTGGACTCGTATAAAATATCTGAACCTTCTCCGAACAAGCCTTCTGATGAGGATACGAGTCATACTAATGCACGTTAGAAATTAAAATTAGTTGCATATATGCCTAACACATACAAAGAAAATGACATCTCGAAAGTAATTAAATATAAATTATTCAAATAATTATGTTTTATTATTATGTATATTGATAATATTTTTTTGCAGCCTGCATATACTCATGAATTGAAAATTATGAAAAATGATCCAACTATTTTATTGGCAACCAAAGAATGATTGGTAGTATATGGTCTCATCCAAAGATTGTGGTCTTTGTTCTTGTAAGCAAGGCCGACCCTGGGCAGGGGCAGAAAGGGCGCCCGCCCAGGGCCCATTTCTCAAGAAAATTAAATATTGTATATTTTTCAATTATATTTAAAGATTTAGTTTGTTTTAATATTTGTTATTAGGGCCTATTTTTTAATATTTGTTAATAGAAGTTAAGATTTTTCCAACATTTATTATTAAAGATCTATTCTTAATATTTTTTATTTCTAATGCTTGTTATTAGGGGCCTATTTTTTATATTTGTTTTTAAAGGCTGAGTATTTTTCAATATTTATTAGTAGGGGTATACTCTTAATATTCAAATTTTTTTCTAATACGTATTATTAAGAGCCTATTTTTTAATACTTGTTATTAGGGGCTGAGTTTTTTTCCGATATTTATTATTAGGGATCTACTATTAATATTCATTTTTTTCTAGTACTTGTTATTAGGGCTCCAGTTTTTTCCGATATTTGTTATTATAGGCATAGTTTTAAGGTAAAATTTTGATATACATGCTGGTAAAACCAATTTTACACAAGCCTACATATTTACATTATAAAACCCAAATCCTAAATTCTAACCCTAACCCTAAAAAACTAAACCATAAACCCTATACCCTAAATTCTCAACACTAATCTTAAATTCTAAGCATTACAACATAAACCCCTACACTTTAAACCCTAAACTAAAACCCTAACCCCTAAAACTAAAAGGTGCATGTAAACTAAAGTTTACACGGCACGTGTATAAAGTTTTTTTTTAATAATTTGAAATTTTAATTTTTTTCAATACTTGTTATTAGGGGACCAATTTTTTCAATACTTGTTACGATGGACCAACTCTTAAAATTTAATTTCTTTCCTTACTTGCTATTAGGGATAAAGATTTAAATAGCGGCATGCAACCACAACAACAATCGTTATATGACGATAGTGGCTTCATCTAAAACCGCGATATATGGAACCATTATGTCCACAATAGCATATGTTACTAAAAAAAATTCATAACCGCGATACTCACAATAAACAAAATAACATATATTATATCCACAATCATGAAAAACACAACACAACCGAAAATACGACTTTAACTATAATTACAATTTAAATTCTCAATTTAAGGCCCATCTTTTAAGTTCGCCCCGAGCCTCCAAAAACTCAAGACTGGCCCTGCTTGTAAGTCAAGCATTCATTGACATAAAAACATATTTTAGTTTCTTTATTAGTGCGATTGTTAATGTTAATTTTTACGATTTTTCTCTATCATGATAAACATGACTGCGTCTGAGCGTGCCTCGATAACATATCAAAATTTGAAGCAACTACAACATGAATCAAAAGAGGGTTGCAGTTCTTATTCTTTTCTCTGTCCATTGGGAGATTTAATTTGGTTATGTTATTTCTATTTATACATGCAAGAATTACTAGTTATATTTAGGTCTGTTAAGTATTAATCTTTCATATTTTATGAAGTTGGTTTGTGTAATAGTTTTATCCAGTTAATTCATATTTTATTTTATTTTTGCATATATGAGATAGAATTTGAATCGAAAGAGGGTTGCAATTTTTTAGTTTATTTTTAATTATTAGTGCGATTGCATGAATTAAAAGAGGGTTGCAATTTTTTACCTTATAAAACGTAAATCCTAATTTTCTAACTCCTAACACTAGCACCATAACACCTACACACTAAACCCTAAACTAAAATCGTTAAATTTAAAATACCAACTTAAATTCTAAACCCTAATACCTAAACCACTAAATTCTAAACCCTTAAAAACAACTGTAACCCCCAAGATTAAAAGATAACTTTTTTACCATTATGAGAATGGGTCACTAGAATTTTTTAAATGAAATAACCGTATCGATACGGTAGGTGTATCGGTACGTTTTGAGATCACTAGAATTTTTTAAATGAAATAACCGTATCGATACGGTGGGTGTACCTGTACGTTATGAGATTATTGAAATTTTTTAAATGAAATAACCGTATCGATACGGTAGGTGTACCGGTACGTGTTGAGATCACTGAAATTTTTAAAATGACCTTATCGTATCGATACAATATGTGTACCGGTACGCTTTGAGGACACTGAATTGTTATAATAAAATAATTGTATCGGTACGCCTATTACGTGTGGGCCTGGTACTATAAATTGCCCTGTAATCAAAATTTTCCTCAAATTAAACCTAAAAATTGATTTCCCTCTCTAAAGTTCTTACATTGTCACCCAATCTTCACAGAATTCACAAATATTGCATTTACAATCTACGATTGTGCATACCCATCACTTATTTCGCCTATTTTACGAGTTTTTTTAAGTATTTCAAAATTCTACCCTTCAATTTTTATAAATTTTGAATGTTAGGGTTTGTTAGGGTTTTATTTATTTTATAGTTAGCACATGTTGGGTTTAGTGTAGTTGATTTGCACATTGATAATTTTGTGAGTTATTGATTTTCTCATTTTGAGTTGGGTTTAGTTTTAGTTTAGTTTATGGTTTTGATAATTTTGGGAGTTATTTTGTTTATTTTATGTTTGCATATGTTCGGTTTAGTTAGATTATGGTTTGTATATGTTGGGTTTAGTTTAAATTATGGTTTGCATTGAGTAAAATTTCAAAAATCTTTAGTGTAAAACCATTTTATTAGTGTAAAACCTATATTGAGAATGAGAAATTGTGTAAAACCTACCTATATTAAGAAATTGACGTTAATTTAGGTTTTTGTTTAGTGTTTTGTTTATTTGTTCATATAATGTGCATATTATTTATTTGTTCATATTTGTTATTTCATTTGTTTATTTGTTTAGTGTTTTGTTCATTTTTCATATTTGTTCATTGTTTAGTGTTTTGTTCATTTTTGCATATTAATTAGTTTTTATTTTTTTATAAAACTTTAATGTACTGCATCTTAGTTTCTAGGTATTTTTTACATTATGGACTGAAATTGTGCATATTATTTTCGCAGCAGTTTGAATTTTTCTTACTGTGTCTAGAACCGTAAATCCTTTTTTTATTTGAAATGGCACCAAAATTTAAACTTGTGACAAAATGTCGTCGCACGAGTGAAGCTTCTGCGAGTCAGCCCGTAGTAGATCCTAAACCTCAACATATTTTATCTTCCTCATTTGATAGATGTTTTGATGAATCTGGAGTACAAAACCAAAGGGAAAACTTTAAAATGTTAAAAAATTTCATTATTCGGGATGATGTGTTGTAGTTTTGGATTTATGTCTGATCCTGCTTTTAGGTTTCCTTACCTAAATTATATGAGGCAATGGAAATTCTGTGTCATGCTTCAGCTTAATCCCCAATATTATCCTACTTTAACCTGAATTTTTTTCCCAACGCTCGTTGTATTATTGATGAAACCACTTACATTGTTATTGTCATAGAGTCTTACCTTATGGGGAAGACCTTTTTGTTATACTCCCAAATAATTGCCAATCATCTCTGTCTAGAAAACACCAGTCTTGATAATAAGGATCAATATATTGTTATTCTTCAGCCACCGACTCTGTTACTTCTCTAGATGCTCAAGACCGCTTTCTTCATTTGATTATCACTTGGTGATTTCGGCCATCCGGAGGTAAGTATTCTACCATTAGGACTGTCGATGCTTGGTGGATTCAGTGCTTTCGCACTGGCCGACGCATCAATCTTGCTCAGATAATTTTTGCTGATCTAGTTTACACCATCAACAACCGTCACACCGATCGTGTGAACTCTTTTTATTATAGTTGTGTCCTCAGCCATATCTTTTAGAATGAGAGAATAGATTGTTCCATAGATATTCACTTCCCTCTAGGACATAAGATTGATGCTTCATCTCTTCAAAGGGCTCATTTTGAATTCGTCAACGGCGAGTGAATTCCTCGCGGTCCACGACCTGTTCCAACCCCTTGACCGGCTCATCAGACAGTTGCTCCAGCACCCGAAGGAGATGTTTTTTTGGCATCACTTTTGGAGTTGATCACTCAGATGGAGGGTCGCATTATGAGTCATTTTGATGCAGTTGATGAGCGTCTTGAGATATTGGAGTATTCGGTTTAGCTTCTTTATGATGACGACGAGGATGGTGTTGATGGCGGTGATGATGCACCGGAGGCTTAGCTTGATGCTTTTAGATTAGTGGGATTTAGGCTTATTTTGTCGTGGATAATTATTGATTATGGATTATGGTATATGTTGATTATTATGGATTTTGGATTACGCGAATTATGTATTGCTTCTGCTTCTAAATTATTTTGGCTATTCTATTACTATGGATTGTTTCTCATTGTCTATATCTTGTTATGCGTAACGGTAAAAAGAGGTAAGTGTTTAAGTGAGAATTTTAAAGTACTGGAATGATTTAGAAACGCAAAGTTTTACAAAGCGCTAAGTGTTAAAATAAATTTTTAATTATTAAAAGATTGACATATAACAAAAAAACTAAACTAAACTACTAAAAGATTATTAGTATGTGAGGAAAGGGAAAAAAAATTGTGTTTAGCTAAAAAAATATGTTTAGTCGTATTATTTGCTTCAATTTAACGTTGAACAAGTTTAGTTAGTGAAGCTTAAATTTTTCATGGGTAAAGTTTAATTCTCTTTGTAAAAAAAGATAATCAAAATTTTAAAATTTCTAGTTTTATTGGTTTTTATTGTATTTTTTGTAGTTAATCCTTGGAATCAACTAGTATTTATCTCGTTAAATAAAATATACATATAATAACTACTCACATATATGCCAAGCTCTGAAAATGTCAAGTCATCACAAAAAATGAAAAAAAATAAATGAAAAGTAAAAATAAAGAGAAGGTTGAGAACAACCCAAAAAATATTTAAATAATAGCATTCAAAATTTCTTAATCCTCAACTACTTGGTCTTCCGTGGGCAGTTTACGACAGTTGAAAATATCAACTTCATTGTGGTTGCTAGAAACAAGTTTTGCCAAAGTTTACAATCGTTCAACTCTCATTTCTTGCGTTTGCACAATAGATATATCACATTATTCAATATCACACAATTGCTAAACGAAACTACATGGTATACTGTTGAGTGGATCGAAAGATCGATATGAACCAAGAGGGGGGTGAATTGGAAATTTAAAGTTTGTGTGGTGGAAAATTGCAAATTAAAAGATTGACAAGAGATTTTAGAGTGGTTCAAGTTCCAAATGAACTCTAAATCCACTACCTTAGCTTCACTAAGGATTTGCAACAATTCCACTAATTGCTCTTCCCCTTTTCTAGGCTAAGAAGGGAACCCTTACAATTTCGGTTAAATTTTCTACCCAAAATTTAACCCAATTCTCACAACAAGGTAACAAAGAATTTGACGGCTAATAGAGTATCTCTCAATACAAATTGTAGCCCAATTACAAGCACTCAACCCAATTGAACAAGATAAGAATGAAAATTATAATTGGGGTTTCTAAACAATATGGAATTTTTGCACAATTACTTGGATTTGATGAATATATGTTTTCTTGAAGATCAATAGTTGTTGCTGGAGCTTTTGGAGGTCTCTTTTATACCTTCTCATTGATTTCTAGCCGTTTGGGTGGTTGGGAACATAAATGGAGCCGTTGGAACCCTCTCTTACCACCATAAATGCACTTCTGCAGCTATTCGTATCGGTACGCGGGGAGGTATATCGATACATGTCTCAGAAAAGAAAAAGCCGTTGTGTGCAATAAATAAGGGGTATCGATACGCGCGTAAGCGTATCGGTACGGGGTATCGAAACAGTAAAGGTCGTATCGATACCTTTTTCTCAACTAAACTCACTGTCGATTTCCGTATCGGTACGAGGGTTTAGCGTATCGATACGGGTCAACGACTATTTAAAATTTGGTTACCAACCAACTGACACCAAAGGTCAAAATATTTAAACCGACTTGATTTAAAAATTTATTAAGGCCGTATCGATACTAGGGTTTGCCGTATCGGTACGCCATTCAAACTCTTTAGACTTTTACAAAGGGGCGTATCGATACAGGTGAAGAGCGTATCGATACGTGTTCCGACAGTAACTATCTTTGTGAAAAAGGTATCGATACGTCTAGGAGCGTATCGATACACCTGAATGATTTTCAATAGTTTGGTCTTGGAACACTTAGAAAATATTTAGAGTTTGAGTTTTTCAAATCAGTTTTAAAGAGTTGGTGATTTAAAACTTATTAAGGGACTTATAAAAACAATTTTAAGTTTTTCAAATTGATCCTTAAAGATTTAATTATATCAAAATCAAACATAGGTTTTACATATACTTTACCATGAAAGAAATCTTTGACTAATCATTTTTATTATCGACTTTAATATACTTCAACGTGTACATGCCGCAATCATCTCTGAATCAAATATAAAATGAATTAATCTATTAAGAAGAAATTCATAGAGATATCTTCAAAATAACTTTTATTTTAAATTTTAAATAAGTACAAATTTGGCTGTTTCGGTAATTCTAGACAATGGAGTGAAAATTTTACAACATCTTCAAATAATCTACCCAAATGAGCATGACCTTCAAACCAAAGTAGAGCTTTATTTTATAATAAGTAAAAACAAAATTAAGAAATTAATAGTTAAAAATTATACGAATTCTATTAGTTCTCATAAATAAGTAAAGAACTTACTATAATTTGTGCAATCTTTTTACGCACTCTATTAGCGTCAAGAAGTCCAAAACGTAATTATGTCGCCTAGCAACATCAACAACTAATACAAACCAATGTTTGCCTCTTGCATCATGTAAAGGCACATATACCTGCTAAATCATTTGAGTTCAAAATCATTGGTAACTTTTTTTTATCAGAAAGTAACTTGCATTCCATTAAGATAAAATAACAGGTAAACAGGCTTCGAAGAAGCTTACAGTCCTACATCCGAAAATAAAGGAAACAAACAAATAGAAATCAATAGCCAAAGGCCGTCGACCAGGATACCAACCTAACATCCGAAAAACAAGAAAATAAACTCCTTGATCGAAAGGAGAGAAAAGCCGTATCCACCATTGACCTTGGGGATTCATCGACAAAGCAGTGCAGCCATGGAAGATAATCGCAGGGAACAAAAGAGTTCTCCGTCTTGCCAAACAAGCGAGATCCACCGAGCCTTCGCCTGAGAGCTCTATCCAGAGGCAGACTTCTGTTACGCCGGTAACGGTCCTTATCAAGGCAATCGACACAGTGAGCATCATTCGGACAACAACAGAAAAACAAACTCCCTGACCTTTCCTGGCAGTGATAATCAAAGAAAAACCCGACAAGCTTAACAAGAGAACAAAAACAACCACAAACCCAGTCCATATCGACAGAAACTCGATCGGAAAATTTAAACCGCCCGGATCCCATCCAAAACTTCTCACCTCCAAATCCCGGGCCTCAATATCCATCCAATACCCAAAGGAATTAAAAAATCCATGAAGTAAGCTGGTCCACAAAGAGGATAAAGGGGGTCTCCCTTTTTGGGCCCGCAAACAAGCCCACGTGGGCAAGCTGCCAAAACAATTGGCAAGTTCCAACGCCAATTTTCCCGCTCTCCCTTCCCTGCAAATTAAGCAAGTGGTCCCCACCAGATCCCAAAAAGGATCCCAGCCAGCGTTGAATGGTACCACCGAAAGCGACAGATCACCAATATTTCTGGGGCACAACATCCTAGGTCCGAGGATTTTGGCAGCTGTGCCAGCAATCAGGGTGAGGAGATTTAACCGTTGAGCCGGTAACTTCCCAGCTCCGATGGCCCTTTCCTGTGGCGGCGTAACTGGCTCAAGCTTCCGACAACCGAGAGACACACGAAAGGAAGAAAAACAGGGTATACATGAGGCTTTCCCGGGAGGTCTGAGGCGTGAAAGGATGTCAGTCGGTGCCGGGAACCACCGTTTGTCGTCGCCATCGTCGTTCACACCAAGACTCCTGCACCGGCCGAACCTCGACGGATAGGAGGTACCCGTCCGAGCCTTGCTCAAAGTTGCCCACAGCACAACCCACAGAACTCCATCGCCTGAGATCCGGACCAAGCCACCAACCGGCGTCGTCCACCACACTGCCGGCCACCGACGAGCTCTGGAAGAGAGAAGCCCCCTTCGCCTGACCTCGAACAAGAAAACCGGGTCGGTAGAATCAAATCGCCCGCTAAGGGTCGAAGATTTCAGGACAACGGGAGAAATGAGGGAGCGCGTGAGGCGCGTTCAATTCATCCCTCCTAGAAAGGCTCAGTCTCTCTTTTTTTTCGCACTAAAATCATTGGTAACTACATACAAGCAAACAATAAAGTATAAATACACGTGTTCAACATTACTACTATCAATAGGTATAAAGTTCTCTATCCATCGATTATGAAAGTTGAAAATATTTAGTTGTATTCCCGACTTCTTATCATTTGTAAAGTCTTCTAGCAAACTCTACGACAAACATTAAATTTGAAAATGTCATGAAATCATTAACTGAAAATAACGTGATCTCTACCCCATAAATTATTTTTTACTTGAAAGGATAGAGGCAAATATAACTTCTTTGCCATAGACTCTTGTCTCAAATGCAAATCGTACACATAGATATCGATAAACTAAATATTAAAAAAAACACTTATATTAATAACAAACAAAATAAATATTTATTATAACATGTTAGATATCTATAATACTCAATTAGATAACCACTTTTCTGAAAAAACAGTGCAAGCATTGATAACGTCCATATGATTATTATTTACCATGTAAAGAGTGTTGTATCTATCATTCCAAGTAGCAACATTCGTGCAAACTTTGCTTTCTTCAAGCGTTAAGAACTTGAAATACTACTTGTACACATCACTTATCCTACCAGTTTCCTTGCATTCTTTTGATAAGAGATCACATGGCTCATATTTATACTGCATGAAATACATTTAACTCTTACAAATGATAATAACTTGAAAACTAAATGTTAATATTTTTAAAAAAATATATGTATACTTTACATTTTTTGATTTAAAAATTTGATTTGAGCTTCTACAAACAAATCTTTCGATCATTGTTCAATCTCAAAATTACAAACTTTGTTCTTGTTCTCAACATGCACATCGAATAGTAATTGATTATATATTTAATTCATATGAAATAGTTGTACATAATTTTTTTTCAAATTTTCACCGCACGAAAAAATTATATTTTTGATCACGTTACTACCTCTTTTTTTTCCAGAACTATCAACCTTGGATGTTTTTCCAGTATCATTGCAAGTAGTGTTGTTTTCCTGTATCTACATATCATACGAAAAATCTTATTTTAAGCAAAATATGAAAGATAGCCAATAAAGAATGATTAATACATACTTTTGTATTCACTTCAGAAGTTCGAGCTCTTTTTGATGTCATATCTTTCGACTTCAGATTATTAGTCAAATCAGAACGTGCAGTCGAACATCTCACACTCTTTTTCTGTTGAGAGTCTGTACTCTTTGACAATGCTTTCGAACCATTTGACATTTTAGGCCATATTTTTTTTACTTATTGGAGTTTTTTCAACGTAACTAGTTGACTAGAAAATCGATGGGGAGTAAATTCAAAGTTTAAAAACTCCCTAGAAATTTATGAGAAACTATCTCTATCAGTCTTGATTTTTTCTTCTGAAATAACTTCAAGTTTCCTTTTACCAATAGGTTCTAATGAGAAAGAATAATAATCAGTATCACAATTAATTAATGGAGACATAATCGGTATTTTAATACCACTCTCGGTTTTTTCCTTCAATGTTGCGATAGTTAATTCTTCTTTCTTGTGAGATTTATTTTCTAAACCCTCATCATTCAATAGACCGCTATATAAATTAATCTCTTATGGTCTATTCTTTAAATCATCCCCTTTAATGATGTATGATGTATACCTTCTCCTTTCACTGAATTACCATCTTGTATTGAACTTTTAACATTACTCGATGCTAATATGACCACTAATTTTTTAAATTGGCCATTTAATTTCTTAAATTGACCATTAAATTTTTTTAAACTGGCCATTCATTTTAACAAATTCCTTTTCAATATTTTGCACCGAATAAATAAGTGTCTCGAACTTCTAAACACTCTGATAAGGAATTCTTATGTTTTTCTCATGTACAACTTCAACTTTTTCCTATATGTACATAAAATAATAATCTTAACAAAAAAAATTAACACTATTATTGAAAGTTCAGGTAATTATAATGAATGTACCTCGTTGTTTGTCTTCCCCGAGCACATGTTGATATGACGATTGCTCTTCATCGTTGTATCTTGTTTTGAAGGCGTTAAATTTAGATCCATCATCTACATTAAAGAGTTAAATTTTAAGCAATCAGATCGCACTTAAAGCAACAAAGTGCAGAAAAAGAGCAATCGTACCGGTACGCTTGCACTATCGTACCAGTACAAGTGCTTCTAAAAAAATTTAGTGAGTTAAATATATACCGGTACGCATACGGTACCGGTACAGTTAAACCCGTGTACTGGTACGCTAAAGCCATCGTACCGGTACACGCAATGGGCTGCAATTGGGAATTTCAAAATGGCAATGGGATTTAGGGTTCTAATAGACAAATTGGGGTTTTGAAAATGTAATTGGGGTCATAATATGGGTGTTAGGATACTCAATTTTGATGTTAGGTACTCGATTTTTCAAAATTAGGGTTTGGATTATGGTTAAGGTTTGAAAATTAGAGGATTATGTGATGCAATTTTTGGGGCTATAGGTTTAGGGGATCTTGGAATTGAGTTGCCGAATAAAAAGGGGGTGCGGGGGAGTGGCCGGTGACGGCGACAATTGAAGGAAAAACACCAAAATCGAATTAAGTTTAAATTAAATTTTAAATGTGCAATTAGGGATAAATTATCTACTTGCAAAAGGAAAGATATCAACGACAGCGGCGGCCGGCCGGCGTTAGAGCAGGACGAATATGGTCAGCGACGACAGCTAACAGCGACTAACGATGACGGCGACGACGGCAAAGACGTTAATTTCAAAGAAAAGTTCTTACGGTTCTTTGATTTGAGGATAGATTTTTATTAAAAAAATGTTTAATATAAAATTAAAAATAACAAAATACATTTTAATTAAATTACAGTTTTAATTTTTTTTAAATATAATTATTCGATGATTACTTTAGATTTTAAATCTTTATAAATTAAATTATCTGTGCTCATCAATACTCGTCGTTAGTGGTACTCATCGGAGCTTGTCGAGCGCTATAGAATTTTTCATCTTTAAATTAATAAATCAAAACACGAAAGTGTTAGTCCCAGTGGAAAAAATGATGTTATTTTAAGAAATCAAGTTTTAACAATTTATCTTAACTTAAAATTATATTAAATGTTAAAAAAATAATGTCAGAATTGAAATCCTTAACTTTATTGATTTTCAGATTATTACGATGTTAGAATTCAAATTTTAAATTTTGTATTTGAGAGATTTAACAGATGCTATCCTTGCATCATACCAGCATATTAAAAAAATTAATTATGCTATATTAATTGATAACGATTATAAAATAAATTTTAAGGTCGTTAATTTTCTTCTTTAACTAAAAACAACAAAATATCATTTTTATATTTTAATAATTAACTCTGACGGTGTCAGATATAATGCAGAACGCGACATTCCTTTTTTATTTTTTATTTTTGAAAAAAAGCATCGAGAAAGAAAACAAAATTAGAAAATAAAAACTTATGTATGAATATTCTGGTTGAAAATTCTTTTATTGATTAGTAAAAAAACGTGAAAGATTTTTAATTATTTAATACATTTATGTATGTAGGATTACTATTGCTGCCAATATAATTAGAATAAATTCCCAAAATTCAAGTCAAAATACTCATAAAGAAATTCCAAAACGACGATAATCCGCCAATCTCCGGCTAATCAACGCTAGCAAAACTATTAAATAATAAAAGAGTTAACTAATCCCGAATTTTTGAAAAAAAACAAATACTGGGAAAAGGGGAAAAAAGTTGCCTGAAGACCCAGCAACAGAATTGCGAAATCTGGGAGTTATTTATTTATTTTCTTGGAAAGATTAGCGGACCACAAGAGGGGAAAGAATCCATAATTCAAAGCTGCATTAAGGTACCATTTTCTTTGGCTTTGGAAATTTTCTCTTTATTTCTCGAGTTTAATTATCTTTTGATGTTTATATATGAATTTGGGTTCTTCTTTACTTATTTGGAGTTGGATATTTTTGAAATAATAAGAAAACCCATTTGATCTAATTATTTTCTTTATGATCATGCTGTTTCATAGTTCGAGTTTGAAAGGCTAAGTGGGTTTTTTTTGTATAATTGAGATTTTAAGGAGGAATGATGGGGTTTTAGGGTTAATTTTTATTTATTTGTTTGCCTTGCTGCTGGGAAGTGCTAAAAACAGCTTAAGTTTGTTCTTTGAACAAATTATTATTACTCTTTATATGACTACTACACGAATAGTGCCAAAATCTTTCAGGTCTAAAAGAATTTGATTAAGTTGTGATGTTACTATACTGTTATTGGGAACTAGGAAAGCACATGAAATATAAAGTGTGCCATATAAATGATATTAGAATTAGAAACCATTTAGAGATAGGTTTTGTATGTAATGGTTCAGGTAATTTGTTGGTTTCATTACTGATGCGCTAGCATGTGGAATTTGAATATGGTTGCTGCAACGTTTTATGTTTGTTTTTGTAATTCTTGTTAAGTTCATATCCTCGATTTGAAGCATGCTAATACTGGGTTTAGATTACCATACGGTTGAACTTGTATGGATGGTTCTACACCCCAGTAGTCCTTTCTAGTATTTTTGTTCCAATAGTGTCTTCCTTTTTTTAATTCCAAAAGGTTCATATGATGTGCATTACTTTTGATAGAAGTGCAAATGATTACCAAAAATAGGAAAAATATATCCAAATAAACTAACTGTTAATTTCCTAGATTCATGGGTTTAGTGAAGAGGGACTCTGCCTGTAGTACCAAAGTTTATGAGGCAATGGAGTAAAGATGAATCCATTGAAGGAACAGTTACCAAATTTCAGTTATTCCTAGACTTCATTTATTTCATATAATCTTTGAGAAGAATTTGGCCTGTTAGTCAACTAACTCTCTCCTTGATGGTGGATGGGAGGGCATTGTGTTATGTTTAATGCGGAGAGGTGGCTGCTTTTCATTATTTATTTTAGCTTTGCATTTTGGTGGTAAATATTATATTTGATGGTTTAAACATTGATTGATTTATTGTTTTTGATTCTGTATTAGGCTTGCTAGTTGGCGAAGATGAGATTTCAAAAACTTGTCTGGTTCTTGTTATCAAGATAGTGTGCTACAAAGCAATGGTATTGGTGTTCAAAGGGTTTTCATCAGTTTTGTTGAATAATATGATTTCCAAGGATCTATAATCCATCATTGAGAAAGTATTTTTCTGTTGGAATTTATGAATCACGGTATGTGCTATGTCCTTTATGTGGACTATCCTGTTTCACTTTTTTTTCTTCTCATTTTGTCCCTGTATCAATTTTGTTATGAAAAAATAACTGTGGTATTGGTGGTGTTGCTGGAATATGCTCTAGTTCACTGATGATTTTGCTTTAGGTTAAATTGAATGCTGAGAAAGAAATTATGTTGTTGACCCAAAGTAATTAAGCTCCAAGTCTCCTGTATTTTCATGACAAAGATACTCATGTCATATTGCTTTTATGTTATGCATGGTTGTTGTTGTTATTATTATTGTAGGTTTTGTCCTTCTACTCCTCTTTCTTACTTGTGATCTCTCGACTTCTTTTTTTGGTTACCCAGGTCATATGGAGATATCTTTGTTAAAAGCACTTCTCAGTAACATTTCCTCATTTTTAAATTTGTCCACTTCTGAGAACATTAACTCGGAACCAGTTCAGAAGTATTACCAGAGAGCAGAAGAGATACTAAAGTTGTTGAAGCCAATTCTTAGCTCTATCCTTGATTCAGAAATTACTTCTGATGAAGTGCTTAGTAAGGAATTCGAAGGGTTAAGTCTCTCTATAGAAGAATTGAGGGAGCAATTCGAAAGCTGGCAACCCCTTTCCAGTAAAGTTTACTTTGTAAGTTACTAGTCACTTTAAGTTCACAACTTCACTTGGCAGTTTCAGTCCACTTATGGCTGGAAGAAGTACCTAAGTTAACCTATTAAGCATTGGTATACCCCTGATATCATGAAGCTTTGATCAATTACTTGTCTGAACGCCAATATTTTCATATGAGATGAGTGTTGTAGATTATATCTGTAATTTTACTGTTAATTCATGTGCAATAACCCGCCAGACATATTTTCTGCCCCTATGGCCTATGGATATCTTCATTTTCTTATTATTTCTTATGGTTATTTATTAGAACAGTATCATGTTTCTGCAAGAGTAATTGTTGGAAATTGGAATGTATAGCTTTTGGAATATATTCTCCCTCTAAGCCCTGATTCTTGAATGTTTGCTCATATTTAGGTGGAAAATTGCTATAGATGGGTGCCTTTTCAGAAAATAATATTATATATAAGAATAGATTGTTCTTATTAGGTACTAGTCAATTAGTGTTGGCCTATAATTAAATGCACTTGGATAACCATCTTCTGTTGCACCTCGTCTCTAGGTTCTGCAAGTTGAGTCATTAATATCAAAGATTCGGAATTCTAGCCTGGATGTATTCCAGTTCTTGAAGTCTTCCCATCAGCATCTGCCTGATGAATTGAGTTCAGCATCTCTTGAGGTAATTTATAACCCAAGTTACTTGAGGTTTTATACTTTTATTTGAAGCTTGTACTCTTCATATTGTGTTTTAAGTTTTATAAATAGAGCATAGCTATTGTATTCTCACAATTATTCCCATTTACCAAAAAAAAAGTCTTCTATTGGAGAGTGCATGGCATGTAAGTATACAGTTTTGAGATGTGAGAAATATTTACCTTTCATTTTGATTTGATTTCTGAGTTCAAAAAATGCTAAAGGGGAATCCACATTTCAGGATGTTTAACTATTGGCAATTGATTGCAGCACTGCTTGCAGAAAATTAAGCATGTAGCATATGATCAGGCATCATCTGTCATCAGGGAAGCCATACGGGATCAAGTGGATAGTGTTGGACCATCCTCGGACATAATAGTGAAAATTGCGGAGAACCTGAGCTTAAGGTCAAACCAAGAGATTCTGATAGAAGCTGTAGCCCTTGAAAAGTTGAAGGAGAATGCTGAACAAGCCGAAAAAACTGCAGAAGCCAAGTTTATTGATCAAATAATTGCTCTTGTAACTCGCATGCATGATCGTCTTGTATTAATGAGACAAGCTGAGACCAGTAGCCCAGTTCCCATACCTGCTGATTTCTGCTGCCCCCTTTCCCTAGAGCTAATGACTGATCCGGTGATTGTGGCATCTGGGCAAACCTATGAGCGGGCTTTCATTAAGAACTGGATTGGTCTTGGGCTCACTGTCTGCCCCAAGACACGGCAAACTTTGACTCATACCAATCTTATTCCTAATTACACAGTAAAGGCACTAATTGCAAACTGGTGTGAGTCAAACAATGTGAAGTTGCCTAATCCTATGAAGTCCATCAGTTTAAACCAATCCTATCCCTTTCTTGTGGCTGCAGAGTCCGTCTTGCCAAGGGATTCAAATAGTTTTACTCTTAGAAGCAGCCAACCATTATCACCCGAGTCACGGTCTAGAGGTCAAGCTGGTAAGAACCTAGTCACATCCAGTGGAATTCATCGGGAGGGAACCTCCCCACTACATCCTCGTTCTACCTCAGAGGGTTCCATGCCAGATATAGCTGGAAATGGAGAGGGTTTGGATGTTGCAAGAATATCACTGGATAGTGCTGAAGACAGTTCAAAGTTGGAACAAAGGTATAACGATTCCGTTGGTGAACCACCTGTTTCACCTTCTAACAATGTCGGACAGTCATCCCAGAACCATACAAGATCTGTTTCAGCATCTAGCGCACTTCCTAATTCAGATTCTCCTCGAGGAGCTGTTGGAGATGCCAATGAGACTTCTGAAACTCATCTCGCGGCCTACAATAGTGATGTTTCTGGGGAGGTTAAATCTGACCCACAGCCGGCAGTCAGCTCAGCCATCCCACAGAGAGAACCCGAGTTTCCTCCTCGATTGGTAGAAGCACGATCTCGAAGCCAAACAATCTGGCGTCGGCCATCAGAGAGGTTCATTCCAAGGATAGTTTCTTCTCCTGGTGTTGAGCACAGGGCTGACCTTTCTGGCATTGAAACCCAGGTTAAGAAGTTGGTGGAGGACATGAAGAGCACTTCAGTTGATAATCAAAGAGAGGCCACAGCTCAACTCAGGTTACTTGCTAAGCACAATATGGATAATCGGATTATAATAGCAAACTGTGGGACTATTACCTTGTTAGTTGATTTGCTTCGTTCGCCGGATACAAAGACTCAGGAAAATGCTGTTACAGCACTTCTTAACTTATCAATTAATGACAACAACAAAACAGCTATTGCTGATGCTAATGCAATTGAGCCTCTGATTCATGTCCTTGAGACAGGAAGTCCTGAAGCCAAAGAAAACTCAGCTGCTACTCTCTTTAGCCTTTCGGTCATTGAGGATAACAAAGTCAAGATTGGAAGGTCTGGGGCAATTAAGCCTCTTGTTGATTTATTGGGGAATGGTACTCCTAGGGGAAAGAAAGATGCAGCTACCGCCTTGTTTAATCTGTCAATATTTCATGAAAACAAGGCCCGAATTGTGCAAGCTGGTGCTGTAAGACACCTTGTAGACTTGATGGACCCAGCAGCTGGAATGGTTGATAAGGCAGTTGCTGTTTTGGCTAATCTTGCCACAATTCCCGAAGGGAGGAATGCTATTGGGCAGGAGGGTGGGATTCCCGTGCTAGTCGAGGTTGTTGAGTTGGGTTCAGCGAGAGGGAAGGAAAATGCCGCTGCTGCTCTTTTACAACTCTGCACAAACAGTGGTAGGTTTTGCAGTATGGTGCTCCAAGAAGGAGCTGTTCCACCACTAGTGGCCTTGTCCCAGTCCGGCACCCCAAGAGCTAGAGAGAAGGTATACTCCTGTTATTCCGATAAAGCCATCTTTCTTTTACCTTTCTTGAAAATTATCATAAGCTGCTGTTGGTTGCAGGCACAGGCACTTCTGACCTACTTCAGAAGCCAACGACATGGTAGTGCTGGGAGAGGCTGAAAGTAGGGAAACAACTTTCCCGGCATCCAAAGCCATTCGGTCTAATATACAGGTTGTGTACATTTTAAGTTTCAAATAATACTTTTTGAAGGTGTTGCTGCTTGGATTTACATTTTACAGGGTTTGTGTAGGAAAAAGAAAATTTTTAATTTGTAGAGGAATCCTCTTGTGAGATGTTTCTTTTTACATGTGCAATTGTGATTGTAAGAAGGGGATTTCACATATGTGAGTCTGTCTGGTCTTTCGCAGCGAGCTTGGGCCGTAACGATACGAATCGGTGAATAATGTCTGTCCTGGTTTATGTCCCATGACCTTTTTTTTATACTCAAAACTGTTCTTAGATTAAACTAGAAATTCAGATTGATCTGGGTAATTAACAAAGATCTTTGCTTTGGGTAACATCGTACCTAACGCACTAATCACATGTCCTTGCATAAGCTTGAGTTACAAGTAAATGTCGTCCAAATTCAACCAATCTAGCTACAAAAAGTGAAACATGGTTAGCCAAAATCTAAACCACAAAACGGCATATCCATCATCTAACCTTTTGTAGACATTTCTAAAAGGAAAAACATAAAGAAGAAAGTTTAAACAGAACATGTTCCTTCCTGAAACCTCGACATGTCTTTGTCACAACAAAAAAGGCAAAACAAACAGAATGTCGGAGGCTGTCAATAGCAACCAGGTAACTTTATCATTTCATTTCCACAGCTTAAAATCTAATGTGTGAATCCAATTCCATGTTCCAACATTTCCTTTCAAAGTTGACGCTCCAAACTAAATTTATATTTTAAAAAATGGATCGAAAATGTTGGAATTTAAACCCGAAAAGTTACCAAGCTCCGGAATATAGAATTAAATATACACAAATATTGGATGCTGTTTTTATTTGAACATTGGCCTTGGCCTTTGAGCATGGAATCTAACCACTTTTGTCTTGCAAAACAGTATTGATGAAAGTAAGAGTGCATAAGTAGCAGCTTGGCTAGTGGCCAACCCCTGATGGGCGAGTGTAATGTGCAATAGGTCTAGGGTGCGGCTAAAAGACGACAAGTTTTGATACTTGTTCAAAAATTTAAAATGTTATAAAAAAAATTAAGTATCGAAACTTATTTTGTAAGTATCGATACTTGTCCAAAAACTTAAAATGTTATAAAAAAATTAAGTATTGAAACTTGTCAAAAAACACGAAAAATTTAACATTAAATATTATCAAAAAGTTTAACATTTTAAGTTATTGGACAAGTTTCGAATCTTGCCCGTCTTTTTAGCAGCACCCCAGACCTGATAGTCCCCTCTGTTTCACTCTCATACAGCAACACCCTGCTTTCTTCACTGCACTGCTTGTTGGCTTATTGTTTCTTTATATTCCATTTGTCTCCCCCTTTCCCTCTCAACACTTCAGTATTAAACCTTGCTCTTCCTATATAAACCCCCACTTTCAGCACCAAAAATGGGAATTAAAAAGGGTCAAGTTTATATGAACTTTTCTTGGTTTCAAACCATGGAGAGTGCTGCAATTAACTGTGATGAACAACAAAAATGGGAAGCTGAGGAGGAAGAAGAAGAAGCAATGTCATTTTGTGATCTGCCGGTCAATTTTATTAGAGAAGAACATCAAATCCAACCAAGGAATGAAGAAGATGGTGAATCCCAAGCCATTAAAACTGAAGAAGATTTCAACTTTGGCTCATGGGGTAACTTTTTGTCAACAAAACCAGAAATGTGTGCAGCTGAGGACGTGTTCTTTAAAGGCCGAATTCTACCCTTTCGTGGCTCTGTTAGTTCGGACAATGTCCCGACAGGGTGGCATCAGAAGAAGAGCCGGTGCTTGTCAAGGTCCGAGTCCATGCACCATAGTTGGTTAAGTAGGCTCCCAAGTGTTACTAGCAGCAGCAGAAGCAATAGCACTGGAAGTAGCCATTACTCCACCAATAGTTGCTGTAATTCCAGCAAAGTTGCAGAAAGGAATTTCACCAAATCAAAGCCAAACGAAAGCATAAACAATTTCAACGCACATCCAAGTCCAAAACCTCAGATAAACTCATCCAAAACTCAACCAGTAAACATCAGCAGCCGAAACCAGACATCATCGGTGTGGGATTTTTTCAGGCTGGGCTTGGTTCGAGCACCAGAGCTTGAATTAGACTACGTGAAAATCCATGGCAACAACAACAATTCGAATCGAAATTCTGTCAGCCGAAGCAGCAGCTGCAGCAGTAGCAGTACGATCAAAGGGTTCTTAAGAAAAGGGTTGTTTGGTGGTTGTAAATGCTCAGTTAATGTAGTCGAAACAGTTCCACTGAACAGAATTGTCTTCATCAAAAGTATGATGAAGAAGAAGAGTGAAAAAGAGAAGGCAATGTCGCATGCTGCCATGGAAGACAAAAGGAAGCTACTGCAAGAAGTGAAGGTAAAGAAGAAAATGAAAGAAAATCGAGAAGGAAAGCAAGCTTTATCACGCCATCGAACGTATGAATGGTTAAAGGAGCTTTGACATGCAAGCATTGTTGATGAGGCATAGAGAAACAAACAAACAGAAAGACGAGAAAAGCTGATGAACAATTATTCGCATGCTTCTCTTTTTCTTTTCAACTTTAGATACTTCATTCAAAGTGCTAGCTGTTGTACCTATAAAATCTGTCTCACTGTGTGGTGTAAGATTTGAGTTTTGTTACATTATTGAAGGTTTTTTCTTTTTCTTTTTTATTTTAATATCTGAATTCTCGTTTGTGATGTTAGAATCCAATAATTCAATAATTCGTTTCTTTTTTACTTGATTAAATTTGGATACGAGGAATGTTAATTGATCATATATAAATTCCAAGAGGATCAAGTTCTCCATTCCCTTTCCATTCTTCTCCTACCCAAACCTAGAATACAACCAAACTAACTACCTCATTAGATCTTCCCATTTGCAGTACTGCCCACCCGCTAATGCACGATATAATCTATCCCTGCAGTACACCGGTCTTCCATCGGCAGCCTCCGCCGCAGCCGCTGCTAGATCATCGTCGTCCTTAACCTCTACCGGCAGGCGAAGCAACTCTTCTTTCCTACAATATATAGACATGGAAAGTGGTGTTGTAACATATCATGACAGTTTGCGAACTTGAGTTTATGTTGATTCTTCATGTGTGACATCCATGCATGTACCTTAGATTGAACTTTGTGTTTGTTTTCGAAGCAAGAACATTTGATGATGTATCCTTTGCGATAAATGCCGTTTTAAAGAAATCCTCCACCGGCGTAGCAAAGATAAATAGAAACGCTGATGTAACCAGCAAGGCCCCTGTTCCTACTAGTGTCCGTTTCAACAACTTGATAACTGGTTTAACCTGGAGGCCATATACATTTTCTCATGTCAAGGTCTCATGGCCTTTTTTTCATTAATAGAAATATGAATATGGTATACAGTACCTTATAAGAGCCTAGCAATCTGTCACGAGCCAGGACCTGGAAATGGAAAAAGGATTAAAGATAGCAATGTAGTGGATGAAATTGTATCTGCAAAAGCTTTTGACGGTGTATCTTAAAGAATATGGTGAAATACTTTTCTTGCTTTAGAAACTAAGAGCCGCCATTGACGATATGCACTAACCTCAGGTGGTTTTACCCACATTTGACCATCATACCAGCCAGTCTCTTCATACGGTATTACTGCCGATAGAAGTCTATCGCCAACATAACTCCATCCCTGCAACATGCTGAATACATTATTCGTATTTTCGAGGTCACAGAAACTGATACCCCGAGCTTTGCGGTTATGTGAGCTAAGTCGATTGTTTTGTTGTGTCATTTCCAAGAAGTTTTGTGGTGCTGAGATCCGTATGAGATTTTTAGTTCAGCTAATTGACATATTAAATGTTATTGAATAGATAAAAGGCCCAATCTAGTTCTTCCTGTACATATGTTACGATATGAATATATCAAAACAATTTGTTCTGTACAAATCACGAAATTAGATGGATTCAAAGCTGTAATCTTTTCTAGCATACATCACATGCATGGCACACACAATATTTCCCTAGAATGATTAACAAATGGCCATGGCTGAATCATTCTTAAGCACAACAGCAACAAAAAAAAGGTTAAAACTTGAAGAAGGCGATCATACCAGATAAATTCTTAATACAATCAGTGAGACGAGGAAAAGAGTTCCTGTTCCAGCAGCAAGCACAAATCTTAGAGGCTCCTGCAAGGTGCGAACCAGAATGTTGTGTGGACCCGACCAAGTATATTTGATATGGGTGTATGCTGAATTTTAGAACACAAGCAGTGATCTTTTTGAACTTACCCTCGAAGGATTGAAGCTTGCAGCTGCAATTGGGGCTCCAAGAACCGTGAAAGTTACTAGCCACAGCCCTCCTAGACGAAGGAAAAATTGTCCAGGTCCCAGTTCGCCCCATGAATACAGAGGACCGTCTTTCAGAGACGAGTATTCATTCACCTATTTCATCAAACAGATGAGAGATGATTGCATGTTCATATATAAGAAATGCATTTTTTTTCAAGAGTATATTAAGAGTGAGTGTGAACATACCGGCCTTTGCTCAAAAGGGACCTCGATCTCCAAGCCAGGTTCCCAGCTCCGGCCTTGAAAGCCACCGCTCATACCACCGTCCATCTCATCTCTTAACGCCCTGACTGAAACCCCACGAGGCAGCTTGGGTCCTCCATGGAACTTAGGTAAGCCAGAACCATAACTACTCCCAGGCTTAATATGCGCCGGAGTAGGAATATTTAGAGAACAATAAACATTTAATCTAAGCATCTATGGGGAGGCGAAGAGGTCGAAACAATTGATAATTGAGTTTCATTTGAACATGGTTTATTTTTTACATAGTGTGCGTGGAGCAGAAACAACCAGAGAATTGTTTTTTTTTTTGTGTTGTTTCTGAACAATGGGACCAATCTGAGAAGTACGTGGATGAGTATTTTTTGTGGTTGGAAAAGCAAGTTGGGAAGGGTTGCTTAATGCAAGAAAACTGTGGCAGAAACTGACTTGCACGCATTTCGTTTGTGTATATTAAGATTGCGAGGGCCATGCATCCCTCATTGCTTTGGTCCTTTCCACAAAGAAATGTTCAATTTGGGTTGGATTTTTCTAGACCTGTAGCTTCGGCTCACTTTCTAATCTCATCTATTTTCGTGTTTTTATTTTGGTTACCTAATTTTTTTTTTTTGACAAAACGTTATGTTTTACTTTTATTTTGGTCATTGGTCATTAAGTTTGACTATAGACTTTAATGAAAATAGTAGCATGATGTGGTATATAATAATTATTTTAGCTTCAAAACTTAAACATTCTAACAGTTTAGTCCTAATTTAAAATTATTATATCATGTCATGTCATCATTTCCATTAAATCAATGATCAAACTTAACAGTTAGTGACCAAAATAGAAATAAAATGTAACGTTAGAAACAATTTTATAAAAAAAATAATAATTAAATGACCAAAATAAAAACACGGGAATAGATAAGGTACCAAATAAGTAGTTTACCCTATTATTTAATTTACTTTTTATAATTATAAAAGTTCAAATACTATACTAACTTTGAAAAATATATAGTTTTCGACAAAAAAATATATAGTTTTTTGTCGACACCGGTTTGTCAATTAAACCATAGAAAAAATTTGGATACAAGTGTATTATAAAAAAACATAGGTATGAGTGTGAATGGATTCTATTCTACAAAACGAATCTGTCAGCCATAAACTAAAGGCAAGAGATCTTATCTCCCTAATCTAAACAAACAGATGAAAACCCCTCAGAAAGATAATAAAATTCCTATAAAAAAATATTAACCTTAACAATCAGAGGCCAACTGCTGCATCCTGTTTATCATTCGAAGTTGACCTTGCAGAGCAGAGCAGAACAAAATTGTTTGCAAAACACGTTCACGTTAATTGGATAAAACTTGCAATGGTATTCAACAGCCATTGCTACCGGCTGAAATTTCTTTGCTTGTATTTCTCATGTCGACATCTTGGGATAAGGTTATCGCTATAACTAAGTTAATCCTTGCAACTTGGAAATAAGTACTTCCTTTTTAGCCTTTTCGCATGCCATGCAGCCTGCAGGTAGTAATTTGAAGGTCGATGGTAACTGCTGTTTAAGCCTTCAGTTCAATCAGCGACTCCAGGAAAACCATCAACGCTGTCAAAAATGGGAAATGAAACAATCATAACTTGTGCCTGTTTTGATAAGGTTGCTTTCCGCACCGTTTCAAAACATACATGCAACCAGCCGCAATGAATAGTCCAACTGCAGCAAAAGCTATCATTGTTGAGTTCTCAATGGTCCTATAGTAGCCTCTCTGCAATATGAAGAAGTTGGCCAGTAAGTTCATCAGAAAAATAAATAGTACCATATATCATACTCCAAATTTTCCCACAAGATTTATTGAGGAGATGCCCAAGCTCGTTTTCCTAGCCTCAAGTTTCCAAGCTAGGGGCGAGCATAGACGCCAGGGAAAACACAATGCCTACGTCATTCCTAGCCAATTTAAGACAGCAGCAGAGGTGTACTTTGTTTCATACTGCCATTCCCTATCCCCCCTCCCCAAAAAGAAAAAAAAATTACATGCATGCAGATGAGCATGGAATAAATTTGACAGGGACACACCTGCATTAGAAGAAACAAAATTGCTGCATTTGCAGGAGCCAGAGAAAGGCTTATCATTCCTCCACGCAACTCATTTGGCACATACCTACATAAACATTATGGAAGCAGAGTATTAAAACTAATTTCTACAAATAAAAGGCACTAAGCAAGAAAAAGTTAACATGATAAAAGGAAAACATTTGTCATACATGGTCCTCAATCTTGCAAGTGAGGGCAGGATTAGGCCAATGCAGGCATGGAATAAAGAAAACTGGGTTACCAGAACTCCAATGTCCTGCAATCCAGATCACAAGAACACTGAAGCCATGGCAGGAATAAATACTGGGTGTCCTAATTTAGAAATTTACAAAAAATTACAGAGGGACAGCACAATCATACCTGATAATCATAAGCTATAATTGACAAAAGAAGAGCCTCTGTGACAAATGCATACATTAAGCAATCCTCGGTACGAAATGAAGCATCAATAAGCCAGGGAAAAAATGTGCTTCCTAACATCCTTGCCCCCAGCATGCATGGATATATCAATCCTAGATACACTTCTCGACCATCAGCCTAACTCACATATAAAAATCACCTTCAAGCATTATACTTCAAAGAAATCAAGCTTCCAAGATGATAATTTGGAAACCTAAAGGGAAGAAACACAAAAACTGAGTTCTAATCATACGTTGCTGTGAACAACGGATAGGAACTTACCACCAGTGTTGGAGCCCAAAGAATCCAGAAAACTGCAATGGAGAAATGAAGGCAAGCTTGTGTGCATGCTAGTAGCCATATCCGTCTATCTGCAGAAGACAAACGATTAATAACAATTTTTGGTAGTCAAAGGTAGGGTTTTCTGAAAACCTAATCATCAACAATGTAGCACTCATATTAGTCAAGACAGATAAAAGGAACTTAAAGGAGAGGGAGCTTCAAGAAAAACTCAAATCTACCTTAAATGATTACATGTATTTAATGATGTGACACACATCTATGCTTATAACTTTAAGTGTTAAGTTACAAATAGGCTAATATCAAAGAGATGCTAAAATTGTCATTTTTTTGAAAGTTCTACCGCTATGAATTTGCTTCCATGGATCAGACAAGAGAATTAATGGTACAAATTGCTTACCACCAAGAATATATGCATAAAAGGACACCCGATAATCCTTAAACATCATTGTCTTTGGAGTTCCATCATGATCTCTGGACATACAGATGATACCCACTATCGCAAGTAAGGTGGCTGCAACGGAAGGAGATCCGATCCCTTTCTCCAAATTACCACCCACCATCCAATTACCAATCACCTGACTTCCAATCAAAGATGCAGACTCGAAAAAAATCATCAACCAAAATGTTCCATTCAAAATATCTTGCCTATGACCCATCTGCAAAGGAAAAGAAAATTTCCAATACCAACATGTTCAAAATTCCCATTTTTTTTTTCTTAGCAACCAACAAAACATAGCAAGAGAGAACCAAATCTTTGAGCCAACCTTGTCATGTTCAATAACAGCCCATGTCTCGAAACTGAAGGTAAATGTTGATGTAGCCAAAGACAAACATACATTTGCTATCCAAAAGCTAGGACTTGATGCAATCATCTTCCATATCCCAACAATGAGGTGCAAGGTAAAAAACACCAAACAAATTTTCTTTCGACCTCTGCATAATTATAAATAATAAAACCATCAAAATTTTCACAATTTATACAGCCCTTAATTAATCCGTAAATAACAATCCATTCAACAAAGACATTAAAGTGATTAAATAAAAATGGAAATGTTTAGATTTACTCACATTAAATCAGAGACAGGACCTAAGAAGCTACCAACGAAAAGAGCAGCTCCAAATCCAGTAAGCAAAAACGTCACTGTATCTTCCTTGCTTATTCCATGGTAAACCAGCTCAAACTCTCCGTACACCGACCATAATCCTTCCAACACTAGAAATACGAAGAAGTGTAGATCAGATCAACTATCCTTCTTTTTTTTGCTTTAAACTAAACACGCACACACGATTATAAAACAAAGTTTGATGTTTTCATAATGTACCTGAAGCGATGGAATAGATGAGGAGAAAGTAAAGTTGGAAGCGAAGAGAAGGGGAGGAGGAGGCTGCTGGGTGGTCGGAGAAAGGAGGAGACTTGGTAGGGGCGTGTTTGGAGAGATAGAAAGGGAAGAGAGAAAGTGAGAGGAAACAAGAAATGAAAATGAAAACGAAGACGGAGGAACTCGGTTCCCAAACGGAGGTTTCGATTACGATCCCCATTTCAATCTCAGACGGAAAAAGCCCTAGATCGGATCGGGAATTAAAGATTATGGAGGAGATGGAAAGTTGCGCATCTCAGGCAACTGAGAAGTGGAAACTGAAAGAACTGGAATTCGTTTCTGGAGTTTGAACACGCGCCGTTTTACAGTTTATATATTTAATTTTGATTTTTTTTTTATAAAAATGCTTTGTTTTATATTTTTAAACATTAATTGATTTTTTTTTAAATATCTCTAAAAACAATAGTTTTTTATATGGTATTTTTAAATTATTTTCATTATTTTAAACATAAAATATGAATTTGAAGTAATGAAAGATAGAGTGTATGTTTGAAAAGTTGTATCCTTGAATGCATATTCATATATCAAACAGAATAGGTTGATATATATATATATATAAACAGAATATATTAAGAAAAAAAATGAGAGTAGCCATAACATGAGAAAATTATAAGAAAACAACACCATCAAGAATCAAGGAAAAGGGATTTCCCAATCCCAAAATAAACCACAAAGCTGAAAGCCGTACAAATGCAATGACTGAAAGCAGAAAGCTGTAACATATATATATATATATATATATATATGTATGTATGTACATGCATAACTAAGCAGAAGCTCCTAATTATCTTGATCCAAACTCCTCCATTATCCATGGTTGCTTGTAGTTGTGACTGAGATTGTCAGAGCAGCTTGATGAAGATCAAACCGGCAACGGAAAAGAACAATCCTACTGCTTGTCTGCGATTCGTGCACGCTAGTCGGTGTTAGAAGGACCTGAATGATAGCAACTAGAAGTGCAGCTCAAACCACAACTGTAACTCAGAGAATTTTTATATCAGTTTTCTATAAGTTGTCAAACTCAAACCACTATAATGGTTGCATGATCAGGTAGTATTGACATTTGACAGACATTTGGTTTCCTCAAAATTTCCAAATTTGAGGCATTTTCTTAGCATATGTTGTAAAATTTTACTGTGTCAACAAGTTTAAAGTATATCGAATATGTCGCATATCTCAGAGAATCACTATTAACAAATTGCCCTAAGTTGTTTTGTTGTGTACCAGAAATTAAGATATACCTATATCAACATGAAGAACCATTCACTGAAATTCCTGTATACTGTAAAAATGGCCAGACTACAAGGAAATTGAAACTGAACATTCAAAACAAAACAGCAATATGCAAAATGGCAATACCTTATTCATGGAGTGTACACAGCAGATTTTATCCCATCAGAGCTCTGAATGTGTGCTGTTAACTCGTTAGAAGTCCTGTAAGGGTTGTCACAATTGACAATAAGCCAGGCAGCAAAAGAGAATTTAAGGGACCATTTGGATTCAAACAGGCCTCGGTTTAGTGAAGTCGGGGCACCGGTTTGCCCCAACCGTGCTGATATATGTGTTCGGGAATCGGGATACATGGAGCCTAAGGATTCTTGTCCTGGTTCAATCCTAGATTGGAAGTACTTTGTACTATTACCTGTAATCCACATCTATAGCTTGGTTTACTGACATTGTTTTGAAATCGAAAGGCAGCTTCCTATTGGCTTTGGCATCTGCAGAATCCTGTTTACCATTCCCCTACAACATCAAAACAAGCAAGAAACATGAATAAATGAGTCCGTGTTCGCTTTAAGCGATCAGAAAACCACAGGATGTGGAAGCAAGCTTACACAGATATCGTCTTGAACGAACCCAGGGATGCTACTTGAAACAAGGGTAATATACAGCTCCATGGCTGCTTCTGGACTCATGCTCCCGAGTCGTTTCCAGGCATTCCTGTAATGAAAAATGTGTCGGTAACCATCAACCACGAGGAAAGGATCTAAATTGAACCAACAAAGCCATTGGGAATCATTTAATCAGTTTCAATCCATTCCTTTCAGTGATTATTTTCCTTATCAATAGGCTTTTATTCTTCGCTTTCAATCTTCATCAAGTCAATTCTATTCATTATTCTTCATCAAATTCTATCCATGAAATTCTTAATCAGATAATGAAACACATTACCCTGTGGATCACATCACACACAGATTAGAATCACTAGATCTCAAATGAGGCAACACCCAGAATTTCAACACTAAAGATCAAGACTTTTCTTCTTCAAATTCAAGAGAAAATACAAAATTTAAAACCCAAATTCAGAGGGGAATTTTACCAGTTTGCACGAGCAGATAACTTCAAAGCCATCGGCTGAGGCTCATAGCAAGGCCCTTCAGTGGCAATCTTGTGAAGTCCATACAATTGCACCTTTAAATCACTGCCAAGCTTAAAATCTGTATCAGCATTACTTTTATACTCCACAAAACACACTGCTTTACCAAAATCTTTCTCCAATTCAGTTCTTTCGATTCCCTCCCAATCATCATCATCAGATAACCCCTCCATCAAGCAATCTTTCCCATCCACTTTCTCACACTCCAAAACCTCAATCACTTCCTCATCCTCTTCAGCCAATTCAATCTCAGTTGTTTCACTGACAAAATTCTCTTCTCCTTCTTTTACTTCTCTTGATCCTTCATTACCATCCAAAAACTCTTCATGGGTATCAATTTCTTCCACAGATTCATCAAAAGCATCAATTTTCACAGCTTCTGAAACAAACCCAATTCCCTTTTCACATTCAAAAACATGTTTTTCGGGTTCAGTTGTGACTTCCATAAACGATCTCGACAAAATCTCGAGATGTTGATCAATGGTAGAGGAAAAAGAAAGAAGCTTAGCGAGAATGAAGGAAGTAATAAAAGAAAAAGAAACAGTAAACAAGAATTCGAGAACAATCTCCATGGAGAAAGAGATTGAATTTGCTTTTGTTGGTTGAGAAATAGTATTAAGAAGGGATTGGAGAAGTGGGATTATTGAGAAGCAGAGCAAAGTATATTCTGGGTATTTTTTTTATAAGGGAATGTGTCGGTCCCGAAGAAATTTGGAAGGGAAGAGTTTGAAGTATAAAGAGGGAAAGCTGGTTTGAAAAGGACTCTTCCGCTAACTATGGTATCCACTATCTATCGCCAACTCCTTGCAGGTCTCTTCCTTTTTGCAACTATGAGACTTTTTTATTGGATAAATTATAAATTTCATCATTTAATTCACTTTTATTTTTGTTATTGGAGTATATATTTTTTTAATTTGTTCATTCAATTTTGACATTGAATAAAATGACATATAATTTGATAAAAAAAAATGACATATAATATAGTGACTCACTAAAACGATGTAATTTTAAACCCTTATATAACTAACCAAAACAATGTGGTTTTAAACCCTTGTAAAAATAAAAATAAAGCTCTTCCTTTTTCTCTTTTTTATTTTCTTTTTTCCTTCATTGTCTCATTTTCTTTCAAAATACCTAAATCAATCTATGTTTCGATCACCGCCTGTTGCAATCGGTCATCACAGTAATCAGAACCATTTTCATATAAGACTCCTTTCATTCTACACATGTTCCCCTTTCTCATCAACCAATCTTTCAAGCCAATCATCAACTTGCTTCATTAATCTTTCTCTAAAATTTCATTTTTCATCTTTTACTATTTTTCAAAATGTTTGATGGGTTCATTGCTTCTCTTTGAATTTAGATGTCTATCATTGTACTATCTTCATAAGTTCTAATATATCTGAAGATTGGGTGTTTATTTTTTAAAGTACAGATAGCTCTGTAAGATCCTCAAGGGTCAAGTTTTTTATATTAAAAACTTTTAGTAATTTAACATCATATATATGTTCTTTACGTGTTCAGTGTAAATTTCAGATTTTTTGCATTACAAACACACTCTACCAGCAAGAAGGCTCCAAATTTGAGAACATTTTCTACTTGCTACTTGATATATTGGGAGAATACTATGTTGTTTTGGTGTGTGTAGGATCCAAAACTATGTCGTTTTGGTGAGTCATTAGATTATCTGTTATGTCATCACACCGTTTGCGATTTAACAGTCGAGTGATCAAAATCGAAGTAATGTCAAAATTGAGTGAGTAAATTGAAATTTTTATACTCCAATAACTAAAATAGGAGTGAGAGTTAAGTTGAGTAATGAAACTTGTAAATTACCCTTTTTTTATTTAAATTATATCACTTCCCCGTACTTTAACATAATTCTTAATTCAATCTTTCTTTATATTAACATTCAGAAATTATATCTTACGATATTTGTTTTATTATGATAGTTGAAAAATAGTTTTGGATTAAATTGAAAAATATTCAAAAATGATTTTAAGTCCAAACAACTTGAAAATATGTTTGAGAAGTTTTCAAAAAGGTTTTTGAAGTGTTTTGAAACGTTTTAAAGTAGCCAAACCTAAGATTTCAGTGTGACCGTATCGATACGGTATACCCCGTTTCGATACGCCTTAGGGTTTCAGCTACAGTCAATTTGAACTACCAAAACACGTACTGATACAGGCCTTGGCCGTACCGATATAGATCGTGGTCGTTTCGATACACTATCTAGCGTTTCGATACGCCTACGTGGCAAAAGCCTCAACGGTTATTTGAATTGCAGGCCGTACCGATACGGGCGTACCGAAATGCACGAAGGCGTTTCGATACAGGATGCTGCATAAAGCTCAACGACTATTTCTGAAGAAGAGCGTACCAATACGGCTACCCGCGTATCGATACGGGCAGCTCCAGAATCACATTTATTGCGGGAAATAAAGGCCCCAACGGCTAGAAACTAAATTGGGAGTATATAAGGGACCTCCAAGCATCTATGGAAGACTAATGATTCATTGTCAACAACATTTGATGCAAAAATTGTCTTAGTACTTATATTTCCATTCCTTGTATAGACAAACATTTGTGAGCTCAAATTGTCAATGTATGCTCAAGTGTATTAGGATTTGGGTGAGTGGTTAAGAGTGCAAACATACACCTAGTGAGAGGGATTTCATTTGATTTGAATTCTCTTTGTAAAATATTGTTTGATCAAGCTTTGAGTTAGAAAGCTTTGAGTTAGAAAGCTTTGATCGGTTTGTAACAGTTTCCTCCTAATCTTAGAAAAGGGGAAGAATTCTTAGTGAATTGTTTGAAATCCTTGGTGGAGAGCTAAGGTAGTGGATGTAGGCTTTGGTTAGAAAGCTGAACCACTCTAAATCTCGTGTAGTATTTTTCTATCTTTTTGCTTCCACCACAAACACCCCAAATACATATTCTCTACCACTTGGCAAGCATTTCGGTTGTGATTATTGGGCTCTACAATTAGTATCAGAGAGAGGCTCAATCGAGAGGATTAACATCATATTGAGGCAATCCCGGCAAGCTCGATCAACCATACAATCAACCGATTCTTATGGCGCAATCCATCGATAGGTCGCCATTCGTTGATGAGACCAACTACTCCTATTGAAAGAATAGGGTGATGTACTTCATAAAATCCAAAGATTACCATCTTTGGGACATCGTTGAGTACGGTCCTTACGTGCCACAAAGAAGGAAGGAGGATTGGAATGCGGATGATCGCAAGAAAATGAAGTATAATTGTAAGGCTTTGCACTTTCTCGTTTGTGCATTAAGCCCAGATATATATGCCAAAGTCTCTTCTTGTGAAGATGCCAAGGAAGCATGGGACAAGCTTGAAGTCACATACGAGAAAACAAACAAAGTAAAGGAGACCAAGGTCGGTCTTCTCAACCTTGAGTATGAGAACTTCAAGATAGACCTGGATGAAGGCATCACAAGAATGTTCAACCGTTTCTCCACGATTGTCAATCAACTCAAAAGTTTTGGAGAAGAGATTCCAGAAGACAAGCTCATTCGAAAGTTGATTTACTCACTTCCCGAATCATGAGAGTTCAAAAAGATGGCAATTGTAGAAGCAAAGAACTTAAAGGAGCTCAAGCTTGATGAGCTCAATGGATCTTTGCTCACCCATGAGATGATGTCTCAACCCTTGAAGAGGGAGAAGGAGAATAAGATCAAAGAGCAAGGCATTAATGTGAATGTTATTGCTCTTCCATCCTCCACATGCCTACATGTAGATTCAAGTAAGGAGGAAAGTGAAAGAGAAGAGATAGCCTATCTCTTCAAGAAATGTGTCCGATTCATGAAGAGTAAAATGCAAGAATCCAAGCATGAATCGAAGAAGAAGAAAGAGAGGCTAAGCTCTTCAAGCCATAAGAAGAAGACATATATGGCTACTTGGAGTGATGACGACTCCACCGATAATGAACAAGCTAACCTTTGCCTTATGGCCATCCAAGAAGATTCAAGGGTAACTTTTAATTCATCTACTTCAACTTCTTATTATTTTGATGAATTACACGATTCCTATGATGATTTGGTTTTAGAGTTTAAAAATCACATTTTGAAAAATAAGAAAGTGATTTCAAATTTAAAAATTCAAAATGATTTGATTTCTAAAACTGAAATTTAACTTGAAGCAAAACTCAATGAGTTTGAGCAAAAATGTGTTGATTTACAAAATTTGCTTCATAAAGTTCAAGAAGAAAAGGATTTGATTTCCAAAGAACTTGAAAAGAAAAACAATTTTGGGAAATCAAACTTTTACCAAAGACAATCTAGTGCCCCTAGATTTTTAAATGGAAAATGTTTTAAAAGTATTTGGATCCCAAAAGGACTAATTACTCCAACTAAAAAGGATGAAATTGTAAAATGGATTCCTAAGGGGACTAAACTTTGTGTTACTAACATCTACGGATCCAAAGCAATTTGGATATAAAAAATTACTTGATTGTCTTATTTTAGGTGTGATGGAGAATGACCAATAAAGTACAACATTGAGGGAGAGCTCTATACACACAAGAAAGATCACTTGAAGAAGGAAGGCTTCACATCCCCCTTTGGTTCAAGGTAAAATTAATTTACTTTAATTCAACTAGATAATCATATATTTGTTGGACTAACATTTATTTGATGCTTTGAGCAAGGGGGCCAATTTTAAACAAAAACCTTATTTTGTCAAATCTTTTAATTCTCCATAGTTATGGACTTAAAAGCTTTCAAACTTTGTTTGAACCATTTTTGATATGACAAAAAGGGGAGAATATTTTGAAAAATTAATTTTTCAATTGAATAAGAGGGAGCTTTAATTTCTTTTGAATTTTAATTCTCTTATTCAAAATTTATTTTAATAAGGGGGAGAATCCCAAACACAAATTTTCAAGTTAGTTTTATTATATCAAAAAGGGAGAGATTGTTAGGATATTTGTTTTGATATAATAATTGAAAAATAGTTTTGGACTAAATTGAAAAGTATTCAAAAATGATTTTAAGTCCAAAAATCTTGAAAATATGTTTGAGGAGTTTTCAAAAGGTTTTGAAGTGTTTTGAAACGTTTTAAAGTAGCCAAACCTAAGATTTCAGTGTGATCGTATCGACACGGTATACCCTGTTTCGATACGCCTTAGGGTTTCAACTACAGTCAATTTGAAACTGCCAAAACCTGTACCGATACAAGCCTTGATCGTATCGATACGGATCGTGGTCATTTCGATACGCCTACGTTGCAAAAGCTTCAACGGCTCAAAATCCCCAACATTTATTTGAATTGTAAGACGTACCAAAACGGTACAGTGGCGTACTGATACAAGCGTACCGAAACACACAAAGGCGTTTCGATACGAGATGTTGCATAAAGCTCACTGCTAGTTTTGAAGAAGGGCGTACCGGTACGGCTACCCGCGTATCGATACATGAAGCTCTAGAACTGCATTTATTGTAGAAAATAAAGGCTCTAACGGCTCCAAATCATCCTCAAAGGTCTCCAACGGCTAGGAACTAAATTGGGAGTATATGAGGGACCTCCAAGCATCTATGGAAGACTAATGATTCATTGTCAACAACATTATGATGCAAAAATTGTCTTAGTACTTGTATTTCCATTCATTGTATAGACAAACACTTGTGAGCTCAATTTGTCAATGTATGCTCAAGTGTATTCGAATTTGGGTGAGTGGTTAAGAGTGCAAGCATACACCTAATGAGAGGGATTTCATTTGCTTTGAATTCTCTTTGTAAAAGAGTGTTTGGTCAAGCTTTGGGTTAGAAAGCTTTGATTGGTTTGTAATGATTTCCTCCTAATCCTAAAAAAGGGAAGAATTCTTAATGAATTGGTTGAAATCCTTGGTGGGGAGCTAAGGTAGTGGATGTAGGCTTTGGTTAGAAAGTCGAACTACTCTAAATCTTGTGTCATATTTTTCTATCTTTTTGCTTCCACCACAAATACCCAAAATACATCTTCTCCACCACTTGTCAAGCATTTTGGTTGTGATTATCGGGCTCCACAATGAGTCTAACTTATCACATCAACCGTGGTCACAACTAGTGAAAACTACCCATTTTACTATTTTTTCCATGTCATTAAATCAATTATATAATAAATTTTTAAAAACTATTTCTCAAATGACATGTAAAAAAATTAATGAAGCTGCATTTGTTGAAAAATTGATGGAAGAAAAAAAATGGTGAAGTGGATGTTTTTTATTGGTGGGATCATAACTGATGTGGTAAGCCAGACCCATGATATAATTTTTCATTAACATCCTACATGGTCTAATTAAAAACTGCCACTTGTAATAGAAAATAGGATACTTTATGTATTTGAACTTTTGAAAAAAATAAATCAATTGAGTCCTTAATTTTTTTGCACCAAATTAAGCCATTGTACATGAGAAATTAAATAAACAAAGCTCTGAATCGATAAATTGAATTAATTAAGTCTTTTGACTAATTTTATATCATTAAGTCTGAATACTTTCTTGTGAAGATGTTATTGTCACATGAAACACTATAATTTTATCACGTTACATTTATAAATTTTATAAAAAAAAATTAATATTTTTAGAGTTTTTATTTTTTTAAATAAAATTTTATGAAAATGTTAAGTGATAACGATGTGACGCACAAATGAAACTAACTAAATCAAAAAAAATGTTAAATTTAATAGTCAACGTTGGGTAAATTGAGCAAGCACATTTAGCCGGTTGATCAAATTGCTCATATTTATTCCCTTATATTCCCTTAGGTCATGAGTTCTAGACCCACTAGGAGCTCTTTTTTTCTTTCCTTGGAGTCTCCTCTTCTCCTTCTCTCTAGGTAGGATTAAGATTAGAATTAAAATTTGTAAAAAAAACGTTGGGTGAATTGATGAAATTACATTATACAAAGATTTAAAAAGTTCACGAGCTTAGTTGATTTTTTTTATTTCATGGGCTTAAAACACCATTAAATCTAAAAAAACATTAAAATTCCTTTTCAAAAACAATCAAAATAAAATAATAAAGGGCAAAAAAATTAAAAATTCTTTTGAAAAAATTTAGAAGTTTTTATAGAATTTTTTGAATTTTTCAATTTTACGATTTCTCATGGTTTTAATGGTTTTATGAATTTTTAATTTTTAAAATTAAATTAAACATGATTATAATTTTTTAAAACGTGTAAATTCAAAACATAAATTTTGATGTTTAACTTTTTTTTTAAAATGCTTATTTTTTTTGTATTTTATGAACTTTTAGATTTCTACGAGATTTTGGAAATTTTTTTAACAATGTTGATATATTAATAAAACGAGCGGTCAAAATAGCAGTAGCACGCTTATATAAGAATATGAACATACAATGTAATTCTAAAGAAAGAGTAGAAAACAACACTACCCATAAAAAATAACTAAAAGGCTGTTGAAAAAAAATTATATAATTTAAACTTTTCATGAATAGGTACAACTATTCATGAACATATGTTAATGAATGAATGCAACCATTCATCATGAATAGATGTAACCTTTGCATGATGAAAGGGTGCAAAATGAAGAGATGTAATTTTTTGAATAGCCACTAACAAGCCTATATAAAGGATTGTTAGTGATAGAACAAATCATTCCAATTTTGTATTCTTGTAATAACATTCTTACTTCTCTTCCTCTTAAAAGTCTTACAATTTCTTCCACCTATTTCTAACAAAGTGGTATCAGAGCTTGGTTCGATAGTTAAAAAAAAGAGAGAGAAGAAGATGGCCAACAATGGTATGTTTCCATTTCAAACTCCTCGTCTTACAAAAGACAACTATGAAAATTGGTGTCTCCGTATGAAGGCTTTACTTGGGGCACAAGATGCTTGGGAGATCACTCACAAGGGTTATGAGTCTCCTCAAAACGAAGCGTCGTTGTCACGACAAGAAAATGAGGCTTTGACGAGAACAAGGATGAAAGATCAACATGCTCTCACCCTCATTCACCAATGTTTGGATGATTCGATGTTTGCAAAAGTGGCAAATGCCAACACCGCAAAGGAAGCATGGGAGATTTTGCAAAATTCTCTCCAAGGAGTTGACAAAGTGAAGAAGGTTCGACTCCAAGTATTACGAGGTGAGTTTGAAACCTTGCCCCTAACCAATTGTGTGAAGCGTGTCTTCTAGGCAAGCATGCAAGGTCAAGTTTTCCAAAAGAAGCAACATCAAGAGCGACCAAGCCCCTTCAACTTATTCATACTGATATATGTTGACCCATCAAGCCGTTATCATTTGGTAAAAGCAGATACTTCTTACTTTTTATTGATGATTACAGTAGGAAGACTTGGGTGTACTTCTTGAAGCAGAAATCTGAAGCATTCGTTGCTTTTAAAAATTTTAAAGCACTCATTGAAAAAGAAAGTGGCTACGAGATAAAATCTCTGAGATCCGACAGAGGATGCGAATTTACTTCTAATGAATTTAATGCTTTTTGTGAAGCAAATGGAATTCGTCGTCCTTTAACAGTGCCCAGATCCCCACAACAAAATGGCGTTGCAGAACGAAAAAATAGGACCATTTTGAACATGGCAAGAAGTTTGTTGAAGGCAAAGAATATGCCCAGGGAATTTTGGGCCGAAGCTGTTTCATGTGCAGTTTATCTATCCAATCGCTCACCAACAAAGAATGTGGATAATGTAACTCCTCAAGAAGCTTAGAGCGGAAGAAAGCCAAGTGTAAGACATATTCGGGTGTTTGGAAGCATTGCCTATGCACATGTACCTGATCAAGGTAGATTAAAGCTTGATGATCAGAGTTCTAAATATGTTTTCATTGGTTATGATTCAAACTCCAAAGGCTACAAGTTGTACAATCCAAGCAATGGAAGGATTATCATAAGTCGTGATGTTGAGTTCGATGAACAAGCAAGTTGGAATTGGGAAGCACAAGAAGAACAATCTTATGATTTCTTTCCATACTTTGTGGAAGAACAAGATGTGACTCCAACACAAGTAATGAACCATCTGCCAGACATGACTCCTCAACAAGAGATGACTCCTCCCCCTTCACCTGCTCCGGTCCATGAAAGTTTTGAAGAAAGCTCTAGCTCTGGAGAAAGCTCAAGTGAAACACCACATAAATTCAGAAGTGTCGAAGATTTATACCGCTCCACTGAAGCTATCAATAACTTGTTTTGTCTATTTGTAGATAACGAGCCACTTAACTTCGGTGATGCAGTGAAAGATGAGAGTTGGAGACTAGCCATGGATGAAGAAATAAAATCAATTGAGAAGAACAATACTTGGGAGCTATCAGAACTTCCAAAAGGACATGAAGCTATTGGGGTCAAGTGGATTTTCAAGAAAAAGAAGAATGCAAGAGGAGAAGTGCTGAGATACAAAGCAAGACTTGTTGTTAAAGGCTATAAGCAGAAGCATGGGATCGATTATGATGAAGTCTTTGCACCAGTTGCTCGAATTGAAACTATTCGATTGATTATTTCTCTAGCGACTCAAAAAAGTGGAAAATCCATCAACTTGATGTGAAATCAGCATTTCTTAATGGTTTCTTAGAAGAGGAAGTTTACATTGAACAACCCATTGGATACAAAGTCAAAGGGCAAGAAGATAAATGTCTAAGGTTGAAAAAGGCATTATATGGATTGAAGCAAGCGTCTCGTGCATGGTACAGCCGCATCGACAAGTATTTTCAAGATAAAGGTTTTGATCGTTGCCTACATGAACATGCACTTTATATTAAAGTGAAAGATGGTGGAGATATCTTGATAGTTTGTGTGTACGTGGATGATTTGATTTTTACAAGCAACAATCACAACCTAATTGAAGAATTCAAGAAGGATATGTCACTTGTTTTCGAGATGACTGATGTGGGTCTAATGTGTTATTATTTTGGCATAGAAGTGGAACAATCTGAGGATTGAATATTCATCTCACAAAAGGGCTATGCAAAAGAAGTGTTTAAGAAATTCAAAATGCTCGATTGCAATCCTGTTAATACTCCAATGGAATGCGGAGTAAAGTTGTCAAAGTTCAATGATGGAATAAAAAAAGATTCAACACTCTTCAAAAGTCTTGTGGGAAGTTTGAGATACTTGACTTGTACAAGACCCGATATCCTATTTGCAGTTGGTGTAGTAAGTCGCTACATGGAAGCTCCTACATCAACTCAGATGAAAGCTGCTAAAAGAATTCTTCGTTACTTAAAGGGTACTATTGACTTTGGGCTATTCTACTCCTCTTCTCATTACTTTCAACTCATGGGATTTTGTGATAGTGATTTTGCCGGCGACATAGATGATAGAAAAAGCACCTCTGGATTTGTGTTTTTCTTGGGAGATTGTTGCATCTCTTAGAGTTCAAAAAGGCAACCCACTGTGACTCTTTCCACATGTGAGGCAGAATATGTAGCAGCAACTTCTTGTACGTTTCATGCTATTTGGCTTAAAAGATTAGTTAAAGAACTTCACTTGTCACAAGAAGGACCTACTAAAATTTGCATCGATAATAAGTCTGTACAAGCACTTGCCAAGAATCCGGTGTTTCATGATCGAAGTAAACATATTGACACCCGATATCATTTTATTAGAGATCATATTGCCAAGAAGGAAGTGGAGCTCAAGTTTGTAAAGACTCAAGATCAAGTTGTAGACATTTTCATAAAACCTCTCAAGTTTGAAGATTTTCAAAGAATGCGTGAAAGCCTTGGTGTGATCAAGAAAAGTTAAAATTAAGAGGGAGTGTTGAAAAAAATTATATAATTTAAACTTTTCATGAATAGGTACAACTATTCATGAACATATGTTAATGAATGGATGCAACCATTCATCATGAATAGATGTAACCTTTGCATGATGAAAGGGTGCAAAATGAAGAGATGTAATTTTTTGAATAGCCACTAACAAGCCTATATAAAGGATTGTTAGTGATAGAACAAATCATTCCAATTTTGTATTCTTGTAATAACATTCTTACTTCTCTTCCTCTTAAAAGTCTTACAATTTCTTCCACCTATTTCTAACAAAGGTTGTAGCTACAAGGAAACGAAACCGTTCATAAACTAATCAAGAACAAGAATAATTAACAAAGCATATCTGCCAACCCTCTGAGATTCAGAGCAATGAAGCAATGAATAAGCAGAAAATGCAGGAAAAGTTATCAGAGAAGGATGCAAGATTTTGATCTTAGCAATAGAGAAGTTTTACATTGAGTGGTTCGCCCACCATCTCTCTTTGTGGGATGCATCTTCAACACTAGAAGGTGCTTCTTCGATCCGTACTCTCAACGACGGAGAAGTCCTCCCTTCTTTTTCTAACATCTAGGTGATATTGTTGCAATTGTGACCAACATGGGTGAAGGGTAAATGAATGAAATCAAGTTTCAAAGCATGAATGTTTTTCACAATTGCTCTAATAGAAGATTTATCCTCTTTGTGGTTGCGACCTTTGTTGATGACATTTAAGGTGTCTTCTTCAATGATAACTTTCCTGAAACCTAGCACACGAGCAAAAGAAATAGTCTGCTAACATGCACGTGCTTCTTTTATTTTTGGATCAGCAATGAAGGCCTTCGTGTAACCCCCTCGACCCGGCCAAACCACCAGACCGTATCGAGTAGGTCACACGAGACTAATCGAAGAAAGATCCGAAGATTTCACTCCAATTAGCAACCCTAAACGCGTTGATTATTTTCTTTTCTAGATGCTCGAATTAAACCTTATATTTGGAAACACACAGCGGAAGAAAACACGACAAAACGAGCACCGATCGATCAAGCGAGCAACCAGGGACTAAAATGCAAAACTAGCATAATACATGGACCTATGATGCAATTAAGGTGATCTCTTTGTGATTAAACCCATTTCATGCTTCCACGATGAAATGCAACACAAAACAAGCCCACAATCAACCACAATTGAAAACACCACATACTAGGACCAAAACGCAAGAAAAATAACTTCAAAGATGCTCTTAACTAACTTTCAACGTCCCCTGTTCCGGAACACCTATGTCCGTATCGAAACAGAGCTTCATAGTGAGCAAACGTTCCGAAACGGTTTGGACCCGTTCCAGCCCTGCTTAGCTCATTTCGATACGCGTTCCAAAACGCCAAGACCAAAACATGGGCTGTTCCGAAACGTTCGAGCCCGTTTCAAAACACCCTGCTGCAGTAACAACAAAATTGCAGTTCTAGCATCTCTAAGGTTGTTTTCCTTTGTTCCAATCATCACACACATCAAAGAAACAGCAAGGAAAGCATACATCCACTAAGATCAAGCAAGCAAACACTCATACGAACAAAGAGCTAAAACATGATCATCATATGATTGAACAAGATACTTCAAGATTCAACTTTAAGGTAAAACAAGGTGCAAACATGCCAACAAGGCAAACATCAAGCTCTCAGCACAAGGAGTTTACAAACACTCTTAAAAACATAAACAATGTTCATCCTCATTACCACACACACTATTATCTAAACAAGGCCATACTTGAGCTAGAAGCGGACACTTGGATCACCTCCCTTGAATCGTTGCCTTCCAAAAGATCTACGAATCTGCATTGTTGGAAAAGAGATCGTAAGCTATGAAGCTTAGTGAGCGGAGCTCAAAACCAAACTACAACAATGCAGTTTTGAAAACCATCTTCATTTTGGAAACCAAAACCATTTATTAAAATCCTTTTCACAAATCATTTCCTTTCAACATGCTAACTTGAAACTAGTTCAAGCAATTGCAATAACACATGCCATAGGCACCAAACATGCATCAACCATGCATAAACCATATGTAAACCACATATGCAAAACCAAGCCAATCGGCTCCATAACAACTCTCATGCCTCAAGCACAAATACATAACCATATGAGTTTACCAAGCTCATATTGAAACCATAAGCGAATGAGTATACCGGCATCATTGACACGTTGCTCGGATAAGCGTACACCTTGATGGCACAACCTCTATCAAGTCACATGGTGAAACAACTGTGAAACCAAAATTGATTTTGATATAACATATAAACTTAAGGACCAATTTGCAAAAACAATAAAATTTTAAGTACTCTTTAAAGTCTCACAATTGACAATTATTTTAAACAAAATAATATCTCAAGACAAGCTCTTAAATATATGAAAATTTCTAAGTCTTTTCCTATGTTTTTCAAGCCTAACTATGCAAAAACGCACAGTCGTATCGGTACCCATAGGTGTATCGATACCCCCTTTTGCTACTGGAATTTTGATTTTTAAACCAAAGTATACAAGAGTTCCCAGGCGTATCGATACCCTTATGCGTATCGATACGGGCTTTTGCCACTGGATTTTTAATAGACTTACCGTACCGATACGCATTGCAACCGTATCAATATGATATTCATATGGGAAACTCTTTTAATGAAACCGTACCGATACGCTTTGCAACCGTATCGATATGATAAGCATATCTTTGAAAAATCTTAGCATTTAATTTTTCGACCGTTACTTGTCAGTTGATTAGTTTCCCAATTTTTAAAAGACTGTTATACCGTACCGATACGGTTGGTATGCGTATCGATACGCTTTTTATAAAAATCAGACTTGGGATTCCAATGAGTAAACACTGTATCAATACAGCCATTCGTACCGATACGCCCCTTAAAACCGTACCGGTACGCCTTCTATGCGTATCGATACGCTCTGTTTTCAGACACAACGACTCTTTCCTCTTTGATGCAGGTATCGATACGCCCTTCCCGAGTACCGATACGGTATGCTGCAGAGCTGCATTTAATGCGGGAAAATTGCTCACAACGGCTCTATTGATGATCCCAACTACCCAAACGGCTATAATTCAATGCAAGGGTATAAAAACAAGCTTCATTTGACCAAGCAACAACTATTGAACCTATAAGCAACATCAAAGCAAAAATCCAAACCCTAGTGCTCTTCATAGTCAAATTCTTGTACCCAACTCTAGTGATTTCATTGTTATCTTGTATTGTGAGTTTGGGGTGTTTGATATTGTATTTGGGTAAACATCTATCCTTTGAGAGGAATTGTTTGAGTTTACCAAATCCATCTCTTTGTAAAAGTGAGTGGATTAAGCTTTGGGTAGTAAGCTTAATCAATTTGTAAGGTTACCTCCTCATCCAAGAAAAGGGGAAGAATTCAAGTAGTGAATTGGTTGAAAATCCTTAGTGGGAACTAAGGTAGTGGATGTAGAGTTCATTTGGAGAACTTGAACCACTCTAACCACTTGTGTCATCTTTTATTTTTCACTCATACCTCCCACCAAATTTTTAATTACCAATTCACCCCCTCTTGGCCATTTGCAATTGTGTGATCGACTCAACAATTGGTATCAGAGCTACACTCATTGGAAGGATTACAACCATCTTGAGTTGATTCTAGGAGAGTTTGATCAACAACTAGTCAAGCAATGACATCCACCTCTAACTCCAACCTCTATGAGTCCCAATCTACCACCAAGCCACCATTCTTCAATGGGGATAACTACCCATATTGGAAGAATAGGATGAGGCTCTTCATCAAGTCCACTGACTACATGGTGTGGGATGTGGTTGAAGAAGGTCCATACATTCCCATGAAGAGAGATAGTGAGTCAACACTTGTCCCAAAAGTAAAAGCCGAAATGACGGAAGATGAACGAAGAAGGATGCAAGTGAATGATAAAGCTCCCCATATCATATTTTGTGCACTTGGTCCGGATATCTACTCCAAGGTGTCTTCGATCGAAAACGCCAAGGAGGTTTGGGATACCCTCGAGACAACATATGAGGGAACTAGTGATGTCAAGGAAACAAAAATTGGGCTACTCAATCTAAGCTACGAAAATTTCAAGATGGATCCCGATGAGAGTGTATCCAAGATGTTTGATCGATTCTCGGTCATTGTCAACGGATTGAAGGGTTTCTGTGAGATCATCCCCGAAGACAAACTAGTGAGGAAATTGTTGTACTCTCTTCCGGAGTCATGGGATAGCAAGAGAACGACTATTATTGAAGCTCGAGATTTGAAGACTCTCAAGCTTGATGCTCTTGTTGGATCTCTACTCACCCATGAGATCACGAGGAAGGGAAGAGAAGAAGAAAAGAAAATGGTTGAGAAGAAGGATGTTGAGAAGAAGAAGGTTGGAATTGCTCTTAAAGCTTCATATCATGAAAGCGATTCAAGTGAAGATGAAGATGAGGAGATGGCCATGTTGGCCAAACGGTTCACTCGCTTCATGAAGTCTAATCGTGGGAGAAAGTTCATAAGAAAATGAGACTTCAAAAGCAAGAGTAAGGAAAAGGAGAAGGACCAAATCACTTGCTATGAATGCAAAAAGCCCGGCCACATCCGTTCCGAATGTCCTCAATTGAAGAGGAAGAGCTTTGGGAAGAAGAACAAGCTCAAAGCTCAAGTAGCAACTTGGAGTGACGATGAGTCATCCGAGGAAGAGGAGGAAGTGGCCAATCTTTGTCTCATGGCCATTGATGATGAACCAAAGGTAAATTCTAACTTATCTAATTTTGATTTTACTTTTGATGAACTTCAAGATGCTTATGATGAATTGCAAGAGGTTTACGATGAGTTAGTAGGAAAATATAAAGAATCCATTTTGAGAAACAAGAAAACAATTTCCGATTTGAAAAATCAAAATGAAACATTTTCAAAAACTAACTCCGAATTGGAAAAGAAAGTTTTGTTTTTAGTAAATCTTTCAAATGATCTTAAAACGAAAAATCTTGAACTTGAAAAACTTCTTTCCGATTTTCAAGATTATCACACAAAGGAAGTGAATAATCTTAAAACATCAATTGCTATTGGGAAAAACCATTTTGAAAAAGGAAGCTCTTTAAAATCCCAATATGTAAAAAGAAAACCTTTTATTCCTAAACAAAGAAATTATTATAAGCAATCTAGAGGTCAAAAGGTTAGGAGTGTTTGGGTTCCTAAGGAACTCATTATTTCTAATAATATGAATGCTATTGCTTCTTGGATTCCTAAGGGAACCAAAATTTTGAAGGCTAACACACATGGACCCAAAATGATTTGGGTACCAAAAATCAAGGCCTAATTTCTTTGTTTGTAGGGGGCATTGCTACAAGGCCAAAGCTTCAAACCAAAACTCATGGTACCTTGATAGTGGATGCTCAAGACACATGACCAGTGACAAGAGTAGATTCATAGAACTAAAGCCAAAGAGTGGTGGAGTGGTAACTTTTGGTGACAACTCCAAAGGCCACATTGAAGGAATAGACTCCATTGGTAATCACTCTTCTATTTTCATTGAAAATGTTTTGTATGTCAACGGTCTTAAACATAATCTATTGAGCCTTAGTCAATTATGTGATAAAGGTTTTAATGTTTTATTTGATAAAAGTGGTTGCAAAATTGTGAACATTAAAACAAATCAACTAATGCTCATAGGACATAGAATAGGCAATATTTACATGGTGCATTTAGATGACATCCATTCATCTCATACATGCTTAGTTGCACATGATGAGCATGACTCATGGCTTTGGCATAGAAAATTAGGACATTCTAGCATGAGTGTCTTAGAGAAATTAATTTCCCTTAATCTAGTTAGAGGTTTACCCAAACTTAAATTTTCTAATGATAAAATTTGTGATGCATGTTCAAAGGGTAAACAACATAGAACTTTATTTAAATCCATTAATGATGTCTCTACTAGTAGATGTTTACAATTGATTCATATGGATCTTTTTGGGCCTATTAGAACAATGAGCTTGGGTGGTAAATCATATGCTTTTTTGCTTGTAGATGACTATTCTAGGTTTACTTGGGTTCTATTCTTAAGTACAAAAGATGAGGCTTTAGAAAAATTCACCATATTTTCTAAAATAACTCAAAATGATCTTGAACTTAAAATTTCTCACATTAGAAGTGATAATGGAACTGAATTTCAAAATCTAGGTTTTGATGAGTTTTTAAATGAAAATGGGATTAGACACAATTTTTCCGCACCTCGCACTCCTCAACAAAATGGGGTAGTTGAGAGGAAAAATCGAACTTTAGAAGAAATGGCTAGAACCATGCTTTGCGAAAATAATTTGCCTAAATATTTTTGGGCGGAAGCCACAAATACCGCTTGCTACATTATAAATCGAGTAATGATTAGGCCAATTTTAAAGAAAACACCTTATGAGATTTTAAAATCTAAGAAGCCTAACATTAGCTATTTTCACCCCTTTGGTTGCAAGTGTTTTGTTTTGAATAATGGTAAAGAAAACTTAGGTAAATTTGATGCTAAAAGTGATGAAGCTATTTTCTTAGGATATTCTTTAAACTCTAAAGCCCATCGTGTATTTAATAAAAGAACTCTAGTGGTTGAAGAGTCTATACATGTTGTTTTCGATGATAACCTCCTTCCGAGGAAGGAATCTTGTGATGATGATGATGTAGGAATCCTTGATGCCATTGATGGAGGACAAACGTCAAATGTGGATGAGGTTCCAACTAAAGATGAGGATACACAAGATCCACCTCTTGAAGCCTTGAAGGACTTGGCTCTTGAGGAAAAGGAGGTGTCTTACTCAAGGGAGTTCAACTATGTCAAAGGTGGTGAAATCTTTGGTGATCCATCCAAGGGGGTAACTACTAGATCCTCTCTCAAATTAATGAACCATGTTGCATTTCTTTCAATCATTGAGCCTAAAAATATTAAAGAAGCTTTAAAATATGATTTTTGGATTTTGGCCATGCAAGAGGAATTAAATCAATTTGAGAGAAGTAAAGTTTGGACATTGGTTGAAAGGCCTAGTAATCAATCTACTATAGGAACTAAATGGGTATTTAGGAATAAATTAGATGAAAGTGGTAATATAGTGAGAAACAAGGATAGACTTGTTGCTCAAGGCTATACCCAAGAAGAAGGAATTGATTTTGATGAGACATATGCACCCGTAGCTAGGATGGAAGCCATTAGGATGCTTTTAGCATTTGCATGTTATAATAATTTCAAGCTTTTTCAAATGGATGTGAAAATTGCATTTTTAAATGGTTTCATAAATGAAGAAGTGTATGTTGAACAACCACCGGGTTTTGAGGATTCAAAATTTCCAAACCATGTGTTTAAACTAACAAAAACTCTTTATGGTTTAAAACAAGCTCTTAGAGCTTGGTATGAGAGACATTCAAATTTCTTAATTGAAAAGGGTTTTGAAAAAGAAAAGGTGGACACTACACTCTTCATAAAAAGATATAACAATGACATCTTAGTAGTACAAATCTATGTTGATGATATTATTTTTGGTTCTACTAATGAGTGTTATTGTAAAGAATTTTCTAAGCTAATGCAAGGTGAGTTCGAGATGAGCATGATGGGGGAGCTCTCATTCTTTTTGGGACTCCAAATCAAACAAAGGAAAGATGGCACCTTCATAAATCAAGCTAAGTACGTGAATGATATGCTCAAAAAGTTTGGCTTGGAGAATGCAAAACCTCAAGCCACACCTATGAGTTCTTCCATAAAGCTTGACAAAGATGAAGGAGGTAAGTGTGTTGATTCTAAGCTTTATAGATCCATGATAGGTTCTTTGCTTTACCTTACCGCAAGTAGACCGGATATTATGTTTAGTGTTTGCTTGTGTGCTAGATTTCAAGCTAGTCCTAGAGAATCACACTTAGTTGCCATTAAGAGAATTTTTAGATACCTTAGAGACACACCTACCTTAGGCTTTTGGTATCCTAAAGATTATTCCTTTAGCCTTCATGCTTATTCGGATGCGGATTATGGGGGGTGTAAGATAGATAGGAAAATTACTTCCGGGACATGCCAATTCTTAGGTAGTATGCTCGTATCTTGGTTCTCTAAGAAACAAAATAGCGTAGCCTTATCTACCACCAAAGCGGAGTACATATCCTTAGGGAGTTGTTGTGCTCAAGTCTTTTGGATGAAGCAACAACTCTTAGATTATGGTGTTGACATAGAAACCATACCCCTTAGGTGTGACAACACTAGTGCCACTTGTCTCTCTAAGAATCCCATCCAACACTCTAGAACTAAACACATAGAAATTAGACATCATTTCATTAGAGATCATGTTTTGAAAAATGATGTTGTTATAGAGTTTGTTGACACCTTGAACCAATTAGCGGATATATTCACAAAGCCTTTAGATAAAGAGCGCTTTTGGACCCTTAGGAGAGAGTTAGGTTTAACTAGCCTTTCTTGACCCTTTTTAGGTCCTAAAATGTCAAAAATTTGCTTGAAATTGTTTGTGATTCATGCTTGTGTTAATTTTGTTCTTTTTGCTTCTATGCATGTTGCTAGGGGGAGTATGCATTAAGTTTAGCCATTAAAACTTGTTCATAGGACATATACATGCATTTAGGGACGTTTTAAGTTGGATTTTTGCACTTAAATCTGTCAAAAATGCCTAATATGGTAAAGGGGTATCGATACGGCTGATGCGTATCGATACGGGTTCGTAATTGGGAAACTTTGAACCTGAACGAGTATCGATACGACCCCGCGTATCGATACGGTTAAAGTCAAGGGAAATAGTCAAAGCCAAGCGTACCGATACGGCACCGCGTATCGATACGGTAGTAATGACGAATAAAAAATTAGGGTTAAAAGGTATCGATACACATGTATAGCGTATCGATACGGTCTCGACGGAGAGGCTATTTAGGGCTGCTATTGTTAAAAAGCTTTAAAAACAAAATCCCCTCTTTTCTCTCCAAAAACCCTAGCCGCAATACCCTATAAAACCCCCCTCAATCCTTCAAATTTTACCATGAATCTTAAAAATTCTTTGAGGGTTTTTAATCTCCACATCAAGGCTAAGCTTTGTCAACAAATCTTGTGCATTCACATCACCTCATTCATCCAATCTAAGATTCAAGGTATAAAACTCTTCTTTTTTATTTTCTTTGATTTTCGTTTGATTTTTATAATTGTTTCAATTTAATTTTTGTACAAAACATGTTTTTATTTTATGGGTTTCAACTTTTTCATAAAAATTTTCTCAAAACTCAAAATTTTTCACTCGAATATATATTTTTTAATATGTTTTTAAATTTCTTTTATAATTACCTTGAATTATTAGAATTTATTGGAATGAATTGGATGTTAATTGCATACATATTCGAATCGCTTTTTGATGCGTTTTCAGGGTTATGGCACCATCGAAAAAGAGATCTAAGCGTCATCGTTCTACTTCCGACCTTAGTGAGGATGTCGAGGGTAATCCTACACCTAATCTTCCTTACATTATCCAATTAAGTTTTCTCGATGATAGCGATATAGAACGATACAAACTCTTTCAAGGTATGAACCTTAGGGAAGAACGTGTTGTGTCAATCCCATTCTTAAAATCTGCCCGTTTTAAATTCCAATATATATCTTTAATTAAGCAATGGAAGTTTTTACCTTTTTTGAGCATTCCTCCTATTCTATATAGGAATCTAGTCATCGTATTCTTTTCTAATGCCGTATGTGTTCATGATGAAGCTAGGGAGAATGTCATTGCTATTGAATCTTCTGTTATGGGCAAAACCTTTCAAATTGATCAAAAAATTTTATGTAACATCTTTGGTTTTGAAAACGTTGGTATTGATGATGAACAATCCTTGGGTACGGGTCCTTTAGGCTCAACAAAAGTTTTAAATGCTCATGACCGTATCCTTCATCTTATTGTCTCTTGTTTTTTTTGTCCATCGGGTGGGAAATATTCAACTATTCATCAAACAGATGATTTTTGGCTTAAGTGTTTTAGAGAAGGTCAACGTCCAAATCTTTGTCAAATTATGTTTGTCGACCTTGTCTTTTTAGTCCAACACCAACACACCAAACAAGTCTCATCCTTTTACTACTCAACGGCTTTGAGTTATCTCTTTCATTCCCTTGGCATTGATTGTTCCCATGATTATCTCGAAACCCTTGGCCTACCCATAGATGAGCGTTCTCTAGCTCGTTCTGGTTTTTCGTATGTTGATAATGAATGGGTTCGTAACACCCAAGATCCTCCACAAGATGCTCCGGTCGATGCTTCTCGTGCTTCTTCGAGCTCTCACCGTGCTCCGTTTGATTCCTCTTCCATGGGCACTCTTATGACTTTCCTAAATGAGAAGTTCACTTCTATGGAAGCCGGGTTTAACGCGATGGACACTAGATTCACATCTTTGGAAGATCGCGTCAAAGGTATGGAGAAGAAAATGGAAACCATGGCTTCTCGCCAAAACTCCATGGATATCTCTCTTACCGCCTTCCATGGTGCTTGGCTCAACCACAACCTGAAGGAATTAACCTTCTCAAGATGATGAAGAAGAAGAGGACGAGGACGATGATGATGAAGAGGGGACGAGTAGTTTATGCATATCATCTTATGGCATTTAGTTCTTTATATTCTGTTATTGCACTCTTGTTTTTAGGATTTAAGTCTATGCCTATTATCTATGTTTTAGGATTTTAAAGTTTGGATTATGATGTTTGCTTTGAAGTTTATGCATTTGGACTATTATGTTTAATTTGAAGTTTATGCATTTGAACTCTTATGATTGCTTTAAGTTTAATGAATTATTGTTGCTATTATGTTGCTATTATCCTTGTATTTATATTTGATCTAACAAAAAGGGGGAGAAGGATCATAGAGTCAATGTTTTATTTTTGAAAATCTATCTTAAAGTAAGAGGGAGAAAGCTTTTCAAAGTTTCAAAAACTTAAAAATTTATTTGTGGTTTTGTTATATCAAAAAGGGGGAGATTGTGAAACCAAAATTGATTTTGATATAACATATAAACTTAAGGACCAATTTGCAAAACAATAAAATTTTAAGTACTCTTTAAAGTCTCACAATTGATAATTATTTTAAACAAAATAATATCTCAAGACAAGCTCTTAAATATATGAAAATTTTCTAAGTCTTTTCCTATGTTTTTCAAGCCCAACTATGCAAAAACGCACAAGTCGTATCGATACCCATAGGCGTATCGATACCCTCTTTTGCTACTGGAATTTTGATTTTTAAACCAAAGTATACAAGAACGCCCAGGCGTATCGATACCCTTATGCGTATCAATACGGGCTTTTGCCACTGGATTTTTAATAGACTTACCGTACCGATACGCTTTGCAACCGTATTGATACGATATTCATCTGGGCAACTCTTTTAATGAAACCGTACTGATACGCTTTGCAACTGTATCGATACGATAAGCATATATTTGAAAAATCTTAGCATTTAATTTTTCGACCGTTACTTGTCAGTTGGTTGGTTTCCCAATTTTTAAAAGACTGTTATACCGTACCGATACGCTTGGTATGCGTATCGATACGCTTTTTTATAAAAATTAGACTTGGGATTCCAGTGAGTAAACACCGTATCGATATGGCCATCCATACCGATACGCCCCTTAAAACCGTACTGGTACGCCTTCTATGCGTATCGATACGCTCTGTTTTCAGACACAGCGGCTCTTTCCTCTTTGATGCAAGTATCGATACGCCCTTCCCGAGTACCGATACGGTATGCTGCAGAGCTGCATTTAATGCGGGAAAATTGCTCCCAACGGCTCTATTGATGATCCCAACTACCCAAACGGCTAGAATTCAATGCAAGGGTATAAAAACAAGCTTCATTTTACCAAGCAACAACTATTGAACCTATAAGCAAAATCAAAGCAAAAATCCAAACCCTAGTGCTCTTCATAGTCAAATTCTTGTACCCAACTCTAGTGATTTCATTGTTATCTTGTATTGTGAGTTTGGGGTGTTTGAAATTGTATTTGGGTAAACATTTATTCTTTGAGAGGAATTGTTTGAGTTTACCAAATCCATCTCTTTGTAAAAGTGAGTGGATTAAGCTTTGGGTAGAAAGCTTAATCAATTTGTAAGGTTACCTCCTCATCCAAGAAAAGGGGAAGAATTCAAGTAGTGAATTGGTTGAAAATCTTTAGTGGGAACTAAGGTAGTGGATGTAGAGTTCATTTGGAGAACTTGAACCACTCTAACCACTTGTGTCATCTTTTATTTTTCACTCATACCTCCCACCAAATTTTTAATTGCCAATTCACCCCCCTCTTGGCCATTTGCAATTGTGTGATCAACTCAACAACAACCCCCACAATAAAATCTCACTTCGGCCGGGATGCCACTACCCGCATTGCTCATTGGTGATAACACAACCCCTACCACTCTCATCACAATAGCACAACCCCTATTGTGAAACCGAAGAATTTCTCATGCGCGAATTTTATAATTATAGTGCACTTCACATCCTATTGATCGATCAATCTATCTGATATAACCCATGTGTCAATATACTCATCGCAACATCATAATGCACTGATTTACACCGGGGATAAACACCTCCCCAAGCACATCCCAAATACCATAACCACAAGCCCATGCATAGCATGAACTCAACAACACTTTCATAAATCACTTGGTACTCTCATGGGACAAAAACAGTGGAAAACATCATTTAGAACGATATGCTCATGATCAAAACATGATCAATTGTAAAATGGCGAAAAAGCTAAAACAACACAAAACTTACTCTTGAGCTTGGATTGGCTTAACGGCTCAACCCAAACTCTCAAAATACTTCATCAACCTTGTTAAAGCATTAAAATCATCTCCACTCACCAGCGATTACCAAAACCAAGCCAAAACTCCCTTTTTAGCTTTTCGGTTCGCCCACTAATGAATCCAACAATTTCGGATCTTCAATCCCTACCTTTAGCCAACCCAAAACAGAGGATTAGAGATATTTTCAACACTCTAACTTGCTGGAAAACAGAGATTCAACAACCCAAATCAAAACACCTATCGAAACATTTCCGAAACAAGCCGGAAACATCAGAAAACTCAATTCGAACAATCTCCAGCAAAACCCAGCATTAGATATCATCAAACACATGAATAAACATCTAAAAACATCAACCCAACACCAGATTATCACCAGCTATCGATTTACCCCAAAACTCACTCAAAAACCCATTTTTTCACACTTCAATCTTCAACACCAAACCCAATTTCGGGATTCCTATCATTCACCCATCATCTCAACATAAAAACCACATCAAAACAAAGATAAAATCATCATCAAACCCATCAATAACAGATCCTACTCAAGATCTTACCCAAAAGCTCATTTTATAGCCAATTTTCAATAAGATTACTTTAGGAAAACACAACCTTAGTAATTAAAAGAATCAAAGCATGGGAATATCAATAAAGAAACTTACATTAGAGGAGAATTTCATTGCTCACTTCCAATGCTAGCTATTTCCCCTTGTTTGGCAAAATTCCTTAAGAAAAACCTTGAAACAAGCTTGGGTTTTAGAAAACCAAAGTAGGAAAATCATTTGACAATATTAGATTGATAAGAAATCACTTTTACCTTAAGAAAATCTAGCCCAAAGGTTGTTTGGTTGAAGAGAGAAGATGAGGAAGCTTAAAAATGAATTTTAACGTGAAATGAGAAAATAAAGAAAACATTTTTAATCTTAATTATAAAACCTATTCTAAAATATTTGAATAGTCAAAAATAAAGGGGATAATAACCATATTGGCCCTGACAATTTAGCTCCTTAAAGATTCTATGTTTTGACTCTTTTACAAAATGGTCATCAAAAACATATTTTGCAAACATTACATCTCGGTCACTAAACCAAAATGTCACAGTTCGAAAAACGTTTTTCCAAAATTGTTTTTTCCAAAACCTTTTACATATTTATTAAGGATTTTAGAGATTTGTTTCATATTTTTTCAACCATCCGAGGACCATTTTCCCTGAACTCACTCACAACTCCCAACACCGGTTTTTTCGGACCTCGAAACCCTACCGGATCTTCTAGACCCTAAACCAGGATGTTACAATTCGGAAGGGAACATGTTGCCAAAATAAGGCCCTCACAATCCCGGACAATAATTCCAGAAACATATGATTTATGTGAAGAATTAAATCTGGCATCAAAATTAAACTTGACAAGATCACCCGATGGGGAGTCTATCGGTCACACTGTGATACTTGTAGAGACATTCGAGATTTACGAGAGAAACTATAACTTCTGCAATATAGGATACGATGAATCGGACCAAATTAAGTGGAGTTTGTGATTTATTATCATGAAGCTTTTTTTAATTTTAATTATACACAACATGTAATTATTGAGTATGCAATATAGATTTCTTTTAATAGTAGTGATAAGAGGTTAAAGGGTTAGATATAACGATAATGCATAGAATAAATTAGAAAAAACAATATTAAAGATCAAATCGAGAATTAAACCTAAAATACTTAGGAAGTGAATCAAGTGATAATAAGCGATCAACACGGTAGGCCGACTGTAATACTCATTGCAAGTCATTTTAGCAACTTCATTAGTTACTCCATTGATTTGATAGCAATCATTCTAGATCATGAAATAAAAAACATCTCAAATTTAAATTAAAAAATTCAACATTATTGGGTGCTTTTTTATTTCATGATCTAGGTTGATACTTATCAAATCAATGGAGTAACTAATGTGCTTTGCTGAAGTGACTTGCAAAGAGTACTACAATTAGCCTGAAGTGTTGGCGACTTGAAATCGACATATAATAATGTCGACTTCTCATGTTAGTGTAGCAATCATCATAGATCATGAAATAAAAAAGGTACCACAAACCTTAACATAAAAAAATTAACCACAATATTGCTGCAAAAAACCTACATTATTGTTGTAAAATACCCTCTTGGGGTAAATTGTTCAAATATTGTTGTTTGGAAATGATATTTGTTGAAGTGGTGTGCTCCATAGACTTTTTGATCATCTAGGGATAACGTTATCAAATTAATAGAATAACCAGTGGAATTGCTAAAATGACTTGCAATCGAGTACGTTTTTATGCTTGAAGTCGGCCTGCAATGTTGTCGACTTCCCCTGATACTGTAGTAATTTTCTAGTTCTACAAATAATTTCTAACCCCTATTTCACCAAATATTTTTTCAACATCATTTTTAGCCAAAAAAGTTGTAATATTTGGTTTGACTTAGTAAAAAGTTTTTAACATACCATGTAAATTGTCGATTGAAATAAGTTCAGTTGATATTATTATCAATATAATATATAAGAGAGCATATGATTGAGTATGTCTAAGCATTCAATATCCTCCAATTTAAAGATGAGGATGAGTCTGTGTAACACCCCCGACCCGAAAGTCATAATTTGGGTCTCAAGCCCAAACCAAAAACCATAAAATTTCTCAAACTAAGTTTAGCTCAAACAAGGTATTTCTCAAAAGCATTTAAAGTCAACAATTGAAATTATAGATAAATAATTTAAATCATTACAAAGGAGCTCCACTATAAATTTAAAACGTTTGAACATACGATTTGTTTAATACAATTTCAAAAGTAAGAACTACAGACTCAGCCACGTAAGGTCCTTTGAATACATAGCCCACTAAACACAAGTACCATACTCTGAAAACCTACACATACTTCAAGCTCATCATAAACATAAGCATTCAAGCTAGTACGAGCAATAAAGATAGATAAATAAACATGTGGCGCTACCACTAGTTGCCTAAACACATGCTCTCGTCATAGCAAAACATCATACATAGCCCACAAGACCCAACCATACTTGGGATCTCACCAGATCATCCGAGAAAAAGCACACAAGTCATACTACAAACTTGGAGTGACACCCGCATCCACATAACATTGGGATCGTATACTCCTAAGTGAGGCATGCGTCCACACAACATCGGGATCCTACACTCGTAGGGATAAGGCCCGCGTCCACACAACATCGGGATCCTACATCCATGCTCGGGATCTCTCATCAAGCATCTTCAGATGAGGCCTGCGTCCACACATCATCAATATCCTATATTCCAAAATCTTCAACCATGGTGTAGCAACACATTCAAACTCTCACTGGGTATCTGGATCCCATCAATAATAGGTAACACAACCAATCAAGTGTCCAAGCAGTACACATCATTACATAATTACTAAACTTTATGGTTTCTATCAATTATCAAGCCATCATTTAAGTTTACCAACTTGTTAATACATTATGAAAGTGTACACTAGTCATCCTCGTTAATTATCTCTATTAATCCATATTATCTCATTAATATTCTACATCAATTTCTATCTTTTTATTAGCATATTAGATTATTTTGTTTAGTGGGCACTGGTACTCAAACACGAGTATTGAACGGTTCCCCTAGGTGTCGGTACTCATACGTGTATCGATACAGATATTACTTACTGGAAATCCTAGATTTCCACAAGTACCAGTATGGCCAAAGGTCGTACCAATGCCTTAATCATAGGTTTGCACCGTTTCCTTGAATTATGGTTTTACAAGACTTTATTTGATCCCTAAAGCTTATAAAAGTCGTTATAGTTTGTTTACTAACACATTAAATGAATTAATATTAACTATTTGCTCCATAATCATTTACTCGAATATTACCATTATTCATCCCTTACACAATTTCCATCGAATACATTAATCTATTCGAGCAAGCATACAAAGCATTATTATTATCAATCAATCAATCAATCAAATCATCAAGTAGTCAAACAAGCATCTCAAGCGACCTTACACGGTTTCTAAAGCCTCAACGAGTCACATCATATTCATGGCATCATCATGCATCTTACATATATTGAATCGCATACTACCGATCTCCAAACATGCATATTCATCGTCTACCTATTTTGCAGATACTAACACGCAAGGCACTCACATTTATGATGCTCACGAAGCAATAAGAGTTCGAGGTGTACTAACCTTGAGCCAAATCGTAAAATTCCCCATCCAAGCTCCTTCAATAATCCCTTTAATTCCAATATTCAAGTCTATCAATTCCTCGGATAATCGGATAAAACAAATACGACTACATAAGCCATTTCACACTATCAAACTACTTTAAGGGATAAAATGCATAAAAACAACTTACTGGGTTTGAATTTGGCGAAACAAACTTAGAACGTTGAGAAACCCCCAGGTAGGGTCCCTTGGAAAAAGTCAACTCTAGTTAAAAAGTCAACGGTCAACGGTGGCTCTGTCAACGGCTCAGTCAGCGCGGCTTGGTTCGACAACTCAGCTCGGCGGCTTGACTCAGATGGCTCCACCAGCCCAGGATGATGCCCACACGCGACCGGCGGCGCGTTCGGCGTCTTCTAGCAGTGAGAATCAACCGGCAAGCTCTAGATCAGCTTGTCTTCGGCCAGTGAGTCCAACATTGGTAACGACTCATGGCGATGAACGGCGGAAGGGGGTGTTTGAGCTTTTCCAATTCTTTTTCCTTCTCACCCCGGCGAGTGGCGACAGCGGCGACGACGAGGCGAATACCGACGGATGCGTCTCTACGAGATCTACCCAATGGCGGCGACGATGAGACTTCACGATGGCTAGATCTCCTTCAAACGAAGCAAAACCCCTCTTTCTCTAAAACCTCCTTTTCTTTTTCTCTTATTCTAACATTCTCTCACCCATCAAATCACCTTTTTACTTTTTCACTCTTTCCAAAATAATATCTCCCTTTTTCTCCCATCCTCATCCTTTTAAATTTCAAAACTTCTTCCTTAAAATAATAGGCCCAACACAACCACCTCACTTGGGCTTCTAAAACAAAGGCCTCATAACCCGGGTCTGAGACCCGACTCATTAACTCGAAATTTTGAGTCGTTACAAGTCTCCCCTCATAAAAAGAAATTTTGTCCTTGAAATTTGCTCCCAAATCTCAACAGAAGATGAGGGAACTTTATTGACTCGCTTAAGACCTCACACATTTCCCGCTGTACAACTCTGATCTTTCACCATACTTAGCAATTATAACGCTTTTCTTCTAACGATACAAACATAATCTCGGCTGAGTCTTTCTCACAGAAGGAATCCATCTTCGCTCGGCACATTACAGGCGACAAGCAAAACTCAATAGTACCCCGACAAAACTGTCACACGAATACGTCATCAAAGAAACTCAACTTATGCTGCAGAACTCAAAAGGTTAACGCACAAAAAAATCCTTTCACAACTCCGGATGATCTAAAAGAACATGAGGTGAAGCAAGCGTTGCAACCTAAACGAAATGACCCCTCTCGTGGTGACTCCCCAAATGAGACTTTAACTCTAATGACAAACCCTATTAAAAGAAGAGTACTACTGGATTGGGTTGAAGAAAGATGTGGCCGAGTTTGTGAGTAGGTGTATGGTATGTCAGCGAGTTAAGGCCGAGCATCAGTTTCCTCCAAGTTTGTTACAGTTGTTGAAGATTCCGGAATAGAAGCGAGAACATATTACCATGGACTTCATGTCGGGTTTACCGTTGACTCCTTCGAAGAAGAATTCAGTGTGGGTGATAGTCGACAGATTCACTAGGTGTGCCCATTTCATACCTGTTCATACTACCTACACCTTAGATAAGTTGGTCGATCTGTACATCAGTGAGATAGTGAGATTGCATGGGGTGCCGAAGTCGAATGTATCAGACCGAAATCCAAGGTTTACATCCATATTTTGGGAGTGTTTGCATCGTGCTTTGGGCACTTGGTTGAACTTCAGCACTTCGTATCACCCGCAGTCAGATGGTCAGTCAGAGAGAGTTATTCAAGTGTTGGAGGACATGTTGAGGTGTTGCATCATCGACTTTCAGGGCTCTTGGGAGAAACACCTACCGTTAGTGGAGTTTGCATACAACAATAGTTATCAAGCTAGTATTCAGATGGCATCGTATGAGGCTCTGTATGATAGGAGGTGTAGAACACATATTTGTTAGGTCGAGGCCGAACAGAAGCTTGTACCTATGCTCGACTTGCTTAAGGGCACTACCGAGAAGGTAAAACTGATTTGTGATCGCTTGAAGGCGTCTTCGGACAGACAGAAATTGTATGCCGATTTAAGAAGAAAGGAGATCGAGTATGTTGTGGGTGAAAAAGTGTTTTTGAAAGTCTCACCTTGGAAGAAGGGTAAGTTAAGCCCGAGGTTCATTGGTCCTTACGAGGTAGTTGAGAGGATTGGTCTCGTTGCTTATAGATTGAGACTGCCGACAGAGTTAGAGAAGATTCATGATGTGTTCCACGTTTCGATGCTTCAAAAGTATAGGTCGGATCCGTCTCATGTAATGCCAGTGGAATAGATCGAGTTGAACCCAGATTTGTCGTATGATGAAGAGCCGGTTGAAATTCTTGCTACGAATAGGAAAGTGTTGCGTGGGAGATCTATCGAGTTAGTCAAAGTTTTGTAGAGACACCGAGGTGTGGAAGAGGCCACTTGGGAGAGGAAGGAAGACATGGAGAAACAGTTTCCGTATCTCTTTCCGTCAGGTAATTTCAGGGACGAAATTCCTTAAGTGGGGGGAGTTGTAACGCCCAAGTTTGGGGCCCGAGAGTTAACCAGGTTTGGTTAGACCGATTTGTGTTAATTTAATTGAAAGAAAACATTTTTTAATGAACAAAAAGGGGTTTTAATGAATAAGGGCAAAAAGAGGTTTTTTGAGAATTTTTAAAGAAAGGGTTTTTTTTTATATTTCAAAATATCATCATCATCTTCTTTCCAACACTTTTCACATTTGCTTTTCTCAAAAACCTTCATTGTTACTATTTCATTGCTCCCACCTTTCCCACAAGCAAGTTTTCAAGGTAAGCATTACCTTGTTTTGATTTTTCTTTCCTTAAGTTTGTTATTAGTTAAATTTTCCTTAAAACCCATTATTCAGAGTTATTTCAAAAATGCTTTGAGTTTGAAAAATAGTAAAATAAAGAGATTTTCATTTGGGTCTTTTGATGCCATGTTTAAGGGTGTTTTTAATCTTGTTTTAGTGTCTTAAAAATGCTAAAATAGTGGCTAATAGTAGGAAACCCGAAATGGGTCTAAAAATGGGATTTTTGGGTTGAAAAGGTAGAGTTTTTGGCTTGGTTTTGGGTTGAAATTGTGGCTGATGATTTCCTTGCTGTTGAGGGGTGTTTTAGATGATATTTGGTGTGTTTTGATGTTTTGAAATGACGGGTTCAGCTTGAGGTTTCATTAGAACGAATTTGGGTGAAGTTTGGGTTGAATGTCGATGTGTTTTGTTGCAAGATTGTTGAGTTCTGAGTTGCTTCTATGTTTGTGGGTATATTAGCATCCTAATGTTCTATTTTGGGTTGCCTAAAGCAGAGGAAACGAATTTGGGCTTCGTGGACGTGAATCCAGGTAGTTCGGAGGCTTGAATCGGCATCTTGGATAGCGTTTGTGTGTTGGCTGGTGAGTGGAAATTGTTTTGAAGCTTTAAATTGTTCAACAGAGTTTTCTTGGGGTTTGGGTGGAGCCTTAGAGGCTAACCTAGACACAAGCGTAAGTTTGTCTATTCTCGCCTTGTTTAGTTGATTGTTGGCGTTCGTGTCTATGTGTGTTGTGGTGTTGATTACTGAATGTTTTTATCCCTGTTTTAATGTTGTTGTGTTGTCATGGTTGATGTCAAGCCTCACGTGATGGTTAGTCGTTGTGTACGGTGATGTGTAGTCCCACCGGTAGTGACTAGTAGATGAGTACGGTGATGTGTAGTCCCATCAGGGATGGTTGTGCATGTGCAAACTAGGTTTCGTTTATGCTTCCATTTTATTGTATCTCTTACTTAAATGGTTTTGCTTTTAAAACTAAGATATATGTTTTGAATTGCATTGTTGTTGTGTTTTAGAGCTCCGCTCACTAAGCTTTTAAGCGTGCACTCTCTTTTGCCAACAATGCAGATCGTTAGTAGCTTCGGAGGCAAGCGGGGCAAGGGAGGAGTTCTTGGAATTATTTTGTCAAGTTAATAAGAAAAAAAAGATAAATTCATTCAAGTTATGGTGTACATTACCCAAAAGGTAATTAAAAATGGATACGTCTTTTATTTTTATTTTTTGATATAATGGCTATGTCTTTTATGTCTAAAAATAGAAGCATGATATAACATTAACATGTCATTAAAAATGAATTTAAGTATGTTTAATTCTTATTAACTTAACAAATAATTTATATTGAATGAGTTAGCACTAAGCATATTGAATTATTATTAAGCATAATCTAACATGTCATTAAAAATAAATTATTTAATAAAATTTCAAACTTAGTAGTGTCAAATGAATATATCTAAATATAATCTTTCCTTTATATATATAGGATAAATATTCTATACACAGGCAGTGAAACTGAAAGTTTCCACAAGCGCCTTAGTTTTAGGGTATAGGGAGTTAGTTTAGGGTATAAGGTTTAGGGGTTTAGGTGTAGGGGGTTAGTATTTTGAGATAGTTGTTTCAATTTAAAGTTTAGGGTTATAATTTAGGGTTTATAGGTTAAAACCTAAATCCTCACTATATTACCCTAAAAACTAAACCCTAACCTATAAACCCTAAATTATAACCTTAAACCTTAAATTGAAACAACTATCCCTAAATTCTAATCCCCTACATCTAAACCCCTAAACCCTATACCCTAAATTAACTCCCTATACCCTAAAACTAAGGCGCTTATGGAAACTTTCAGTTTCCACCGCCTGTGTATAGGATATTAATCCTATATATATAAAGGAAAGATTATATTTAGATATATTCATTTGACACTACTAAGTTTGAAATTTTATTAAATAATTTATTTTTAATGACATGTTATATTATGCTTAATAATAATTCAATATGCTTAGTGCTAACTCATTCAATATAAATTATTTGTGAAGTTAATAAGAATTAAACATACTTAAATTCATTTTTAATGACATGTTAATGTTATATTATGCTTCTATTTTTAGACATAAAAGACATAGCCATTATATCAAAAAATAAAAATAAAAGACGTAGCCATTTTTAATTATCTTTTGGGTAAAGTACACCATAACTTGAATGAATTTATCTTTTTTTTTCTTATTAACTTGACTAAATTTTATTAGTATTTACTAAGAAAATTGATATATAAAGGGTTCATATTGTATTTACTAAGAGAAATGTGAAATTTAATTTAATTAATATTTAATCCCTAAAAATACATGCATGTATGGCTATACGGTCGAATATAAAATAATCTCACAATTTACAGTACGACACTCCCAATAAGATACCAAATTTTTAAGGTCTAACTAATGCAATAATATAAATGCATGAACAAGATGTGGCTAAAATAAATGTGATGGAGATGATATGAACAAATAAAATAATATAATAACGTATAATATAATATAAGACTAATATACATTTATGGATAATACATATTTACATATAATTTTTTGAGTAAAAAGGCCGGCTGTTATTTATTGAAACTGAAAAACATAAAGATAACAAAGCAACTCAAAAGGCAAAAACGCAAAGGGGATAACAATCCGGCAAGCATCCCCGATTCAATCGACGGGAATGAAACTTAAAAAAGGGGGAAATTAGGAAATAAGCACCCCCAGAAACGAAAAGCCATCCTCTCTCTACGGTGGTTTGAAAGTCCTCTGATCTTCAGCTACACAACCCATCACCACCGACGGCGCTTCCTCAATCCATAACCTGTCCTCCGATGAACCCAAGTCGTCTCGAGCAAGTGCATGTGCCGCTGTATTTGCACTCCGACAAGTGTGACGAAAGAGGCACCTCGCGAACCGACACTGGAGAGCCTTGGCGGTAGAGATGATCGGACCAATCTCAGAGTAATCCGAAGCCTGCGAAACGAGCTGCGTTATGACCGCCCGAGAATTGCCCTCCAAAATCACAGAATGAAGACCCAAGTCTGCCGCGAAATCTAAGTCATGCACCACCGCGAAAGCCTCTGCTGCGAACGCCGATTGGACCCTCACAACCCTACGATGGCACGCACCCAACAGGTAACCCAACTTGTCCCGCACCACCACTTCCGAAACTGAGATTTTTTTAGATTGAGAATAAGCAGCGTCCACATTGATTTTAACCATTGTTGTAGGAGGAGGCTTCCATCGCACTAGAAAACCCACGGGTTGCACATGTTTCAACTGGGCCAAGTTTTGGATTTCCACAAAATAGATTCGAACAAAGGTAATTAACTCCTCCTTTTTCTAAATTACACCCTCCTGCCAAAGCTTATTTCTAGAATACCAGATTGCCCATAGTGTTAACACAATTTCAACTCGTCTCTGATAGGTATTATTATTGAAAAGCCAAGCTAACCATTCCTTAAAACACAATTGAGAAACTTGACTAGGCCATATTATGTTTAGCTGAAACCAAGTACTAGCAGCATAGGGACAATCTCTAAAAACATGTTCACAATTTTCCAACCCTCCATGACATCGAAAACACATAGGATCCGTAGCCACCCTCTTGATACACAAATTATGCTTTGTTGGAATATAATTGTGAATGAATTTCCAAGTTGCAATACGAACCTTGGAAGGGCATTGAAGCTGCCAAAGTTGTTTAAAAATAGCATTATGCTGGCTTGAACTCGATACACTCTGCTGTAGAAGACGATACCCACTACGAACACTATACTCTTCCGTGTGCTCACTGTTGAGTGTATAAAAGTTCTATATGTTACCCCTCATTTAGAATAGATTTCTGAATAAACATCACAACTAGATAAAATGGCACAGTTGCTACTGATTTTTGTCACTTTTGCAGGTATCTGCTGCGGCAGACTCAAGGCAGCAAAGGAGCAGAGCTGGAACACAGAACTGGAGTCGAGGAGCACACGCTGTCGTGGCCACTGCCGTGGCAGCCATGACGACATAAGGATAAGGTGGACAAGTGAAGTGGAGCTCGACAGATAAAGGACTTCAAGTCGGTCTGTCGTGGGTCACTCTTATATTTTTCTAAGCCCTAAGGTTGAATGAAGGCCAAGCCCAAATTCCAAGGAAGTAACTCAAGGCAAGAAAAGAGGACGAATTAAAGGCATATACTCAGAAGATTTAATCTCCAATAGAGTTGTACTTTAGTTTAAACTTGTATTCTTGCCATATTAGAAAACTTAGACCCAATGCCTATATAAAGGCATGTAATTCGACCTAGGGAGGGATATATCTCATTCCTAGCCGTCTTCCCCAAAACCCTTGTCGTTTTCCCCTCTTCATCATGTTCTAAACTCCCCCTAGGGCTAAGGGTTGATTCTGTAAAGCAATTGCAAGTATTGTACTGTTTTAGGTATTTCTGTTCAAGCAATAAAAACTTCAAGTTTATTTATTCTAGTTTTCATATCTCGCAAGAGTATCGGGAGAGCATTGTGAGGTTATCCATTTGTTTGATATCGGGAGAGTCAAGCATACGAACGAAATAAATACGCGTTTTCCAGCTTATGGTTAAACCATCTCGACTTAGGGATAAGTACGAGGTTAAGTGGCTAAGGAAGAATTCAACAACATTGGTGTTCACCCTTCGATTCACGTCGGGAGGTATCATCTAAGAAGTGTTCATCAACAGAACTTGGGCCTAGGGATAGGACAAGTCATGGCAGGGATTCTTGCCAAACTTGGAGTGCAGAGTTGTGTGATCGCTGCCGCGACATCAACAGACTTTGCCGCGACAGGTGCTGCCGCGACAGGGACGACGACAGAACAGAAGTTTCTCATACAGTGCAACACCTGCACTACTGAGCAATTCAATACCGGCCTATTTCTTAACCCTGATTCTTTTATCTTTTATATTACTTGTTTCCTGAGATTACTTCACCAATCAATTAAACTATTTTCTCTCTCTCTTGTGTAGCAATTCTAGGATAGAGTTATTTTCAGTCCCTGTGGAGACGATATCCGATACTCCAAGTATCACTTCACTACTTGCGTCGTGTACACTTGCACTATTTGTGATAGGACTTTTGACACGCAACACTCACCCAACCAAACACAAAGGTCCATCTGAGGATGTGGAGGCGTTGGGATAGCTAGAATGTCCTCAGCTTCATTTTGGGCAAAGCTTGCCATTATAAGTTCCACATTCCAATCTGTAGAGTTTGGATACATTAGGTCTGAAATCCAATTAAGGCCTGCCACTCTTGTCGATTGTACTTTACAAGGAAGATAAGATGGTAACCAGAAGTCATTCCAAATTGAGATGCCACTGCCCGATCCAATTTGCCATCGAAGAGCCTTCTCAGGAAGACCCCTCGAACTCTAAATACTACGCCATATTAACGAAGGGTTAGAGCCAAGACGAGCAGTTAAGAAGGTCATGCTGGGGAAATATTTAGCACGCAGTAAACGAGCAACAAGAGACGTAGGAGTAGAGACTAGCCGCCACCCTTACTTAGCCAACAATGCTATATTAAATTTGCATAGGTCCCGAAAGCCCATTCCCCCATCATCCTTCAAATCGCACAAACCAGCCCAATCGCATCAATGAATGCCTCTCTTACCCGGAGCCTTTTGCCACCAAAAATTTGCCTCTTTTGCCTCCAAAGCTTTGCAGAAAGTTTTAGGCAGAAGGAAACACGACATTGTGTACATAGGAATAGATTGGAGAACTGATTTAATGAAGACCTCTTTACCACCTACAGAGAGAGGCTGAATAGACCAACCATTAATCCTCCCATCAAACTTATCAAACAGAGACAAAAAAGCTTGACATTTATTCCTCCCAACCATGGTTGGAAGGCCCAGATATTTCTCCGGGCTACTCATACTCGATATTCCCAAAATTCTTCGGACATCTCTACGAACACCCTCAGGTACATTAGTACTGAAAAAGAGGCTAGATTTCTCAAAATTTACCAATTGCCCCGAACAACTCGCATATATGTGAAAAATATCCTTGATAGCTACGGCTTCCAAAGAAGTGGCAGCTCCAAAAATCAGACAATCATCTGCAAAAATCAGATGAGATACAATAGGGGCAGTACGAGCAATTTTTGCACCACTCAGCAACCTACGATGGACTGCACCGCGCAAAAGAGATGACAAACCTTCGCTACAAATGAGAAATAAATAGGGGCTTAACGGGTCACCTTGTCGAAGACCTCTAGACAGAAAGAAACGGGGGCCCACAACACCATTCAGAACCACTGAATGTGAGACCGACATTACACAACGGCAAACTTGAGTAACCCAATCTTCAGAGAAGCCTATTTTCCGCATAATAGCTTCTAAAAAATTCCACTCCACGCGGTCGTATGCTTTGCTCATGTCAAGCTTGAGCGCAAACGAGCCATTACGCCCATAACGCCGCTATTGAAAAGAGTGTAATATCTCATAAGCAACTATCAAATTGTTCGTAATGAGGCGACCAGGAACAAAAGCACTATGTGACTCGTCAATGTAAAAGTGTAGCACTTCTTGAAAACGAATAACCAACATTTTTGAGACAATTTTATATAGAACATTGCATAAGCTTATGGGACGGAAATCAGTCATAGAAGACGGAGAACTTACTTTCGGAATAAGCACTATATGTGTGGTGTTGATGGACTTCATTGATTCAGTCCCATTAATTAAGTCTAAGCAGAATCGACCAATATCCGCACCAATTATATGCCAGAAATGTTGATAAAAAACCGCCCCTAAGCCATCAGGCCCAGCTGCTTTTAATGGGCTCATTACTTTAACCGCGGCCATGACATCGTCCATGGTAAACTCACGACCCATAGACTCGTTCATCACACTCGTTATGCATGGCGCAATACCATCCAAAATAGGGCTCAAATCACCCTCTGGGCCACCCGCAAAGAGCTTCTGAAAATAATCTAAGGCTATATCTTCCATATCAGATAGATCGGAACAGCTCTGCCCATTCTTAGAAACAAGGCTCATAACTTTATTCACCCAACGACGTTGTGTTACAAAACGATGGAAAAACGCCGTATTTCGATCACCATTAACCAACCAATTAGCCCTTGCTCTCTGCTCCCAATACAACTCTTTTTTGTCCAACTCCATGTTTAGAGCAAGTTTAACATCAATAGTCTCATGGAGAACCTCATCGGATGGGAAGAGATCATTAAGGTGATCAAGCCTCTTCCGGAGATCATCCTTTGTAATATTACGCTCCTTTCTAATCTTTCGAAACCATAATACGAGTCCTTCATTCACTGCAAGGAGACGCTCAGGGATGGTGCCAGTAGAGTGAGACCAAAGATGGCGAACATCGGGCTCACAAGACTCCTCCATTAACCATGGAGCTTCAAACTTAAAGTGCCACTTCTTATTAGTGCAGGGAAGCACTTCCGATTGTAACAGCAAGGGACGGTGATCAGAGAAGGAATAGGATAAATGAGACAGCTCAAAATTGGGAAATAGGTCCCTCCAAGGCGCATTAGCAACTCCACGATCAAGACGTTCTCGAATATTATTCGAAGAAAACCTCCCCTTCTCCCAAGTAAACCAATTACAAGAGAAGCCAATATCTGTTAGGCTGCAGTCCAACAACACCTGTTTAAAATCATCCATTTGTCGACTATTACGTGTACGCCCTCCTTGCTTCTCATGCGAGTACATAAGCTCGTTAAAATCTCCTATGGCCAGCCAAGGAATATCATGACAGTCATTGAGTTATATGAGGAGATTCCATGAATCCATACGATTAGCCTCCTCGGGAGCCCCATAAAAACCAGTGCACCTCCACTGAACAGTGCCTATAGAGTCAACAATAAAAAATCTATATATCTTTCCGAAAAAGAACGAACTAAAACTTGACAAGTATCCTTCCAGCCCAAAGCGAGTCCCCCACATCAGCCCAAAGAACTGACTTCTACACCATGTAGAAAGCCACATTTGCGACGAACCCTTACCATTTTCTCAGGTGACAATTTTGTTTCAATGAAAAAATAAATATCCTGGTTAATATCTCTAAGCATTTGCTTGAGACGACGAACGGTTCGAGGTTTACCCAGACCCCGAACGTTCCAACTGATGAGTTTCATTGTGAGCGGCGGGCCTATTGAATAAGGCCGATCGATGAAGTAGAAAAACTAGTACCAGTTGAATTTGTCAAATTAGAAGCCTCTGGTACACCTGCCTGAATACGAACCCTTTTCTTACCCTCGGGTTGGGCCAAAGGGCTTTCTTCCAGGCCATTCTCCATGTGAACATCCAAATTAAAGTTTTCCTTATCAGTGTCCAACGTATCCAAGGCAATAGGAGATTGTCCAACCAATAACTTACCATGATTGGGGCCGCCATCAATTTGCGAATTCTGATTCCCCAAAAATCCGTTGAAATTAGCTCCCTGATTTGGGCCATAATTGTCCTCATCATCCCTCAACCACCTATTCGTCAACGGATGTCCACGCTTCGGTGCCTGGAGGGAGATATCCCAGTGAAACACCACATCCTTAGGGTCCACATTGAGCCGCAACGGACAAAAACCTTCACCATGCCCCATTTTACCACAAAGGAAACAAAACAACTTTATATGTTCATACTCAAAACGGGCATAAACTTGCTCACCATTCTTAGACGCCAACTTCTTCCTTCGTTTCAACGGTAAACGAGTATCAAATCTGACTCTTATCCGCATAACACGATTAAAAACAGATCCCATAACCTTGGTATCATACTCCAAGAAACTCCCAATAAAATTACCAAGATTAACTGCAACTGCCTCAGACATGAAGCCATAAGGAAGATCGTAAATTCTGACCCACAAATTGAGGAAAAACAACGGAAGTGATAAAGGATCTTCTCCCTCTTTCAAACGGTGAGTAATAAGAAGGTGACCATTAAAATTCCAAGGACCACCATCCAGAATTCTGTTGACATCAACAATATGATAAAGACGAAAGAAGTACCTATTATCACCCAGATCAGAGATCGAGATACCATCAATGGGCTTCCACACACTTGAAAGAGTATGACGCATTGCATCAAACTTCACGACACTGGTAGTAAGGAAAGAACCAACCAAGCAAAGATCCAGAGAAGGTTTGGGCAGAACAGAGTCTACATCAACTTGCAAGATCTCTTCCTCCCCATCAACAATAGCCAGAGATGCCATTGGATCTGTCACTTCCTCCATGGAGCAGTCAAAACAAAGGAAAACTCAGAAGCAAAGAGAACCCAAACTGTGAAAGAGACGTGCTATACAGCAGAAACGTGCTATTCAGCAGAGAGAAAACGTGCTATTCAGCAGAGAGTGATACCACATATATTTACATATTTAGGTATATAGTTCTTTTAAAAAAACATACTTACATATATAGCATAAAAGAAACCATATACTAATAGATCTAAAACATTGACGGTATTACGTAAACATAATATATAAATAAAATACAATGCAATGGCAATCAATGACTAAAGACAAACAAAATAAAACAAGGAATGTAAATGGAAAGAAATACACAAATAAAAGATATCAAATAAATATAACACATTTTATTAAAGGGTAAAGTACACAGGCGGTCACTGAACTTTGGTAAAAAAATAAAATGGTAACTAAACTTTCAAAAATCAAAAAATGACAATTAAACTTTATGTTTTATAACAAAATGGTAATTAGACGTTAAATCCCGTTAACTGGCTATTATAAAATTTGGTATAATAACACATTTAGTCCTTCATATTTATACATTCAATCAATTTAGTCCTAATTCGAAACAATTCACTAAATTTAGCCCTCGTTATTTACGCATTCTTTCAATTTGGTATAATAACGCCCAATTTCATCCATCCTTATCGTCATTGGTTAAAAAAACCCCATTTTTTTTTATCTCTCTTTAGTTCTCATATTTATTTTTATTTTCTATTTGATCCTTGTTGGTTTTTGTTTTTAACACAACTATGCAAACAGAAGCTTTGCCAGTGGTGAATAAGTTCCAACTGATTGAAAATCCTCACACTTCGTGAGTTCCTTTTGCTATTTCCATTGATTTTTTGGTTAAAGTTTGTTTTTTGGAATGATTAATCCCTTAAATCTGTAAATTTGATTGGGTTGATCTTTTAATCATCAGTATTTTAGTGTGTGTGTGTGTGTTTAGTTTTAAGATTCAATATTTCAATGTTGCAGATTTCCAGAAGGGGTCCGTTGGGTCCATTATCATTATCATGGTACATACAAGGACATTATAATAAATCTAGTTTGGCCTGGAAAAGATTTAACCTTGGGTAAGTAACTTCTTTCTTGTAAAAAAAAATATCCTTTTTCGCTTGTTAATCTTCTTTTAGAAGTGATCTGTCAATTTTTTTAGTTAGCTGCAAGTTATACTGTATGGTTATTCTTGTAGAAACTTAGGTGCTCCGATTAAGTCCTATACCGAAAACACGGAAAATAGAAATCGCAATGAAATGTTGCATCTTATTCTTAGACTCCAAATGTTTCCAGCGCCAGTTAGATGAAAATGCTTTACTTTATTGGTAAGTATTTCAGTCAGTTGTGTGAGACACGTTGCATCCGCCATGTAGGGAGTGGAGGGACTGGAGATGTCAACAATTGGAAGCTTCTTCTATTCACTATTCCGAATTGTTAAAATGTCTGATTAATTCTTTGTAGGGGTTGATTGTGTCGGCACGGTTTCTGCCTCTCTTGTGAGTTGTGACCTATGCATCTATCCTGGCATTGCAGCCAGATCTGATCATAAATGCAGGCACTGCCAGTGGCTTTAAGGTAATTGTCGGAACTGATATTTTGCTCCCTTTTTAGAATTAAGGAAAAAAGGTCATGGTATCGATGATTCTTAGCAATATTTCTATTAGGTATACGTTGCTTATAATGATTTTTGTAACTCAACACAAAATATTTTTTAATTAAATTGAATATTTAAAATAGTTATTAAATATTTGATGTGATTTAAATAAGAAAATATTAATTATTTTATTTTAAAAATATTTGATTTAAAATATTTGAATATTTCGAGTTATTCGAGTTGACGCGTCATATCTTAAGATAGATATGAGCGTTCGATTGAGTCGAGTCAAAAAATTTTGAGTCATTCGAGTTGACGCATCATATTTTACAACTCAAACTTTATTTGAAATTTTTTCAATTCGAGTCGAGTCGAGTTTTCAAATTCCTATAAAAATTTAATTGTAATTATTTATCATGTTACCATACTTTGGAATTTTGCTTTAAGGACCAAATTGAAAGAATGCATAAATAACGCGGGCTAAATTTAGTGAATTATTTTGAATTAGGACTAAATTGATTGAATGTATAAATATGAAGGACTAAATGTGTTATTATACAAAATTTTATAACAGCCAGTTAACGGGATTTAACGTCTAGTTACCATTTTGTTATAAAACATAAAGTTTATTTGCCATTTTGTGATTTTTAAAAGTTTGGTTACCATTTTTTTACCAAAGTTTAGTGACCGTCTGTGTACTTTACCCTTTATTAAAATAAGATGGGGCTTCTACAAAAAGAAAGAGAATGACTCATGCGTTTTACTTATCGGATCTACTATAACCACCGTCGGATCGTCATGAGACCGGGATACGCCTCTCTCGTCGTCATGGGCTACATCCTCACCGTTGGGATTATGGATAGCAATGGATCGGATTGTATAAAATTCAAGTCTGAATCCGTTACAATCTAACTTGGATATTTTTTCGGATTTAGATTTGGATTTTTCAACCGGATTTGGATCAGATCGAATTCGGATTTGTTTCAACCGCATTTAGATCATTGTTTTTAAAATCGGATTAAATTGTCATCCCTAATCTTGACCCGTGTCTGAGGGGTAGATTCGTGAATTTTAGCGTCTTTAGGGTATATTGTGTTTTGGCCCTTTAATAATTTTATTTTAGTGCAAACCAGTCCGTAATTTTGTATATTTAATTTCTTACGTATTTAATTTATGCTATTTAATTCTACACTTATTCATTTTTATCCCTTGTTTGTTGACTACATTTAATTTTTTGTGTTTATTTTTTATGCTTTTAATTTGCTTTCTATTTTAATTCATAATTTTAGCATAATATATCATAATTTTATCTATCAATTGCACATCACTTACTATTTCATTCACTAACTTCCTTAATTTTTAGTAATTCATTGATATTTACATTTATTTGTTTTCCATTGTATTTATTTTATTGTTTGTTTATCTATGACTTGATCTTACATTTTTTCATATTTATTTATACATGCATATGGTATAAATATATATATTACACTATATTAAGATTAATCAATATATATAAATTATAATAAATATTATTATTATTTAACTTACATTCTTAAGACATTTATATTTTTATTATCACTTTTAATATATATATATATATATATAAAGTTAATTTTATTTTTATCATTATTCCAAATTATCTAATATATGCATTTATGTTCTCGTTTAAAAAATATATGTAGTAATGTTTCTTTTAATGTATTTAGTTTAACTTTTTTACTTTATTTATGTTGTCTTCTTGTTTTAATGTAAATATTATACATGATATTTTGTTTTAAGGAATTAAAAGTCCAAAATGTTCTGATTCCGACTCGGATATGAATCGGATGCGTCGGATTCGGATCGGACATGGATTTGGATCGGATTCGGATTTGGATCGGATCTTGGAATGAACCATATCCAACCCATCTCCTATTAGGACTCGGACATTTTCCTTGGATTCAGATTTTTTCAATCGAATATGGATCGGACATTTTCCTCAGGTTCAGATTTTTTCAATCTAATATGGATCAGATAAATTCCTTCGGATCGAATCAGATTCAAATCAAATTGTCATCCCTAATCACAATGGTGAATAGAAGCGCCTCGGTGCGAGGAGTAACATATCTCGAATTCACTACGGTCCAACAATGGAGCGTGTAGATCGGCAGTGAAGAAGTCGATGCACTCAAGGGCTTACCCATTCCTGACTTTTGGCATTTTTCGGCGATCGGAGCCTCATCTCGACGATCCCAAGTTGGGATTCGTCGATGGAGCCTTCGATCGCCAGAAATCAAAGGATCTGAAGCCCTTCGTTTTCTTTTTTTACTGCCTTTTCATGTATCTACTTCCTCTCTTTATGATTGTTTGTAGGCATAGAAGTTGGGGTCTTGGTATATGATGGCTTGAGTGGAATTTAAGGAGACAGTGTGGGTATGGGTGAAGTAGATTGAAGGGTTTTTGAATAAATTATGAAGGGGTATTTATGGTTAGGATTTAATTAATATTTAAATTAATTAAAAATAAATAAAAAGTATCATTTAAATTAATATTTAATTAAAAACTATAATTTAAATAAATATTCTACCTAATATTTAATTAAAAACTATAATTTAAATAAGTATTCTAATTAATATTTAATTAAAATAATAAGTTTAATATATTTAAATTAATATTTAATAAATAATAATATTTCAGTATATTTAAATTAATATTTAATTTTCAAATTTTTTAATTTTAATTATAATATATTTAATTAAAATTAAAAATAGAATTTATGGTTTGGGTTATGTCTTATGAGATTAGTTTAAAGGTTTTGGGTATATGTTTCAAGTTGAATGTTTGGGGTATGACCTATGTATTTACTATTTAGTTTAGGAATTTAAGGTTTAGGGAAATGGGCTTACACTTTAATTATTTGTATTTGTAAGATTTAGTGTTTGAGGTTTGGGTTAAAGTATATGTTTTAAGTTAACTGTTTAGGGTTATGAGTTAAGTTTAAGGGTTTAGATTGAGGGGATTAGGCATGTACTGTAATTATTAGTGGTTGTAAGATTTAGGGTTTGGGGTTTAAGGGTATATGTTTCAAGTTGAATGTTTAGGGGTATGTGTTTAGTTTAGAGACTAGGCGATTAGGCTTGTACTTTAATTATTAGTGATTGTAATGTTTAGATGTTGGGGTTTATGGGCATATGTTTAAAGTTGAATGTTTGGGGTTATGGGATTAGTTTAGGGGTTATGCTTACACTTTAATTATTAGTGATGGTAAGATTTAGGGGTATAAACCATACATGTTTCAAGTTGAGTGTTTGGAATTGGAGTTATGAGATTAGTTTAGGGATTAGGGGATTAGGCTCATACTAGAATTATTAGTGATGGTAAGATTTAGGAGTTGGGGCTTGGGATTTAGGGCTAAACATGCCAAGTTTAGTGTTTGAGGATTATGGGATTAGTTTAGGGATTAGGGGATTATGCTTGTTATGCTCGCGTAAAAGTGCCCCGCAATAGTGCAAGTGTACACGTCTCAAGTAATATAATGATAAGTATATCGAGTATTGCATCTACATGGATTGGGCTAGTCTTTTGATCCTACTTCCTTGCACTATAAAACAAATAAAAGAAAAGAACACAGATGAATAGGTTTGTTTTGAATAATCTAAAGAACTAATTCTAAAATAAGCCAGAAATAAAATAAAGAGAAAATCAAATTGAGAGAATGGGCCAGCTCAAATTGTGTCTTAGTGTGAAAGCCCAATTGACTTGTCTTAGTTTGAATGCAACAAACACAAAGATGCCTCGGCAGAGACCTAAGTCCCTGTCGCGGCCATAATGTGCTAAGGCTCTGCCGCGACAATCCCTTGCCGAACGGCAGCTGCTGTCAAGGTTCGGCAAAACGTCCTTAGATGGATTCTCCTTATCCCTGAGCTCGAAACACTGTTGATGAATGGACTTCGACCATACCTCCCGGCGTAAACCAAAGATAAAAACCAACCAATCACACGCTTCTTTTAGCCGTTAAAACTCTTAACTTATCCCTAAGCCGAGTTAGTTACCTCCACGTGGGATGAAAACCATGCTTATTCGTTTCGTGAGTCTAACTCTCCCGATATTAGACAAATAGATAATCTCACAAACTTTCTCCCGATAAGTATGCAAGAATGAATTCAATGTCAAGAATAAACAAACCTTGAACTAAATTGCATTAAAACTAAAACAAAGTACAATTTTCTTTACACAACTACTAAACAACTGATCCTAACCCTAAAGAAAATTAGAACATAACGAATGGGAAGAAAACACAAAATAATCCTAAGCTCACATGTCCCTTGTTCTCTCCACGATTCCATTCTCTCCTCTCTTTTTTTGTTGGTGGCAAGCCTTCTTTATATAGGGGATGGTGTAGGGCAAGGTCCTTCTTGAATAAGAAGTTCAGTTGAACTTAGACTTGTCTTCATTAAAGAGGTGAATCTTTTAATTTTAATGCATTTATCCACTTTTGCCAAAATTTCATCTTTAACATTCCTTCCATCTTTTCGTCCTCCTCTCGAGCTCTCCTTGCCGCGTCAAGTGTGTAGAAAAATCAGGCATTTTTGCTCTTCAAATCGACTACCACTTTGCTTAGTTTGCTCTTCGACAAGTTTATCTGTGCGCTGCCTCGGCAGGAAATATCTGCTGCCTCGGCAGAGGTCTATCACTAAATCTGCTTCGTAAGGCTCCATCTTCACAATCCAGCTTCTCTCAGTAGAAGCTGTTATCTTTGGCTCAGCTCGATCAAGGTCCTTCCAGTAGCTCATTCTGCACCATACTTCTTGTCCTTTCATTGCCCACACGGCTTCTACTGCCCCGACAACGGGTATATCTACACAAGCACCAAATATGCATTAAATAGTACATTTTTCATAGAATATATCAAATATAAGAATAAAAGGTACAAGTACTAAAATTAACGCATAAAAGGTCATAATACAGCTTAATTGGGTGTAGGTTAAGCGATATTTGCCCTAAAAGTGAGTGCAAATATAGGACTTTTGGGCACTCATCACACCTCAAAACTCGAACTATTGCTTGCCATCAAGCAATGCAAACCTCAAATTTCCAAACCTTAATCCTTCTAAATTCTCTCATTGGTCTTACTTTTCCTTCTTCTCTTCATGTTGTGGCAAAGAACATGCTCGACCCTTAATGCTTTGGATGCCTTAGGAATTCCCTGGAATCAAACTATAAGAATGGTGAGTAAATTGTGAACAATATGATTATATGAGCTCTAGGTACACCTAGATATACATCTTACTTTTCTATTGGGTTCTCTAAAAAAATTTAATTAGAGCCAGTGTCGGGTACCTCTAATATTTTTCCACAAATTGATCAACTAGAGCCAATTTCGAGCACCTCTAGTGATCTAAAGTCTAAACTAGAGCCAATTTCAGGCACCTCTAGTAGTTTTATGTTTTTCTTAAGCTAGAGCCGGTTTTGGGAACCTTTAACTTATAATTTTACCCAAAATTTCTAAGCAAGTAAGTATTCTAAGTGTCCTAGAACTCCTTAAGTCATTCAAGCCACAATAGCATTTAATTCTCATAGCAATCTTCTAAGTTATCTTCCTTAAGCATCCTAGAATTAAAAGTTCTAAACAGTTCAAGGCAACGGTAAGGAGAGAGATATCTATTGCCAAGGGAGAAAATTCAATAAAAATTAAACTAAGGCAATTGGTGGAAAGTATAACTGAGGCATAAGCTAAATTTGGCTAGGCAGTGCATGCAGTTATCAATTTTTTTTGTCAGATTAGTAAACAAAAACTGCATTTTATATTACTATGCCGCGGTAGAGTTGTGCCTCGGTAGCGAAACCTACACCCCCAAACTCAAACCAAGCATTGCCCTCAATGTGTTAACAACAATTAAAAAATATAGAAAAATTAAGCACAAATATTAAAGGCATGAAAATAAATGCAAGAGAGAAGAAATTTAGATGGACTCGGATGAGTCATCATCATCGCTTTGTAGGACCAGTCTTCTCCCTTTGCATGTTGTATGCTTGATTCTCTTGGTTTCTCTCGGCGGTTGGATGCGTATGGGGGGTTGGCTTTGCCGGGCTTGGCTTGGCCGTCGCGGTGATCCCTTCCCCTTCCTCCAAATTGAGGTTGAGTTCTTCAGTGGCCTCCATTTTGGTCGCCTTGCGTTTTGCTGATTCAAATGCCCTATTGATAGAGTGGGCAGTGGCGCTCAAGTCTGAAAAGCGTTCTGCCCCATATGATGAATCGGTTGGAGTCTCAAGGTGTGCCTTGCCTTTGGCTTTTCTCGCCGTGGCAGAAAAGGTGGGTACTGTTGAGGCAAACTGCCATGGGGAGGCCTGGGCAGTGGCGGTAGTGGGTGTGGCTTCCTTCTCTGGCTGGGAGGCAGCTGTGGCATGGGCTTCTGGAGCGGTTGTGGCAAAGATGGCGGCAGGAAATTGAGGAAACTGGACGACCTGGTCAGGGAACTTCTCTTGCATTACTTGGACAATAGAGGCAGTGAAGTCCCTTGCAAAGGCTATAAATAGGCGTTGCCGTTAGGGATGTAAAAATAGGTCAACAGTTGGGTTTCAGGTCGGGCTCTGTCAGGTCGGGTCAAATCGGTAATAGGTCATTTCAAGTTATTTTTTGTTTTGATTCGATTCGGTTTGGGTTCGGGTTCATTTCGGGTCGGGTTCATTTCAGGTCGGGCTTATTTTGGGTCGGATTCATTTCAGGTCGATTCATTTCAGGTTGGGCCAAAATGGTTAATTGACGGTTTATTTTCGGTTCAGGTTGATTTCAGGTCGGTTTCATTTCAGGTTGGTTTCGTTTCAGGTCGGGTTCATTTTAGTTCGGGTAATTTCAGGTCGGTTTCCTTTCAAGTCGAGTTCATTCGGGTTTAAGGTTTATTGTGTAGGGATTATGATTTAACATATATAATATTAATACATTATACGTACATACATATAGGAATTATGGTGTAGTGTTTTAGGGGTTTAGGGTTTAGTGTTTCACGTTCCTACATACATATATACATACATTTATACATACACAGCACAAAAAGGAATTAGGGTTAAGGTTTAGGGTTTATACATTGATACATACATACTTTCAATCATTATACATATATACAAATATACATAGATTAAGGCTTATGGTTTATGGTTTAAGGATTAGGGTTTAAGGTTTAGGGTTAATAATTTGATACATACATACTTACATGCATTATATATACATACATACATATATGGATAAGGGTTTTTATTTTTAGGGTTTAGGGTTCATAAATTGATATATACATCTATACATACATACTTACATGCATTATATATACATACATATATATATATGGATTATGGTTTTAAATTTTTAGGGTTTAAGGTTTAGGGTTCATACATCTATACATACATACTAACATGCATTATATATATACACATATATGGATTAGGGTTTTTATTTTTAGGGTTTAGGGTTTATTGTTTAAGGTTTAGGGTTAATAAATTGAAACATACATACTTACATGCATTATATATATATATATATATGTATTAGGGTTTTTATTTTTAGGGTTTAGGGTTCATAAATTGATACATACATCTATACATACATACTTACATGCATTATATATACATACATATATGGATTAGGGTTTTTATTTTTAGGGTTTAGGGTTAATAAATTGATACATACATACTTACATGCATTATATATACATATATACATATATGGGTAAGGGTTTTTATTTTTAGGGTTTAGGGTTTAGGGTTCATAAATTGATACATACATCTATACATACATACTTACATGCATTATATACGTGCATACATATATGTATTAGGGTTTTTATTTTTTAGGGTTTAGGGTTCATAAATTGATACATACATCTATACATACATACTTACATGCATTATATATACATATATATATGGATTAGAAATTTTATTTTTAGGGTTTAGGGTTTAAGGTTTAAGGTTAATAAATTGATACATACATACTTACATGCATTATATATACATATATATGGATTATGGTTTTTATTTTTAGGGTTTAGTGTTTAGTGTTTATACATACATAAATACATTTTACATACATATATATAATATACTAATATATTATACATATTCTAAAATGAAACCCTAATCAAAACATAAACCCTAAACAAAAAATGAAACATAAACCCATAACCCTAATTCGAAACACTAAACTAAAACAAAACCCTAAACCCTAAAAACTAGACCCATAAAAAGAAACCCTAAATCCTAAACCCATAACATGAAAACCCAAAATAAAGTCAGGAAAAAATAAACTCCTAATCCCTAAGCACTGAACCCTAAAGGTAAGCTTAGTTCACTAATAATTAAACCTAAACCCCAAACCCTAATTCAAAACACTAAAGTAAAAAAATCCTAAGACCATAAAAATAACCTTAAACCCATAAAAACCAATAAAAACAATTAAAAGTAAACCCCTAAACCCTAACAATAAACCCTAAACACTAAATCATAGCAATTAAAAGTTTTTGTACTTTAAATTTGCCTTATTCTGTTTTTTACTTCAATAAAAATTTATAAGTTTAACTTTGTAAGTTTGCCTTATTCTATCCAAAGTTAAACACAAACATTATTGTTAAGTTAATTAATTTAAGTTAATTAACAGTTTGGATTTGCCTTGTTTTAATTTGCATTAAACACATAAACTTATTAACCTAATTATTCAACATTTTTGATAAAGTTATTTAAATTTTTATACATTCAATATGTTAAGTATAAAGATTTAATCAACTTAAGTTAATTAAGTTATTTAAGTTTTTATAAAGTTATTTAATTTAAGTTAATTAAGTGTATTAAGTTAATAAAAAAGTTAATCAACTTAAGTTAATTAAGTATAAATATTTTCATTTAATTTATCTTTTAAGTTATCTTAAAATTAAAGTTAAGTTAATTAAAAAACAATTTAATTTAATAATGTTTATTCATTCAACTTAAAATGAATGCAAGTTAATTAAAGTTAATTTTAATCTTAAGATAAGTTAATATTATTTATTATTAACTTAGCATTAATTTCTTTATATTATTTATTATTAACTTAAAAGATTATTTTTATTATTTTTAATTAAAGATAATTTATTACCACTAGATATTTATTCATTCAATTTATCTTTTAATTAAAGTTAAGTTAGTTAATTTATTAATACTTGATATTATTACTAAATATAAAAAATTACTTATTATTTTTAATTGATTTTAAAATTTTAAATTCATTAAATATAACTTCTTCAAATGTCGGATAATTATCATTATCAGCAAATCAAATAACAATATCAATTCATGTCAATATCAGTTCAGGTAAGAACAGGTCGGGTTCAAAACAGGTCGGTTTCCAAACAGGTCCGGTTAAATCGGCTATCTGGCAGGTCAGTCTCGGGTTCAGGTTCGTTTCGGTCGGGTGCAGGTCGGGTTCGATTACTACAGTAATAGGTCGAATTTGGGTTCAGGTTCGTTTCGGTCGAGTACAGGTCGAATTCGGGTCATTGAGTTCTCGGGTCAAACCAGGTTCTGACTCGATCGGGTTTCAGGCAGGTTACTAGGTCGGGTCAGTTTTTCACATCCCTAGTTGTCGTCTGTCCATGTCCTCCAATTTCTCGGCAATTTGCTGGAGGGCGGCTGTTGGGGCAGTGGACTGTGGGGTCTCTGGAACATCTGCCGTAGATGCTGTCGCGGCAGGACCTTGCATCGGTGTAGATTGGCATGGATCAGCTTCTGTGATCTACATTAGCTTGTAATATGCCTCTTTGTTCCATCCCTGCCTTGGAGTCGTAAACTCATCGGCCTCATCTATGGGAACTTCTTTTTTAGTGCAAAGGCTGGTGATGAGTGAAGGAAAATAGAGAGGCCCGCGTTCCTTCTGCGCGCACTGATACAATTCCTAACAAATGATTTTACCAACATTAATATCACGATTATTCATAATAGAATGTATTAGTGCAAGCCTGGGCCAATCGACGATGTTGTTGTGTGAGGTGGGCAGGAGGTGGTGCTTGACAAACGTATTCCACAATTTCTCCTCGAGCCGAAGCTTCCGTCTCTGCACGGAACCTTTTTGTGCCCCAGCCTCCCATGGCATGCTGGCATAGCAGAGCTCGTCTTTAATTCTTTTATAGTCTTCCTCGGTCAGCTCCTCCAACACTTCTGAATGTAGGTCATGTTCTGTATGTAGGCCATAGAACTGGTTGATGGTGTTGGCATCGACCTTGATTGCTTTTCCTCTAACATGCACAAAAATGGAATCTACGCTCGGGTTGTGGGCATATAATTCTCAGACGATGGTGATGTTGGCCCTTGGTGGTTGTAGGCGAAAGATATGCCACCTTGTTGAAGAGGAATTGGTCGTTGCTGAAATCCGCCTCGGCCGAGCTTTGAAATCCTTGTTCCTTTCATACCTTGCGGGAGATGAAGTATTTGTTGAATTTCTTCTCTACTCCGGGAGGTGTGAATCGCTTGTAAGAGGCCTCGGTCGCGCATGAACCTTGTTCTTGATTTAATTTGAGAGCCATCTAGAAGAAAGATTTGTGTGAATTCCGAGAGAGTATAGGCAAATATTAAACTTTGGAGAGTTAAGGCAGTAGAAGAGAATGTAAAAGTGAAGAGAAAAAGGAGAATATTGGCCTTTATATAGAGGTTTGACCAACAATGTCGTTGCATCATTAAATGCGACCGCGACTTTTACTAGCCGTTGTGTGTTCCTGCCCGTTGAAAATATAGTCGTTGCGGCTTTTTCGTCCATTGAGTGTGAGATGTCGCGGCAGTAGACAATTCTCCTCTTAGTTGTTTGGTTTTCTCTTCTTTCTTCCTTTATCCCCTTCCTAAAAATGAATTAATAATATTAAAACTTTATTTTTAAAAAAATACAAGCATAAAAATAAAAATAAGGAAAATAAAAATTAACTAAAAACTAAATAAAATAAAGATAAATAAAATGTAAAGAGAGAAAGGTTAAGGCACTAGAGGACTGCATGTGGGTGTATCTCCTAAAGTGATTTCCCCCTTATCCTTAATGGCATGTAGTCCCAAGTTTAACTTCAGCTCGCTTCCAGAATCTCATGTTGGGTTACCAAGGCAACTGCCCATGTCGCTGTCGCGACAGTGTTCAGCCTCTCTGTCGGGGCAGTGTTTTTTAGCCTGTATTGCTTGACACTCTCTGGTTCATCAGCATGTTTCCTGGTGTTGAGTACATTGAGTTTAACATGCTGGTCGTTTATTCTCATTGTCAACTCTCCTTTTTCGACATCAATTATAGTTCTTCTGATGGCAAGGAATGGCCTTCCAAGGATGATTGAAGCTTTCTCATCTACATCACAATCTAGGATTAGAAAATCGGCAGGGAAAATAAATGTATTGAATTTTACCAATATATCCCCAATTTTTCCTTCGGGTTGCACATGGGATCCATCAGCAAGTTGCAGCACTATGATGGTCGGTCTAGCCGTTCCAATCCTCAAATTTTGGAAGACGAACTTAGGCATTATGTTTATGCTTGCTCCTAGGTCACATAGTGCTTTCCCCTCATAGGTATCTCCAATTGTACATGGGATGAGAAAGCTTCCGGGATTTTTAAGCTTGGGTGGTGTTCGATTGTGCAGCATGGCCATGCATTCCTCTGTCACGGCAACCGTTTCAAATTCCCTAATCATTTTCCTCTTTGAGATAATGTCCTTAAGGAATTTGGCATAGTTCACGATCTCCTTAATTGCCTCCACAAAGGGGATATTAATATGCACCTGCTTTAAGATATCTAGGAATTTCTTAAATTGGCACTCTTGTTTTTTTTGCTTCAGCCTTTGTGGGAATGAGGAGTCATTCGGGTGTCCTTTATGCTTTCTGTGCACGTGCTTTTGGACGCATCGACGTTGGTCTTTGCAGTTGGTACTGCCACAGGTTCTATCAGGGCAGCGTCTTCAGTTGTTGCTGTTACGGCATTATTGTTGGGCAGTGTTGTCACAGTTGGCTCCTTTGGCTTTTCTAGATCTGGTTGCTTCATTTGAGGCCCCTTGAGTTGTATACCACTTCTGGTGGTTATGGCTTTGCATTGCTCATATGATGTCCCTCTAGCATCCTCGGTGTCACTAGGCAAACCTCCCGTTGGCCTTGTGTTCATAATCTGTGCAATATGCCCCACTTGTGTCTCTAGGGATTTTAGGGTTGCCTCGCTGTTTTGCAGCCGCATCTCAGTCCTTTCCATAAAAGCATCGGTGTTTTTTATGAACTTATCAGTATTAGTCATGTATGCACTAGTTTGAGACATAAAAGCGTGAAGGGTGTTTTCTAAAAAACTAGACTGGATTGGCTGTTGCGGTGGCATGGGTTGTTGTTGTGGCATGTTCTTTCAAGGCATGTTTTGTTGGAATCCCACTACTGGAGCATTCTGATTTTGTGGATTGAGTGCATTATTGGGGTTGCTCCAGGAGAAGTTGAGGTGCTTTTTCCAGGTCGGGTTGTAATTGTTGGATGTCATGTTGTTATTGCGATTGTAGTTTCCAACATAGAAGGGTGACTCTGGGTTTTGCGGGTATTCAGAAGAATCATGGTCATCATTACATGAATTACAAAAGGAACTTATTACCTTGACCTCATGAACGTTGCTTGGTCGTTGCATGTTTTTCACCATATTGGTCAAATTGGCCAATTGTGAAAGTATTGACTGCGACAGTCAAGCTCATTAACAATGGCATGGTGTCTTATTCCTTCCCTCCTAGCCGTGGGAAACTGGTAATCGTTCTTTGCCAGCTTGTTTAAGATATCAAAAGATTCCTCTGGCGGTTTGTCAAGGAGAGTGCCATTTGTCGAGGCGTCTAACATCATCCTCGTCGGGGCATTTGATGAGTTGTAGAACATTGTCACTTGTGCAGTAGTTCTTTGTAGCATTCCCATGCCTCGTACATAGGTTCGTCATCTGCCTGTCGAAAAGAGGTGATTTCGTTCCGCAATTTATCATATAAATTAGTTAGATTAAAACGCGCTAGAAAACCACGACATAAATCATTCCAAGATCCAATGGATCCTGCTGGAATGCTATTTAACCAGGTCTTTGCCCTATCCTTCAGTGAATAGGGGAATAAATTCAGTCTCAAAACATCTTCATGGACTCATTGGATCTTGAATGAATTGCATATCTCCATGAACGATTTGAGATGTTGCCTGACATCTTCAGTGGCTGATCCACCAAACTGCCCAATGATATTGAGCATGTTGAACATGACAAGCTTCAGATCAAAGTGGGAGGCTTCTATCTCAGGTGTAACTACGCCCGGATTTAGTCCGTTCAGATCCTCTTCTAGGTAGTCTCGGACTGTTGGGTTTCATGCTGGCGCGAAGTACAATGGCAGGTTGTCTCCATTTCCTGTCGCGGCATTCTGCTGCCCATCGATAACTGGCTGCCCGTCGGCAACCTGCTGCCCATTGGCATTCCGATTGTTGTTGGCATTGTCGTTGCCAACTTGATGTGCCATTATTTCTCTCGCCCTTTATTTTTGTTTCTAGCAACTTCGATCAATTTCTGGGGCAAGGTCGTGGAGTGGATACTTTGGGTTCGACCTGGTTATACAGCAATGCAAAACCAAAGTTTATTAGTGCTGGAAAAACATATAAAGAAAGAGTGCAAAAAATAAGATTAAAAGTCGCTATTGTCAATCCCCAGCAACGGCGCCAAAAACTTGATGCTCGCGTACAAGTGCCCGCAACAGTGCAAGTGTACACGTCTCAGGTAATATAATGATAAGTATATCGAGTATCGTCTCCACATGGATTTGGCTAGTCTTTTGATCCTACTTCCTTGCACTGTAAAACAAATAAAAGAAAAGAACACATGTGAATAGGTTTGTTTTGAATAATCCAAAGAACTAATTCTAAAATAAGCCAGAAATAAAATAAAGAGAAAATCAAGTTAAGAGAATGGGCCGAATCAGATTGTGTCGTAGTGTGAAAGCCCATTCGACTTGTCTTAGTTTGAATGCAACGAACACAAAGATGCCTCGGCAGAGACCTAAGTTCCTGCCGCGACCGCAATGTGCTAAGACTCTGCCACGGCAATCCCTTGCTGAACGGAAGCTGCTGTCAAGGTTCGGCAAAGCATCCTTAGATGGCTCCTCCTCATCCCTAAGCTCGGAACACTGTTGATGAATGGACTTTGACCATACCTCCCGGCGTAAACCAAAGATAAACACCAACCAATCACACGCTTCTTTTAGTCGTTGAAACTCTTAACTTATCCCTAAGCCAAGTTAGTTACCACCGCGTGGGATGACAACCATGCTTATTCGTTTCGTGAGTCTAACTCTCCTGATATTAGACAAATGGATAATCTCACAAACTCTCTCCTGATAAGTATGCAAGAATGAATTCAATGCCAAGAATAAACAAATCTTAAACTAAATTGCATTAAAACTAAAACAAAGTACAATTTTCTTTACACAACTACTAAACAACTAATCCTAACCCTAAAAAATATTAGAACATAACGAATGGGAAGAAAACACAAAATAATCTTAAGCTCTCTTGTCCCTTGTTCTCTCCACGATTCCATTCTCTCCTCTTTTGGTAAGCCTTCTTTATATAGGGGATGGTGTAGGGCAAGGTCCTTCTTGAATAAGAAGTTAAGTTGAACTTGGACTTGTCTTCATTAAAGAGGTGAATCTCTTTAATTTTAATGCATTTATTCACTTTTGCCCAAATTTCATCTTTTAACCTTCCTTCCATCTTTTCGTCCTCCTCTTGAGCTCTCTTTACCGCGCCATGTGTGTAGAAAAATCATGCATTTTCTGCTCTTCAAATTGGCTACCATTTTGCTCAGTTTGCCCTTCGGCAGGTTGATCTGTGCACTGCCTCGACAAGGAATATCTGCTACCTCGGCAGAGGTCTATCACTGAATCTGCTTCGTAAGGCTCCATCTTTGCAATCCAGCTTCCCTCAGTAGAAGCTGTCATCTTTGTCTCAGCTCGATCAGGTTCCTTTCAGTAGCTCATTTTGCACCATACTTCATGTTCCTTCATTGCCCACACGACATCAACTGTCCCGGCAGTGGGTATATCTGCACAAGCACCAAATATGCATTAAACAGTACATTTTTCATAGAATATATCAAATATAAGAATAAAAGGTACAAGTACTGAAATTAACGCATAAAAGGTCATAATGTGGCTTAATTGGGTGTAAGTTTAGCGATATTTGCCCTAAAATTGAGTGCAAATATAGGATTTTGGGGCACTCATCACTTACCCTTTTAATTATTGGTGAATAGTGATTGTAAGATTTAAGGGTTGAGGTTTGAGGTTTAGGGGAAATGTATTAAGTTCAGTGTTTGGGGTTATGGGATTAGTTTAGGAATTTGGGGTTTGTTTTTGTTCATATGAGTCCCTAATTTTTAATCAAATTGACCTCATTTTATTTCAAAATTTTTGAATCTAGTACAATGTTTTAAATATTTTCGTTCATATATTCCCTAAAACTTTATTTTAACCCGAAATTGACTTATATATATTTCTATTTTTGGTAATTTAGTATAATAATATTTTGTTTATTATAGTCTCTACAATTTAATTTTTAGTCAAAATTATCCCATATTTATTTCTATTTTTACAATTTAATCCAATTTATTATGGTCCCTAAAATTTAATTTTTTGCCAAATTAACTTCTATTTTTTTTTTTGTATTTTAGTTCAAGAGTAAAAAAACAAAAACCGCCAACTTTAAGGATTCGGCCCGCCATCCCAAGGAACCAAAACATTTTTGTTATTTCAATTTCTTTAGATCATTACTAATTTGGAGCTTTACATTTAAGTTATTTTTATTTTTTAGTTTTAGTTTGATTTATTTTAGTCTAAATTTTAGTTTAGTTTCCTTTGACTTTTACGTTTTGGTTTTTTTTTTTAATTAGATCCTCATTCATAAAATTATTTAATAATTAAACCTTTTAAAGGCCCAACTTATTTGGTTGTACTCAACCCAAAACGACCGATGGCGATTTTAAACATTTAACGGGCTTTTAAAGGCCCAATTTATTTTGGCCCGAAGAAAAAGATTTAGGGAAATTCTTTAATATGTTGATATTTTTATTCATGTTAGTCTCTAAAAATTTATTTTTCACCAAAATTTACCCTTATTAATTTCTAATTTTTGTAATTTACTCCAATATTTTAGATATGAATCATTTGATGATATTTTTGTTCATTTCTAGTGCCTAATATTTATTTTTAATGTGATTCGTGTTCGTGAAATGCGTTAAATAATTAACTCGAAATGAATGACCAACTCAAAGTTTATCGACTATTTGTACCAAACTCAAACTTAATACGAATTCGAAGCCTGAATTAACCCGACCTGAAATGAAACCGACCTAAAATGAACCCGACCTGAAGTCTACCTGAGCCTGAATTAACCCGTCAATTATCTGATTCGGACCCGAACCGTTTTGACTCGACCTAAAATGAACACGCACCTGACCCGAATCGAGTCAAAACATCAAATCGACATGAAATAACATGTATTCGATTTGACCGAACTTGACAAAACCCGACTTGAAACCAATCTGATTAACTTTTTGTACATCCCTAATTACATTCACCTTTAATTTTATCACAAACATTTTATCAATGTGAGTTAGGATCAACTTACACAGTGTAAAACTTTTAAGTTTTACACGTTTTTTGGATCGTTGGATGAGAAAAATGAATGGTTGAGATTAACTCCTTACTTTTTTTTTCAAGTGATAATCTTCACATATTCTACTGTTAATCTCATATATCCGTTTCACACATCGAACGATCCAAAAAAAGTGTAAAACTTAAGGTTGCTATGTAAAACTATAAGAGTGCAGTGCAACTCATATCAATAAGTGAAGGTTGCTGTGTTGGTTAATGCTTTTTCATTTAACTAGGTGGTGACACGTGTCACCATCTGATTAATTTTATTTAATTAAATTTAAATTAAATTTAAATTAATATAATAGATAAATAACATGGACCAAATGTTTAATTTTATAAATTTCTGTTAACTACCACATCATCCCTCCATTAATTTTTTAATAGCAGTGGTCAAAATAGGTCAATTTAAGAAGTTTAGTGGTCTAATTGACAAATTACCTAATTCGGTGGTCAAAATAAGTATCCCCAAATAGTTTGATGGTCACCGTAATTTACCCATTTAAATAATGATAGCATCTTGAAAGCCTTTTCAAATGCATGAAATCTTGAAATAAAACAGAATATAGTTATGTTGCACATATGTTCATGTTCGATATATACCATGGACAAATACTTTGAAGAAAATCAAAAGGAAAAAGAAAAAAAGAACCATTTTATGCTCTCAAACAAAATAGGCTACTTATGCAACATTAAGCACGATCAACCTTCGCAGCTGAGTCCGGGCTCTGCACTGATATACAAATAAACCCAAAGTGAATGGGTCACTGAGTACGCATCCTGCCACTCTCAGCAGCCCTCACTTGAGAAAAGTAAGGATGGGCCTACAGATAACCAAAAAACAAAAATGATCAACCAAAAGGAAGAACGAAATTGAGCATTCTTAAAACACTATAGGCTTTGCCAGCCAGAGTGCTACACCCTTAGTTTCAGTAATCATGGGTCAAACCCGGCAAACTTAACTATATATATAAGCTATTGATCTATACCATGGCTTCTTTTGCAGTCAGCCTTTCCTGATGATCATATCGAAGCAACTTATCTAGAAAATCGATCGCCTGCAACTCAAAAGAGATTAAAGAATGAGTATCAAATACTTTTAGGCATCTAGGCGATGTAATGGAGCTTATTATATTCAATTCCAAGACCCTTGCCTAAAGAAGAAAAATTACCTCTGGCGATACCAGATGCTGATTATCTGCATTAATGAATTTGGACCAAGGTTTTCGGCTGTGCCTGAACAACGTATTAAAATGTTAATGGGAAAGTCATTCCACACTATAAATCTCAACCAGAGGGATGTAATCTGTGTGGGAAACTGCATCACCTCAGAGTCCATCTCCATTGTTTAGTGTAACCAGAGCTTTAGTTTAAAATTTAATGCAAACTAGTATATTTGATAAGTTCATACTTAATGTACCTTCCAACAAGAGCCTCAAGTTGAGGATCAAGCTCTAAATGATATTTGTTCAGATATGCATTCAATTCATCTGTTCCTACCACCTGAAGTTACATTAAAAGCAGTCAAAAGCTTTTGTAGCATTCCCGGTAAACAGGTGATATATTGTTAAGAAAAACAGTGGGAAAATAGAACTTCCTGTTTGATAGTTCATGTGAAGTATCCCCTGGTACATAACTCCTATCAAGTGATAGTCCCAAAGAGAATAAATGTTTAAATCAAAACCTACAAGGAGTAGTGAATAAACCTATGTTGCTCCAACTCTTCGTTTTTCTTGATGTACCCGTGTCTGACATCCGCATCCAATTTATATACGGACATGGATATGGAGATATGATCCTCCAGTGACCCTTCAAATACATGATAATCTTGAAAAAACTTGAACAATCCCATGTCCGACACTCATACCCGAGTCCAAGAAACATAGAAATAAACAACCCTAGCAGGTGCTGAAAAGGTTACAAAGTGATGCTCCAGATGTAGATTGTAAAAACAAAGGTAGATAACTGAGATGGACGAGGTACAAAGAGATATACTAATACAATATTCCGATAGAAGTTAGAAAATGATGCATTATCTAAGCCACAATGTTAGTTTAACAAGAAAAATGATAACAAAAATTTAATCTTCAGCAACAATATTGAAAAACATCAACAAATTAGGAGAAGAGCATTACCTTGGCAATTTTAACTAGTTGATCATTGTTGTCATGGCCATAGAAGAATGGTTCCTTCCGGAATATCTACACATTAGAAAAGTATGACAAACAAATCAAACAACATAACTATTCTATTATGCACCCAAAGTAGATCTTTTAAATGAAAGTTTAATACAGTCAAATTAGAATACTGATGTTTCTCACCATTCCAGCAAACATGCAACCAAGGCTCCACATGTCCAAAGAGTAATCATAGTCCTGTAAATCTACCAGAAGCTCTGGCCCTTTAAAGTACCTGAGACATAAGGAGAGCAATTAAACTCCCTAAAACTGGATCAAAATTGTACATGGCACCGTATACTTAAAGAATTTCATAGAATAATTAAATAGCACAACATAGAAATCTGTTTATAGACTTGCTTGGAAAACATTTTAGGTTTTTCATTTTCTAGAATGTTTTTGCATCCGAAAATTGCATGATCGAAATAATCTGAGCTCTTTGACATCCTCAAAGATGAAAGCTAATACTGCAAGTCGTTCAAAATAGAAGAAAAGACAGATTTATTCCTCAAGGAGTCCAGTTAGCACTTCTTCACAAGAAAATTAAATGATGTACTGATCTAATCTTTCTTAGCTCGACTTGTTTAATGATTTTCTTGCTAAATTTTGTATCTATTTTCCTGTGATATAAACAAAACTCGACTTCTACCCGTAAAGAATTTCAGGTAAAAGCTAATAAACCCCAAAAGATTTTTCTTTTTTCTTTTTCAAACATGGACTAATTCTGTTTTGAAGAAGAATAAAAAAGCTTGAAATATAAAGGCTATGAGTGGGAAAGTTATATGATTCATGATGCCTTCAAAATATTACCTAGAAGCCACACGGACATTGTACTCTTTGCCAGGATGGTAAAACTCAGCAAGTCCCCAATCAATCAACCGAAGTTTGCGCAGCTCATGATCTATCATGACATTGTGAGGCTTGACATCTCTGTGCATTATTCCTTGTGAATGACAGTAATCTAATGCCTACAAAGCAAATAAACCTTTTCTTATCATCCTATGATGCAAAAATGCAAACCAGAAACCCTAACAAAAAGAGTAATCTTTTGGAATCCGATAAATGATAGAACAAGACTACAAACAATCACCTAACAGAAGTACCATGATCGAGAGCAGTTCTATAAATAAAAAATTTGAATGAGAGGCGTAACTTCACCTTGAGAAGTTCGTATATGTAGTAGCGAATGTCATAATCTGTTAACGTTGGATAAAGAACTTTGAAATCCATATTGTTGACATACTCAAATATCAAGCTAGGTGTCTTGGAGTGCTGATCTCTAACAATATCAAGAAGTTTAACAATATTCGGACCACCACATAGATTCTGGAGGATTTTTATCTCTCTCTTAATCTGTCAATAGTTGATAATAATAATAATGACGATAACAAAGGTTAGATCATTGATCAACATGGCTATGCCTTAAGATTATTTTAACACATATGAATATGCTCAAAGTCTAAAAACTCAATCAAATCCGACATATTACAATAACTAGTAACCTTCTTTTTCTTAACAGGCTTGAGGATCTTGATTATACAGCGCTCCTTGTTATTGACATTAATACCCTCGAAAACCTCACTGTATTTCCCCCTTCCAACTTTCCTACTTACCTCATAATCATCTTGATCCCTGAAATATAACAGAATACAACAATCAATGAAACCAAACCGAAAAGTGTTGAACATTCGGATTTCGATATAGAAATGGTTAAGTAAGTCGGGTTAAGCTAATTAAAGAATCTTAAATTCGTATCAGCTGATTGTGATTCGTGACTTAATTTAAAATCTAATCAATATTCAAGAACAAACCTAATCAAAGGTAAGAGATATTTGAAGGAAACAATTAAAAAAATTTACCCCCATTGAACAGTGAGGGACTCGTAATCCCAGTATTCTTTGGGACGAAGGACGTTGACGTCAGTATAAACGCGAGATTTGGACATCACTTTCCCGCGATTAGGGCAGGAGATCTTGTCGATCTCACGGTTATCGTAACAGTCGATGGCGAGCGGAGGACAGGAAGCGAAGATGGCGCAAAATAACAAGAGGCGGAGTAAAATTGGAGGGTTGGGGGTGGTGCGTCGGGCATTATTCATTCATTCATTCAAGCCAAGCCAAGCCAGCCCATTTATTTGAATGATATTCGGCTAAGCTTAGGTTCGTTACCTTTGGTTTTGGAATTTGGAGAGAGACGGAGGGTAGTTAAGGGCTTTCGCGCGCTAAGCTAAGCTGAGCTGAGCTAAGCTGAACTGAGTTGAGTAGAGCTGGTAACTAACCTATTTGTTTTGGAAAATGAAAATATCGAAGTGGAGTTTTGATGGAGCAAAAATCTTCTGCCTTTAATTATGTCTTTATTTATATTTTATGTTAAACTTAAAAACTAAATTCAAAACTCTAATTTTAAATTTTAAACCTTACCTTTTATCTTAAATTCTTTATACTCTAACTTTAAGTCTAATTCTAAACTTTAAACCTTAAATTTTAAACTATTAATTTTATTATACCTTGGCGTGTTGTATTGGACATGGAAATTTGGGGTGTGAGCAGAGAATATGATTACTTGGCAGGTTCTTATTGGATTTCAGGAAAATATTAAAATATTTTAACTGGTTTAATTGTTGCGAATATCCTTAAACTAGCCTATAATTTAAATTGGTGTCAAAATCTTCAAAATCTTCTAATTAAATATTTAAAATTTCAATTTAGCTACTAGTTCAGGTGTTAAATGCTGACAATCTAACGTTAATCATATTTAGTGATCAAATTTTGAACACATTTATTTATGACATTGAGTACAATCATTTTTTTATTTAACTACTAGTATTCGACTCATTGATTGATTAATTTGGATCGAATTTCACAAAAATTCGATATGAAAGCACCCTCCAAACTCAATTTTATTCATTTACAATATCAATATCCAAACTTCTGATCCCGCTTAAGGAATCCAACATCACATCTCACTAGACCAACTTAGTTGTTGGCTAGAAACAATAATTCTGAATTTTAATAACAATATTTTTTCTAAACGTTAGAAATCAACGACAAATTACTTGGGGATTTTAAATTGGAGTGAAAGGATGGAATGAAAATTAAATTGACGCATAGAATGTGAAAGGAAAACTGAAATAATAGACTGAATCGTTTATTCACTCAATTCAACGAGAGATGTAAATATTTTGGATAATTTTAAAACCGAAGCCAGCTATCGAATGTTCCCCTGATTAACAGAAGTTGTTGCAGGGTTTGGGAGTCTTGGGTTGTGCTTGTACGTATCTTGAACTTGCTCCGAGTAGATGATATTTTTCCCGTAAATACTAAATACCTCCCAAAGAACTTGTTCATAAGCACACGACGATGCTTCTCTTGCACCCATTTTGGATCTATAAAGGTAATACATGAGCCCAACACTGAAGAATAATGTGCAAAACCCATTTCTCAAATTCAAAAGTAAAGAATCTGAAGAACGTCTAGTAAAGCAATCTGTCAACAAATACTTGTAAATTTGGTAGCTTCATCACTAGCAGATAACAAAGAATAATGATGACTTTTCAAAAAAAAAAAAAACAAAGAATAATGATAGGAGTCCAATCCTACTGCAGTCACCTTAATAGCACTGTAGTACCTATCATATACTTCGAATTTCATTCAGTTTCTATTTTATCTAGAGCACACACCAACCATATTGCAGCATTTACCAAGTCCAATACTCAGTATGCTTGAGCAAGTTCGAGCTTCAACTATGTAATACTCGGGAGTCGGGATATACGTTTGAGCAGTCAGCTGCAACCACCAAGCTGCTAAACTCAAAGTCTCAAACTATTTACATATCATTTCCCTAGCAAGCATGGCTAGTCTTATTTTCGTCGCAAGCTATCAGTTCCAAAAATCACATTGCCATGCAATATCAGTAGTGAACCAAGAAAATGAAACCATAAGAACAATAGAAGAATGTGCCTAGTGCAAATTGATCCCTGGCTTGCAAAAAGCACAGCACCCAAACTAAAACTAAAAAGTTATGTTACTTAGACTCAGGTGCGAGCCATGCACTTATGAGTCCAACACAGCTAAAAAGCATAGGAGTAAATACTGAGCTAACCTAGTCTGGATTCAAGAAACTAACATTCTACTTAAGTAATGCTACTTATAAGGAACAACAGCCACGAGCAACAAAAAGACGGGTCATACCAATAATACCATCGTATAGCTAAAGAGGCCTTTAATGATTTTATTTCTATGCCATGTATGCAACACTAAAGTTAAGTGCACCAATTGTCAAAATGAAAATCTAGACTCATTCAACATAACTTGAAATACCAACAGATGACCAGCTTCAGAGTACCCTTGGCCTTGAGTTCAAACTAATACACACACACAAACGAACAGAACACTTCAATATCTATTATGTACACAATTTTTTTGGGTAATTATTATGCACACAAATTCGTCAAATGATAAACAGAAGAAAAACTCACTTCACAGGCGGTTCACGGTCTTTCCTAATCAACTTATCCATATAATCATAGGGAAAGATTAGGTTCCGCAAGCTAGCAGCTTTAATCCACTTAGGCAAATTCCTCTTCCCAATCAAACCAAACACTATTTCCCTCATAGGTCCTGGCGATTCCCTCGGATACCTCTGCAACAAAAAATCCGCCAGAGCCAACTCCAGAACATACTGCCCCAAAAACAAAAGCCTCAAATGGGCCGACCTAACGTGCTTGGCATTAGTTCTATCACAACAAGGATGCAGAAACGCTAAATACAACAGGGTATCAAACTGTTTCACTAGGTTATCGTCTCCCAATTCTTCAGATTTCTCCAAAAGCTTGCTTAGCTTCGAGCAAATATTCGTCTATCCAAGTCTGGTCAGCATTGTTAAGCTTTGAAGAAGGCAGGCAAGAACTTAACAAAGGGAACTGTTTTAAGGATAATTGTAGGCTGTTGAGGAATATTTCCGTTAGTTTCTTGCCATCGAGGGGAGGTTTTAGTATGAACCTCTTTGGGGGTACTTTTTTCCTCGAGCTGTGGCTTTTTTTACGTTGGGCAAGTTCTTTTAGGAGTCTTTGCGGGCTGTTTCTGGAAAGATCTTGCGACGGGTTATTAGGCTCAATTCTCTTCCACCGAAATACTTGTTAAGTGGCAGAGAATATGTATTTTAGGTGTTTTTTTGTAGAAGTAAGAAGATAGAAAAATATGACAAAAAATTTAAAATAGTTTAAGTTTTTAACCAAAGCCTACATCCATTACTTAGGCTTTTCACTAAGGATTTCAACAATTCATTAAGAATTTTTTTTCTTTTTTAGGCTAAGGAGGCAACCATTTACAACCTAGACTCACTCACCAAGTCTAGCATTCAAAGCTCACAACTCAAGCTTTGGGCACACTCTTAAACAAGAGAATTCTAAGCAAACGAAATTCCTTTACAAAGGTTGATGTTTGCATACTAAAGCATTCACTCAAGTCCTAGAACACTTGATCATACATTGACAATTTGAGCTCAGAAGTGTGTCTATACAAGGAATGTAAATTTAAGCACTAAGAAAATTTTGCATCATAATGTTGTTGACTTGAGGATCATTAGTCATTTGTAGATGTTTGGAGATTACTTTTATACTCTCATTTGACTTTGTAGTCGTTGGTGACCGTTGAGATTGAATTGGAGCCGTTGAGGCCTTTATTTCCCACAAGAAATGTAGTTTTGGAGCTATCCATGTCGATACGCGGGTAGCCGTATCGGTAAACCCTTCTTCAGAACTAGTCGTTTGAGTCTGATGCACCATATCGTATCGAAACAACTTGGGCCGTATCGAAACTCCCATTTCGGTACACCTTGTACCGTATCGGTACGGACTGCAATTTAAATAGCCGTTGAGAAATAGTTGTTGAAGATTTTGAGTCGTTGAGCCTTTTTCCATGTAGGTGTATCGAAATGCTAGACAACGTATTGAAACGACCACGATCCGTATCGATACAGTCAAGGCCTATATCGGTACGAGTCTTTGCAGTTTCAAATTGACTGTAGCTGAAACCCTAAGGCGTATCAAAATGGGGTATATCGTATCGATACGGTCACACTGAAATCTTAGGTTTGGCTACTTTAAAACGTTTCAAAACACTTCAAAACTTTTATGAGAACTCCTCAAACATATTTTCAAGTTGTTTGGACTTAAAATCATTTTTGAATACTTTTCAATTTAATCCAAAAATATTTTTCAATTATTATATCAAAACAAATATCCTAACAACCTCCCCTTTTTGATATAATAAAATTAACTTGAAAATTTGCGTTTGGGATTCTCTCCCTTTGTAAAATAAATTTTGAATAAGAGAATAGGAAAAAGGTCAAAATTAGCTCCCAACGTTTCACGATTCGGTCATTTTAGCCCTATCTTTTTTTTTGTTTGCAAACAACCACCTAACGTTTCATTTTTCGTTCAAATTTCACCCTTGTTGGATGAAAACCGTTAATCAACAAACGGTTAACGCTTGAGACTGACATGGCATGTTTGCAGGGCTTGAGGAGATGACGTGGCACTACCATGTGGCATTTTTGCTGACATGACATTTTTAAAAATTAAAATATTAATTAATTATTTTTTAAAGAAAATATTTTTTAAATATTTTTAACCAATTGCCATGTTAGCAAAAATGTCACGTGGCAGTGTCACGTCATCTCCCCATGCCCTGCAGACATGCCACATCAGTCTCAGGCGTTGACCATTAGTTGACTAACAGTTTTCATCCAACAAAGGTGAAATTTGAACAAAATATGAAGAGTTAGGTGGTTGTTTGCACCAAAAAAAGATAGGGCTAAAATTAGCAAAAAGGTGAAACGTTGGGGGCTATTTTTGACCTTATGCCAAGAGACTATAGATTCAAAAGAGATTAAAGCTCCCCCTTATTCAATTGAAAATTCAAATTTTCAAAACATTCTCTCCCTTTTTGTTATATCAAAAATGGTTCAAACCAAAGTTTGAAAACTTTTAAGTCCATAATAATAGAGAGTTAAAAAATATTTGATAAAAATAAGATTTTTGTTTAAAAAATTGGCTCCCCTTACTCAAAGCATCAACAAATGTTAGTCCAACAAATATGATAAACTAGTTGAATTAAAATAAATAAATCAAATTAAAAAGGAATTCAACTAATTTTTACCACACTTGAATCAAAAGGGAGAATGTGAATCATTCATTCTTCATGTGATCTTCCTTGTGTGTTTGGAGCTCCCCCTCAATATTGTACTTTATTGGTCATTCTCCATCACACCTAAAATAAGATAATAAAATAATTTTTGGTATCCAAATAGCTTTGGATCCATAAGCATTAGTAGCACAAAGTTTAGTCCCCTTAGGAATCCATTTTGCAATTTCATCCTTTTTAGTTGAAGTAATTAATCCTTTTGGGACCCAAATACCTCTAAAACATTTTCCATTTAAAAATCTAGAGACACTAGATTGTCTTTGATAAAAAAATTGATTTTCCAAAATTTGATTTTCTTTTCAAGCTCTTTGGAAATCAAATCTTTTTCCACTTGAACTTTATGAAGCAAATTTTGTAAATCAACACATTTTTGTCCAAACTCATTGAGTTTTACTTCGAGTTCAATTTTGGTTTTAGAAATTTAATCATTTTTAATTTTCAAGTTTGAAACCACTTTCTTGTTTTTCAAGATGTGATTTTTAAACTCTAAAACCAAATCATTATAGGCATCTTGTAATTCATCAAAAGAATAAGAAGTTGAAGTAGATGAATTAGAAGTTATCATTGAATATTCTTGGATGGCCATAAGGTAAAGGTTAGCTTGTTCATTATCGGTGGAGTCATCATCACTCCAAGTAGCCACATATGCCTTCTTCTTATGGCTTGAAGAGCTTGGCCTCTTCTTCTTCTTCTTCCTCCTCCTCCTCTTCTTCTTCTTCTTCTTCTTCTTCTTCTTCTTCTTCTTCTTCTTCTTCTTCTTCGATTCATGCTTGGATTCTTCCATTTTGCTCTTCATGAATCGGGCACACTTCTTAAAGAGATGAACTATCTCTTCATCTTCACTTTCCTCCTCATTTGATTCTTCATATTGGCGTGTAGAGGATGAAAAAACAATGACATTCACATCAATGCCTTGCTCTTTGATCTTCTTTTCCTTCTCCCTCTTCAAGGGTGTAGACATCATTTCATGGGTAAGAAGGGACCTAATTAAGTCATCAAGTTTGAGCTTCTTTAGATTCTTGGCTTCGATGATAGTCGTCGTCTTGCCCTCCCAAGATTCGGGAAGTGAATAAATCAACTTCCGAACGAGCTTGTCTTCCAAAATCTTCTCTCCAAAACCTTTGAGTTTGTTGATGATTGTGAAGAACCAATTGAACATGCTCTTGATGTCTTCTTCCGAGTCCATCTTGAAGTTCTTATTCTCAAGGATAAGAAGACCGATCTTGGTCTCCTTTACTTCGTTTGTTCCCTCGTATGTGACTTCAAGCTTGTCACATACTTCCTTAGTCTCCATCCTCTTCTTCTCGTTGGCATTCTAATTTGCCTTCCTTCTTTGTGGCATGAAAGGTCCATCTTTGACAAGGTCTCAAAGTCGATAATCCTTTGCCTTGATGAAGTACATCATCTTATTCTTCCAATAGGCATAATGCTCCCCGTTTAAGAATGAAGGATTGTCGATTGATTGCGCCATTTACTTTGGTTGATTGTTTGTTGGTCGAGCTTGCCAGGATCGCCTCTATAGGGTGTTAATCCTCTCGATTGAGCCTTGCTCTAATACCAATTGTTAGGCTCGATTCCCTTCAACCGAAATGCTTTCCAATTGGTGGAGAATATGTATTTTGGATGTTTGTGGTGGAAGCAAAAAGATAAAAAAAATATGACACAAGATTTAGAGTGGTTCGGCTTTCTAACCAAAGTGTACATCCACTACCTAAGCTCCCCACCAAGGATTTTAACAATTCACCAAGAATTCTTCCCCTTTTCTAGGCTAAGAAAGCAACCATTTACAACCTAGACTCACTCACCAAGTCTAGCATCCAAAGCTCACAACCCGAGCTTTGGGCACACTCTTAAACAAGAGAATTATAAGCAAACGAAATCCCTCTACAAAGGTTGATGTTTGCACACTAAAGCATTCACCCAAATCCTACAACACTTGAGCATACATTGACAGTTTGAGCTCACAAGTGTTTGTCTATACAAGGAATGGAAATTTAAGCACTAAGACAATTTTGCATTATAATGTTGTTGACTTGAGGATCATTAGTATTCTATAGATGCTTGAAGGTCTCTTTTATACTCTCAATTGAGTTGTAGCCGTTGGTGACCGTTGGGATTGAATTGGAGCCATTGGGGCCTTTATTTCCTGCAATAAATGCAGTTTTGAAGCTGTCTGTATCGATACGCAGGTAGTTGTATCGGTACACCCTTCTTCAGAACTAGTCGTTGGAGTCTGATGCAGCACGTTGTATCGAAATGCCCGTTTCGGTACACCTTGTACCGTATCGGTACGACCTGCAATTTAAATAGTCGTTGGAAAATAGTCGTTGAGGCTTTTGTAGGTGTATCGAAACGCTAGACAACTTATCGAAACGTCATCGATTCGTATAGATACGGCTAAGGCCTATATCAGTACGAGTTTGGGCAGTTTCAAATTGACTGTAGCTGAAACCCTAAGGCGTATCAAAACGAGGTATACCGTATCGATACAGTCACACTGAAATCTTAGGTTTAACTACTTTAAAACGTTTCAAAACACTTCAAAACTTTTATGAAAACTCCTCAAACATATGTTCAAGTTGTTTGGGTTTTCCAATTATTATATCAAAACAAATATCCTAACACGGGTCAACAACAACAGCGAAGACAAGGAGATTATTGGGTTTTGATGGCTTTTGGTAGAGTTGAAGTGGGAAGGGGGGAGATGAAGAAGATAAGATGTCAGAAAGTTTTTTAAGGAAGGGTGTAAGAGAAGAAGAGAGTTCCATTAAAGAATTGGTTGAGTTGAAAGATTGAAGCATGTTTTTAAGCGCTTAATAATGGATAAAAATCTTCTACCCCTTTTCGGTGTCCTTATTTATGCCCCAACACTAAAAATACTACAAAATTAAATTCTAAACCCTAACCCTAAAATCTAAATCCTAAACCCTACACCCTAAACCTTAAAAAATACATCATACTCTAAATTCTCTAAACCCTAACCTAAAATCTTAAACTTAATTTTAAGCGTAAGGGCGCACCAAAAAGGTGCAGAGGATTTCCATTCCTTAATAACGAGAAATGGAGATTTTGGGTTAGGTTGCCATAGAAGAGTGGGTTTGCTTTGCAGGGGTTTTAGGGACGGCTTGGATAAGGTGAAGAAGCATGGTTAATTTTGTAGTTCATTGGTACCGGCGAATGAGATATTTTTGTTTTAGGTAAACTATACCAGATGTCACTGAACTATGGCCCTTGACTCGAAAATGCCACTAAACATCAAAAAAATTTAAATCTAACATTGAACTTTAAAAATAAGGGTTAAGCCTTAACCACTAAACCAATATGTAATTATATAATATTTTATCACAAATATTATATTTCTCAAACTACTTGAGATTAATTCAAATTATTTTATGAAATAAATAATACTATAAACAATAATAATATATAAACACATAAAATATATTATTTACATGTATATATATATATATATATCAATATATATATAATTATATTATTTTTCATATCTTTTATATATTTTTTTTATCAGCAAAGCGAAGTATATTATTATATGAAAAATATACAACGCGAGTCGAAACATGCGCCTCATCAAAAACCTCCCTAAGCCTAACGGAGGAAAAGAGTACGACATGTCGACAAAAAAGAAACGGACCAAAGACACCACCCCTTACAAGACCATCAAACCGAGGCCTGAAACAAAGAGACTCGAGAAACCCCTTCCTTCGCTAGCGCATCAACTAGCCCATTCGCCTCCCGAAAAATGTGAGAAAAGCAAACATATCCCAACGTCAAGCAAGCACGATCGATCACACTAAAAAATTCTCACAAACGCCAAGGTCGACGTTCCACCTGCAGCACCCACCCAATGGCCACTTTGGAATCCGACTCAATAATAAGTGGACGATCAGCCCATTTAGACGTAACATAAAATTCCAATGCAAAGGCTATCGCCCGTATCTTTGCAACATTAGAGTCAAGAGAACCAAGCGGGCCCGAAAAAAGCGCAAGGATACGACTCTGGGCATCTCGCAACACCCCCCGAAGCCCGCAGGCCCCAGCTTCCCTCGAGCAGAACCATCTACCGAGAACTTCAATGTTACCCCGAGAGGAGGCTCCCAACAAACTCCCAACCGGCTAACCTATATACCACTCCCTTCTCTAAACAAGCTCGGACAGTCCCACCATAGAGCCTCGCTCACGGACAGCCCCTCTTTAAGAGTCTTCACCCAATAAAAAGATCGCAATTTCACCAAGAAACCAATCTCAGAAGACGGTATATACTTGCCATTAAATACATATTCGTTGCGCGCAAGCCACAATGACCATAATAATGCAACAATGCTCGACACCCACAGCTTCTTCAACGTTCCCTTAAAAGAACAGTGCATATCCGGAATGAGTAAGTCCCAAAAAGCCTTTGGCAACAGCAGCGATATCGCCCACCATCCTCGGAACCAATCCCACAAACCTTGGGCAAATGGGCAAAGATAAAATAAGTGATCAATGTCCTCCTCCCTCTCTCGACGCCACCTACATAAACCTTGTTGCTCACCCAAGACAATTCCACGTATCCGCAAAAACTCAAAAGTAGGCAAGCGGCGTAGCCAAGTAAACCACAAAAACGCCTGGACCTTAGGAGGGACCAGGACTTTCCACGCAAAACAATCACCGAACTCACTCTCACCCACCTTATCAATCGTAAGCAAACGAGACAAAGCTTTGACTGAAAAGATCCCATGCTTATCTGGTGTCCAAACAAGCATATCCAATACCCATTGCCGCAAGCTCACCTGACACACCAACGAACAAAGTTCCTGTAGTTGCCGAACCTCAAAAGATCACAAGCTACGACGGAAAAAATCCTCCCATCGAGCATGCTGGAAACTCCCCTCAATGGCGTGGTCAACAACCAAGGCTAGGCGATTGACCGCAATTGAGAATAATCGAGGATAAATATCCTTCAACGGCTGCTCAACACACCATGCATCAAACCAAAACAGCACTCGCGTACCCGATCCGACCTTCCAAACAAACTGAGACTCGCCCATATACTTTTGGACACTCGCCGAACTAACCGTCTGAACTATCTGCTTCCAAATTATTGACATCGACCCCCCTGAAAGAAGAATTAAACTGCCACCAATGAGCTGTCTCACCATACTTCGACACAATAATAGCTCGCCATAAAGAGGATTCATCCGTAGCATACCTCCACGACCATTTCGCCAGTAATGCCTTGTTTCGAACCTCCAAATCAGCCACCCCCAAACCGCCAAGATGGCAAGGTCGACACACCAAGCTCCAACTTATCAATAGCAGCTATTACACCTTTCGGCACACGAAACAAACCCATATAATACACTGGGAGGGAAGACAAAACAGAGTTTACCAAAGTGACGCGAGCCGCAAAAGAGAGTGATGTCCTCTTCCAACCAGCGAGCTTCCGACGGACCGAAGCGATAACAGGCTCCCATACTGCAATATTTCGCGGATTTACCCCCAACGATAACCCCAGGTAAACAAACGGTAATTCTCCCTGTCGACAACATAAAACATCTGCCATAGATGCGAGAAAATCCCCATCCACACCAATCGAATAAAGAGAGGACTTATTAAAATTAATTTTCAAACCGGAGCACACTTGGAAGCAACACAAAAGCCTACGGATATTTAAAGAAGTTTCTACTGAAGCTTCAAAGAATAGTATGGTGTCGTCGGCAAACTGAAGATGTGATATAGTCACCCCCGGAGCCACTACTACCCCACGGATCAGCCACAAACCCTCTGCTTGTACGAACAACCGATGCAATGCTTCAGCCACAATAACAAATAATAAAGGCGACAACGGGCAACCCTGACGCAACCCACGCCTCATGCCAAATTCTTTTGTAGCACTACCATTCAGAAGGACAGAGAATCGAACTGTACTAATACACTCCATAACCCATCCTCACCAAGTCTCGCTAAATCCCATCAAGCACATAATATGATCCAGAAATTCCCATCGGACGCAATCATAGGCCTTCGCAAAATCTAGCTTCAAAACACAACCGCCCAACCGACTCTGCCGCATAGAGTGAATAGTTTCATTAGCCAATAAAATCCCATCTACAATCTGACAACCACTGACAAATGCTGACTGATGATCACTGATCAAACCGCCCAACACCACTTGTAATCTCCTAGCCAAAATTTTAGCTAAAATCTTATAGATGGAATTAAGCAAGCTAATTGGGCGATACTCATGCAATGTAACCGGTGAGTCCACCTTAGGTAGCAGTACTAGAAATGTATTATTTACTCCCATGGGCAATCGTCCTGAGGTGAAAAAATCAGCCAAAAAATGCCCCACATCAGCACTAACAACCTCCCAACACCTCTTGAAAAATTCCATATTGTATCCATCTCGACCCGGAGACTTCGATCCCTCACTGCCTCGCACAATTACCCATGCCTCGTCAACAGAAAAAGGCGCAACCAAAGCCAAATTATCATCTTCATTCACCCTATTAAAACATCCCTCGAAACGCCAAATACAAGACCTCTCATCTGCAGCGAAATGTTTCGAGAAAAAACTCACAATGTATTTGCGCAACCTGATCGGTTCGGCTACCCAAGATCCACCGATAGTCAACCCAGCAATAGCATTTCGCATTGTACGCAACTTCGCTGCTCTATGAAAGAATGCAGTATTCCGGTCCCCCAATTTAAGCCAAGTCGCTCTCGACTTTTGGCGCCACAACGATTCTTTCCGGCGAATAGCTCTCCACAAAGCTTGCATCCATACTCTCTTCCGATCGTACAGCTCAATACTTTCCCCTTCGAGCACCTCCTCTTCACCCCTATCCAAACAATCAATACGGCTTTGAAGTTGAGATATCTCATTCTCAATGTCCCCAAACTCTGTTTTATTCCATTGTCGAAGAAAAAGCTTCAAATGCCTAAGCTTAACCGAGATATTAGAGTTTCCAATACCCAGACCCGTCAAACGGCACCACTCCTCTGCCATGCGACTAACATTACGCCTCTCTTCCAACCAAACATTAATAAAACGGAAAGGCCTTGGACCCCAATCTTTATCATCACACAACAAAAGAATTGGGGCATGGTCTGAAATTCCTCTCGGAAGCGATAACTGCTCAATCCTAGTAAAGCAATCCAACCAAAGCGACGATACAAGAAACCTATCGATACGACTTTTGCGACTGACCCTACCAAACCATGTGAACTGATTTTTTCAATGAGACATTTTAAGTGGGACAATTTTTTTTTGAATATGCTGGTGCGATGCAAGGGTGACATCTGTTCAACTTAAACCCTAAACCACAAATCATACACCCTAAAACTTAAACCCTAGAAGCGATGAAAGGTAAAAGAATGAGAGGACAACTACGAAAAAATATAGTGGTAGGGGAACCTATTAATGATCCTCTTTCAAACTTGGAGGTCGCGCTTGTGCGTGAGGCTCGCGCAACTTTAGAGGTGGGTAAATGTGGGGTCTCAACCATTAGAAAAGAGAAAGATATCATAGCAGATATTGTTAAAATTCTTAAAGATACTGTAAAGATTGTTGAGGTGGATGAGACGAGAAAGTGTGTGTTGTTTATTTGATTTTGGATTTTGTTTTATAATTTAGTTGTTGTGATGCGTGTTGGTGTTAGTTTTGGTGTGGCTTGTATTGTTGCTACTGTGAGGAATTTGGTTGCAGGTTGAGCTTGTGTGATGTTTGAGTTTAACTTGGTTTCTGTTTATTATGGTGTGTTTGAGTTCTTTCTTTAGGTATTGTTTGTTTTTGTATTTGTGTCATGTTCGTTTTGATGTTTTCGATTTCCTTTTCAGTGTTGGTCTTTCTCTTTGTGTTCTCCGAGTGTAGAACCGAATTTTTGTCCGGGTTGACATATATATATATATAGTATAAATAATAATAAAAATAATAATAATAATAATAAAACCAAATATATTAAGAGTCCAGAAGCATAATAAAGTCCAAATGCACATACAAAAAGCCCATACGTTACAAAAGCCCGAACCAAAAGCCAAAACCCATTACAGCTATCGACAACCCATGTCCAACCCAATACAGTTATTTACAACCCAAATCCAGTCTAACAAGCACAAAAATCCTTTCAAACCCATATGTGTTTCTTTTTCTCGCTCGAATTTGAGCACCAAGGGACACGTGTCAGCATGGTATTGGCTCATTCTTTTTCACTTGGATTCTCACCGAGCTAGGACCAGCTGGCATCGCCAGCCGTGCAAGGATGACGTCACTCCTAACGCATGTATAAATACCTACGAAGAGATAGAAAAACGCAATTAATGCAGTCATAATTACACAAATAATTACCAAAAAAAGAAATCGAAAAGACAGAGAGAGAGAGAGAGAGAGAAATTACCTGAGGAGTCTGAACTAATCGGAGAAGATAACCGGACACGGGGACCTTGCCGGAAGCTCACCGAAACCGTCAGAATACCGAACCGAGGTATTTCAAACCTATGTCCCTTGTTTTTCCTTCCTTACCTGTTCGAAAACACAAAAAACGAATGGACACGGCGAAGCCGGTGGTTGGAGTTGCAGACGGTGGCTGGAAAAGTCAGGTATGGCCGGGGAAGATGATCAGATAAGGTTCGGTCATCGGAAAAGGAAGAAGAAGGATGGACAGTGATCGGAGGTTGCAGGGACGCCAGAGAAGAAGAGCGGAGAAGGTCCGATCATTGGAAAGAGGAAAGAGGCGACCGAAGATGATATTCGGTGGTCGATATCATCACGGCGGCCAAGAAACAGGTCGGGGAAGAGTTTTGGGGAAAATGAGGATTAAAATGATGTTTTTTTGGAAACGTTTCGATGCGTTCTTGAAAAAATAGGGTTTTTGATCTTTGAAAAACAAGTTCTGGGAGGGCTTAGGTGTTTGTAAAGATCAAATGAAGGGTTTTAGATGTGTTCTAGGTCTGTTCTTGAAAAAAAGTGACGTTTGATCTTTAAAAATAGTTTTGGAAAACGTTTCAGGTGTTTTTGAAGATTGAATGAAGGATTTTTGAAGAACAAAAGAAGAACTGAGGCAAAAACAGGGGTTTTATCAAAAAAACATGTTGGGTTTTCATGTTTTTGATGTTTGGGTTCAGAGGATTTAAGAGAGAGAGAGAGAGTTGAGGAGAGAGAGGGAGAATGGTCGAATGACCGTTCCAACTCGGTTTAGGGCCAATTATATCAAGTTGGGAACGGTGCCGTTTTGGAGAGCCGGGTCACAGAGGATCCGCGTGTTTCTCTATGGGTTTGGATACGGGTCCGTGACCCGGTCGACCTAAAACGTTTGGTTTGGGCTTGGGTCAGTAGTTTGGGCCTAGGTATTTGGTTTGGGCTTGGTTAATGGATCCGGGCTTGGTCTTTTAGGGTATTTAGATTTGGGTTCTTATATTTTAATTCCCTTACAAGTCAGTCACCTATTCATTTGTAATTTGGTCACCTAAGATGCAATTTAATTCAATTCAGTCCTTTCCAGAATTTAATTGTTTTTAATTGCTTTGATTAATTGTTTTATTTTAATTGTGAAATTAACTAATATGCTTGAATGTTTTAAAAAATATCATGTCATTATATTGTGTGGACAATTAATCACATGTTAAATTAGATTAGTGCCATTAGTGTAGTTTACTTAACCATAATTGAATAGGGAGATCATTGTAGAAAATAAGTAGATATTTGAAACAATGTTAGAATGCTCAATATTGGCTAGTGTCACAATGTAAGGTGGTGTTAACCAATGAGCATTCCGATAAAGGTTTCAATTTTCTACTTTAACTTAGAAAATGGAAATAAATCATTAACTAGGTAAATTTAACAAGTAAAATAAAATAGGGTTAATAATAATTGTCATTCTAATTAGGAATGTTGTTATTTTTGGGCTCGATAAAGAAAGTGCCCAATATTACTTCGGGTGTTTTCTTTTATATCCAAAATTAATAACATTCATAGATTTTAATTAAATTAATTAATGGAGCCTAATTAGGGATTACTTAAAAATGATAAGATAATAATAAATCATGCATTAAACCTTTTGTGTTGAGGTACATTTTTTGAATATAAGTTGAAGTGTCCTAATGTTACTGGATGTTTCATAATCATATTCGATCAAAATGTACTTTCTTACAAAAGGATACTCTCATTCGGAATAAATTCGTTTTGCGGTTAAAAGATTTAATTAAATACAAATTAATGTTCGAAATGTCAAAATGCCACGTGTAATTAATAAGATACCGATAACGGGCGTTCGTAGGGGTGCTAACCCTTCCCTACACGTAACCGACTCTCGAACCCGAACTTTTCAAAAAGAATCTCTAGTGCGTTTTTATGGTGTCCGGCCTACCAAAGTAGCCGGTGGCGACTCCAAAATGTTTTTAAAGCAAAATAAATCAGGTTTTGATAAAAATGGAAGGCTAATTATTTAAAAAGATAAAATTGGTCAAGAACTCTGATTTTTCGAATTTCAATCATGAGGTTGTTTTCATTCTAACCTTTAAAAAGCGGGCTTTCAGAAAAACGGTCGCGACAGCTTGGCGACTCTGCTGGGTATGTAAATTGAGAATCATGCCTAATAATTAATTACACGTGGCATTTTGGCATTCGAACATTAATCTGGACTTGGTTTTTTCTGAAAAAAATTGTTCGATGGGTTTTAGGAAGAATTAGGGTAGCTTTTGTGTTGTTATAACTGTCATTCATGCATAAACCCTAAACCCGGGTTTTTCACCCTTAAGTGGGAGTAAGACAATATCCGACGTTATGCTCTTCAGCTCCGAGTTCGTATTTTTGTCTTCTTTCGGTATACTAACCTTACGCACCGTGAGGCCCACGCCTCCGTTGTAAGGGACCTATACTACCGAATCGATGTCTTACTGTCGTAGTAGGCAGTAACGACAGTTCGGGAACCGAGAGTCTAGAACAAAGCTCACATTCTGTTTTAGAAGCCCACCCCATTAGAGCCAGACAGGGACTTATGACAGGTGCTGCCGGTTTAAATTCATTTCTCTGTTTAATTTGTTGCATTAAATATTGTTATTTTAATTCAAATAGTTATTAATCTCGTAGTTTGTTTATTTGCCTTCAATATTAATTCGAGATACTAACATAGGTTTTTTTTTGTTTTTTGTTTCTATCATCAATTGCATTTTTATTTTCAACATCGAATTTGGAGTCAGTCAAATTTAGAAGTACTCAATATGTCACGATGGTTTAAAGTAGAGAGGATAATATTGCTGTATGGATCTGGTCTGAGCAAACGCATCACGAAAAGGAGGATAGCCTTAGAAGGGGAGAAATATCAAATATGAAGGGATATGCAAAGCTAACCACTAACCATGAGGCATGTTTATCAGATTTTAAACATATTTGGGAGCAGTGGGATAACAAGATGAAAGTGTCATTTCAAGATGAATTCGGGGTCATAGCTCTATTGCTAGAAATAAAGGTTGACCAAGAGTTATTAAGGGCCATGGCTTAATTTTGGAACCCATCTTATAACTGCTTCACCTTTGGGCAAGTAGATATGACACCGACATTGGAGGAATACGAGGTACTGATCAACTTCCCGAAAATAGAAAGTGACAAGATCTACACCAAGTCACTCAATACCACTGGACATTCAGGGTTCGTCAAAAAGTTGGTAGCATTAACAGGAAAAACCAATGAGTGGTGGGATCAAAGGTTGGCCAAAAATGACAGCACCGACCAAAATGAAGACATGCAACGAGTTCATTGGAGAATTCTCAAAGAGCTGATACTGGCAAGTAGTGACGAACCGGTTAGAATGAGAAGCCTGTTTGCCTTGAGTATTTATGACCTAGTAATTTTCCCTAAAACCCGTGAGCATGTTGATTCGTCGACTATTGGACTATTTGAACGACTAAGTAAAAGAGTTAACCCGGTGCCGACAATTCTGACAGAAACTTATAGGTCACTCACCAACTGCAAGAAGACAGGGGAAGCAAAATTCTGGGGGTGTGCACAACTGCTAGAAATATGGTTCAGGGGCCACAGATGGAACACACCTTACAAGGGAGCTAGATACCTGGATACTTATTCACCGATCAGAGAACACTTAGTTGACTGTGTCTTGGAAAAGAAGACTGAGAAACACTGGATTGAATATCTTAAGGACTTGAAAGATACAGATATAGTACGGAAAGCACCTTGGCTGAATATGGGTACAACCTTTCTATATCGCTGTGGAAATAAGGACTGGGTTCCTTTACCAGGAATTTGGGGAGGAACAGCTTATTGCCCATTGTTAGTCTCGAGACAAATCAGGTCAAGGCAATTTGTGCCTGCCACTGCTGGAATTGCTAAGTTCGAATATGCTCACAAGACCAATGATTACAAAGGGCTAATTCCGCAGACCTCAAAGGCTTGGGAAACACCAAGAAGGGTTCAGCCTTATCCGAGATCTGAAGTAATGGCAAGATACGATGAGTGGAGGGCCCAGAGAGTCAATGACACTACGTTTCAAGAAATGCCCCAAAGAGCCGAAACTTCAACACAAGAAATCCAAGAGTCACCTTCAGCTTTAGAGAAACTCATACATGACTAGGAGCAAGACTTGAAAAAGTATGAAAAAAGGGGTCTAGGACCTTAAGGAAGAATTAACAATGGCACAATTGCAAGTAGAGATCCACAAAGGAAAGGAGAATGAGCTGGTGGAACAGAACAAGAAAGTGAATCAAGAACTAAAAGAGCTGCGGGAATCACACAATGACTACAAAACCAAACAAAAGGGTGGAACAAGCAAGATAATAAAGAATCTATCAGAAGAGTGGATGCAATGACTCGAGACATGGATGATTATAAAAAGATGTATGACAGAAAGACACGAGTAAGCAAAGAATCGAACAACAAAGGCAAGAGGAGGTTAGAAGAAGAACAAGCCCGAAATTTCGACTTGACTAGCTAGGTATCACATCTTGAAGAGTTAATCTCCAAGTATCACAACGAGGATAAAGTCGAAGCAGAAATAGCAAAAGAAAGAATGCATAAAAGAATAAATGAGCTGGAAGTCATTGTTCAGGACTTGAAGGACTAGTTGGTTGGATATGAAGGAGCTGTAATGGCAGAGAGCGGAGCATGGAAAGACAAATATGAGGCAGCCCGTTGAACGGTCTAGTGTCAGAACGATGAACTAGTGAGATTCAAAGCCCAAGTCAGAAGTATCGCTTCATATGTCCAAATTCTGTCAATGCAAGCTACAAGCCTGTTGGAGCAGCCTAACATTGAAGAGGAACACGATGTTGCATGAGTTAGTCAACTTAGGAGTTAGGGCTAGTGTTTTTATATAGCAAGTTTATCCCATCAGTGTAATTAAATTTTCAGACGGATGTGGTGTTTCTAAGGAAGACTGGTTCCTAAATTTGATGTTCTTTTATTGCATTCATGCATTCATGCATATATGCACGCATTTATTCATTCTAAAATCTTATGATAAATAAGGAATTTAATAAGAGAAAGGTTTAATGACAGAATCAGCTCTAAGCCGTAAACATTCCACATTCATACGGAACTCACCTACGTTCACGATCCATGGCTTTTGAGGATCGGCTTGCCAATCTCGAAAACGAACGCGTGGAAACACAGAATCATTTCGATAGGATCGAACAATCAATTAAAGATTGCTTTACTCAAACCCAGGCAGAAATCATCAACCAGCTGACTGCTCTATTGGGCCCTAAGGAATCTGGGAAGGCCAAAGCAGCTGAAGGAGCTTCTAACGAGGTGAATGATCAAGCAGAGACAACGTCCCACATCAGGATGCAACCAGAAAAACCTTCAACAGCGAAGAAGGTCCATATCAACTTAGCTAGAGCAACACCAAGTCACCTAGTACACATTGGTGCAAACTTTGAAATGCTGAAGAGATGCCAGATTTGAATGCTCTTGATGAGATTGGAAAAATACGTGCTGAAATTGAGCGCAAGTACAAGGAGCGCTGCAAAGCTCTAGAGGATCGCTTGTTGGAACTGCAGAAAGCTAATGAGATGGGACCAGAAGCTGTAGAAATGAGCCTGGTAGCTAATTTAGTGCTTCCTCCTAAGTTTAAAGCTCCAGGCTTTGAGAAATACGATGGAACTTCTTGCCCCAAGGCCCATATTATGATGTATTTTAGAAAGATGGTTGCTTACTTGAAAGATGAAAAGTTGCTGATACATTGCTTCCAAGATAGTCTGACTGGTTCAGCTGCTCGTTGGTATACCCAACTAAGTAGGGTGAATATCCGATCCTGGAAAGATTTGTGAGGAGCCTTTGTGGAGCACTATAAGCATGTCACAGAAATGATCCCGAGCCGAGTAATGTTGCAAGGGATGGAACAGAGAAGTGACGAAATGCTCCGACAATATGCCCAAAGATGGAGGGATATCGTAGCATAAGTACAACCCCCGCTAATGGAAAGCGAGATTGCTCATATGTTCGTACAGACTCTAAGAGGACCGCTCTTTGAAAGTCTTATAAGCAATGCTACCCAAAACTTTGCTGACATTGTGATGATAGGAGAGATGATAGAAGCCGCAATAAAGAGCGGAATGATTGAAAGTGGAGAGAGTTCTCGCAGGAACTATAAGAGGAAAGATAATGAAGTGAATAATACAAGTACTTGTGAGGCACCGAAAAACGTGACCATTACATCACCCGGAACCTCGGCTGGAAATTCTCAAAATTCAAACAAGAGGGATTTCTTAGGACCGAGAAATGATAGAATGAACTTTACACCCATCTCAATGTCGTATGCAGAATTATACCCTCAGCTGCATGAGGCGGATCTGGTGAGACCGTATCATTTGACACCTCTACAGCCTCCTTACCTTCCATGGTACAAAGTTGATGCCCACTGTGAATTCCATGCTGGAATACCGGGACATTCGATTGAAACATGCACAACATTCAAGAAGGTGGTGCAGAATTTGATCAATACTGGGATATTGAAGTTTGAAGAACCCAGTATCGCTGCTAATCCCCTTCCGAGCCATGGAGGACGTGGGGTGAACATGATAGAAGAATATGATGAGGCGAAGAGGCGAAAGACTGATGTTTCAGAGATCCAGTCTCCATTGAGATGGGTGTTTGAACAGCTATATAACGTCAAGATGATTGAAGTTGGCATGAAAATTGAGATGGAAATACCTGCTTAGGTGTATTGTGAATATCACCAAGAGTGTGATCATGAAATTTAGCACTGCCAGGAGTTCAGGGACCTAGTTCAAAAAATGATGGATAACAAAGAAATTGAGTTCTTTGAAAAAGGTTGGTACAAGGAGAGAGGCTGGAGTGTGTGCTTCGAAAAATTCTAGAGTGAAATATGGGGTGCACAAACCCCTGGTTGTGACAGTTAAGCCGAAGGTTGCAAATGCGAAACCAGTGGTGGCACCAAAGATAGTAATTTCAACTCCCGCTCCGTTTGCTTTCAAAAGTACCAATGCAGTCCCTTGGAATTACGCGGCCAGTGTGTCAATACCGGAAAAAAAGAAGTTGCAAGAAACAAAATTGAATGAAGAGACGAAGGAAGGACCAGAGAAAGAGTAAATGAATCTGGAGGCAGTAAACGAAGTAGGCCATTTCACTCGAAGTGGCAGATGTTACTCCTCCCCAAAAGTCATGAAAGAAGCAGTGAAAGCTAAGGAAAAGGTATCTACCGCCCCTGAAAAGATTTTTGAGGAAGACCCTGCTCCAAAGATAAATGAACCAGTGACGGAGGAGCAAGCCTGGGAATTTCTGAGGTTTTTGAAACACAGCGAGTACAATATTGTAGAACAATTGAAACAGCAACAGGCGAGGATTTTAGTCCTAGAGTTATTACTGAGCTCTAAGGGGCACCGTAATTATTTGATGAAGGTGCTAAATAAGACGTTTGTGCCAAACAACATCTCAGTGGATAAGCTGGACAGAATTGTAAATCATATCGCTGCCGACAATTACATAACATTTACTGATGATGAAATTCCAGAATGAGGGATGAGGTGAGTGAAAGCTTTGAATATCACTACGCATTGTAAAGGATATGTGATGTCTGGTGTGTTAATTGACAATGGATCAGCCCCTGAATGTTATGCCAATGGTGACTTTGTAGAGGTTGCCTATCGATGACTCTCGTATGAAGGTATATCAGAATACTGTAAGGGCCTTTGACGGAACAATCCGAGATGTGCTTGGGAGGATAGAAGTGCCATTGTTGATAGGACCGACAATTTACAATACTGACTTTGCGGTGATGGATATTAAGCCAACTTACAATTGCTTGCTTGGACGACCCTGGGTTCATTCAGCAGGGGCAGTCCCATCTTCTCTACACCAGAAACTCAAGTTTGTTATAGAAGGAAAGTTGGTCAGTGTTGGAGCAAAGGAAGACATCATTGCCTCTGTAACAACTGATGTACCCTACATCCAAAAAGATGAAAATGCCTTGGAGTGCTCTTTCCGGGCGCTGGAATTTGTAAATGCTACCTTCGTGGCTGAGGGGAAGCCATTTCAACGGCCAAGACTGTCAAACTGCATCAAAATGATTGTTCGAAAGACACTTGCAAGAGGTGCAAGGACAGGGAAAGGGCTTGGAAAACATTTGCATGGAAGTTTGTGACCGAGGCCATCTGATAACAAAGACCTCTCGGACACCTGGTATTTCGGAAGGGGTTTCACATTCGAAAGCATTCCAGCAACATTTGAAGACCATCGGACATGAGTGTGAACTCAGAGCCCTACTTCTAGTTGACAGGGTGGTTGTATCCTTCATGCCTTTGATGCCCGGAGATCTGACTTTATTTCTCGATTTTTTGTTTGTCATGACTATTTTAAAATCTGTTGTATTCCAACTTATAAGCTTTAATAAAATTCACGAATTCACTTTCGAGCCTTCTTTTTATTCCAAAGCATCTTAAAATGGTTGATATGATGAAAAAGCAGATAATTTCTCTGGTATTACATTTTTTTAGAAATGCAGGTGGATCTTGACACTCTAGGAATTGAAGAAGAGTGTACAAGATGGGGCAGTGCAAAACTGAAGATTGATCATGAATGCCACAACGGAGATTGTCGCCGGAAGAACAATGATTTATCTATAATGAGATGATCAGAAATATGAGGGCAAAGCATTACAAGGTCCCTCTGAGTTGATTTTGGCGGGTGCCGAGAAGAGAAGCATTCGCAGCTCGGTAGAAATTCTTGGGAACATCAAGGTTTCTTTATTGGTTGAAGCAATATGTGGCTGATCAAAATAAAACCCCTTTGATCATAACACTTCCAAAAAGAAAAAGAAAAAAAAAGGAGGTGAAAACCTGCAAAGGCGCCTTTCGAAAAAAAACCAAAGTGAAAACCCAAAATGGTGCTTTAGAGCAAAGGGCCAGAAACACGGAAAGGGGGTTGCAATGGCGAAGTCCTAGTGTGGGATAAAGTCAGACGAGGAGCATACAGAAAGAGACCCAAAAGAGCAGGAGCTGATTGATGGATATGAGTAAACCAAAGTTCATGTATCATATAGAACATTAGGATCATGTTAACATGCATATTTCATTTGTTTTAACAGGAAAAGCAAAGAAGGATTCATAATGAGAAGAATCCGCCCAGCAAAGAAGGATTCATAATGAGAAGAATCCGCCCAGCAAAGAAGGATCCGTAATGAGAAGAATTCGCCCATCAAAGAAGGATTCATAATGCGAAGAATTCGCCCAATAAAGAAAGATTCATAATGAGAAGAGTTCATCCATTGAACAATGGGGAAGATCCAAATGAGAAGAGCTTACTTATCCAGTACCGTTGCAGAAAAGACCAGCAAAAGAGCGAGGAATGAAGAATTTCATAATGAGAAGAACAACTTCATACCTCAGAAAGCGAAGAGCAGCGCCGGATTATCAAAGATTGAAGAATTTCATAATGAGAAGAACAGCTTCAAGCTTTGACGAGCAGGTGGATCGGACAAAATCTGTATCGTTTCAGTTGTTGCCCTATTCCTGTTCCACAGCAATGAGCAAAGAGGGGCAATTGTAGAACCGGATTTTTGTCCGGGTTGACATATATATATATATATATATATATATATATATATATATATAGTATAAATAATAAATAATAATAATAAAAAACCAAATATATTAAGAGTCCAGAAATATAATAAAGTCTAAATGCACATACAAAAAGCCCATACATTACAAAAGCCTGAACCAAAAGCCAAAACCCATTACAGCTACCGACAACCCATGTCTAACCCAATATAGTTGTTTACAACCTAAATCCAGCCCAACAAGCACAAAAACCCTTTCGAACCCATATGCGTTTCTTTTTCCCGCTCGAATTTGAGCCCAAGGGACACGTGTCAGCATGGTATCGACTCATTCTTTTTCACTCGGATTCTCACCGAGCTGGGACCAGCTGGCATCGCCAGCCGTGCAAGGATGACGTCACTCCTGACGCAGGTATAAATACCTGCGAAGAGAGAGAAAAATGCAATTAATGCAGCCACAATTACACAAATAATTACCAAAAAAAGAGATCGAAAAGACAGAGAGAGAGAAATTACTTGAAGAGTCTGAACTAATCGGAGAAGATAACCGGACACGGAGACCTTGCCGGAAGCTCACTGGAACCGTCAGAATACCGAACTGAGGTATTTCAAACCTTTGTCCCTTGTTTTTCCTTCCTTACTTGCTCGAAAACACAAAAAATGAATTAAATCCTAAAGAACTAAACCTAAGTCTGTCTAAAAAATAGATCTCGGACATAAAACACAATTCAAACCTAAATCTAAGAATAAATCAGATCCATAACACATGTAAAAACCTAGATCTAAGGTAAATAAAAAAGATCTAAGGTTATAAGTATTAGATCTGGTTCGAAACTAAAATACATAAAAAATAAATAAAAAATAAAAGAGAGAGATTGAGAGCTTATCTTGCTTCGTCGTTGTCGGAAACGTCATCGGAGTGAAAAACCGAGCGTTCAGATCGTTGTCGGAGTCGAAAAACAGAGTGGAGAGGTCTCTGGTCTCGGGTAGATAGCTTAGGATCGGGAGAAGAGGGGTGTTTCTGATGAAACAGGGCTCAAATCTAGGATTAGGGTTAAAAAAGGAGTTTTGGGTAGATTTAGGGTTCCGGCGACGGCGAAGCTGGTAGTCGGAGTTGCAGACGGTGGCTGGAAAAGTCAGGTATGGCCGGGGAAGATGACCAAAGAGGGTCCGGTCATCGGAAAAGGAAGAAGAATGATGGACAGTGATCAGAGGTTGCAGGGACGCCAGAGAAGATGAGCGGAGAAGGTCCGGTCATTGGAAAGAGGAAAGAGGAGACCGAAGCCAAGAAACAAGTCGGGGAAGAGTTTTGGAAAAAATGAGGATTAAAACGATGTTTTTTTGGAAAAGTTTCGCTGCGTTCTTGAAAAAAAATAGGGTTTTTGATCTTTGAAAAACAAGTTCTGGGAGGGCTTAGGTGTTTGTAAAGATCAAATGAAGGGTTTTAGATGTGTTATAGGTCTGTTCTTGAAAAAAAAAAGTGATGTTTAATTTTTAAAAACAGTTTTGGAAAACGTTTTAGGTGTTTTTGAAGATTGAATGAAGGATTTTTGAAGAACAAAAGAAGAACCGAGGCAAAAACAGGGGTTTTATCGAAAAACATGTTGGGTTTTCATGTTTTTTATGTTTGAGTTCAGAGGATTTAAGAGAGAGTGTGAGTTGAGGAGAGAGAAGGAGAATGGTCGAATGACCGTTCCAACTCGATTTAAGGCCATTTATACCGAGTTGGGAACGGTGCCGTTTTGGGGAGCCGTGTCATAGAGGATCCGCGTGTTTCTGTATGGGTTTGGATACGTGTCCGTGACCCGGTCGACCTAAAACATTTGGTTTGGGCTTGGGTCAGTTGTTTGGACCTAGGTATTTGGTTTGGGCTTGGTTAATGGATCCGGGCTTGGTCTTTTAGGGTCTTTAGATTTGGGTTCTTATATTTTAATTCCCTTACAAGCCACTCACCTATTCATTTGTAATTTGGTTACCTAAGATGCAATTTAATTCAATTCAGTCCTTTCCAGAATTTAATTGTTTTTTAATTGCTTTAATTAATTGATTTATTTTAATTGTGAAATTAATTAATATGCTTGGATGTTTTAAAAAAATATCATGCCATTATATTGTGTGGACAATTAATCACATGTTAAATTAGATTAGTCCATTAGTGTAGTTTACTTAACCATAATTGAATAGGGAGATCATTGTAGAAAATAAGTAGATATTTGAAACAATGTTAGAATGCTCAATATTAGCTAGTGTCACAATGTAGAGTGGTGTTAACCAATGAGCGTTCCGATAAAGGTTTCAATTTTCTACTTTAACTTAGAAAATAGAAATAAATCATTAACTAGGTAAATTTAACAAGTAAAATAAAATAGGGTTAATAATTAGTGTCATTCTAATTAGGAATGTTGTTATTTTTGAGGTCGATAAAGAATGTGCCCAATAATTATTTTGAGTGTTTTCTTTTATATTCAAAATTAATAACATTCATAGATTTTAAATTAAATTAATTAATGGAGCCTAATTAGGGTTTACTTAAAAATGATAAGATAATAATAAATCATGCATTAAACTTTTTGTGTTGAGGTACATTTTCCGAATATAAGTTGAAGTGTCCTAATGTAATTGGATGTTTCATAATCATATTCGATCAAAATGTATTTTCTTACAAAAGGATACTCTCATTCGGAATAAATTCGTTTTACAGTTAAAAGATTTAATTAAATACAAATTAATGTTCGAAATGTCAAAATGCCACGTGTAATTAATAAGGTATCGATAACGGGCGTTCGTAGGGGTGCTAACCCTTCCCTACACGTAACCGACTCTCGAACCCGAACTTTTCAAAAAGAATCTCTGGTGCGTTTTTATGGTGTCCGGCCTACCAAAGTGACCGGTGGCGACTCCAAAATGTTTTTAAGCAAATTAAATGAGGTTTTGATAAAAATGGAAGGCTAATTATTTAAAAAGATAAAATTGGTCAAAAACCCTGATTTTCTGGATTTCAATCGTCGGGCTGTTTTCATTCTAACCTTTAAAAAGTGGGCTTTCAAAAAAACGGTCGCGACATCGGGGTATTCGAGTACTCTTTTCCCTAACTTAAGATTAGGAGTTTTTTAACGAGACTCGTGATATTCTTTTCTTGTATGATTTTTTTTCTAATAAAGTCATGCATTGTCGATAAAAAAATAATATATAAAAATTATAAAAAAAGATATATTTATATATATATATATGTAAATAATATATTTATATAATAATATTATTTATAGTATTATTTATTTCATAAAATAATTTGAATTAATCTCAAATAGTCTGAGATATATAATATTTGTGGTAAGATATTATATAATTTCAAGTTAGTTCAGTTGTTAAGGCTTAGACCTTGTATTTGGAGGATTTGGGTTTAAAGCCCTCCAAACGCATGATTTTAATATTTTTTCTCCAGCAAAACGAAGTCGTTTTGGGCTAAATTAAGCTTCAAAACAGCCGTACCATAACGACATCGTTTTGACTTAACGATTACGTTAAAAGTTAATACCATAGTGACATTTTCGAGTCAAAAATTTTAATTTAATGGTGTGGTTTACCCTTTTGTTTTTGCCCTCTCTTAATATTACTATTACGACATTGTTCATTAAATTGGTAATTTTGCTTCCCCCTTCCTAACCATTGGAGAAGTAAATTAAATAAAAATTATTAATTCTAGGAAAGAAGATAGTGATATTTTATCTAAAGTAATCGATCGATTAATAATTTGTATTTAATTTACTTCTCCAATGGTTAGAAGGGGAAGCAAAATTACCAATTCAATTAAATCATTTATATTATATTCATATTTGCACAACTTAAATAAAAGTACATATATAACGTCATACATAGATTATCAAATATAATATGTAACGTTGTAAGTAACTATATGATGTTGATTGAAAAAATTTATGCCGCCGCTCATAAAAAAAACCCTAACTTTCTAATTATCTATGGCCGCTCATCATCTTTTCACGATCGGTTGTAACTATTTTTCTTTTAATTGGTGGTCGATAATTAATATTAGTATTGGTTGTCGATTATCAAATTTATTTATTTTTGTTATTTAATTTTTTATATTTTTATAAGAATCTCTGCCTTTGTGACACGCGTTTCCTCTGTCCTCGTGACACACATTTTCTTCTGTCCTTGTAACATGTTTTCTTTGTTTTGTGGTTCGTTTCATCTATCCTTGTGGCATGATTTCAGTATACCCTAGCGGTCGTTTGTTGCTTGCACAGAGATTTTATCGGAGCTAGTTTCTGATTATGATTTTGTCCGTGGTCATGGAAAGTTAGATCCTCAATCGGTTGATGGTTGTTTGCCGATGTAATCAGTCTTGGGTAGCGAAATATTTTGCCTGATAGTTTGGGTCGCTCACCACTCCCTTTTCGCATGTTATGCGTCTAGATTGGATAGAGACAAAAGATTCAAGAAAATTTCTGGATTTTGATGGTATGCTTATCTCTATGAAAGTATTCATTTTTCTCTATTTTTGGGTTGTAAAAGATTTTGGTAAATTAGTCTTATTATTCTCATTCCTATAAACGTTGTAATTATAATATCTTTTGTGATTTTAATAAAAATTCAGTTGGTATTATATTTGTAATGTTGTGAGTTACCAAACCCAGAAAAGAAAAAAAAATCAATTTCTTATACTTATTCAAGTGAATAAAAACAAAAATTGAGGTCCCATGCTTAAAATAGGTTAAGATAATAATGTAATACCCCAACTTAAATTAGGGTCAGTTTAGCATTGAGTTTGAAATCGAATTTTAGTCGTCAACAAAAAAGTTATATTGAACGTTTTAAAATTTACGCTTTTTCAACCAGCTTTTACACCTGATTTTGTCTTCAAATCAAGCTTTCGAAAACGCTGAAATTTTCAGTTTCTCTTCAAACCACCATTTTCACCGTTTTTTATATAAAATTTCGTTTCAAAATCATTCTGAACTGACCTTAAATCATATTTTTAACACTTTTTTGACAAGATAAATTGATGATATTTCATCTTTGTTAAGCATTTTCTTTATGTATAGATTCTGATTATATCAAATTTTACTACTAAACTAAAGATGGTACGAATGAAGGTTGTCAATGAGACGAGACATATCACGAGTTGCTTGTGTTCGACTCGGTTAAAACTTGGTTAACCCTTGTATTGATTGGACTCGAGTCGAGCTCGAGCTCAACTCGTTTTTAACGAGCCAAGCTACTCGAAAATATAATATATTATTTTTTTATTTTTTAAAATTAGAGTTGTAAATGAGACGAGACGAGTTTGACTCAATCAAAGCTCGATCAACACTCGACTAAATTGGACTCGACTTAAGCTCGAACTTGATTCAAGTTCTTAACGAGCTTAGTCGAGCTTAGCACTACTCAAGATCAACTCGAGTAGAATGAACCAAATCTAACTCAGCACTATTAGGACTCGACTCGACTCATTTACAACCCTAGTAGGAACTCAAGGTCCCATTACTCACATTTGTAATTAACTATAATTGGACTAACAACTTGTCTGACCTAAAAGTAGTAAAATATAACCTTGGCCCAAGCCTGTAAAATGGACGACGGACCAATTGGGCAGCCACCGGGCACCAACTTGGAGGTAAAGAAACCGGCGGAGCCGTGGTCAACTAGCCCATCCAAACAAAGATCACATTATATATCCACCACTTATCTTAAATTGACAGTAACAAGGAACTGCACCAGAAAGTTTTCACGCTAAGTGTAGGTTTCAAGCTAAACCAAGACTTGGGCAACACGGAATTAATATTCCCAATTTGCTACAACATGAGATTTTCGTGAGCTGAATCCAACTCGTTATCCAAATCAACATTTATAACGTTAATCTCAAGCAGCCGAAACTACCAATCCCCTAGCTAGCTAGAGGAAAGCGAAATGACGGCCATGGTCCAAAATTTCTACACGCCGATAACTTGTATTAGGGGCCACCATTGGACTTTTTCCAATAAAACGCATACACGGTTGCTTCAGAATCGATGTACGTCACACTTCCATGGCAAGAAAACGACCCCTGATCATATATAAAAGAACAGTATCCACCAAAATCTATGCATAAAAACCTGCAGTGATCTTAGCACAGTTCGTCATATCTTCATTTGCTGCTTCATCTTGATCGTATCAACAATGGCTCCTGCCTACGTTTGCATGATTCTATTCATGTTCATGTTGGCCAGTTCTCATTCTGCTGCCGTAACTTCAGCTGCCATACTCGTAACAGTCGACCAATCGGGGAACGGAGACTACGAGAAGATACAAGACGCCATCAATGCGGTGCCGTCCGATAACAAAGAACTCTTTTTCATAATGGTTAAGCCTGGAATCTACAAAGAAAAGATTGTTGTGCCTGCAGACAAGCCCTTCATTACCATAAGTGGCTCCAAGACTAATGGCACTATAATAACATGGAATGAGAGTGGGGAGATATTTGAATCTCCTACCTTCACTGTGTTGGCTTCAGATTTTGGTGCCCGATACCTCACAATTCAGGTATATATCCCATAAACATAAAGATGACATTATATTTTTAATAAATCAGGCTGGTTTTTCAATAGTTTAATAAAGATTACTTTTTGATAAATAGAATACATATGGACCCGGAGCTAAAGCAGTGGCGTTAAGAGTATCTGGAGATAGGGCAGCTTTCTTCGGATGTAGAATTTCGTCTTACCAGGATACATTATTAGATGACACCGGAAGACATTATTACAAAAACTGTTACATTGAAGGAGCAGTTGACTTCATTTTTGGAAATGCAGCTTCACTTTTTGAGGTAATTATAAGCTCACAAATATATATATATATATATATATATATATATATATATATATATATATATATATATATATATATATAATATAATATAATATAATCTGTTATTTGCTGGCCTATCTAGCTAAACCATCAACTTTATTATACCTATGATGGTCTCTGCCATAATCCTTTCGCTCATCAAGTTTTCTGGAGATACCCCTCTAAAGTCGCCCATCCGATTACTCTCGATGAATATCAGCCAAGCGAGCCTCTGGAGCAGGACCTACTGAAGTCCTCCGAAATAACCTCATCCAGAAGCTATACTGATCTTGGCAAGACAAATATCAACTCCATCTTACTCACTAGCTGAGCCTATTAACCCACAAACAAAGTTACTTTGTCACGCACATCACATCCTATGAGGTCTAGAATTGACACTACTGTCAGACCTCCCAATATATGCACGAGGGGACTATCAGCTTTTTTCGAGCTAAATCCAACATAAAGGGTTTAGGGTTGAACCAAACCTCATTTCTCTCCTCATTCTTCTCCTCCATCACCAAGATCACCATAGACCACAACTCTCCGCCCACATCAGCCTGGATGAATCGTCTAAAAACCCTCAACCACCATCATCCCATTCAGCTCATCAACAAACTTACATATGGATTTTTCTTTCATTGTTTCAGAGGTGTCATTTGCATACACTTTCAAAAGGAGACGCATCTATAACAGCCCAACGAAGGGAGTCTCCTTCGGAGGACACATGCTTCACTTTCTTGGGTTGCAAGATAACTGGTGTAAGAACTGCAGTACTGGGAAGGCCATGGGGTGCATATTCCAGGGTTGTTTTTGCCCTAACCTATATGTCTAATGTCGTACTTCCCCAAGGGTGGGATGACCGGGGAGACGTATCCAAGCAAAGGTATAACAACAAAACTTCAGACAAAGATCAACATGTTCCTTTTCTTACATTATTACACGTAAAGTTTTGAGACTAAACAAATGGTTTTCTGGTTTGTTTGATTCTACAGCACGGTGTTCTACCGAGAATATAAATGTTATGGACCTGGAGCAAATGCAGAGAAAAGGGTTGGATGGTCGGGAAAATTGATGGATAATGAAGCACAACTTTTCTTGACAAAGAACATGATTGGTGGAAAGAGTTGGATCAGGTCTATACCAACCCGTTTCAAGAAAGCTTCGACGAAACATGCTTGATCATCACCAACAACATTGATAAAAAAATAGTTTGTTGATACTTTAATGTTCTTGTGCATCTACAGGCTATTAGATTTTTTTGTAACCGTATTAAATTTATTCTTTTATTTGTTTGTAATTATTTCGAAATAATTTATTTTTTTTATAGAAAGGAGTTGGATAAACCTATAGGTCTCGTTAAAAACCCTCCTAAACTTAAATGAGAAAAAAATACTTATCGGAATACCAAGACAAAGAACAACGCGAGCAAAATTTCGTCTACATAAGCCTAATCACAAAAATACCATAATCATGCCTCTAAACACCACGGAACAAGCGACAAGAACAACCCCTTAACCACCGGGATCAACATGCCACCGAGCCTCAGCACCATTGCCTAAGTATTGCTCGGCTTCTACCTCCAAATCCCCTCGCAAGCCCGGGCTACATTCCGCGGCAACCAACGCCATCACAAGTAGAGGCGGCTCCAAGTAAGTCGACGCAGCAAGGCCCCCATCCCGACTAAAGGACGCAAGCTTGTCGGCAACACCATTATTCTCCCGATTGACATGATTGATCATCACTTGCCAGTCGCGACAAATCAACTCCCTAATATCCTCAACATAAGTTTTATTTTTTTAAGTTTTTCCAGCAAAACGACGTAATTTTGGGCATCAAAACACGCTCATCTAAACAACATCGTTTTGGTACGACGTTCACGTCCACATTCGTCATCCATGTCATTGCGACGTTACCGAGTTAACGGTCAAGTGGTATAATTAAATCTAAAACATAAGTTTAGTGTTAAAATTTAACCAATTGAAAGTTTAGTAATATAAACGAGTCAACGTCAATAGTTTGATGGTATTTGGTGTAGTTTACTTTTTTTTATAAAACATATTAACCTTGTTTGGCAATTAACAGATAGTTGATAGCGGATAGTTGATTGTATTAGCTTATTTGACTAACGAATTGTATTAGTTGATTGTATAAAAGTGTTTGGTAAAATTAATTGATAGCTGATAGTTGTTTGATTATTTAAACAAGCAAAACGACGTATGATGACATGATTATATTCGATACTTGTTTGAATAGTTTATTTGTTATCAATACTTTGTATCTATTAATATTAATTAAATTATAAAAAAAAATTTAATATAACATTACTAAGTATATTTGAAAGATCTATATATTAATTTATTATTTATATAATTATTATTAATATAATTTAATTAATTATTGAATTTAAATACAAATATAAATGTGTGAGAATAAAAAGAAAAAAATAAGTTTACAAATGTCACAATATTAATACGTAAGGGTGAATAATTAAAATCGAAAAGATTAATTTTAGGTTATTCAAGATTTTTTTTATAATTGTTAAGGGTAAAATGGTCTTTATAACTCTTATGTCAAAACTTCTAATTTTAAAAAGCTCCTATTAGCAGTTTTTTCAAAATTAGAGGTTTCACCTCAATCCTCTATTCCAATCCGCTGTTCACCAAACATTCAAATTAGCGGATTTGACTAGTCAAACCTCTAATATTAGCTCAAACCTTTAATTTTTAGCTCAAACCGCTATTTACCAAACAAAGTTATTGGCTCTGTTTGGTAAAGAGAGGTTTGGGCAAAAATTAGAGGTTTGAAACATAATTAGAGGTTTGACCAGTCAAATCCGCTAATATTGTTGTTTGGTGAACAGCGGATTGAAAGAGCGGATTGGGGTGAAACCGCTAATTTTGAAAAAGCTCATAATATGAGCTTTTTGAGATTAGAGGTTTGAGATTAGTGTTGTAAAGACTCGTTTACCCTTATCAGTTACTAAAAATCTCAAAATAATCTAAATTAAATATTTTCTCACCCTATTTATAAGCTATTCCTATTTACTTTTTTTCTTTTTATTTTCACATATTTATATGTGGATTTAAATTTATTAATTAATTAAATTATATTAAAATAATTATATAAATAATAAATTAATATATAAATCATTCAAATATATTTAGAAAAATTATATTAAAAATAAGTTTATAGATCTAATTAATATTAATTTGATACAAAATATTGATAACTAATAAACTATTCAAACAAGTATTGAATATAATCATATCCTTATATGTCATTTTGCTTGTTTAAATAAGCTAACAGCTATCAACTATCCATTAATTTTATCAAACACTTTTATACAACCAGCTAATACAATCCGCTAGTCAAATCAGCTAATGCAATCAGCTATCAGCTAATGTAATCAGTTATCCGCTAATTGTCAAACAGTGTCATTGTTTATTTTTATTAATTACAAAACGAATAAAATTTATATAAAATAATTTTAAATATTTTATAGTTTTAAAATAGTAAAATAAGTTGTCAAGCTAGAACACGCCATTTAAGCTAAAATTTTGAAAATTTTTTGAAGTTCTGATTTGACCTATAAACACTATACTAGAATTGTATTAAATTTGTTTCCATACAATATTCTTTAGAATTATGATGTCGAAGGCCGAGACGGAGCACAATGGGCGTAAGGGTATTTTGGCAAACAATAATTTGAAATTTTCATAATCAGTTTTTTATTTTTTAAAAAGTTTTATTTGCCCCCTCAAACTTTTAGATATTCATATTGAACATTAATTTTTCTTTAAATATTTTTAATTAAATTTTCTAAATTTTTAATTTGACTCCTTCAATTTTTCGGTCTAGTGATAATATAGGTCCTCTATAAATTTAAATATTAGCTAAATTAAGCATTGTCAATTAATTTTGAGTTTAAATACTTGATAAATCTTTATATTTTTAAAGTATAATAATTTGGCCCCTCCCGATATTCGATATTGGCTTCGTCCCTACCAACAACCTCAAGAACAAATGACCAAATTTTTTAATTCATTTTAAAACTCAAAATTTAAATTATGATGTTTATGTGAGATGATAAAATTTCTTTTTATCTTAACTAGTGGTTGAAAGTTCGATTTTCATCCTAAACATAAAATATATTTAAAATTTGTGACTAACATCTTATATAATTATTAAATAGACTCGTTCTAATGAATATCTTGAAAACAAACCATATACAAATTCGTAAATGTACACTAAAGAAAAATTACATCGCACACCCTCTCATTGTTATCTCTTATCAAATTGCATCAAGCATGGTAGGGAATTTCACCAACACGTCATCAGCAACCCCTTTGATAGCGTTTACATCCTTCCGGGCAGGCGGATCCTTGAAGGGGTTAGTGGGGCCATGACACTCAAAATTTTAAAAAATCAAATAGTCTTTAAAATTTTTTTAAAATTTTAATTTGTCTACTTCAAAAAAAAAATTTAAAATCATATTAATATTTAAAATTTTAAATATTTTTAATTAAATTTCTTCATAAATTTTTTAATTTTTTTTGTTAATTCTCTCAAAATTATTAAAAATCTTAGTTAAACTCTCAATTTTATTTGAAATTTTTTGTATAAGCAATTTTTTAAAAAATTAAATTATGTTGGAAAAAATAGACTGCTGCAAAACGAGGCGTTAGCATTGATTGAAAAATAATAAAATAATTAAACGAAACCAAGCCGTGTCGTGGTATTAACCACTGCCTTAGAAGCAAATTCGCCCCGATGTGTGTAATCGCTACAATGGACGAACGGCCCCCTGAGGTTAGCACGGCTCTCCAAATTTCGTACACCCGAAAGATGGAGCGGACTCTGATGGTACTGCTATTCTCTCAACTCAAAATCAACACTCGTGATAGGTTTATAAAAACCAAAGAAAATGTTTCTAAAGCAAACTCTATTGCTTAGGTATATCTCAAATGAGTGAAATAGCCCACTATTTATAGACTAAATAATGAGGGCAAAATCGTCATTTTCAGATCACAAATTAATTCTATTAATAATAGAATTAAATATCATTATTATATGAGTTATATTTTGAGTATTAACAACAATCCCCCACCAATGCGGAAAAAATATCCTTCGTAGATATGAGAGCATTAAAGTTAAAACATGAGAAAAGCAATAGCGAGATTAGTTGCTTAAGCACTAGTGAACGTATCTTGAACTAGTACATAATGATGATGAGCAATCCCTCTCTTAGACAAGTGAAACTAGTCTTGAACTTTCTAAGATTAGGGTAAACTCATAACACACAACTAACCCCTCAATTCATCGAAGACCTTGATGTATCTACAAAGTATATATACGAATGTATATATATAGCCTATTTCCTCAGGATTCTAGTAAGTGTACTAGAAAAACGGCCCAACGTTTTTCATAGAAGGTGGCTAGTCCTTCTCACTTACATAGGTTATTTCATCAAGTTTATCTCAACATAAACCACTCAAATAAGAGCTATAAAATAATTAAGAGCGTTTTCCTTAAGCTCATCCTCTCAAATAAATAGGTGAATTCTTCAAGTTTAATTATAAAATGAACCACCCAAACTCTGGGATAAGAATTCATTAAGAATAAAAACTCAACCGCTTTAATCGGTGAATTCAATAAGTTCTTCTTAATAGAATAACCCAAACTCTTGGGATTGAATTCTTTAAGAGTATTAAGAAAACTCATCCTTTCTAGCGGCAAGTTCATCCAGTCCTTCGCGATAGGACTTCCCACTCAACACGGGGCAGTCCTTCGCGATAGGACTACCCACTCAATACAGGGAAATGAACTTATTAAGAGTATTTTATTCAACCAAAGTCGGTAAATTCATCAAGTCTTTCTCACTAAGACCACCCAAAACCTGGGTTATGAATTTATTAAGAGCAACAATGCTCAACCTGTGCATGTACATTATTCGTCATAGGGATAGGTAATAAGAAATGTACACTATGAGTCTTTCCATGGTTTCGTTTGACCACATTGAACTTATATAACTAAGTTGGGTATCCACCATGAATTCCTCAACTAATGGGCTTTAAACCCATCCCCCTCGACGAATTTAGAACCAGTTTTCGACTTAACCCTTTGGTTTGCTAGGTTTCTTTCTGACTTGACATACTATAAAGAGAATACTTCGTTAAGTGTCTCACTGATTCATGTCTTATGTGAATGTGTCTCTTTTTACCTTTATAAGTTTGGCTTTAGCCACACATATCGACGCTTGTGAATCACAACAAGGACATCAAAGGAGTCGGTTCTCCCCATAATGGAATTTCTGCTAACAAATTTCTAAGCCATTCGGCTTCTTGCCCAGCTAGGTCAAGAGAAATAAACTTTGACTCCATGGTAGAGCGAGCGATACAAGTCTGCTTAGTAGACTTCCATAAAATCGCTACACCACCTAAGGTAAAGACATACCCACTCGTGAAACTTACTTCATCATTATCGGTAACCCAGTTGACATCACAATATCCCTCTAAGACTGAAGGAAAGCCAACAAAATCGAGTTTCCAGTCAATAGTACCTTTAAGATACTTAGGTAAGCATCTGAGTGCAATCCAGTGCTCTCCCTAGGATTATGAGTATATCTGCTTAACCTACCTACTGCATAGGCAATATCAGACCGAGTATAGTTCATTAAGAACATAAGACTTCAAATAATTTTATCATACTCTTCTTGGAAAACTCTACTTCCTTTATTCTTAAAAATATGGATACTAGAGTCATAAGGAGTTCGAACATGGATGACATCAAAACTGTCAAATTTCTTTAAAATCTTCTCAATATAGTGTGTTTGATTTAAAGAAAATCTTTTTTTAGTTTTGGTAACTTTTACTCCTAAGATCACATCAACCTCTCTCAAATCAGTCATCTCAAATTGAGTAGACAATAAATTTTTCATTTTGTTAATGGATTCAATGTTAGTATTGAATATCAACATGTCATCCACATATAAGCTTATGATGACACAATCAGTCTCAAACATTTTCGAATACACGCATGCATCCGCTCCATTAACAATAAAACCAAAACTCAAAATGATTTTATGAAATTTCTCGTACCATTGCTTTGGAGCTTGTTTAAGGCCATAGCGAGAATTTTTAAGTCTACATACTTTGCCTTCTATACCAGGTGTCTCAAAACCTAGTTGTTGCTCCATATAGATCTCTTCATCTAGATCTTTATTCAAAAAAGCAGTCTTTACATCCATTTGATGTACATGCAACTTATGAATGGATGCGGTTGCAAAAAAGGCACGTATCGTTGAGATTTTTGTCATGGGGGAGTGCATATCAAAGAAGTTAATACCAAACTTCTGAGTGAACCCTTTGACTACTTGTCTTGCCTTATACTTCTGGGTTGACCTATCTGGTTTAAGTTTCTTTCTAAAGACCCATTTATTACTAATAGGTTTAAATCCTCTAGGCAAGTCAACCGACTCCCAAGTGTGATTAGACATTATTGATTCTAGTTCATCATCAATAGCATTTCTCCAAAAACTAGCATCACTTGAACTTATAGCTTCATTATATGTCTTTGGATCCTCATCTAAAAGGAAAGATTGAGCTATAAGCTCGGTTATAGAGTCTAAATCACTAATTTCTATAATTAAGGAAGTTATAAAATCTGGTCCGAAGGTAGTTGCTACCCTTTATCTTTTACTTCTTCTATGCTCTAATTCAAACTCTAGAGTTTTCTTGGCAGGAATACTAAAAGAAGCAGAAGTATGACTTTCTCGTTGTGTTTCAACATTTAATCTAGGTTTCTTAAGAGAAAAGGAGTCCTTAAAGAACACAGCATCCCTAGATTCACAAATTGAGAAGTCATGTAAAGACATAAACTTGTATGCGACACTATTTGTAACATACCCTATAAACATTGCATCAACAGTTTTAGAACCGATAGTGGTTTTCTTAAAGTCAGGTAAACCGACTTTTGCTAGACACCCCCACATTTCTAACATTTTTAAGATAGAAACAAATCAATAAGTGTCTTAAACAACATGTAAACAAATACTCAATCATACTAGAGTAAAGTTTTTTATGAGTTTTAACCATAAAACGATATTTTAGCAAACTTAAATTTTGTTTACACATGATTATATTCTCAAGGTTTTGAGAAATATTAATCATTAAGATTCGTATACATAATCTCAAACAATTATGAAATTCCTTTTATATCATTCAAAGAGATTTTCAACTTTCTCCTAATTCGAGAAATTAGAAATATTATGCAAATATTTATGAAGAGTTTACAAATTTTCCATAGCAACAGGAAAAATTATCTCAATTTTATTACAAGAGATTTCAACACAACTCTTAAGATAGATCATCTATTTCCTTTCATCTACTTAGGAAAAGAACTCAGAGAGATTTAATTGCTACAACATACTTTTAGTAGCACGAATGTCTATCATATTTTCATTCATATTATTCAGCATATTAACCCTGAAGAGACCATCACATATTTTATTTACTATGACTAAATTTGGTATTATGCTCAACCAAATTAATCTCAACTCTTTTAACTTCTACACTAAGTTTAAAGATATTTTATTTGTCATAGTATTTTTATAAAAGTTTGCACATTAAAGAACAATGCACCAGGTAGGTTACCATAAAAAAGAGGTGGTGCACTAGGCACGCTTAAATACCAGGTCTTTGATAGAACCAATCCTAGACATGCATTTTCATAATGTTTTCCAATAAGCCATTTATGAATTTTTTTTCTTTCTTTAATTAAGGCCTCTTAAATAATTATGCTTGATACTTTTACTAACAATAGTATCTTATTAAACATAATATTTTGGGCTCACTACTACTTTAGTCTTAGTCTTTACCATAGTTTAAAACATCCTCACTTGGTTTAAAGACTAGCTTACGGCTCATTCTTTAATAATAAAGATAAATTCACGTGATATTAAAAACATGAATTAACAAACAAACAGTCTAAATAATCTGACCTCATGAGTAGAATTGTAATATTCAAGTAGACTTGCTCATTCTCACCATGCATGTGATCTTTACTTTTCACATCATATTGAACTAGAATGACCTCAAAATCTACCGTGATAGTCACTTCATCTGAGCCAAACATCTCTTCTTAATAGCTTTCGTTAATCAAAACAACCATTGGATAAGAACATTTGATATGGAGAATTTTCTATTTCAACGTCACCATCTTCATACTTCTCCAAAATTGCGGTCGTCCTATTGTCTTTATAAATTTCTCAAAAGAAATTATTAGTACGACAAACCACAATTATTTTTACCTTAAACAAATGGCAAAATCAACGTTTTGTAATGACAAAAAAAATTGTTGCACATATATTATCACAAGTGCAACTATCATAGATTGTCTAACCAATATTTACCTGTGCTTTTTAAAAAAACAAATATTTTCATTCACCAAAATATAACATAATTAAAAATAATAATTATGTTTTCGGTTTCAGCAAAATAAACCATGAAAGATATAATCACCGCAATAAACATTATTTAGATGGATTCTTTGGACAACCCATATTTCTATATTATCTTACAAAGCTAAAATAATTTGAATAAGCATTATAAAGCCTACCACATCCGTTTTAATCCATATATAACAGCCACTAAGCACATTTGAAGTTAGCTGGTTTACCCTAAAACGTTTGAATTGCCGATATTAATGCATAAAAAATGAGTAACAACAATCATCAAATTAAAGCACTTTTAAAATAAAACCTTAACTACTCATTATTTTAGCGTTTGAGTTGCCAATATTAATACATAAATATTCATTAATCATGAAAGTAATGCATGAATAACTTCAAAAACCAAAAGACAACTAAGACAATTCATAATTGTACTTACTGTCGCAAACCTGCAAAATTCCTTCTTTATCCTTGGTAATCGATGTGAAAACATATATTGTCTCATTGCTTAGCAGTCTTTATTACTCTTTATGTGGTGTATAGTTGGTTTCTATCACTATATTTGTACTTTCAAGGCCAGAGTAACATATCATATGAAATGGTTTTTTCAACCAATAATAAATCGTAGCATAAATACCTCAACTATTTTGCTCTTGATTTACCATGCTCCTGAGTATTGTGTTTCAAAGACACAATCCCATGTAGCGTCATATGTACCCAACTTAACACAATCATACGCATCATTTGCAGTATAATAATTCGCTTCTAAATTGTTAGAAAAAATAGATTGCTGCAAAACGAGGCGTTAGCATTGATTGAAAAATAATAAAATAATTAAACGAAACCAAGTCGTGTCGTGGTATTAACCACTGCCTTAGAAGCAAATTCGCCCCGATGTGTGTAATTGCTACAATGGACGAACGACCCCCTGAGGTTAACACGGCTCTCCAAATTTCGTACACTCGAAAGATGGAGCGGACTCTGATGGTACTGCTCTTCTCTCAACTCAAAATCAACACTCGTGATAGGTTTATAAAAACCAAAGAAAATGTTTCTAAAGCAAACTCTATTGCTTAGGTATATCTCAAATGAGTGAAATAGCCCACTATTTATAGACTAAATAGTGAGGGCAGAATTGTTATTTCCACATCACAAATTAATTCTATTAGTAATAAAATTAAATATTATTATTATATAAATTATATTTTAAATATTAACAACAAATTAAACCCTTCAAACTTTTACTTTAAATTTCATCACTACTTTCGTTTCATAATCATAATTTACCGTAATAATTTGATTGTTGATTTGTTAATTTTGTTTTGGGGTTGGCCGACCAGTCTAATCACATGATAGAGCTAGCATTGACGTGCCTTCCTTCCTATACTCTTAGGCTCTGGAATTATTAGACCCTAAAAGTAAAACCAACCCCCACCAATCAAACAAATAACATAAAGCCATGCTGTTGGAATCAAAGGCCTATTCTACCATGATCTTCATGTTTGTCTACATTCTAGGCTTGCCTGGCACTATTTAGAGCGGTGAATGAATTTCACATGTACGGTTGTTTTAAGAATACATGACAAATAGAAGTGAATATTCGATCAAATTAAATTGAGTAAATTTTTTTCAGTTTAGTTGATTAATTTTATTTTATAATTTAAATTTTATTTAAAAAACGTTTTATTTAAAAAATGTTTCGAGTAGTTCAAGCGTCTGTCTAAATTGAATTATATATATTCATAATATTATAATACTAATTAGTTTGATTGATAAGACTTCAATATATATATATATATATATATATATATATATATATATATATATATATATATATCAGACATAAATGATGGTCTCAACTCGAACATAAAAAAACAGTTCATCAATTATTAAAAATTTTAAATTATTTGAGTTACTCGAATTTCATTTTTCTAAAAAAAATTCACATCGAGTCAAAAGTATGAATTTTCAAATTTAACCTAATTTTATTAACCCTAATGACAAACACCCACAAAAAAAAATTTAATTTAATTTCGGCTCCGAATTTTTTTTATTCACCATTACATTAGAATAAAATTAAAAATGATTAAATGAAAGAACACAAATTATGATGAATGAAACAAAGACCTGATCCATTGGATTCAATTTCTTTTTCCTCATTATTCATATTGACCAGCTGCAAAAAGGAACCCAATTTTCCAATTTGTATGATGATGACAAATGACAACCCCAATTATATGGATTATTTGTATACATGTTTCCCTTTTTATAATCTGATCGACCATATTCACCATCAGGCATCAACTACTTGCATTTACGTCACACTAAGTCAATAATGTCTTAATCATTCATCACCATGGGTCCTTTGACATACCATTAAAAAATTAAGTATTTACTAATAATCGATTCATCTAACGAGATAAGACGCCAGATTCATTAAACAATGTTAGAGATTTGAATCTTGACGTTTTGAATAAAGAAAATTGGATTGAGAGAGTCGCTCTTATAACGAGTCTGTGTAAAATCTAATCCTGATTAATCGGTCAATGGGTTGAATATCAGTGGTTATACTAAAAACTTAAATGTTTTTTTTTACTTAAATAAAAAATTAGTCTTCTAATTTTTTACTTTTTTCTCTAAGTTCTTAAACTATTTTTGGTCTAAATAAGTATCTAAACTAATATTCGATAACTACATTTGCTAGGCCAGTTAGGCCGTTACAAATTCTTGGTTAAATACATTGATACTCATATAAAAAAAATTTAACCAAAATTTTGATTTAAAATTTTAAAAATAATTAAAACTTAATTAATTGAAATTAAAAAGTAATAAAATACTTTTTAATTCTCAAATAAACATATTTACCTCCAAAGTCATTTTTTTCTAATCGTGTAACATTTTTCATTTAGAAGAGTTGTTTTAGTTGAAACCTAACTTTAATTTTTTGTTTTTGATAAGTTGTAAACGATTTGAGTTCTTGAAGCTTAAATAATTTTAATTTCGTAATTTCTTTGATAAATCCTAAAACCCCAAATCAATTTTAAAATATAAAACTCACATTTGCTTGCACAAAAATTATCACTTATTAATACTTAATTTCACCATAGTAATATTTGATACTCTCTAAAACAGAATTACACTAGTGTAATATAATTCTAATCTCTCATTGTAAAGCATACACAAAGGTAGGAAACAATGAAGAAACAACTCAAAATTTCATTTATTTCTCATCGAGTTTAATGGAGAGGCAAGGCTCTCGTTTTATACACTGTGAGTGACAGTTATCCAATGGATAATGACTAAACCCTAACAACCTAACATATATAATAAATAAACGGCTAACTAGGGAAACCAATGATGTTTAGACACGTATTTCTATGGTTAACATTCACCCTGCTTCCTGACGTCTGGGAATGTAACATCTAAAAATTAGCTTAGAAGTTTAGGAATTTAATTAAATAATTAGAGGATTTATTTGACTAAACTCTTAAATTATTGAATTGAAAATAGGTATAATAAGGACCAAATTAAAAAATAAAGAAAAGTACAAGAAGAATTCGACTATTTGTTTAGTGACCAAACCGAATTAAGAATTAAATAGAAGAGATGTATGCTAAAGCTCAAAATCTTTGAATTAACCTTGGATTAAAATGAAATGATAGTATAAACAAGGGGTATTAAGGAGACATTAGTTGAGACATTGACATGAAAGTCTAGTCTCATTAATGTGTTCCCTTCTCCCCCCCCCCCCCCCCCTAACCGGCCACACTAAACCACCAAGCTAAGCAACTTGTGTTCATTTTACACACACTTAAAACACAAAAATTGAGAGAAAATTGAAGAGCATTCGGTGAGGAAGAAGAATGGCATGCATGGCTTAGATTTTGGCCTAGGAAATTCAAGCAAAAATTAAAAATAAGTAGCTCTCTCTCCCTACCTTTCGAGTATGTGAAAATTAATTGAAAAGTTTGTTGTTTTAGTACCTTTAAAAATTCATGAAAGTAACTAAGTTAAGGGAGATGCTGCTGGAATTTGAAAGATATGAGAAACATTTAAGAAATTAAGGTGTTAATAGGCCTTTGAACATGATAGATCAAAGCTGGACAGATTGCATGTTAGTAGGAACATGCAACTTTAGAAATTTATAGAAAAATAAATAGTAAAAAATTCATGATGAAATTTTGATATAGCAAAATTTGATATGTCTACTTTGATAGAAAAATCATAAAAATGAATTTAGTGATGTATAACAAAATCTGAGAATGAAATTCGAACAACATGTAAATCTGCACAACATTGTTCTTAGCTAAACAGTGAACTTTGAAAATTTAAGAAAAATAAGTTACTTGAAAATCCGATCTGAAAATTTAATATGATGAAATTGAAGATGTTAATTGAATTTAGGAACAAACATGGACTGATTTGGAGTTATATGTTGAAAATGGGAAATAAGTTAAGTTAAGTGGTCAAAACAGTTGGAAAATAAAATATGGGAATTTGAAGAACTATTGAAAAATTTAATTGGTAAAATTTGATGAAAATGAAGGTGGTAAATTGATAGATAGGCTGTTAAAATCTCAATTCATATGAACAAGTAAGCAATTTGAACACTTGAGCACTCATTAGAATGAATTAGTGAAAATAGGTTGGCCATGTTAGAAAGCAAATTAGTATAAGGACTAAAATTGGAATCAAGAGAAAATTCGGATTTAAATTAGATGAATAAAGTTTTGAAATTTCTTCTATTATTTGGCTTAAATGTATTAGATCCTAGAGGAGAAAGAATTGAAGAAGAAACCGTAGCTGGAACGACCGCGGATCGCGCGAAAGGCCTCCGAAATTTTTTTTTGATCAGCAAAGCGAAGTATATATTATTAAGATAAATATACAACGCAAGTCGGACATGCGCCTCATCAAAAACCTCCCTAAGCCTAATGGAGGAAAAGAGTACGACATGTCGACTTTAAAACAAAGCGAAAGACCCCACCCCTTACAAAACATCATATCGAAGCCTGAAACAGAGAGACTCGAGACACCCCTTCCTTCGCTAGCGCATCGGCTAACCCATTCGCCTTTCGGAAATATGAGAAAAGCAAACAGAACCTAACCTCAAACAAGCACGGTCAATCGCACGAAATGACTCCCACAAGCGCCATGGGTGACGTTCCACCTGCAACACCCACCCAATTGCCACTTTGAAATCCAACTCAATAATAAGAGGACGATCGGCCCATTTAGACGCAGCAAAATACTCCAAGGCAAAAGCTATCGCCCGAATCTCAGCCACATTAGAATCAAGAGAACCAAGTGGCCCCGAGAACAACATGAGGATACGACTCTGAGCATCACGCAACACCCCCCCGAAGCCCGCTGGCCCCGGCTTCCCACGCGCGGAACCATCCACCGAGAATTTTAAAGTTACTCCGATAGGGGGCTCCCAACACACTCCCAACCGGTCTAACTGCTTATCAACCCCTTCCCGATACAAACTCGGACAGTCTCACCAAAGAGATTCACTGACCGACAATCCCTCTTTAAGGGCCTTCACCCAATAGAAAGATCGTAACTTGACCAAGAAGCCTATCTCCGATGCCGGGACAAACTTTCCGTTAAAAACAAAGTCATTGCGCGCAAGCCACAACGACCACAACAATGCAGCAATACTCGACACCCACAGCTTCCTCAATATGCCTTTAAACGAACAATGCATATCCGGGAGAAGGAAAGCCGCTAAAGTTTTCGGCATAGGCAGTGAAATCGCCCACCACCCTCGAAACCAATTCCACAAACCTTGGGCAAACGGGCATGAATAAAACAAATGTTCAATATCTTTCTCCCTTTTGCGGCACCACCGACACAACCCTTGGTGTTCACCCAAAGCAATCCCACGTATCCGCAGAAATGCAAACGTAGGCAAGCGGCGCAACCAAGCAAACCATAGGAACGCCTGGACCTTAGGAGGAACCAGGACTTTCCACGCAAAACAGTCCCCAAATTCGCTCTCGCCCACCTTATCCATCATAAGCAAACGAGACAGCCCCTTGACTGAAAAAATCCCATGTTTATCCGGTGTCCAGACGAGCATATCCAGCTCACCTTGTCGCAGTTGCACCTGACACACCAACGATCGTAAGTCCTGCAATTGCCGAGCCTCAAAAGACCGCAGGCTACGACGGAACAAGTCTCCCCACCGATCATGCTGAAAATTCCCCTCGACAGCAACATCCATTACCATTACTAATCGATTAACCACAATTGAAAACAGGCGAAGGAAAACATCTTTTAGCGGCTGCTCAATACACCAAGCATCAAACCAAAACAACACTCGTTCCCCCGAGCCAACCTTCCACACGAACTGAGACTCGCCCATATGCTTTTGCACACCCTCCGAACTAACAGTTTGCACTATCTGCTTCCAAATCACAGACATATGTCCCCTAACCGACGTATTAAACCGCCACCACTGTGCCGCTTCACCATACTTTGATACAATAATAGCTCGCCATAGAGATGTCACATCCCGAGCATATCTCCATGACCACTTCGCCAAGAGCGCCTTGTTTCGAACCTCTAGATCAGCCACCCCCAAGCCGCCAAGATGGCGAGGCCGGCACACCAAACTCTAACTCACTCTGCTCATTTTTCGCTGTAAATTAACCCCGCCCCATAGGAATGCTCGCCTCAATTTATCTATAGCAGCAATCACCCCTTTCGGCACACGAAACAAGCCCATATAATATACTGGGAAGGAAGATAAAACTGAGTTTACCAGAGTGACTCGTGCCGCAAACGATAGCGATGTCCTCTTCCAACCCGCGAGCTTCCGACGAACAGATGCGATTACAGGCTCCCATACAACAATGTTTCGTGGATTTACACCCAGCGGTAATCCCAAGTAAACAAACTGTAACTCCCCCTGACGACAACACAGTACCTCGGCCATGGATACAACCAAATCGCCATCCACACCAACCGGATAAAGGGAAGACATCGAAAAATTAATTCGCAAACCTGAGCATACCTGGAAACAACACAATAGCCTGCGAATGTTCAATGTCGCTTCTACCGATGCTTCAAAGAAAAGAACGGTGTCGTCGGCAAACTGAAGGTGTGTTAACATCACCCCCGGAGCCACTACCACCCCACGAATCAGCCATATTATCTCCGCTTGTACTAACAGCCGATGCAAGGCTTCAGCCACGATGACGAACAATAACGGCGACAATGGGCAGCCTTGTCGCAACCCCCGTCCCATATCAAATTCTTTCGTTGCTCTCCCATTTAGCAAAACAGATAAACGAACTGACCCAATACACTCCATTACCCATCCCCTCCAAGTCTCGCTAAAACCCATCGATCCCATAATTTGGTCCAAGAATTCCCATCGGACACAATCGTAGGCCTTCGCAAAGTCAAGCTTCAGCACACATCCCCCCATTCGACTATTGCGCATAGAATGAATCGTCTCATTAGCCAACAAAATTCCATCCACTATCTGACGTCCACGGACAAAAGCTGACTGATGGTCACTGATCAAACCGCCCAACACTACCTGTAATCGTCTAGCTAAAATTTTAGCTAAAATTTTATATATGGAATTCAGCAGACTAATCGGTCGATACTCATGCAAAGAAACCGGCGAATCCACTTTAGGTAGCAACACAATAAACGTATTATTAACACCCAAAGGTAACTTTCCGGTGGAGAAAAAATCAGCCAAGAATCGTTCCACATCTACGCTAATAACCTCCCAGCACCTCTTGTAAAACTCCATGCTATATCCATCCGGACCCGGAGATTTCGAACCCTCACTCCCTCGCACAACAGCCCATGCCTCGTCAATAGAAAATGGCACAGTCAAAGCCAAGTTCTCACTAGCATTCACCCTGTTAAAAGCTCCCTCGAATTGCCAATTACAAGACCTCTCTTCCGCAGCGAAGTGCTTAGAGAAAAAGCTCACCACATGCTTACGTAACCTGATCGGATGAGTTACCCAAGTACCGCCTATAGTTAAACCAACAATAGCATTTCGTATCGCTCGCAACTTCGCTGCCCTGTGAAAGAACACAGTGTTCCTATCACCCAATTTAAGCCAAGTCGCTCTCGATTTCTGTCGCCACAACGATTCTTTTCTACGAATCGCTCGCCATAAAGCTTGCAACCAAGCCCTCTTTCGATCGCATAACTCACTACCCTCCCCCACGGCTAGCTCCTCCTCACCACTATCTAAACAATCAATACGACCTTGTATATGTGAGATTTCTTTCTCTATATCCCCGAAGTCCGTTTTATTCCATTGTCGAAAAAATAGCTTCAAATGTCTAAGCTTAACCGATATGTTTGAATTGCCGATACCCATTCTCGTCAAACGGCACCACTCCTCAGCCATACGATTAACATTTCGCCTCTCTTCCAACCAAACATTAATGAAGCGGAAAGGCCTTGGACCCCAATCAATATCATCACACAACAAAATAATTGGGGCATGGTCCGAAATGCCTCTCAGCAATGACATCTGTTCGATTCTAGCAAAACAATCCAACCACCTCGATGATACAAGAAATCTATCAATGCGGCTCTTTCGACTATCCCTACCAAACCACGTATACTGCTTTCCTCTCAATGGCATATCAATCAAACACGCAGCATTCACAAAAGAAACAAAGGAGATCATACCTCTTGATAGCGAGCTACAACCTGCTCTCTCCGACGGACGCATCACCGAATTAAAGTCGCCCGCGACGCACCATGGTCCCGAAAAACCTTCAATCACTGTCAACAACCGTTGCCATAACCCTTCCTGCTCCGACACGTCACAAGGGGCATAAACCGCCATAATACAGCAGACCATATCCTTAGGCTTCCATCGCCCTTGAAGCACAACAAAATGCCTATCGATCTCAACCGATTCCAACACAAATCTATCACCTTCCCAAATTACTAATAATCCACCCGAAGCTCCCACGGATGGCGAAAACGAAAACTCAAATCCATCACTGTACCACATTCCAGCAACAAGCGACGGCACCAGCTCCTCTAATTTCGATTCCTGCATCAAAACCATATCAAAACGCTGCCTCCGAATTACTTCCCCCACCTGTCTTCTCTTCAACAAAGAACCCAACCCCCTGACATTCCAGCTCATTAGTCGCATTGCTACAAATGTCGAATGTCGTCCTACAGCACTCGCGACAGATCATGCAAAATTTCTTCCTCGCGGCCTAGCGATGTCACCCCCACCAAAATCCCTAATGCCGCAGTTGCTGTAGCTTCACGGTAGAGAATTTGCTGTCTACGGTGGAAATCCGAATCTGTTATCGATGCGTCGGCAACTATAGGTTGGGAATCGCGACCTCCACTCTTCCTCGGTCTTCCCCTACCCTGTTTCAGATTTTTCGCCACCCCCGACAACGCATTCACTGATTTCGTCTTCTTTAGCACCCCATTAATCCAAATCGGAATAACAGAATATGCTGCTTCAGTTTGACGTAGTTCCTGTTCATCACCTAGTTCTTCAATCGGAATTGTGATCAAACCAGGCTGCTCGACTGTGTTTGTTGTTATCGGAATAGAAACCAAATCTTTCGTCGCCTGTTTTCCAATCTCCGCCCCCCCCCCCCCCCCCCGTTGATTTTGAATTCCGGTTTGATCAACCTGATTTTCCTCGTGGATATGATTAGTCGATGGAGGTTGTGTGATTGAATTGACTTCGACAGTTCCAATATTTTGGAACTCTATTTCACTTGGACTCTTTATTTTATTATACACTCCTAATGCCGATGAAACTCCCACCAGCCCAGCTTCACCGCCGCCCTGTGCTATCCCATATTGCACCGGCGTCAACAACATACACCCAGGCGCGACAACCGGCGTAGCATCAACCACATCCTGGTCCCCACGGTAACAATCATTCCAGAGCTGATTACTCTTCCAATCTTTCAGACCTGTTCCTGCATCCTCTAAATTTTCACGCTGGTAATCTTCCCCCATACACGATTCCGGCACACACTCCGACGAGCTACACTCATAGGACTCGTCACTACTAGTGTCACTGGCTGTTGTGCATTCACAGTCAATAAGAGGCCCAAATATGGTCACCTCTTTGACGAATATATGGTGTAATTTTCCCTCGACTTCCAGCACCATTCTTGTATCGATGAATTCCATCAAATCTGTTTCAATCAACAACCAACCACGTTCGAATGATGTCAGCGATGCTGTGTTCTCCGCAACTCGAACAAGCGAACCCCAATTCTTCGCAATATTTTCGAATGTCTCAAATGACCAAGCGTGTATTAGGACACCTCGGACTGAAATCCATGCCCGTCGAGTCTGTAGTGTCATCCCCGGATCCCAACGTTCTAACTTTGAAAAGCAATCACTAAATCTCGTCTTTTCCAACACCTCATCCTTTGTTTTCGCGTCCTTGAACATCAATAATATGGCCGGTCCAGCAATTCGCAGGATAGACAAGCCTTGGTGATTAGGGATGTTCATCCTTGATGTTAATTTCTTCAAGCTCCAATGGCGATTGCACCAGCCCACCATACAATGTTGGAGAATATCCACTTTCTCTTCATCGACATGCCCTTGAATCACCTTTGCCGTGATATGTATTCTCTTCGAATTCACACTGTTAGATTGCCCCTTTTCATCCCCACTTTTCATTTGATCAGACTCACCCAATCCCCTATTTCTTTGATACGATCCGCGGTCGGCAAATCTTGCCAAACTCACCATCAATCGAGACCCATAAATCCATTTGTTGTTGAGGCATTCAATCGCTCGATCCGCATCGACTTTACTCGCCATCCTGACAAAGCCAAATCACCCTCCATCTTTTGCCCTTTTCCGAGGGATGAACGCGTCGAGTACCTCACCATGTCTATCGAACACTTGCCATAGCCCTTTCCAGTGCAGCGTTTCCGATATCCTACCCACGTACATTGTCCATTGCTGTCGGCGGCCATTCTCCCTTGCGCCATCCTTGGGCATTCTTGTTACCAATTCCAATATACCTTTATTGTATTCTGATGTTTCAGTATTTTTTTCAGTACTTTTTTCATGTACTTTTTTTCAAGGCCTCCGAATTTAGAGTTAGCCCAGCGAATTGTGAGTGAAACGAACTTAGAGTTGAGATTAGAGTCTCAACTACCCCTAATTTGATTTTAATATAAATTGAGCATGCAATTGGACTAATTAAATATTGGTAATTGATAAAGGAAGAAGGAATAAAGGAATTTGGATTGAATGCATGTGATTTTTGTGATCTATGTGCTTGAATTGAAAATTGACTTTTGCCGAGCTGAATTTGAAACTGATTTGAGGTGTATTGGCTTGATTATGAATGAAATTGAGATGTTGAATATTAGAATTATTGATATTAAATGTGATTGTTTGGAGAATTGATAGCATTGCTCGATATGATATGTGATCAATTGATGATCTTATATGATATATGTGTTTGGTTAATTCAATTGGAAATTGAGTTATGAAATGTGAAATTGAGCTATGTGATATGAAATTGAATTGTGTATATGCTGATTTGAAGATATGCAAATTGAATTGCAATCTATTATATGATTATATGTGATAATATGAGATATTGGAATTGAATTTACAAGAAATTAATCGAAAGGATTAATAAAGAAATTCTGAAATTTGATCGAATAAGTACATGATTAAAATTAAAGATCAATAAGCAAAGCCCTTGGTGTGTACAGTCTGTCCAGGTAGTACAGCTAGCCTAAAGTCTTGAGCTCGATAAGAAAATTGGTACGTTAGTGTACTCGATATTGTGGTACGTAAGTGTACCTTCTTGCTTAATGTCAATGGACATTATGATATGTGATACGATGATATGAAATTGGTACGTGGTACCTATTATATGGTGAATTTGATTCACACTTCAGTTATACGTGACTCGAATACCTAGCTTACTCTACTATCCAAGGCATGCGAATTGATATAACAAGAAAGAAATTTATTGAAATTCGAAATTGAAATTCTTGATTTGGTGAATTTCTTGACTTGAATGATAGCATGTCAATTATAAAGTAATAAATTAACTGATTCTCTGCTACAGTTTGCTGCTGCTTGTTTATCTAAAATTGATATTGTTCGAATATATGAAATTGAAGCATGATGTTCGAATGATGTATGGTGATTAAAGAAATGGATAAATTAATTTTTAATCCATGTTAATTGTATGCAATAGAAATAAAATACAATCATTGATAGTCCTTGAATGATTCGATTGTGATACAATTGGTATCTTAAATTGTTTGTGTTCGATTGCAAAATGCTTGGTATATTGTATTGATCAATTCAAATGTTAGCATTGTTTAATAATTGATTGTGAAATTGTGTTGATTGATTGAGCTATTCGAATGGAATAGAAATATGTAATAATATAAATTGGGATCTAATGTGTGATCACTTGGTAAATAAATGGAAACGGATTAGATTAAGGTTTTCTCACTAAGTACTAGAAGTACTTACCACTCGAACCTTTCCTTCCTTCCCAAAAATTTCAGGTAATAGCTTGTTGATCTACCTCCCGATATCTCTTTGCACAAAGATTAAGTATCCTTTCTTGTCTTTGTTATGCTCATGTTGGGTGGCTTAACGCTCAGCATGCTAGTGCAGTTTGCATTAATGATTATGTTCATGAATTACTATTTTAATAATGTATGAACTTTATAAGTAGTTTCCCTCCTTTTGTTATGTAATTATGGAGTATATATTTTGGGGTATAGATCGCCCTTAGTATATGTTTTAGGGCATGATTCTTTTTGTTATATTTTGTATAGGCAAGCGATAGGTTTAGCCGTTTATAGTTACCCCGGGGAAGTTATTTTGTATAAGGGAAATGAAAATACTATGGATGTTATTAGATATGAATATATATATGATGTATGAATCGATTATCCTTATCATTAGAAATGATCTTAAATGCTATGTTAAAACCGAATTGGAATGGCTAGGGTAGCATTCGAATGAAGTGAAATTAATGAAATTGGATATTAAATGAGATGAATTGTATGTACGTGATAATCGAATGAAATTAGGAATTAATTGGATATGTTTTAATTTATAAGATAAGGGTATAACTTAGATTGCCCACCTAGACATTGATCGAAATATGATATGAAAATATGTATAGTTTATATGTATACTGAATGGATTTAAGTTAGTTAAAATCCTATAATGATATTCGAATAAAAAAACAATTTACACGCAAAATACCTTCTGCTGCCTAATACGAATTATAAGTTAATATAACGCTCCTTGCTCCTAATTCGGGGTGAGGGGTGTTATAGGGAAAACTTCTTGGAGAGCCACCACATATAGCTTCCTTCGAAGTAGCTCGAAGCGACCATAGGGTAAAGGTTTGGTGAGAACGTCAGCCAGCTGACTGTCAGCAAGTATGTAATTGACCTGCAGTTGCTGCTCCGCCACCTTTTCACGTATATAGTGCAAGTCCAGCTCAAAATGTTTGGTTTTCGCATGGAGAATGGGATTTGCAGCCATGGCCACTGCACTTGTATTGTCACACCAGACGCAAGGGAGTTGAGCTTGAGAAATACTTAGCTCGGAGAACACAGTTGTGACCCAAGTGACTTCAGCTACAACGTCTGCTAAACTGCAGTATTCAACCTCTGTCGTTGATCGTGCAACAGCGCGTTGCTTCTTAGAGCTCCAAGAGAGAAGATGATTCTCATTGAAGACGCTGTGGCCTGAGATGGATCTTCGATCATCAACATCCCCTGCCCAATCGACATCAGAGTAGACTGTGAGTTGTGCACCACCATGAATACCTTCAAAAGCCTGACTAGGAAACCATAAGCCAAAGTCTGATGTGCCTTGCAGGTAACGCAAGATGCGCTTCACGGCTAACCAATGTTCTGAGGAAGGATTTTGAAGAAATTGAGCAGTCTTGTTGACTGCAAGTGAAATGTCAGGACGTGTATGTGATATATATATTGCAGTGCACCAACTGTACTACGATAAAGTTGAACATTGTCGAGAGGGGTGCCATTGTGCTTGGAGAGTTTGATAGACGGTGCCATGGGAGTGTTGGCAAGATTGGAATCGAGCAGCTGTGTTTTCTGAAGTAGTTCTCTGATGAACTTGCATTGTGTGAGGAACAAACCACCGTCAGAGCGCAATGCTTCTATCCCAAGGAAAAATTGAAGTTGACCAAGGTCCTTGAGTGAAAACTTTGCATGCATCACATCAATTACCTTATCAATATAGGACCGCGAACTACCAGTAAGGAGTATATCATTCACATATACAACCAGATAGACCATATCACCATCATGCACAAGAGTAAACAGAGATGGATCAGCCCTCGAGGATTGAAACCCCAGTTTATAGAGAAAGTCGCGAAGCTTGAGGAACCAGTTCCTAGGTGCCTGTCGAAGGCCATAGAGCGCCTTTCTCAGCTTGCAAACCAAGGGTACACCATGACCAGAGGCTTCCTCAAAGCCTGGAATTTGCTGCATATAGACACTTCAGTGAGATCGCCTTTAAGAAAGGCGTTGTTGACATTCACTTGTCGTATCTGCCAATGAGACGTGACTACCAACGAGATGAGAATATTGACGGTGGAGAACCGAACTATAGGACTGAAGGTGTCGAGAAAATCAAACCCTGAAACCTGCGAGAACCCTTTGGCTACAAGCCTGGCTTTCAGCCTTTCAACCGTGTCGTCTGCTTTAAGCTTGACGTTGAAGAGCCATTTGCATCCAATGGCTTGTCTGCCTACTGGTAACTCAACAATATCCCATGTCCCATTGGCCATTAGAGCTTCATATTCCAACAACACGGCCGCTCTCCACTCAGGATCTGCAAGTGCTTCATTAATATCTTCAGGAACCTTTTTGTGTTGTACATAAAATAGTTTGGGTTTGACAAAACCATTTTTGCGCCTAGTTACCATAGGATGCACATTTGCAGAGGACTTGACCAACTTTTGAGGTGGAGTTACAGCATCATCATCATCATGTGTGGACGTACTAGGCTCAGCTGAATTGTGCATGAAATCACGTGAGTCATGTAGCTGATTATTGTGTACTGGTTGTTCCATATGAGGTGGCACTTCATCAGCAGGCACTGTGGAAGTATGAGAGTTGACCACATCATCTTCTTGCTGCTTAGTTGGAGAAATGTATAAATCCATATCAGCAACATAAAATGATTCATCCCCATGCATATTAGTAGAGGCAAGACCTTGATCCAATTCTTCCTCATGTGAACTAGTAGTGGCAAACTCTTGTCCAGAAACACACGATGAATCAGAAGGGAGTGTTGAACCCAGAGAGACATCATGAGTTGTGGGTAGACCTGGCAAACTTGACCCGAGACCCGAAACCCGAACCGAATTACCCGAACCGAAACCCGATTTTGACCCGAACATGATGATTCGAAGTTGACCCGAAACCCGAACCGAACCGAACCGAAATTTTTTGTTGAACCGAAATGGACCCGAACCGAAATAGACCCGAACCGAATAGAACCGAACCGAATGGACCCAAACCGAATGCTACCCGAACTGAAAGCTGAACCGAATATCGACCCGATTTTAACCCGATTTTGACCCGATTTTAACCCGAATATCTATTGTTAACAATATAATAAATAATAAAATGAAGTATAGAAATTTGAGATCTTGGTGACCAATTTTATAATTTCATCATAAAATATAGCATACAATTGAAATTGTAGACTAAATTGACAATTTGGAAGTGGAGAAATTTGAGAGTCCAATGATCAAATTTGTAATTATACCATATAAATAAATAGGGGTCAATTTTGGCTAAAAATTAAATCTTTGAAATTAAAATGAACGAAAATATCAATATATTAAATTAATAGACTAAATTACAAAGATTAGTCAATTTCAACTAAAAGTAAATTTTTAGAGACTAAATATCACTACGGGGAGGGGATTTCTATATCCGAAGTCTAAACCGTGAGAATACTTGTGACTAAATTAAATTAAACTAAAACTTAAAGTTGACTAAAATGTAACATTTTAAATGCAACATGACCTAAAAAGTAATTAATCTCTAGCTTAAAAAATTGGTGGCTTATTTCCCTCCAAAATTTTGTCTTTTCTCTCTCTATTTTTTTCCAATTGTCTTTTTCCTTTTTTTTCAATCTAGCTTAAAAAATTGGTGGCTTATTTCCCTTCAAAATTTTGTTTTTTCCCTCTCTATTTTTACCAATTGTCTTTCTATTTTTCTTGATTTAATTGAGTTTCAATTTAGATTAATTTAATTGAAATTTCACATTTAGTTTTAAAATTATTTTAATTATGTCTGTGATTTATGCTTTTAGATTTTAGTTAATTCAATTAGATCTTAAGTTTAATAAATTAATTCATTTTAAACATTATTATTATTATTATTAACTTTGATTCAATATAATTATACAAAAAAAATTATATGGATACATGAAGCTTTGATTTAAATATTTAATCAAATTCAAATGCATAGATTGACAAGTTGAATTAGAATTAATCTCATACACCAATAACTCTAAACTAAACCATAAATACTAAACCTCAAACCTTTAACCCAACTCAAATCAAATTGACCCGAAAATTTAAATGTTGACCCGACCCGAAATTGACTCGATTTTAACCCGAACCGAAAGCGACCCGAACGACCCGATTTTGACCCGAACCGAAAGCGACCGATCCGATATTGACCCGACCCGAAAATAACCGATCCGATTTTGACCCGATCCAATACCCGAACCGAATCCGACTCATCACAGACCCGAATTAGACTCGAACCCGAACCGAACCGACTCGAACCGAATCTAAACCGATTCTAGATAGACCCGAAATGACCCGAACCGAAACGACCCGAACCGAACCCGAACCGAATGACCCGATTGCCACCTCTAGTTGTGGGCATAGCTTCAAAAGATGCAGCAGTAGACCTGAAGCAATTGCCAGATGACACCATATGAATAGGATTAGACTGAAAAGTTGAGGGTTGAGCATCCTTAGCCTTGACATTCGAAGTGGCAAAGGGAAAGATGTCCTCATTGAACAACCCATTGCACGAAAAAAACACCCTCCCAGACGAGTCAATGCATTGGTAACCTTTATGTAAAGGACTGTACCTGAGGAATGTACAAGGCTTAGATCTGAAATCGAACTTGTGCTTGTTGTATGGCCTTAAATGTGGAAAACACTGACATCCAAAAACCTTGAGAAAAGAATAGTCAGGTTCACGTGCATACAGCTTTTGAAAAAGAGAGAGCCCGTCTAGGGTCCTTGTAGGCATCCTGTTGATAAGATACACAATGCTGAGAACGTCATAAGACCAATAGGTTAGAGGGAGCTGAGCTTGAGCTAACAAGGTAAGAGAGGTTTCCACCACATGTCTGTGTTTTCTTTCCACAACCCCATTTTGCTGGGATGTGTGGGGACAAGAATGTCGTAACTGAATACCAGATTGTGCTACAATTCGTTCTAGAAAACGAAACTCACCCTCATTGTCAGATTGCACAGCTAGGATAGAAAGATCAAATTGAGTTTTAACAACCATTGAGAACATATTGAATGCAACTGATACTTCACTTTTATTTCTCAAGAGATATAACCAAGTGTTTCGGCTATACATGCCAATAAAACTCACAAAATAACGAAAACTATTAGAGCTAATAGGACCAGGGCCCTATACATCAACCTCTACTAGTTCAAAGGGTTGTGTATACACTGTGGAAGAAGGAATAAAAGGTAAAACATGGCTTTTCCCCATTTGGCAAGCCACACAAGCATGTGAATCAGCAACTAAGGACTTTTTTAATACTTTCTTGACAACATCAACAGCAGGGTGCCCCAATCGTCTATGCCACAACATGTACTCATCACGGTTGGAAACCGAGGTTTGAAACACAGTGCCATCACCATGGAAATCACGTCCTGAGGAACAAGCAAAACTGTATAACCCTTCATCGAGACCACCCTCCAAGAGAACTTCCTTAGTGCGAGCATCCTTTACACAACAAGAAGAAACATGAAATTCAAAGAAAACTTGATTATCTTTGGCAAATCTAGCAACAAACAAGAGGTTTTTAGTTACCTGAGGCACATATAAGATCTGATCAAGACACAAAGTTCTTTTAGATGTATCTAAATAAGAGTCACCAATAGAGGTAATTTGCAGGGCTGAACCATCTCCCAAGTGAATTGTACCTTTACCATTGTAGGAGGATTTGTGTTGAAGAGCAGCTGAATCTCCTGCTACATGATGAGTAGCACCAGAATCGAGAAACCATTTGGAGCGAGCTAACGGACCATTTTCCATTAAAGCATTAACCTGAATATTTTCATCATCAGGCACAATATCATCATTAGGGTAAGGATTGTATGCACCTTCACTAGCATGAGAGCAACATGAACAATCGTTGGCCTATGCCTTAACAGTAGATCTTGACTGTTGTGAAGACACCCCCTTGAAGTTCTGATTGAATCTTTTTCAGCATCGGTCAACTAGATGACCCAACTTCCCACGGAGTTGGCACTGAATCTTGGGTCGTCCCTTAAACCGGCCATTGTTGTTAGTTGTACTGGACCATGACACCTCATGAGCTTCTTCTTGATCCTCAGAGAGAGGTGTTGCATGCTTGGGCGTGTACCGAGTGTAATTAATGCCAGTAGGAAATTTGGACGTATCTTCAAGATGGGACTCAGCATCAATCAATATAGAGACTATATTATCAACAGTGTAGGGCTCTTTGCTGGCTGTGATTGCAGCAACAGAGGGTTCAAACTCCGGGGGTAAGCCATTCAGGATCGTTGCTATTTGCACAAGATCTGAAATCGAACTGCCACAGGTTGCAAGAAAATCACAAGATTCTTTGATGGCCATAGTATAATCTTGCATGGACTGTGTGCCTTTCTTCATAGATCTCAGGCGACAGTGCAGGTTCATGAGTTTGGTCGTGGAGAGTTTGAAATAATGCTTCGTTAAAGAGCTCCAAATGGCGGCGGTGGACTCTGAATCAACCAGACGGGGAAGGATATTGGAACTGACAGTCGATAACAACCAAGACGCTAAAGAACTGTCTTTCTTGATGAACTGAAGATACAACAGGTTGACAATCTGTTCCCATGCTCGATTGCGAGCAAACTTGGAAGGGGCAACCAAAGATCCATCAAGATAGCCTTCCAACCCAAGACAATGAATGGTAAGCACAACATGTTGCTTCCATAATAGGTAATTAGACTCATTTAGGCAAACATTCATTCTCTTGTTTGAGAATACTGAAATCTCATAGAGTTGGTCATCATCAACAACGGAGAGGATATCATCTGTTGGAGCCATGAGTACAGGGAGATAGAGAACAAAAAGTTCTTGGAGAAGAGAAAGAGCTCAAGAAACTCAAACAAATTTCAACACGAGAGCGAGAAGAAAAGAACAAGAAGTTCTGAAGAAGATGAAAGGAAAAGAAACAGAAGAAGAAATTTTCACGCAAACAACTCAACTACCTAGCAACTGATACCATGTAAAGCATACACAAAGGTAGGAAACAATGAAGAAACAACTCAGAATTTCATTTATTTCTCGCTGAGTTTAATGGAGAGGCAAGGCTCTCGTTTATACATTGTGAGAGGCAGTTATCCAATGGATATCGACTAAACCCTAACAGCCTAACATATATAACAAATAAACGGCTAATTAGGGAAACCAATGATGTTTAGACACGTGTCTCAATAGTTAACACTCAAACATATTTACACCGATATAGGTTGGTTCTACAATGTCAATATATCTCTAACTATAAATTATGCTTGCCCAATAATTATCTCTTATCAATACATTATTACACTGTTAATTATACAATATTTCACTGGTTAGTGAAGCACTAAGTTTAAATTTTAGGATCGAACCCAATTATCACCGTTACGGCCCTTGTTTTCAGTCTCACTTTGTGTTTGCACTAACTCTGCATGTCAGTAATGGAAAGCTTCACTAACAGAAACTTTCAATTAAAACTCACAACTCCACGGATATTTAAATCTTCATAAGTAGCTTGCGTATGATGCTGGGAAAATTTGACAACCGATCTGCTTAATGCATCAGTTTATGAATTCCAAAGTAATTGGTTTAAATGTGTACAATTTGATGGGTGGAGTTTGTTATTAAATGTATTATAAAACCGTGCACATGGGATGGGGACAAGCTTTGATGTTTGGGGGTCTATTTATTTTTTGAGGGGTTCACCATTATTTTTGTGGCTCAAAGTTGAAGCAAAAAAATTTTCCCCATGGAATTAAAGTGAATATGGAGACAGATGACAGCTTGAGGTGACCGGTCCCGGATCATTCAAGTGGTGGGACGATGGTGGTTATATTATATCAACGGATTTCCTTCGTTTCTGAAATCAATGGATTCCAACTCAGCAGGATTGCTGCTTCTTGGTTTATATTTAAATTTATTCGAAAATCCTTTGAAATTTATGTAATATCGATATTTAAGGCTCACACAAGATATTAATAGCACCTTTCATGTAGGACGGCAGGTTTTGCGAATTTCGCTTCGCACGTTTTAGTTGGGACGAAAATGGGTATGTATTTAGTGGGTAGTGAACATGCGTGGATGTGAAAAATCATATTTAATATGGGTAATTGGTAGGTGATAGATTTGAGACTTTACCTGCACCGTATCCGCCCGCCCCACTAACTACTCACCATATGAATTTTAGACCATTTATATTTGTAGATTTTCATTATGTATTTTACTATGGTATTTTAAGTTGGTTTATTTTAAAATCCACGTTAATCCTTAAGTTTGTAGACTTTAAACTCAATTAAATTATTTTGAAAAAAAATTGGTTTATGATCGAGCTTGAATTGATCATGTTGTAAAGTAGAATTTATGCCGATGTAAATGTGCTTTAGTTAAATTAGTTATAGTTAGTTAACTGTAGTTAATTTATATGGGTGTAAATGTATTATATATATCCACTTGATCAATAAATAATGTGAAGTTTTACTCTTCTTTATAAAAGTTTATGATTTGTTTTTATATGTTACGATATTAGTAGATATTTGTCAGGCGGGTACGAGTGAGTACAACAAGTGGGCACGAGTGGGTACGAGATGAGTTGGTATCCAATTGGGTAATGAGTGTAAAAATAAATTTGAGAATGTACCTGTGTGAACAGATATAGATTTAAAAATTATGTCTAGTGTAGATAAAAATAGGTGGTAAATATAAAAATTTTAAATAAATATAAATATAAAAAAAGGAGATATCCGCACCTGCCCCGTCCGTTTGCTATCTCTACTTTCATGTGATACATATTAGAGGCCCCCTTAGTTGTAATGGATATGCCCAGAACTTTCATGCGGCAGCCAAGGATGATTATGGCGCTTACCAGATATGAACTTGATCCAATCACATTTGATCATGAAAAATAACCAACTTAAAATCTGTCAAACACTTGTTTATCTAATAATTTCTCCAAAATCAAATATGATTCTAGGCCTATAATAACCTAAACTTAGATTAACTAAACTTAAAAGGTCTCGATAAGTAATCCAAATATGACTTAAATTCTAGATGATCTAATAAAAAAACTCGATTGGCATATCTAAAACTAATTTTGGTTTAGATTTAAATTTTAGATGATCCAATCCAAAAAAAAACTCTATTGATAAATCTAAAACTAATCTAGATTTGAATTAATCCAAACCCAAAATAACTAAAAAAAGATTTTATAAACTCGACTTACCACGTCAGTCATGGTCTCCATCCACTAAAAATCAGCTAATTAACCTTTTTTTTATGTCAATAATCTATTCATAATCAACTTTTATGTAACCACTCACTTCTTATTTACATCACATAAAAAGGTGAAGATTCATTTTTTTTTTAATATTAGGTGAAGATTCATCTTTAGAACAAATGACATGAAAAAAAATTAGTTAACTGTTTTTTTAGTGGCTGTTTTTTTAGTGGACGAGATCATAAATGACGTGGTGAGCCAGGATCGTATAATAATTTTTTTCCAGAATAATATTAACATTTGAAACGCTTAATTGGCCTAATCTAAAACAAATTCGTAATTAATTGGTCTAATCTAAATTAACTGTATCCCATATCTACTATAGAATTCACAATCCGGATGACATAAAATAACACAATAGTTGAGAAGATGGGTCGGAGGCAACAAAAGGCAGGCTCGACAGACCGGACAATTGCCTGCAACTAAATACAAAAATCCTTTCCACGTTAGCATAACCAAGAAATCCAAAGGATGGGGCCGGGAGTAGCTGTGAAATACAATCCCCAATACGGTACTACACTACGGATAAAAATAATCTGTACATTTTCGGTGTTCTATTTATACTTTCACGCTCAACTTTAGCAGGTTTAAGGTTTAGAGTTTATGGTTCTAGGTTAAACCACAAGGTGTATTTTTAAGATACAAAGTGTAGAGTCTTGTAGTGTTTATTAGTATTAAGGCATAAGTAAAAGCACCAAAGAAACAGATATTTTTTATCCAGTACTCTACTGGGTATCAAATCTTGCAATGGATTGGGATCAACTGATTAATTATCTGTCCACTGAACTATCAACGTTAACAAGGGGACCATTTAATTGCCTAATTAGATAGGTACAAAAGGTGGTGTTTTCCATTAATTCTCAAGTAACGCATTTATTGAGAAAAGAAATACTGCTCAACTGTCCCAGCTTTGCAAATTGGTAACACAGAATTTCTCTTGTATAGATATCTCAGGTCGCGAGTTCGAATATCAATATCTGCATTAAAAGTGATGAACATGTGTACATATTCGATATTTACATCCGAGTTGGAGAAATATGAGTTTAAAGTGAAATGTAAATGGAAACTTCTGGATGAGAATTATGTCCCAGTCAGAAGCTTTCAACCTTTAGCCGCCAAGGAAACTGAACCACATACTGTTAATCTTCATCTATCTTCTTATATTCGCCTCATTTCATTCTGCCAATACCCAAATTGCCACTCCATTCAAACGTTGCCCACCTTACGGACTGTCCCTCTAGGTCCCATGGGAGGCCTAGTTTTGGGAATTCACCATTTACGATGAATGTTTGTATGGCTGAAGTTAGATAATACGGTTCTCATTAGAGTTTTAGAGAGACGATAGCTTGTGTTTCAGCTTCTCATTTAAGCATTCAAGTTGAAAAAACAAACGACAAAACAGGAAAGGAAATGACATGTTTCTGTTGCTTCATTACAACCTTGTAAAAGCTATAAGCATCGTGTCAGAATTTCTCTGTGCCTAGATTCTTATCATCTATGTTTGTAATGGAGGTACAGATAAGACCATTACAAAATTGCTTCAGTGTCTTCCATGGTGGATCCTGAGAAGGAAGAAACCGCACGCACCAGTCTTAACATGTCATCTAAAAAGGAGCTTCTTTCCACAGCCATGAAGAGAACCAGCGAGTGGTATCATTATTAACCATTTTGTTCATTGACAGGTATCGATTTGTACGAGTTTGGCTGCTTAAGTTGACAGCTTGATCCCTTTGTTTCAGGATTTTCTCACAGGAGATTCCCAGTGATGTAACGGTTCAAGTTGAAGGAGTTTCTTTTTCACTGCATAAGGTGAACATATGACTCTATTTTCAGACATTAGAATGACAGGAAAACCAAGTTAGCATCTAGATTTTGTTGAAATTATGACAGAATTGTGCTTCTTTTTAACTTATTCCAGTTTCCATTGGTCTCCAAGAGTGGTTACATAAGGAAAGTTGTATCAGAATCCACTGATGCTGATCTTTCAGTCATAGAAATCCCCGATGTTCCGGGTGGAGCAGATTCGTTCGAACTCGCAGCTAAGTTCTGTTATGGGATAAATTTCGAGATCAGCACTGAAAACATTGCGATGCTAAGATGTGCCGCCGAGTATCTTGAGATGACTGAAGACTATGCGGTCGGGAACCTTGTGGGAAGAACTGAAGCCTACTTGAATGAAGTGGCACTTAAGAGCCTAGCAGGAGCTGTTTCTGTGTTGCATATGTCTGAAAGCCTACTCCCGATTGCAGAGGAGGTTAAATTGGTGAGCCGGTGCATAGACGCGGTCGCGTTTTTAGCTTGCAAAGAGAGCCAGTTTTGTATGTCTAGCAGGTCTGATAGCGGCAATGATAGTGCCATTTCTTCGACAATCGCTAGCTCGAAACCTATTGTCGATTGGTGGGCTGAAGATTTAACTGTTCTTCGAATCGACATCTTCCAACGGGTTCTGATTGCAATGATAGCAAGAGGTTTTAAACAATATGCCCTTGGTCCGGTGCTTATGCTTTATGCACAAAAAGCTCTTAGAGGTTTGGTGAGACCCCATACCGGCATAATTGATTTGTTTACCAGATATATGCTTGATGTCTAAAAGTGCACACTCCTTTTTTCGCGCAGGAAGTATTCGGAAAGGGGAGGAAGAAAATCGAGCCACGACAAGAACACGAGAAAAGGGTTGTGTTGGAAACCATAGTGAGTCTTCTGCCTAGGGAGAAAAACACAATGTCCGTAAGCTTTCTATCTGTGTTGCTTCGTGCAGCAATATACCTCGAAACAACCGTTGCTTGTCGACTTGATTTGGAAAAAAGGATGGCCTTGCAATTAGGACAGGCTGTTTTAGATGATCTCTTGATACCCGCCTATTCTTTTACTGGGGATACATTGTTCGATGTCGAGACCGTGCAGCGTATCTTGACCAACTACATTGAATACGATACCCAAGGCAGCCATTTTGGCTACAGAGAAGAAGATGAGTACATTTCTCCTCCACCAAGCGACTTGGAAAGGGTGGGAAAGCTAATGGAGAGCTACCTGGCCGAAATAGCATCCGACCGTAATCTATCTGTCTCAAAATTCATCGGTCTTGCCGAACTCATTCCGGAACAATCCAGGGTAACAGAGGATGGGATGTACAGAGCCATAGATATCTACCTCAAGGTACATCTATTTTATGATCTTTTTTGGTATATTCCTTTATAAAAAAACATGTCATTTTAATCCTACCTTTCCATTACAATCATAGGCTCATCCCACTATAAGTGACTTGGAGAGGAAGAAAGTCTGCAGCTTAATGGATTGCCAGAAACTCTCACGGGAGGCCTGCGCTCACGCGGCTCAAAACGACCGTCTTCCGGTCCAAACCGTGGTTCAAGTCCTTTACTACGAGCAGCAACGGCTTCGAGATGTTATGAACGGAAGTGTCTCGAGTGGAGATTCCCCTGCTGTGGTCTCTTCCAGGGTGAATTTATACCCTACTGATATCCACCCGGTTTCAGGCGAACTTTCCAGCTTGAAAAAAGAGAACGAGGACCTGAAACTAGAGCTGGTGAAAATGAAAATGAGATTAAAAGAAATAGAAAAATCAACAGCAGCAAAATCGGAAGTAAGCAGTCCCATGGGAAACATTACACCATCATCTGATAAGCCTCCTTTGCCTCGAAAATCATTCATGAATTCGGTTTCTAAGAAACTCGGACGGCTCTATCCTTTCGTCGGAGTTTCAGGTCCCGGTGGAAAAGGCCGAACAAGACCAGCCAAAGATAGGAGGCACTCCATATCTTGACACTACATGCTGCTTTGCTTAAATCACCATTACCATTTTCTCAAGTGTTTAATTTCTGTGTTACTTTTAAGGCTTGAGAGTTGAGACTCTCTTTTTTCTTCTTTTCTGCTGGTATTGCTGTAAATAGTATCATCTTTATGTTTGATACCACATCATTCATGGAGGTTTTTGCCACTTGAATGGCTACTTCTCTCAAACTCTGATCCGAGCAGTAGACTAAGAATCTAGAGTTTTAACTCAAATGAATCAAGTAATCATTCTTAAAATGTGATATCTAGCAACTCTATAAATTGAGTTATGAACATATGCAATACTTTCTCACATCTATATTATACTAATACTAAACTAATATGAACATCTTTGGTAAAGAGCGGTTTGGGCAAAAGTAAGAGATTTTAGATATAATTAGAAGTTTGACTAGTCAAATCCGCTAATATTGTTGTTTGATGAACAACGGATTGAAAGAGTGGATTGAAGTGAAACCGCTAATTTTAAAAAACTCATAACATGAGCTTTTTGAGATTAGAAGTTTGATATTAGAGTTGTAAAGACTTTTTTACCCTTATCAATTACCAAAAATTTCTAAATAACCTAAATTAAATATTTTCTCACCCTAATTATAAGCTAACCCTATTTATTTTTTCTTTTTATTATCACATATTTATATGTGTATTTAAATTTATTAATTAATTAAATTATATTAAAATAATTATATAAATAATAAATTAATATATAAATCATTCGAATATGTTTAGAAAAATTATATTAAAAATAATTTTTATAAATTTAATTAATATTAATTAGATACAAAATATTGATAACTAATAAACTATTCAAACAAGTATTGAATATAATCATGTCCTTATATGTCATTTTGTTTGTTTAAATAATCTATCAGCCATCAGTTAACTTTACCAAACACTTTTATACAATCAGCTAATACAATCCGTTATTCAAATCAGCTACTGCAATCAGCTATCAACTATCAGCTAATGTAATCCGCTATCAGCTATCTGTTAATTGCCAAACATGGTCGTAGTGTTCAAACCTAAAAAATTAGAGAAATAAAGTTCATTTTCACTGATATTTAAACTGATAGAATTTAAAAGTTATTAGACAAAAAGTGGGGGGGGGGGGTTGAGATTATAGGGTTGAGCACGGGTCGGGTTTTTGTCAACTCGGATTCGACCTAAAAATAATTACTTTAAATTTAAACTCGATCTGAGTTTATTTTTAAAAAAGACTCGACCCAAAATTTATATACCTCAACTTGATCCCGATCTGATCTATAAAAAATCTAATTTTAAGAATTTAATTGTAAAAAAATTAATTTTAGAGACCCAATTGTAACAAATATAAAGAGGAGGCATTATTGCAAATATCATTAAAATTATAAAAAAAAATTATACTATTAATCTCAAATCGGATTAATTTTTTTTTACTTTAACCCTGAACCCGATCTTGCCCTTAATAAAAAATACTCAACCCGGACACAAATTTTGTATAAAAATTTCGACTCTATCAAGGCGGATAGAGTCCAAATCGGATCGAGTTAGGTGAAATGTCATACCTAGGTGAGAACCAATCCCAACCAAGGACTATATAGTTCGGTTCACGTCAATATTTATAGCAATATTAAATGTTATTTTATAATGTATAATTGTACAAAATAAAAAAAATCATGTATATCATTACATATTTGACCGAAGTTCATGTGTAATTTTTGTATTTAATAAAAAAATAAGGCTAAAGGGGTACTTTTGCCCCTGAGTTCGACCCAAAAATACAATTTCGTCCCTCGCCGAAAAGTGCACTCAATGTGGCCCTCCAGTTCATGAAATCGATCAAATTAACCTTTTGACCGACGTTGACTGTTACGGTGCTGACGTGGCAGTTAACGGTAATGACGTGGCAATCCATGATGCTGACGTGACGGTCAACGATGCTGACGTGGCAGTACACGTGGGATGATGGCGTGGCATGAGGGGCTGAATTGATTATTTTAACTGAATTTGAGGGCATAATTGATTTTTTTCCTGAGTTTAGGGGCATAATTGATTTTAATTAAAAGTTCGATAACTTATTTAATATTTAAGTTGAAAAATAAGAATTTATGAAATTATTAAAATTTTAAAATATTAAAACTAGATAAATAAATTTATTAAGTTAGAATAATTTTAAAAAAACAAAGTGAAGACTCTTACAGAAGATCAAAATATTCTTCAATTTATTTTATAAAAATTCATAAAGTTCATAAAAATAAATAAAATATTCTAAAAGTTACTGAAAATAAAAATTATATAAAAAATTAAAATATATTATGAATTAAAAAAGATAAAATTTAATCTAAAAACTTAATAATTTTTTTATAAATTATTAAAAAATTAAACACTTTTATCGAAAAAAATTCGACTTCGTCATTTTGAGTATTACTATTCGTTAGATTTTTTTTAGTGGAATCAACATTGTACTAGAGTAACAATAGAATTCAATTTTTCCCGCTTTTTTACATCAAATTTATGCTCATTAATATTTGATGTACATAAATGAAATAGAATTTTGGTTTTATTAATACTTTAATACAATGATGTCTCAATTGAAAATATGTTCAAGAAACATTAGTACGTGTAGCATAACGAGAAACAATCGAAAGATTCTCTAATGGTTTATAAATATTTTTAAATTTTTTATATTTATAACTTTAATGTTTTTACTTATATTTAATTCATTATGGTGTTTTTATTTTTTAATATTTTATGAATATTTAAATATTAATAGTTTTTATTTTTTTAGCTTAAAGATTAAATAAGTTATCGAACTTTTAATTTTGCCCCTAAACTCAGGAAAAAAATCAATTATGCCCTTGAATTCGGTTAAAATAATCAATTCAGCCCCTCCTGCCACGTCATCATCCCACGTGTACTGCCACGTCAGCATCGTTGACCACCACGTTAGCATCATGGACTGCCACATCATCACCGTTAACTGCCACGTCAGCACCGTAACGGTCAACGTCGGTCAAAGGGCCAATTTGATCGATTTCATGGACTGGAGGGTCACATTGAGTGCACTTTCAACGAGGGGCGAAATTGCATTTTTGGGTTGAACTCAGGAGCAAAAGTGCCACTTTAGCCAAAAAATAACTATTTTATAAGGTAAACTATCCCAAACTCATTAAATTATTGATTCAGTTCTATTTGATCACTGAAATTAAATTATTAAACTTTTAATTTAGTTCTTTTATAATATGCATGTATGTCTTATGGTCTATGTTCGGGGTGCAAGACTGTCCTTCCCAACAATGTCATTTTTAAGGTTTAAACTCACGTCCACTCCTTAATAGTGCAATGTGTTTTACCAGTACACACTACACTTGTTTGTTAAACTTTTAATTTAGTTTTAATAAAGCATTAATCGTTAATTTGTATCTTATTGGTAAAAACAAGAAAATAAAGATGGAAAGAAGATTCAACTTAGGAATCAAGTGAGTATCGGTTCAGGTCATTTCGGGTCTGATTATATTTGATTTGGGTCGGTTCAGATCGACTTGATTTAAATTCGGGTTTATGACGACTTCTGGTCGGGTATCGGTTCGGTTCAGTTGACTTTCGGGTCGATTTATATTAGGTCGGTTATTTTCGAGTTAAGTGATTTTAGGTCGGGTCAATTTTAGGTTAATGGGAGATCGGTCGGTTTTAGTCGGGTTTACAGGCCGAGTTTGATTTTTACACCCCATATATGGCTTTATATAGCCCGCATATTTGATTTTTTGGTGAGTTGTGCGGCAATTCACTTATCGTCTTTCTTTATTTATTTTAATATATTTTCTTTATTTCGGGTGAAATCGGTTTAAGTTATTTTCAGTTCGGGTGAAATTAATTTGTGTATATTCGATTCGATTTTCGGTCGATGCGGTTTATTTCGAGTTTCAGATTAAATTTGAATCAGCGTGTTTGTGTCAATTTCGGATCAAATTCGGCTAAGTTTGCCGGGTCTAGTTATAAACCTCCATCAAAATTGAAATAATGTCAACCAATAAATAAATTTCAAGATCCCACCAGAAAATAACGTGCCACCTTACGAAGAGGAGTAGCCAGTCATATTATTTCTTTCATTATTAACCAAATTAATTCTATAAAATCTGTGGGCCGGGATTACTTTCAAATTATACAAAGGAAAAATTATTTGAGGCTCTAATTTCCTTAATCGGCTTTAAAGTTTCTGAAATGCTTGCTTAATTTGTATTTCAGCATTTATCGTTGTCGATATTGGTATGTTTGGTTTCCAGTATTGCTTAATGCTTAGCTATACATTATTTATACAAAATTACAAACTTGCACGTTATAGCAAACACTCTTGGCATGACCCATTTTTTGGTGCACCCCTTCAACATATGTACATCTAATATTAAAAATTCCACTTCTAATTATCGAACCATGAATACACTCTCAGATTCCAACGAATTCTGAAATATTCGAATCACCATGCTTCAACTTCTTTTTGACATGGTTTTTACATTAAAATTAAAATTGTAGTCATCATCTCCTCAATCTTAACTTGTCATAAGATTTTTGAAGAAAAAAACTTTACTATGTTAGGGTAAACAACACCATTAATCACTAAATTATTTTTGTTTTCTTATTTTAGTCACCAGACTTATTTTTGATAAAATTGTCACTAACGCAACGTTTTCCCCCTATTTTAGTCACTCACAATTAAAAAAACTCATGAAAAAACTAATAATTTAGTGACTAAAACAAGAAAGAAGCAATAGATTAGTGACCAAAACAGAAGAAAGTAACATTAGTGACCACAATAAAAAAAATGTAACAATAATGATTGTTTTGCCGAAAATAATAGTTTAATGAATTAGGACCATTAGGTCCTATTTTTACCAAAGTATGACCCAAAATTCTATATTTCTCGGACTAGCACCATTACAGTGGACTTGTCGTAGAAGCACGGCAAGTTCCAAAAATTTCATTTTTTCGTGTTTTAACTTAATTAATCGCATTAACAGATGATTAATAAATCCTAATTGGAACTTGCCGTGCATGCTAGGCGAGTTTAATTTTTTTTTTCAGTTTCGTCCTTTAGTAAAAAAGTTTAATTTTAAAAAATTTAATTGAAACTCGCGCGGCATATACAAAGAGTTCCAATTAAGATTTACTACGCATCTGTTAATGCTATTAATTAAGTTAAAATACAAGAAATTTTTGAAATTTTTTAAAACTTGTCTGTGCTTCTATGGCGAGGTTCAAAAAAAAGAATTGCAAAAAATAAGATTTTATTTGAATTCACTGTACTTTTACGGCGAGTTCATTTTAATGGTGCTAATCTAAGAAATATACAGTTTTTAGCTTTAATTTGATAATATTAGAATGTAATGTTGTTTGTTTTGTCTTTATGCGCAAAACAAGAAAGCTAGAATAATTTAGTCGTGTTGTTTACCCATTTATGTATTCATCCTTGTACGTGTTGGACATTGGGTCACGTTGGCACGGGGATTGAGTTCAGAGTTGATAGTCGAAATCCAAGTTGTTGGGCAACGAGGGGAGCAGTTTGAGTTGAGGCGGCCATTGACAAAGCCAAAGAAAAGAGAGTTAATTGACTCCTCACCCAACTGCCATTAACATTTTCAAAACTTGTATCTCTCTATATCTACAACACTTTGCATCGTCTCTTGACTCTTATCAAAATGGGTCGCTTCATCAACCTTGCAGCTCTACTCTTATTTTCTCTTACTTTCTGTTTATTTCCTGACACAACATCAGCCCAACTAAGACAAAATTACTACGCCAGTTCTTGCCCCAATGTAGAATCCATTGTTACAACAGCTGTTGCCAACAAATTCAATCAAACTTTCGTCACGGTTCCTGCAACTATCCGTCTCTTCTTCCATGATTGCTTTGTCCAGGTTTATTCAACGTTTCAAACAATGCCCTTTTCTCCATTTTGCTTAAAATTCAACCTATGATTATAATTTATAACTTGCATTTTATTATTTCTCACAGGGATGCGACGCTTCGGTTATGATTGCATCCTCAGGAGGCAACAAAGCCGAAAAGGATCACCCTGATAACCTGTCATTAGCCGGAGATGGATTCGACACCGTAATCAAAGCTAAAGCGGCGCTCGATGCGGTTCCGAGTTGCAGAAACAAGGTTTCTTGTGCTGATATCTTGGCATTGGCTACCCGTGATGTTGTTGCTCTGGTATTGTTCCTATTTCTTCGATATCGGTATACCGCCATGTTTGTCGACATTGTTGCAGATTATGTAAGTGAATAGGATGCGTTTACTGTTTATATAATTTCAGTCTGGTGGACCTTCGTATGCTGTTGAATTGGGAAGACTGGATGGGTTAAATTCAACAGCTGATAGTGTTGATGGAAAGCTTCCTCAGCCATCTTTCAACTTGAATCAGCTTAATTCGTTGTTTGCAGCAAATGGACTCAGCCAAAAAGACATGATTGCTCTTTCAGGTTTCACCTCAGACTTGAATGTCCGAATTTCGAACACAACTTACTCGTCGTGTTAAAGGGTGTTTTGTTGTTGTTGTTTGCAGCGGCACACACCGTTGGATTCTCTCATTGCAGCAAGTTCTCAAACAGGATATACAGCTTCGGCCGTCAAAATGCAGTGGACCCGATGATGAACCGGACCTATGCTACTCAGCTTCAACAAATGTGTCCCAAAAATGTGGATCCGACGATAGCCATCAACATGGACCCCAACACACCCAGGAACTTTGACAATGTCTACTTCAAGAACTTGCAGAAGGGGCAAGGTCTTTTCACCTCGGACCAGGTTTTATTCACGGACCTAAGGTCTAGACCTACCGTCAACGCCTGGGCAACCAACTCACAGGCTTTTAACCAAGCCTTTATTACTGCTATCACCAACCTGGGTAGGGTCGGTGTCAAGACCGGTAGGAACGGGAACATTCGTACAAATTGTGCTGCCTTTAACTGAGAATTTTGTCATGTTTTCTTTAGTTCTGGTCGGTATTGTAACGAATAAGAGAAGGGATGTTGTTTAAATGTTTTCTGGTTTATTAATTTAATAAATTCATAAATTTTCCGGTTAATATATGAATGTAATTTCTAATATATTGTATGATTGCAACTTTTCTTGATTGAATCCTTAATTATATTTTATTTTGCCAAAGGATAAGATGGTCCCAAATGAGACGGTTATCTGGTATCCTGCACCAGAAAATGGATTTTATGGTTGAAAATCAACTGAGAGTTGGATACATGAGAGTACGTAGGTCCATCAGGACAGATAGAAATTTTAAAGTTGAAGTTTAGGGAATTTATGATATGGGTTTATGATTTATAACTTAATATTTAGAATTTAAAATTAAGGCTTAGAACTTAAGACATTAAAAAGGTAGAAAATTTTTGTACCATCGAGACAGAATTTCATTTGCTACTGTCTACAATCCATTTTTTCTAGCATGTCCACACTGAACATATCATCCTCCTAAAACCCTCTTCTTTTCAACATACGTAAAGGAGAAATATAGAAATAAAATTGGAATGAAAAAAAAAATAACGCAGAATAGTTCATACACATTGAGAAAGGTATAAATTGTCGCAAAGCAAAGAGTGATGTTGAAGACTTTTCTTAAAAGTAGCATTTATGCACCTAACATTACAAGAAAAAGGGGAAAAAGTAAGCACCATGATCTTCCACCTCACTGCAATAATTGGTTCTATATCTGATCCAATTCGTATGGATTAACCTGCAACTCACACAGATCCTGCAAACAAATATAACTACCAGGAGACGATTCTCTATCAATCATCGTATTTTAGCAGAATCGTCATCCAAATCAAGAACCGGCACAGTATTACAAACATAGAAGCATTTAAATCTAATATCCAAGCATCGCACGACAAAGTATTCAACGAACATAACATAACGTTACCTCGATGAAAAGATGTCATAAGAAAAAATAATATTTGCAAGGGTACCAATAGGATTCATGAAGGGAACAAGTAGCTTTCACAGGAAAAATTCAACAACAGCAGGGCAGGCCAGAAAAATCAAAGATGTGCTTTATTATTATGAAAACAAGTTTTCACTAAAACAAAGCTATAGATATCAGGTGGAGATAGTTGCTAGCCTAAGTGTCAATATAGTTGGATTTCACCTAGTTGAGACATCGCACCTCCGCGATAAATCAGAGCCATGGCATATTTACAACGATCAGCTTTATCCGAAACTCTTGTATCCCTTTTTCTTATTTACTTCATCTATTCTATAAAAATGGTATGCTCGAGATCAATGTTAGTGTGAACGTCAATATTGAAATAACTCAAAATTGCTATGGCTGGAATCCGGTTGAACTCGAATCACGAAGACGATTAGTTTTGGTTCTCACACTTCTGCAGACACACCTTCTCGAGTTGTGTTGGCCAGTCTACTCCAAGAATCAAGGGATTCATCTCCATTGCAACTTGAAAATCTAACATCGATGCAGAAACGGGCCCACTCTGATTTGGTGCATATCTCACAGGCCGCATCCCATTCAAATAGGCCATGGACCGATTCTGGCCTCGGTCAACAAGTTTCTGTCTGGACCTCGTACCAGCCAGTTCCAAACAAGGTTTTATCAATCTCTTCATGTAAACATCGAGGCTATTGTTCAACAAATCGGCACAATCTGTTGAGATATTCAATCCCTCCATCTCCAACTTCTTTTCCAACCTCTTCCTCAAAGAACCAGTATCAGGTAGATCACCCCGGCAATAACACGTCTCGGTAGCAGATGCTGATCCATTCCATGGTACTTTTCGTATTCCTTTAGCATTCAAGGTGATGCCAAGTGGAGCTCTCACAGGACTCCTACTGTAAATGCTCGGACTTCCTGTAGCTTGATCAACTTCTTCTCCATCCTCAACAGAGCCAGGCGGTCTGCTACCCAAAGAAAACAACTCGGTAGCACTCTGCTGTTCTTGAACTTTAGGAACTGCATCTTCACAAGCAGTATTATGGCTCTTCCCATGAGGACCTAGAGGACTTGGGCGGTCCCTCAACTTGCGATCGCGAAGATTCAGAGTCCTACTCTTACGAGGAGATTGAGGAAAGTCTTTGCACAGTGACTGAAGATTACTTCTTTGATACCCATTTGACACTTTAACACTTAAAGAACCTTCCAACTTGTTCGCTAGCGGTGGAAGTGTCTTTGAAAGCGAAGCATTCCTAATAAACGATCTGAGGAGATTATTATGAAGTCGAACATTTTCTCTCCCTATTGTATTGATGCATAGCTTATCAAACTCGGGTTTGCAAATCTTAAGATTCAAAAATCTAGTAAGCAGATGGAAGTACATCTCGGCTTTTGTACGCCCTATCTTCCTTACAACCTGGGATTTCAGCTCCAAAGTATCTACTCTAGGAAAATCCCGACCGGCCGGCATTTCAGTTTCTGAGTTCATCACTATCATCGGAAGTCTAAAATTCAAGGCAAAAATGGAAAACCGTCAATATCCATAAAAAAATCAACTTAATTCACAATCAATAAATAATTATCAAAAACCCTAATGTCATGTCATCTATTAACACAGCAAGTCAAATGGTAATCAAAAACAGTTTTTACTGAAATCATCGAATTCGCAAGTACTAAAATTCAAGCAAAATTTAAAAAACCCAGATAGAAACAACGTAGATCAAACAGTAAATTACCTTCATTTAACTAATCATTCAATCAAAAACCAAAAATCAAACAGATACCCAGACCTAAAAAAAACTACAAAATTAAAGCCTGCTAATCTCAAATCAAAACATACACTAAAAGAAACCATCTTAAAGAAAACATGAACTAATTCCATATACTAAACAAATCCTGCTTTATTCATAAAACCCCAAAACACAGGAAAAAAAACAGAAGTGAAACATTGGGGGGAAACAAAATAGAAAGAAGGAAAAACCCACCTGAAACAACGAAGTGCGGAACTGAATTCAACTGTATTGAATTGCAGAAAGAAATTAATCACTGAATAAGAAAGTATAAAGAAAAGAGATTAGGGCATGAAGCAAGCAAGCAAAGAGTCGGGTCTTTGTTTTGGAAGCTTCTTTCGGAGTCGTAAAGGTCAATGTAGCACGTGCGGTATTTAAAACGAGTTTAAAGTGTGCACTAGCACTGGTTAGCTTTGTTTTTAGTTGTGCGTTGGGCTTGTCCGATCATATAGGCGTTTGAAGTTAGTTATATTTGTCCAAAATATGTATATCGAAAATCAACGTTAATCAAACTTTAATGGAAAATATTAGATAATCAACCCATCATTATATGATTAGCAAAATAATTTATTCCACTTAGTTTCGTCAGTTATTTTAGTTAATTACTTTAATCCAACTAATTTAACTAAAGATCATATGAATATGGGTCAATCTTATTTATTAGACCGTTTTTCCTCTTATTTTTTTAAGGATTAACCAAAGATTCATTATAAGATTGCTTGAACATCAAATAAATCATTACAAAACAAAGCAATAAGACTGAAAATAAGTTGCATGGTGCAGAGTACATCAAACAGAGGTACAATGGGCGAATCTAAAAATTTAAAATTGGTAGTTCACCGATTAGTCTAATAATATAGAATTAATTTAACCAATGTAATAATGTATTGATAGGTGATAATTATTGTGCAAACAAACATAATTTATAGTAAAAAAACATATTGACATTGAAGAACTAACCCGTGTATATATGTTTTCCTAAATATCAATTTCAATCCTAAATGGAGAGAGAGCGCAAGTGGGCCGGGTGGGGCAAGTGTTCGTCGCCGATCGGGAGTGTCCATCTTCATCGACAATGTGAGTAAAAGGATACACCCAAATACATTGAAGGAGGCGCTTAAAGGATATGGTGTGGTGACTGATACGTACATTGCATATTGGAATCAGAGTAGAAGAAACAATCCAACAACGTTCGCCTTTGCTCGCTTTAGGAGCGTGATAGAGGCCTTAGAGGCTGTCCGAAAAGGCAATGGCAGAATGATGGACGGTTATAGGGTTAATATGTTCTTGGCTGACCAGAAGGAGAAAAGTTTACCCAAGGGCAGGAGTCCGGCGAAGAATGCTCATAGCCGTCGCGAGGCTTTGTGTGACGGAAGGTCTTTCAAGGATGTGTTACTGGGGGTTAAGGAGGGTAACATTCCTCAAAAATTCCAATCCAAGCCGGGCTGGCGATTGGAGTCAGGCGCAAAGGTGGTTGAAGCTGGTGTAGAAGGTTGCGTAAACGTAGACGAATGGGTCAGGGTGCAGGCGGTGGAGAAGGAGGAGTTCGATCAGGAGGATTGTAGCTCGGGCTCTTCATCGTCATGTATTAAGATATGGAACGAAGAATTGTCGTGGGTTAAGTGCTGCATGGTGGGCAGGATAAAAGCGATGTACAATGGGGAGCTAGTGCAAGATGCCCTTCGATCAGACGGATTCGACGTTAAAATTTGCCCTTGGCATGGAATGTTGGTCATAGTTCGAGCGAATAGCGTTGAAGCCCTGAAAAAGTTATGGAACATTAGAACGGAACTTCTAAGATTATGGTTTGACGAAGCTGAATTATTGGTTGGGTATGAAAGTAAACGGTGGGTGAAGGTTTGGGTCGAACTTGCGGATGTGCCGCTACAACTGTGGAATAAGGATTTCTTTCTTCAATTAGGCAAAAGATGGGGAAGAGTGTCTAAAATCGATGACGATACGATATGGCGGAACCGATTTGACAAAGCCATAATGCTCATGGAAGTTCAAAACGCGTCAGCTATACCGGACAGAGTAAACATTTTGTTCAATGGAGTGTGTTTCCGGATCAAGGTGACGATGCAAGATTTCGAGGAGGAGAGGGTTTTCATCGACGGTGGCATTCCGGGAACCCAGTCTCCGCAGGGGGGCTGTGACGCTTCGTGGAATGGCATTAGCAATGATGAAGAGATAAATGCTGCGGTGGAGCCCGAGGTGATGGAGTCAGCTTTCGAGAATCCTAATTTCTTGGAGGGATTGAAGGCGGCCGACATTGGGACCCAGGTGTCGGAGGGTTGAGACAGGGGTGTCCGTTGTCCCCTTTGCTTTTTAATATTGTCGGGGAGGCTCTTAGCGCGTTGTTACATAAAGCAGTGAAAGCTGAAATCATTGAAGGTGTTCACATAGGCAAGAATGGACTGGTTTTGTCACACATACAGTTTGCCGATGACCTCATCATATTTGCGAAAGGGAGCCGGGAAAATATGATAAACATCAAGAGATTATTGAGAATTTTCGAACTCGAATCGGGGCTAAGCCTCAATATTAAGAAAACCAGTGTAATGGGTGTTGCCGTGGAGCAGGAATGTGTGGATGAATGAGCAAAGGAGCTTAGGTGTATGGCCGGAAAATTACCGTCAACGTATCTTGGCCTACCGTTAGGCGCCCCTAGGAATACTGTGCAGTTATGGAAGCCCGTAATCGATAAAGTTTCAGCGAGACTAGCGGGTTGGAAAGGGAAGTGTTTATCTATAGCCGGAAGAATTTGCCTAGTTAAATCTGTTTTAAGCAGTCTCTCGGTGTACTACTTAAGTCTATTTCAATTACCGAGTGCGATAGCGGATAAATTGAATAAGCTGAGTGCCCAGTTTATTTGGGACCGAACTCCCCTAATTCGATCCATTGGGTAAAATGGCAAGACATTGCCAAACCAAGATGTTTAGGTGGTTTGGGGTTAGTTGACGCAAAAACAAAGAATCGCGCTTTATTGAATAAGTGGGTTTAGCGTTTTGGCCAAGAGGCGAACTGTCTGTGGAGTAAGGTGGTTAACGCTAAATATGAGTACAACGGAAATAGCTTACTGCCAACTACTAGGGCATGAAGCAAGCAAGCAAGCAAAGAGTCGGGTCTTTGTTTTGGAAGCTTCTTTTGGAGTCGTAAAGGTCAATGTAGCACGTGCGGTATTTAAAACGAGTTTAAAGTGTGCACTAGCACTGGTTAGCTTTGTTTTTAGTTGTGCGTTGGGCTTGTCCGATCATATAGGCGTTTGAAGTTAGTTATATTTGTCCAAAATATGTATATCGAAAATCAACGTTAATCAAACTTTAATGGAAAATATTAGATAATCAACCCATCATTATATGATTAGCAAAATAATTTATTCCACTTAGTTTCGTCAGTTATTTTAGTTAATTACTTTAATCCAACTAATTTAACTAAAGATCATATGAATATGGGTCAATCTTATTTATTAGACCGTTTTTCCTCTTATTTTTTTAAGGATTAACCAAAGATTCATTATAAGATTGCTTGAACATCAAATAAATCATTACAAAACAAAGCAATAAGACTGAAAATAAGTTGCATGGTGCAGAGTACATCAAACAGAGGTACAATGGGCGAATCTAAAAATTTAAAATTGGTAGTTCACCGATTAGTCTAATAATATAGAATTAATTTAACCAATGTAATAATGTATTGATAGGTGATAATTATTGTGCAAACAAACATAATTTATAGTAAAAAAACATATTGACATTGAAGAACTAACCCGTGTATATATGTTTTCCTAAATATCAATTTCAATCCTAAATGGAGAGAGAGCGCAAGTGGGCCGGGTGGGGCAAGTGTTCGTCGCCGATCGGGAGTGTCCATCTTCATCGACAATGTGAGTAAAAGGATACACCCAAATACATTGAAGGAGGCGCTTAAAGGATATGGTGTGGTGACTGATACGTACATTGCATATTGGAATCAGAGTAGAAGAAACAATCCAACAACGTTCGCCTTTGCTCGCTTTAGGAGCGTGATAGAGGCCTTAGAGGCTGTCCGAAAAGGCAATGGCAGAATGATGGACGGTTATAGGGTTAATATGTTCTTGGCTGACCAGAAGGAGAAAAGTTTACCCAAGGGCAGGAGTCCGGCGAAGAATGCTCATAGCCGTCGCGAGGCTTTGTGTGACGGAAGGTCTTTCAAGGATGTGTTACTGGGGGTTAAGGAGGGTAACATTCCTCAAAAATTCCAATCCAAGCCGGGCTGGCGATTGGAGTCAGGCGCAAAGGTGGTTGAAGCTGGTGTAGAAGGTTGCGTAAACGTAGACGAATGGGTCAGGGTGCAGGCGGTGGAGAAGGAGGAGTTCGATCAGGAGGATTGTAGCTCGGGCTCTTCATCGTCATGTATTAAGATATGGAACGAAGAATTGTCGTGGGTTAAGTGCTGCATGGTGGGCAGGATAAAAGCGATGTACAATGGGGAGCTAGTGCAAGATGCCCTTCGATCAGACGGATTCGACGTTAAAATTTGCCCTTGGCATGGAATGTTGGTCATAGTTCGAGCGAATAGCGTTGAAGCCCTGAAAAAGTTATGGAACATTAGAACGGAACTTCTAAGATTATGGTTTGACGAAGCTGAATTATTGGTTGGGTATGAAAGTAAACGGTGGGTGAAGGTTTGGGTCGAACTTGCGGATGTGCCGCTACAACTGTGGAATAAGGATTTCTTTCTTCAATTAGGCAAAAGATGGGGAAGAGTGTCTAAAATCGATGACGATACGATATGGCAGAACCGATTTGACAAAGCCATAATGCTCATGGAAGTTCAAAACGCGTCAGCTATACCGGACAGAGTAAACATTTTGTTCAATGGAGTGTGTTTCCGGATCAAGGTGACGATGCAAGATTTCGAGGAGGAGAGGGTTTTCATCGACGGTGGCATTCCGGGAACCCAGTCTCCGCAGGGGGGCTGTGACGCTTCGTGGAATGGCATTAGCAATGATGAAGAGATAAATGCTGCGGTGGAGCCCGAGGTGATGGAGTCAGCTTTCGAGAATCCTAATTTCTTGGAGGGATTGAAGGCGGCCGACATTGGGACCCAGGTGTCGGAGGGTTGAGACAGGGGTGTCCGTTGTCCCCTTTGCTTTTTAATATTGTCGGGGAGGCTCTTAGCGCGTTGTTACATAAAGCAGTGAAAGCTGAAATCATTGAAGGTGTTCACATAGGCAAGAATGGACTGGTTTTGTCACACATACAGTTTGCCGATGACCTCATCATATTTGCGAAAGGGAGCCGGGAAAATATGATAAACATCAAGAGATTATTGAGAATTTTCGAACTCGAATCGGGGCTAAGCCTCAATATTAAGAAAACCAGTGTAATGGGTGTTGCCGTGGAGCAGGAATGTGTGGATGAATGAGCAAAGGAGCTTAGGTGTATGGCCGGAAAATTACCGTCAACGTATCTTGGCCTACCGTTAGGCGCCCCTAGGAATACTGTGCAGTTATGGAAGCCCGTAATCGATAAAGTTTCAGCGAGACTAGCGGGTTGGAAAGGGAAGTGTTTATCTATAGCCGGAAGAATTTGCCTAGTTAAATCTGTTTTAAGCAGTCTCTCGGTGTACTACTTAAGTCTATTTCAATTACCGAGTGCGATAGCGGATAAATTGAATAAGCTGAGTGCCCAGTTTATTTGGGACCGAACTCCCCTAATTCGATCCATTGGGTAAAATGGCAAGACATTGCCAAACCAAGATGTTTAGGTGGTTTGGGGTTAGTTGACGCAAAAACAAAGAATCGCGCTTTATTGAATAAGTGGGTTTAGCGTTTTGGCCAAGAGGCGAACTGTCTGTGGAGTAAGGTGGTTAACGCTAAATATGAGTACAACGGAAATAGCTTACTGCCAACTACTAGGGCATGAAGCAAGCAAGCAAGCAAAGAGTCGGGTCTTTGTTTTGGAAGCTTCTTTTGGAGTCGTAAAGGTCAATGTAGCACGTGCGGTATTTAAAACGAGTTTAAAGTGTGCACTAGCACTGGTTAGCTTTGTTTTTAGTTGTGCGTTGGGCTTGTCCGATCATATAGGCGTTTGAAGTTAGTTATATTTGTCCAAAATATGTATATCGAAAATCAACATTAATCAAACTTTAATGGAAAATATTAGATAATCAACCCATCATTATATGATTAGCAAAATAATTTATTCCACTTAGTTTCGTCAGTTATTTTAGTTAATTACTTTAATCCAACTAATTTAACTAAAGATCATATGAATATGGGTCAATCTTATTTATTAGACCGTTTTTCCTCTTATTTTTTTAAGGATTAACCAAAGATTCATTATAAGATTGCTTGAACATCAAATAAATCATTACAAAACAAAGCAATAAGACTGAAAATAAGTTGCATGGTGCAGAGTACATCAAACAGAGGTACAATGGGCGAATCTAAAAATTTAAAATTGGTAGTTCACCGATTAGTCTAATAATATAGAATTAATTTAACCAATGTAATAATGTATTGATAGGTGATAATTATTGTGCAAACAAACATAATTTATAGTAAAAAAACATATTGACATTGAAGAACTAACCCGTGTATATATGTTTTCCTAAATATCAATTTCAATCCTAAATGGAGAGAGAGCGCAAGTGGGCCGGGTGGGGCAAGTGTTCGTCGCCGATCGGGAGTGTCCATCTTCATCGACAATGTGAGTAAAAGGATACACCCAAATACATTGAAGGAGGCGCTTAAAGGATATGGTGTGGTGACTGATACGTACATTGCATATTGGAATCAGAGTAGAAGAAACAATCCAACAACGTTCGCCTTTGCTCGCTTTAGGAGCGTGATAGAGGCCTTAGAGGCTGTCCGAAAAGGCAATGGCAGAATGATGGACGGTTATAGGGTTAATATGTTCTTGGCTGACCAGAAGGAGAAAAGTTTACCCAAGGGCAGGAGTCCGGCGAAGAATGCTCATAGCCGTCGCGAGGCTTTGTGTGACGGAAGGTCTTTCAAGGATGTGTTACTGGGGGTTAAGGAGGGTAACATTCCTCAAAAATTCCAATCCAAGCCGGGCTGGCGATTGGAGTCAGGCGCAAAGGTGGTTGAAGCTGGTGTAGAAGGTTGCGTAAACGTAGACGAATGGGTCAGGGTGCAGGCGGTGGAGAAGGAGGAGTTCGATCAGGAGGATTGTAGCTCGGGCTCTTCATCGTCATGTATTAAGATATGGAACGAAGAATTGTCGTGGGTTAAGTGCTGCATGGTGGGCAGGATAAAAGCGATGTACAATGGGGAGCTAGTGCAAGATGCCCTTCGATCAGACGGATTCGACGTTAAAATTTGCCCTTGGCATGGAATGTTGGTCATAGTTCGAGCGAATAGCGTTGAAGCCCTGAAAAAGTTATGGAACATTAGAACGGAACTTCTAAGATTATGGTTTGACGAAGCTGAATTATTGGTTGGGTATGAAAGTAAACGGTGGGTGAAGGTTTGGGTCGAACTTGCGGATGTGCCGCTACAACTGTGGAATAAGGATTTCTTTCTTCAATTAGGCAAAAGATGGGGAAGAGTGTCTAAAATCGATGACGATACGATATGGCGGAACCGATTTGACAAAGCCATAATGCTCATGGAAGTTCAAAACGCGTCAGCTATACCGGACAGAGTAAACATTTTGTTCAATGGAGTGTGTTTCCGGATCAAGGTGACGATGCAAGATTTCGAGGAGGAGAGGGTTTTCATCGACGGTGGCATTCCGGGAACCCAGTCTCCGCAGGGGGGCTGTGACGCTTCGTGGAATGGCATTAGCAATGATGAAGAGATAAATGCTGCGGTGGAGCCCGAGGTGATGGAGTCAGCTTTCGAGAATCCTAATTTCTTGGAGGGATTGAAGGCGGCCGACATTGGGACCCAGGTGTCGGAGGGTTGAGACAGGGGTGTCCGTTGTCCCCTTTGCTTTTTAATATTGTCGGGGAGGCTCTTAGCGCGTTGTTACATAAAGCAGTGAAAGCTGAAATCATTGAAGGTGTTCACATAGGCAAGAATGGACTGGTTTTGTCACACATACAGTTTGCCGATGACCTCATCATATTTGCGAAAGGGAGCCGGGAAAATATGATAAACATCAAGAGATTATTGAGAATTTTCGAACTCGAATCGGGGCTAAGCCTCAATATTAAGAAAACCAGTGTAATGGGTGTTGCCGTGGAGCAGGAATGTGTGGATGAATGAGCAAAGGAGCTTAGGTGTATGGCCGGAAAATTACCGTCAACGTATCTTGGCCTACCGTTAGGCGCCCCTAGGAATACTGTGCAGTTATGGAAGCCCGTAATCGATAAAGTTTCAGCGAGACTAGCGGGTTGGAAAGGGAAGTGTTTATCTATAGCCGGAAGAATTTGCCTAGTTAAATCTGTTTTAAGCAGTCTCTCGGTGTACTACTTAAGTCTATTTCAATTACCGAGTGCGATAGCGGATAAATTGAATAAGCTGAGTGCCCAGTTTATTTGGGACCGAACTCCCCTAATTCGATCCATTGGGTAAAATGGCAAGACATTGCCAAACCAAGATGTTTAGGTGGTTTGGGGTTAGTTGACGCAAAAACAAAGAATCGCGCTTTATTGAATAAGTGGGTTTAGCGTTTTGGCCAAGAGGCGAACTGTCTGTGGAGTAAGGTGGTTAACGCTAAATATGAGTACAACGGAAATAGCTTACTGCCAACTACTAGGGCATGAAGCAAGCAAGCAAGCAAAGAGTCGGGTCTTTGTTTTGGAAGCTTCTTTCGGAGTCGTAAAGGTCAATGTAGCACGTGCGGTATTTAAAACGAGTTTAAAGTGTGCACTAGCACTGGTTAGCTTTGTTTTTAGTTGTGCGTTGGGCTTGTCCGATCATATAGGCGTTTGAAGTTAGTTATATTTGTCCAAAATATGTATATCGAAAATCAACGTTAATCAAACTTTAATGGAAAATATTAGATAATCAACCCATCGTTATTTGATTAGCAAAATAATTTATTCCACTTAGTTTCGTCAGTTATTTTAGTTAATTACTTTAATCCAACTAATTTAACTAAAGATCATATGAATATGGGTCAATCTTATTTATTGGACCGTTTTTCCTCTTATTTTTTAAGGATTAACCAAAGATTCATTATAAGATTGCTTGAACATCAAATAAATCACTACAAAACAAAGCAATAAGACTGAAAATAAGTTGCATGGTGCAGAGTAGAGGTAGAGGTGGCAATCGGGTCATTCGGTTCGGGTTCGGTTCGGGTCGTTTCGGTTCGGGTCATTTCGGGTCTATCTAGAATCGGTTTAGATTCGGTTCGGGTCGGTTCGGTTCGGGTTCGGGTCTAATTCGGGTCTGTGATGAGTCGGATTCGGTTCGGGTATTGGATCGGGTCAAAATCGGATCGGTTGTTTTCGGGTCGGGTCAATATCGGATCGGTCGCTTTCGGTTCGGGTCAAAATCGGGTCGTTCGGGTCGCTTTCGGTTCGGGTTAAAATCGGGTCAATTTCGGGTCTGGTCAACATTTAAATTTTCGGGTCAATTTGATTTGAGTTGGGTTAAAGGTTTGAGGTTTAGTATTTATGGTTTAGGGTTTAGAGTTATTGATGTATGAGATTAATTCTAATTCAACTTGTCAATCTATGCATTTGAATTTGATTAAATATTTATATCAAAGCTTCATGTATCCATATAATTTTTTTTGTATAATTATATTGAATCAAAGTTTATAATAATAATAATAATAATAATAATAATAATAATAATAATAATAATAATAATAATAATAATAATAATAATAATAATAATAATAATAATAATAATAATAATAATAATAATAATAATAATAATAATAATAATAATAATAATGTCTGAAATGAATTAATTTATTAAACCTAGGATCTAATTGAATTAACTAAAATCTAAAAGCATAAATCACGGACATAATTAAAATAATTTTAAAACTAAATGTGAAATTTCAGTTAAATTAATCTAAACTGAAACTCAATTAAATCAAGAAAAATAGAAAGACAATTGGTAAAAATAGAGAGGGAAAAAACAAAATTTTGGAGGGAAATAAGCCACCAATTTTTTAAGCTAGATTGAAAAAAAAGAAAAAGACAATTAGAAAAAATAGAGAGAGAAAAGACAAAATTTTGGAGGGAAATAAGCCACCAATTTTTTAAGCTAGAGATTAATTACTTTTTAGGTCATGTTGCATTTAAAATGTTACATTTTAGTCAACTTTAAGTTTTAGTTTAATTTAATTTAGTCACAAGTATTCCCACGGTTTAGACTTCGGATATACAAATCCTCTCCCCGTAGTGATATTTAGTCTTTAAAAATTTACTTTTAGTTGAAATTGACTAATCTTTGTAATTTAGTCTATTAATTTAATATATTTATATTTTCGTTCATTTTAATTTCAAAGATTTAATTTTTAGCCAAAATTGACCCCTATTTATTTATATGATATAATTACAAATTTGATCATTGAACTCTCAAATTTCTCCACTTCCAAATTGTCAATTTAGTCTACAATTTCAATTTTATGCTATATTTTATGATAAAATTATAAAATTGGTCACCAAGATCTCAAATTTCTATACTTCATTTTATTATTTATTATATTGTTAACAATAGATATTCGGGTTAAAATCGGGTCAAAATCGGGTTAAAATCGGGTCGATATTCGGTTCAGCTTTCGGTTCAGCTTTCGTGTAACCCCCTCGTCCCGGTCTGGTAGGATGACCGGTCCGAGTGGGCCACACGGGGAAAACCGAAGCGAAACCCGTTAAGGTTTCCCCTCGGTTAACAACCCGGAAAATTTCTTTTAACATTAGTCTTATCTAGATGCAATTATAATTCCTATGTGAAGCACAGCAGCAGAAGAATCAAACAACGCATCAATCACCGACCAAACAAACATAAACAGTCCATTTTTACTTCATTCCAGCAGGCCGTTTCGAAACACCTATAGGGTGTTCCGAAACGCCCTGACCTGGTCAAAGGGCCTGGGTCGACCACAAGGTGACCGTTCCGAAACAGGGGTGACCCGTATCGGAACGCCCTTGACGGTCAATATCTCGTGGTCAACGAGATTTGACCGTTTCGGAACTTCAAAGGCCCGTTTCGGAACGGCTTCATCTCGCCAATTTCTCAAAATTCCAGAGGCGAAAACGTTCCGGAACGACCCTCATCCGTTTCGAAACGGAAGGCCATTTACACAGGGGCCGTTTCGGAACACGGGGACCCGTTCCGAAACACCCCCTGTCTGCAGATTTTCTGGGCTGTTTTGAGGCACAAGGATGCCCCAAAACACCAACAAACCAACAAGCAACTTCAAGGCAAGACATCCTAAGGTATGGCACTTATACTAGCATGCTTCAACAATAATTAGACATGTCTAAAACCAAAGTCACAACCCAAATACATGCATTTGATCAACCATCATTCAAGCACAAGTTCATGCACTTAAAGCATAGTCCACAACTCAAGCAAGCAAAAGACGTAAGTTAACAACCACCATGGCAACACAACCATGCAAAAGCCCTACATGTAAAGGAGTCTACACATGCTCCTAACAACCAACAACAACTAACAAGTCTTACACATCCCATTGCTACAATTATTACATAACTTAGCATAAAACCATACTTGATGAACTTAAGTCCAAAACCACACTTGAAGGCCCTCCTCTTGCCGAGCAACCCACGAACTAAGGATCTGCAATGTTGAACAAGGAGAGCGTAAGCAATGATGCTTAGTGAGGGTAAGCTCTAAAAACAAACCTCAACATCGCAGGGTCCGAGCACGATCTAGCCAAGGCAACATACATAATTCAAGAGTCCACAAGATATAGATGCATGAGCAATTATATCACATATATGCCATAATCATGAGCTCAACACTACCATACATGCAATCACATACAACATCCAAGCAGCTCATAATCTCAACACATTGATACATATATCAAACAACATTGGCACCTAGTTATCGCTCAAATACACGGATAGACTCGTTGGAAACTCATATCCAACAACCACATTACCTCGGTGGGATTCCACTCATCACCGGCCTCGCGGAGGGGATTCCACTCATCCTCACGCCCCGTCGATGGGATTCCACTCATCACCGACTATATTTAAATACCATTTCCGGGCGTACCCGTACTCCTCCTTGGTGACTCAACGCCACCAAGGCCACGCGCGACTTTAGACTCATGTGTACACACTAACATCCTAATGATCGATCATTTGTATTTAAGTATACTAGTGCCAATATTTTACTCGTTCCACAACACACATTTCAACCATTTCCGTGCTTAGCACGTACTCACCATGGACACAACCATGAACCATCACCATGCATGCTTTAAGCCATACGATCCATGCCTCAATTCACATGTATAAAACAATATACATACACAATCATATGACATAGCATACAAGGCATATACAATCATCCAAATGAGTTCATCCAAAAGCTTAGACCAAGTTTAGGATTAGGCTACCACCCTAATCCTAACTCTAGGTGGGTCTACCAAGCCCAACCTAGTCCGTATACTCGAACCAACTAATTTAAAATCATTCAAGGAAATCAACCACTCACCTAAACTTCCAAGCACAAGACCAAGCAAGCCACAATCCTTCAACTCTCCGGATTCACTTCCGATGCTTCACCGATGCCCAAACTTGACTCTAATCAATCCCAAACACAAACAAAACATTCATAATCAATACCTCATCAACGGAAACAACCCGGATCAACACTTCAAGCACTCAATACCCAAAACAAGTCCCAAAAACAGAATTTCCGAGCTGCCCTTAAAGCCCACCAATATCTTCCATTTCAAGCATTCAAATAACCATCAAACACACCCAAAGCAGCTCTCATATATCATACTAACATCAGCTCTCGAAAACTAACATTGAAACACCCGAAAAACCATTTTAAAACCCTCCCAAAACCCCCTTGGTACCCAATTCCGAAAATTGATTAAATTCACTTGAAATTCACATATATCATGCTATTTGACTTCTACATAACTTATCTAAACATATTAAATCAACCCATTTACTTTAACAACATAAAGCTTCCATTTTTAATCCCACTCCCAAAAATTCCATTTTCTCAAACTCTTATGAAAATGAAAATAGAAGGTACTTTTAAAGAGGGGAGAATGAGGGGAAGTCAAAAACATCCTTACCTTTTGATTTGGAGCTGGAATGGATGAGGAATAAGATGAAATAGTGAACTTGGGTAGAGAACCCTATTTCATGTTGGAAAATCTGATGAAGAAGATGAATAGTGGAAATGTGATAGGGAAAAAGGGGTTTAAATTTGAAGTGGGGTAAATTACCCAAAAGGCCATTAATGAAAAGTTTTCCTTGTTTTTAAATTAGCTCTTCAACTTAGAGTCTAAAACATTTAGGTCCCATTTTAAATGGTAAATTTTGTAACCCAAAATTTTTAAAGGATTATTTCATAAACCAACCCGAGCCCAAATATTATTAAAATATTATTTCCACCTAACCCCTAAACCCGGGTGTTACATTTCGGTTCGGGTAGCATTCGGTTCGGGTCCATTCGGTTCGGGTCTATTCGGTTCGGGTCTATTTCGGTTCGGGTCCATTTCGATTCAACAAAAATTTTCGGTTCGGTTCGATTCGGTTCGGTTCGGGTTTCGGGTCAACTTCGAATCATCATGTTCGGGTCAAAATCGGGTTTCGGTTCGGGTAATTCGGTTCGGGTTTTGGGTCTCGGGTCAAGTTTGCCAGGTCTAAGTAGAGGTTGCAATCGGGTCATTCGGTTCGGGTTCGGTTCGGGTCGTTTCGGGTCTATCTAGAATCGGTTCAGATTCGGTTCGGTTCGGGTTCGATTCTAATTCGGGTCTGTGATGAGTCGGATTCGGTTCGAGTATTGAATCGGGTCAAAATCGGATCGGTTGTTTTCGGGTCGGGTCAATATCGAATCGGTCGCTTTCGGTCCGGGTCAAAATCGGGTCGTTCGGGTCGCTTTCGGTTCAGGTTAAAATCGAGTCAATTTCGGGTCGGGTCAACATTTAAATTTTCGGGTCAATTTGATTTGAGTTGGGTTAAAGGTTTGAGGTTTAGTATTTATGGTTTAGTTTAGAGTTATTGATGTATGAGATTAATTCTAATTCAACTTGTCAATCTATGCATTTGAATTTGATTAAATATTTAAATCAAAGCTTCATGTATCCATATAATTTTTTTGTATAATTATATTGAATCAAAGTTTATAATAATAATAATAATAATAATAATAATAATAATAATAATAATAATAATAATAATAATAATAATAATAATAATAATAATAATAATAATGTCTGAAATGAATTAATTTATTAAACTTAGGATCTAATTGAATTAACTAAAATCTATAAGCATAAATCATGGATATAATTAAAATAATTTTAAAACTAAATGTGAAATTTCAATTAAATTAATCTAAATTTAAACTCAATTAAATCAAGAAAAATGGAAAGACAATTGGTAAAAATAGAGAGGGAAAAAACAAAATTTTGGAGGGAAATAAGCCACCAATTTTTTAAGCTAGATTGAAAAAAAAGAAAAAGACAATTGGAAAAAATAGAGAGAGAAAAGACAAAATTTTGAAGGGAAATAAGCCACCAATTTTTTAAGCTAGAGATTAATTACTTTTTAGGTCATGTTGCATTTAAAATGTTACATTTTAGTCAACTTTAAGTTTTAGTTTAATTTAATTTAGTCACAAGTATTCCCACGGTTTAGACTTCGGATATACAAATTCTCTCCCCGTAGTGATATTTAGTCTCTAAAAATTTACTTTTAGTTGAAATTGACTAATCTTTGTAATTTAGTCTATTAATTTAATATATTGATATTTTCGTTCATTTTAATTTCAAAGATTTAATTTTTAGCCAAAATTGACCCCTATTTATTTATATGGTATAATTACAAATTTGATCATTGGACTCTCAAATTTCTCCACTTCCAAACTGTTAATTTAGTCTACAATTTCAATTTTATGCTATATTTTATGATGAAATTATAAAATTGGTCACCAAGATCTCAAATTTCTATACTTCATTTTATTATTTATTATATTGTTAACAATAGATATTCGGGTTAAAATCGGGTTAAAATCGGGTTAAAATCGGGTCGATATTCGGTTCAGCTTTCGGTTCAGCTTTCGGTTCGGGTCTATTTCGATTCAACAAAAATTTTCGGTTCGGTTCGGTTCGGTTCGGGTTTCGGGTCAACTTCGAATCATCATGTTCGGGTCAAAATCGGGTTTCGGTTCGGGTAATTCGGTTCGGGTTTCGAGTCTCGGGTCAAGTTTGCCAGGTCTAGTGCAGAGTACATCAAACAAAGGGGCGGATCTAAAAAATTAAAATTAGTAGCTTACCGATTAGTATATAATATAGAATCAATTTAATTAGTGTAATAATGTATTGATAGGTGATAATTGTTGTGCAAACAAACATAGTTTATAGTAAAAAATATATTGACATTGAAGAACCAACCCGTGTATATATGTTTGAGGGGTTAAAACTATCTTACACTGGTGTAATTATGATTTAGAGAGTAGAAAAATTTATTCTAGTGAAATTAAGTATTGATAGTGGCAATTGTTGTGCAAACTAGCATAAGCTTTACATTTCAAACCCAATTTGGAGTTTTAGAGTTTTTCAAAAAATTACAAAATTAAAATTGCTTTAGGTTTTAAATACTCAAATCAATTAGAATTTATCGGAAACAAAAAATGGAGAAGAATTTAGGTTACAATTCATCGAAAAACTTAATCTATGATTGATCGACGATCATTCTATTAATCCAAATTTTGACTTTAGCAATAGTTGTAAAATTAAAAAATTATAGTTCTTTTTTAGAAGAAGACTCTAACGTGCCACTTCAGCATTTTTTAACGAGGTTAACGACAGTAACTGTAATGAAAGTAAACTAAAAATTTAGTGATTGTAATTAAAGATTTTCAATTTTAGTGACCAATATAAAAATACCTTAAAATTTTAGTGATTAGAAATGTAGTTTATTCTATTTTTTAATGGTAGGTCAAGTGACCCACCATGCACACTAATGCATCCGCCCCTCGGTACAAAGATCATTTGACATTTGTTCATATAGGCGTTGGATTTAGCTTAAGTAGGGATTGTGCGTTAAGCTATTCTTTTTACTTCTCTGTTTCTCAAAGATTTGTCTTGATTAAGTCAAACTGACTCGTGTCGCACACTTAATTTTGATGAGTGAGTCTCCTAGCGAGATTTTTTTTTTGCATACACAAAGCCTCGAACTGGAAACCTACTTAAGCGATACTAAACTACTTACCACTTGAACCAACCCCGTTGGTTAAGCTCAACTCTTTCGTAACAAAATTTTAGACTGATCAAAATGTGTCACATTATTTTTTTTTTGATAATTTAAAATTAATTATAAGATAAATAATACATATTATATTATCATTAATACAATTAATTTAATTAAGTGATAAATGATTCAAATTAAATTTATCATCAAATAGATGTAATTAGATTAAGAAATAAATAATAAATAATTATCTTATCTCTAATTAAATTAATTAATATGAGATGAATAATAAATATAGATGCTTAATCATTATGGGTTACTCAAACATAGAAGTTGTATTATATAATGACCATGTTTGGGAATTAGCGGATAGTTGATAGCGGAATGCATTAGCTGATAGTTGATAGTCTGATAGCTGATTGCATTAGCTGATTTGATTAGCGGATTGTATTAGCTGATTGTATAAAAGTGTTTGGTAAAATTAATTGATAGCCGATAGCTGTTTGATTATTTAAACAATCAAAATGACATATAAGGACATGATTATATTTAATACTTGTTTGAATAATTTATCAGTTATTAATAGTTTGTAACTAATAAATATTAATTAGATTTGTAAAAATTATTTTTAATATAAATTTCCTAAATATATTTGAAAGATTTATAATTTATATAATTATTAAATTTTTTATATGCACATATAAATACGTGATAATAAAAAAATAGAATTAACTTACAACAGTCACCATATAAATTAGTAGTAACAACAAATAAGCCCAATATTTAATATGTTATTATTTATATTAAAAAATATTATTATTTAATTTAGGTTATTTGGAGATTTTTGGTAATTGTTAAGGGTAAAATAGTCATTACAACTCTAATATCAAACCTTTAATCTCAAAAAGCTCATATTATGAGCTTTTTCAAAATTAGTTTTTTCACCCCAATCCGCTCTTTCAATCCGCTATTTACCAAACATCAATATTAGCGGATTTGACTAGTCAAACCTCTAATTATAGCTCAAATCTCTAATTTTTGCCCAAACCGCTATTTACCAAACTAGGCCAATAACTTTCTTTTACTCGTCTCTTTGGCACTATAAAAAGGGGTCAACTCAAACCATACAGACACGAGTTCATGCAGTTGGGATCCACATGTATGTTTAGGGGAGCTATGTCCACCCTAAATATTTTAAAGTTCACATATTTAATTTTTTTATGAATTAGTCTTTAAATTTTATGATTTGTGCTCATTGTAAAATTTTAAATTTTTTATAATTTATGCTCATCTTAAAAAATTTTGAATTGTCGCTAAATTTACGAGTAGAAAGATCTTAACACTGCAAAAACAACAATTAAAGAGAAGATTTTAAACAAGGACGGAGCATCATGAACATGGCCGGTCCTGAGCTTTTGGTGGCCCATGGCAAACATAAAAAATGGACCCCAAATTAGAATTTTAAATTGCGGTTGCAGTCGTATTTATAGTCATGTTAGATTTTATTGTAGTTGCAGACATTATATATGCTATTTCGGTCTCTGCGAGTATCGCGGTTGTGAAATCTCTTAATAACATACGTTATTGTGGACATAACAATTGTGGGTATAGCGGTTTCAGATGGTGCAGCTACTCATGGGATGATGTAGCATATAAATTGGGGATGCAATTGACCCCACTTGATTTGTTGGGGTATAGAATTTTTAAGGAGGTAATATATATTTTTTCATAAGAAATATTAGATTTGATCTCACTTAATTTGTTGGGATATGAGGTCAACAATGCTTATTCTAGTGGTGTAGAAATCCTCCATACCTCATACTTCACTCATGATCCCACTATAAGAAAATCTTAGCTCCGCCACTATCACTATCGTCATATTACAGTCGTTGTTGTAATTGCATGTTGTTATTTAAATCTTTGCCCCTAATAACAAGTAACGAAAAAATTAATCTTAAGAGTGAGTCCATAATAACAAGTATTGGAAACTGAGCCCATAATAACAAAAATTGAAAAAAATTAATAGTACGTTCCTAATAATAAATATTAAAAAAACAAACATCTATTAATAAATATTGAAAAAATTGACACCTAATAATAAATATTAAAAAATTATACCATTAAAAATAAATACAATTTGTATAAAATTAAAAACGTGTAACATCCTTGAGCGGTGAGCCCTGGGTGGGCGCCCTTGTTGCTCCTGCCCAGGACCGGGCCTGATCATGAAGGCCCAAGACATGAATTAGGTTCACGCTACGGTCTTCAAGACATCAAAGTGAAGTACTTCGAGGAATTAGCTATTAAATCTTATTGTTTGAATCATATACTTAGGTGTGTTCAAACTTCGCTTTTAACCGCATTAACCGACCGAATCGAAATGTTTTCGGTTAATTTTAAGTTCGGTTAGTTAACGGTTAATGATTTTTTTAAACTTCGTTTATTGGTTAATTTGGTTAGAAATCAGTTAATTAACCGAATTAACCGAAATTTTTATATATTATATATTACATATATTTATTTTTAGTCATTAAACTTTTAAAAATTATAAAATGATCATTAATTTTTTTGATATATTATAAAATGGTCATTAAAATTTATCAAATTAGCACAAAATAATCATTAAACTTTTCAATATTTATCAATAATTTATAATGTGTAATGAATCAATGAGCATAAATTTTAATTGTTTTATCAATTCTTTGTAGATTGATTGTATAGAAATTATTAAATTCATTTTAAAAGCAATTAAATAAATTAAAAGCATAATTTTTTTTATCAATTCTTTATCTAATATTTAACCTAGTTTCATCTTCCCCAATAATAAATCTTAGAAATTGTATAACTCAATAATAAACAATTCTTTGTTGATTGATTGCATAGAAATTGTTAAATTACTGATATTCAATAAAAATTGTTAGTCTATAGAATTTCTAGAATTTATTATTGGGAAAGATGAAGCTAAGTTAAATATTAGATAAAGAAGTGATAAAAAAATATTTTAATTTATTTATTTTTTAAAAGAATTTTATTAAAATTATTGTTTTAATAAAATTTTATTTTTTTTAATTAAGAAAAGGAAAAAAATGAAATTGTTGCATAAAAGGTGTTTAAACATATTTTATTTTCAAAAAAATAATCACGCGCGCTTTAGGTCTCGATAATTTTAAAAAATTTAAAAATAGTTAATATCAATACATATAATTAATGGATAAATATTCTATACACAGGCGGTGAAAACTGAAAGTTTCCACAATCGCCTTAGTTTTAGGGTATAGGGAGTTAGTTTAGGGTATAGGGTTTAGGAGTTTAGGTGTAGGGGGTTAGAATTTAGGTATAGTTGTTTCAATTTAAGGTTTAAGGTTATAATTTAGGGTTTATAGGTTAAAACCTAAATCCTCACCATATTACCATAAAAACTAAACCTTAACCTATAAACCCTAAATTATAACCTATAAACCTTAAATTGAAATAATTATCCCTAAATTCTAAATTCGTACACCTAAACCCATAAACCCTACACCCTAAACTAACTCCTTATTCCCTAAAACTAAGGTGCTTGTGGAAATTTTCAGTTTCCACCGCCAGTGTATAAGATATTAATCCATAATTAATATTATATATCAGTACATGACGTTTACTCTAGACTCATCCATTAACATATATCTAAAACGATTGAAAATAAGAAATACAAAATATGAACAAAGGTAAATGACATATATAAATATATCCAAACGTTGGATCATCAATATGAACCAAACCTTCTAAAACTACTCTGCATTTCATAAACAAACGTAAATATCGACTAGCAGTTTGCTTAACGAGATAATATGTTAGATTTTGTAACAATCTGAATTTTAGAATTTGTAGGCCGGTTAAACTTGAACAGTGGGCTGTGAGTTTTGTGGTCAAGAGTTTGTGCTTTTGAGAGCCTTTGTGTGTAATCTCTAAACCTAACCTAGTAGAAAATGCCGAATTTAAAAAGTTACAATTAAAAATTATACCCTCGAAAAACCAATTCAAATTATAGTATATATTAAAATAGCATAAAACAAATTATTTCTGATAATAATAAAAGGTATCTCAATCATTATAAAATTCGAACGTTAAAATAATAATCTTATAATTTAAATAATACATTCGAATTTAAAGTATGAACATGCATGCTCAAAAATAATAAGTTCCAAATCCGAAATTACATTAAAATTCTAAAATAATCTTAATAATAAAATATTTCTGAAAGTAAATATGTCTATACTGAAGATAAAATAGAATCGATAAAATAAAGAGAAACCCCGAGTACCAAATTGCCTAGAGTCCAAGATATCTGTAAAAGAAAACTGTGGGGAGTAAGCTATAAAGCTTAGTGTGTCTCTAATGTGCAAGAAAAACCACAATCACAAACTCAATAATTTTTTTTTATAAAATCTTTAAGTTCAAAACAAATGATGATTCACAACACAAATGATTTATTTTTATAAACACAATGCAATGTACCCAACTACAGCTCACCAATCGCTAATGTAACACCCGGGTTTAGGGGTTAGGAGATATAATATTTTAATATTATTTGGGCTCGGGTTTATAATTAAAATAATCCTTTACGGTTCGGGTTTCAAAAATAAATATTTGAAATGGGACCAAATTGATTTAAATTACAAGTTGAAGAGCTTTTTAAAGAACAAGGGAATAGTCATTCATTAATGGCCTTTTGGTAATTTACCCATCTTTCAATTTAAATCCCCTTTTTCACAAATAATCACTATTCACTCTCTTCCTCATCCATTTTCAACGTGAAAGAGCTCTCCCCTCTTCAAGTTACTATTCCATCCAAAAAGCTCCTCCATTTCAACTCATATTCGAAAGGTAACAACGTTTTTTACTTCTCCTCAACTCCCTCTCTTTAAAAGTATCATTTATTTGCATTTTCATTGAAGTTTTGAAAATGGAATTTTCAAAAGAAATTGATTAAAAATGGTGTCTTTGTGTAGCTAAACCTAATATTTTGATTTAATATGGTTAGTTATGGAATATAGAAGCCAAATGGTACAACATATGTGAATTTTGAATGATTTTGAGTAATTCTCGAAATTGGGTAAAAATGGGGTTTTTGGAGAGTTTTGGGTGAGTTTTGGGGGCTGTTTTAGGTGGGTTTTGATAGGCTTTTGATAGTACTATGGTTAGGGATTGATTTGGGATCATTTGTGGGTGCAATGGATGTTGGAAACATGGATTTTGGACATGGTTTTGGTGCTGTCCGAGATTGCAAACATTGGGCTTGTTCATGGCTTGCAACGTTGTAAATTGAATTTGAATTGTGTTTCGGGTTGGTCTTTTGATGTTGGGCTGATTTGGGATTGTTTGAATTGTGTTTGAGGTTGTTTAGAAGCGGGAACTTGTGTTGGAGAAGCTTCGGGAAGAAATCCGGGATTGTGAGAGTGGTTGCTTGCTTGACTTGGAGCTTGGAAGCTTAGGTGAGTGGTCAAACGTTTTACGTGGTTTTTAAATAATTGGTTCGAGTATGTGGACTAGGTTGGGCTTGGTAGACCCACCTAGAGTTAGGATTAGGGTGGTAACCTAATCCTAAACTTGATCTAGAGCCTTTGGGTGAACTTATATATATATGGATGTTTGTGCCTCGTATGACTTGTGATATGGTCGCTTATGTATATTGTGTTATACATGTGAGATGAGGCATGATTTGTGATGCTAGAGGCATGCATGGTAATGGTTCATGATTGTGTTCATGGTGAGTACGTGCTAAGCACGGAATTGATTGAAATGAGTAATGTGGAATGAGTTAAATATTGGCACTAGTATGCTCGAGTACAAATGATCGATCATTAGGATGTTAGTGTGTACACATGAGTCAAAAGTCGTGCGTGGCCTTGGTTGCGTTGAGTCACCAAGGAGGTGTACGGGTACGCCCGAAAATTGTATTTATATATAGTCGATGATGAGTGGAATCCCATCGACGGGGTGTGAGGATGAGTGGAATCCCCTCTGCGAGATTGGTGATGAGTGTAATCCCACCGTGAGGACATGTGGTTGTTGGATGTGAATTCCAACGTGTTTATCCGCATATTCGGGTCATAGCTAGGTGCCAATATTGATTGAAATGTGAATCAATGTGTTGTGAATTATGATCCTTATTTGGATGTTTATATGTGACTACATGTGTTGTGGAATAAAGCTTATGAGCATGACATTTATTTGGATATTGTTCATGCATCTTAACTTGTGCTCTTGAGGATTCTTGATAATTATGTATTTTTGCCTTGGCTAAGATCGTGCTCAGACCCTGCATTGTCGAGGTTTGTTTTTAAAGAGCTTACCCTCACTAAGCTTTATTGCTTACGCTCTCTCTTTGTTCGACAATGCAGATCCTTAGTTCGTGGGTTGTTAGCAGCAAGAAGGGGGCCTCCAAGTGTGCTTGTGGTGCTTGTTTAGCTACCAAGTATGAACTTTTAAATTAAGATGTAATGGTCAAGCAATGGGGCATGTAATCTTATTGTGATGTTTTTGGATTACGATGTGGTTGATGTTGCTTAGGAGCATGTTAGACTCCTCCTTTTGTGTTTGTTATTTGGCTTGAGATGTATGCTTTGCTTGAAACCTTGTTAGTGTTTTGCTATCTAGAATTTGCCTAAGTGTTAACTATGTTGAAGTTTAACACCTTTAATGTTATGCATGGATGAATGATTTTGTGATGTTGTGCCTTAGTGTTAATCTTGTTATGATGATGTTTCGAGCATGCTCATTTGGTGGTTTGCCTTTAGGATTATTGCTAGAGTGTTGTTAGTGGTTTTAGTGAGGTTTAGGGGCACCCTTGTGCCTTAAATCAGCTAAAACCTGTCTGTTCGCAGCAGGGGTATCGATACGGTTGGACCCGTATCGATACGACCTTCTTGTTTTTAGGCCACGCGTTTCGATACGCGGAAGGGTGTTTCGATACCTTTTTCGCTACTGGAATTCTGAGATTTTGGTGAGATGTTACCGTATCGGTACGGTGGGTTAGTGTACTGGTACGGGTTTATCTCGTTGACCACGAGATGTTGACTGGGAAGGGCGTATCGATACGCTCAAGGGCTGTATCGATACGGTCTTCCTGTGTTGACCCTAAGTGTTGACTTTGGTTAAGGCATATCGATACCCTCAACAGGTGTATCGATACGGCCTGCTTAATTACAGAAAATGAGCTGTTTTATGAATGATGTCTTGAATGGTTGATCTTTGTATTGTTATTGTTTCAGCTGACGTGTTTCACATAGGTTCTGGTAATGCATTTAGACAAGATAAATAAAAAGAAATTTTTAGGGTTGTTAACTGAGGGGGAACCTTAACAGGTTTCGCTTCGGTTTTCCCCGTGTGGCCCACTTGGACCGGTCATCCGACCAGACCGGGACGAGGGGGTTACACTTGTTGGTATCAGAGCCTAAAGTTACCGAGACCTTGGGCAGGTAAGTGAGGTAAGTTTAAGCTTTAAATTAATATGTACGGTGTTTGCTTGCTTTGTAAGTATGATTGCTTGTGTGACAAGTATGTTGATTGTTCTATTTCAAAGCATGTTGTTGTGGGAGTCCCATTGCTACTATTACATCGGAAAGGAATTTTTAAGTGAGGGAAACGTACTTGAGCACTTGGAAGCCTTGCCTTGCTATCCCGATCTTGTATATTTTGTTTGTTGTGGTTGTAGTTATCGTTTGAGAGCGATGTCTAGGCCAAAGGGTAGGCCGAGAGTGGTTCGTCAGGAACCACGTGTTGCGGCTCCTGTTGAGCCAGTTATCGGTGTGGAGGCTCACATAGAAGGGCCGGTGGCCGCGGGAGTTGGCGCTCCTCCACCACCTCCACCAGCACCACCTTCTCCGCCTGGAGCTGGAGGCGAGGATGGAGCTGAGGGAGAGGGGCCTCAAGGTGGCCAAGGTCCAGCTGGAATTGATATGACTCCGCTAGTGCAAGCTATAGCGGGAGCATTTCAGGCCGCAGTTGCGGGAGCTCAGGCTGCAGCTCAGCCTAGGTGTGACGATGCTAGTCTACCTTTGGAGAGGCTCCGTAGCTTGGGGGCCGAAGAGTTCAGGGGATCTACTCTAGAGAGATCGGAGTTATGGTTGGAGAAGACAGTTCGTATCTTGGCTCAGATGGGTTGTGCGGGCGCACGTAGATTGGGCTGTGTGATATCTTTACTTCAGGGTGATGCCTACACCTGGTGGGTCACCATTACTACTGGGGTTCCAGAGGCAGAGATTGATTGGGATTTCTTTGAGACCGCTTTCAGGAAGAAGTACTTGGGACCGAGGTACTTAGATGAGAAGAAGCGAGAGTTTATGGCCCTTACTCAGGGAGAGGCTTCTGTGACTGACTATGAGATCCATTTTGTTCGCTTGAGTCAGTACGCACCAGAGTTGGTTCCTACGAAGGTGGAACGTTGTAACCGTTTCCGCTATGGGTTGAGTGAGGAGATTAAGAGGTACACGCTAGCTTCTAACTACTCAGACTTTGATGTATTGGTCGCGAGGGCCAAGGATTTAGAGCACAGTTTGGGTTCGGCCAAACGATCTGGTGGTTCTAGTTCTGGTAAGAGGCATAACCATTTTGATGGTAGAGATGCCAAGAGGCATAGAGGAGGCGGACATCAGTTTGACCATAGGCGTGGCGGTGGCCACCATGGTAGGGGCCATCAGGGCCATAGAGGAGGAGGGCGTTTGCCCGAGTGCACCCGTTGTGGGAGGCAGCACGCTGGTGAGTGTTGGGGTAACTTCCATGCTTGTTGGAACTGTGGTTCGAGGGACCACTTTAGGAGGGATTGTCCGCATCAGGCGGCACAGGCACCGAACGTTGCTCAGGCTCCTGCGAGAGCGAATGATTTTCAGAGAGGTCGTGGGCGCGGTTGTGGCTACTTCCAGCCTAGGGTAGATGCTCAGAGGAACCTTGCTCAAGTTGTGGCAGTGCAGCCAGAGGCGGGAGGACCAGCGAGAGTTTATGCTCAGAGAGAGGTCGAGAACGACACTAATGTGATAGCAGGTAATTTTGAGTTACAGTCTATGTCTTTGCTTTCTTTGGTTGATTCGGGTTATACACATTCCTACATTTTGAGTGAGCATGCACATAAGTTATATATCCCTGTTGAGATCTTAGATGTAGGTATGCATGTTACTAGTTCTTTTGGTGAGACGGTTGTGGTCAGACGTATGTATAGGAGATGTCCACTGAAGATTCAGGGTCATGTGTTCTCTGTTGATATGATGGAACTTCCTTTCTATGGCTTTGATATTATTTTGGGTATGGACTGGTTAGTTGAGCACCGAGCTAGTGTGAATTTTGAGATGAAGAGAATTTCTTTGAAGCTTTCAGATGACTACGAGGTAGTGGTAGTAGGCGAGAACATTAAGTTCTTGTCTAATGTGGTGTCAGCTTTAGAGGCTCATAAGTTGATGGACTCCGGATGTGGGGCTTATTTAGCTTATGTTATGAATCCGGATATGAATGAAGCTAGACCGAAGGATATCATAACAGTGTGTGACTTTCCAGATGTGTTTCCTGAAGAGTTGCCGGGTTTACCTCCTGACAGAGATGTTGAGTTTGTGATTGAGACTGTTTCAGGGTCTAATCCAGTTTCGATAGCTCCGTATCGTATGGCTCCGAAAGAGTCGAAAGAATTGAAGAGTCAGTTGCAAGAATTATTAGACCGTGGTTTCATTAGGCCTAGTAGTTGTCCTTGGGGTGCTCCCGTGTTGTTTGTGAAAAAGAAAGATGGTAGCATGCGCATGTGTATTGACTATAGACAGTTGAATCAGTTGACTGTGAAGAACAAGTATCCGTTGCCTCGCATAGATGATTTGTTTGATCAGTTGAGAGGTGCTTCAGTGTTCTCGAAGATAGATTTGAGATCCGGGTACTACCAGTTAAAGGTGAAAGAGTGTGATGTTCCGAAGACAGCTTTTAGGACTAGATATGGTCACTATGAGTTTCTTGTGATGCCATTTGGGCTCACGAATGCACCCGCAATATTCATGGACATGATGAACAGAATTTTTAGAGACTATCTAGACCGTTTTGTAGTTGTTTTCATTGATGACATACTTGTGTACTCAAAGACAGAAGAAGAGCATGATGAGCACTTGAGATTTGTTTTACAGAGATTGTTGAGCAATCAGTTGTATGCGAAGCTTAGTAAATGTGAGTTCTGGATTCGAGAGGTTGTATTTCTTGGCCATGTTGTTTCGGCCGAAGGTATCCGTGTTGATCCATCGAAGATTGAGGCTATTGTTGAGTGGAAACAACCTAAGTCCGTAACCGAGATTAGGAGTTTCCTAGGGTTAGCCGGTTATTATAGGAGATTTGTTGATAGTTTCTCTAGAGTAGCTGCTCCTTTGACGAAATTGTTGCAAAAAGGAGTCAAGTTTGAATGGTCAGATGCAAAACAGAAGGCCTTTGAGAAATTGAAAGAAGCTTTGACAAATGCTCCAGTGTTAGTGCAACCTGTTTCAGGTAAGGAGTTTGTGATTTATAGCGATGCTTCCTACGTAGGTTTAGGATGTGTATTGATGCAAGAAAGAAGAGTTGTTGCTTATGCTTCTAGACAGTTGAAGATTCATGAGAAGAACTATCCTACTCATGATATAGAGCTAGTCGCAGTTGTCTTTGCATTGAAGATTTGGCGTCATTACTTGTATGGTGAGAAGTGTATTGTTTACACCGATCACAAGAGCTTGAAGTACTTGATGACACAGAAAGAGTTGAACTTGAGACATAGAATATGGCTTGAGTTGCTAAAAGATTATGATTTGACCAATAAGTACCATCCGAGTAAAGCGAATGTAGTAGCCGATGCTTTGAGTAGAAAAGTGGTCGTTGAATTGAGAGCCATGTTTGCTAGATTGAGTGAGTCTGATGATGGTGGGTTGATCACCGAGTTACAAGTGAAGCCTTCTTTGTTTCAGTTGATTAGAGAGAAGCAGTTGCAAGATGTGACTTTAGTTCCTCATGTTCAGGACATAGCCGAAGGAAGACCGGCCGAGTATAGTTTCAGTGGTGAGAACTTGTTGTGCTTTAGAGATAGAATTGTTGTACCAGAAGATGTTGAGTTGAGACGTCAGATTCTGAGTTAAGCACATTCGAGTCCCTTTTCTATGCATCTGGGTAGTACCAAGATGTATCGTGACTTGAAGAATGATTACTTCTGGGTTGGTTTGAAGAAAGATGTAGCCGAGTATGTGAGCCGTTGTATGGTTTGTCAGAGAGTGAAGGCAGAACATCAGGTTCCTTCAGGTTTGTTACAGCCTTTGAAGATTCCGGAATGGAAATGGGAGAGGATCACCATGGGTTTTATGTCGGGGTTGCCTTTGTCTCATTCGAAGAAAAATTCAGTGTGGGTAATTGTTGATAGGTTCACTAAGTGTGCTCACTCCTTAGCAGTGAACACTACAGATTCCTTAGACAAGTTGGCAAACTTGTACATTCGTGAGATTGTGAGACTTCATGGAGTTCCGAAGTCTATTGTGTCAGATAGGGATCCTAGATTTACTTCGAGGTTCTGGAGTTGCTTGCATAGTGCTCTGGGTAGCCGTTTGCATTTCAGTACGTCTTATCATCCGCAGTCCGATGGGCAGTCAGAGCGAGTGATACAGATTCTAGAGGACATGCTTCGTTGTTGTGTGATTGACTTCCAGGGTTCTTGGGAGAAGCACTTACCGTTAGTTGAGTTTGCTTACAACAACAATTATCATTCTAGTATTCAGATGGCTCCTTATGAGGCTTTGTATGGTAGACGATGTAGGACTCCGATTTGTTGGGCTGAAACAGGTCAGAGATTGTTACCTATGCCAGATTTGCTTAAGGGGACTACCGACAAAGTGAAGTTGATTTGTGACCGTTTGAAAGCAGCTTCCGATCGTCAGAAGTCTTATGCGGATTTGAAGAGGAAAGAGATTGAGTACTCAGTGGGTGAGAAAGTGTTTCTGAAAGTATCTCCGTGGAAGAAGGTAATGAGATTTGGCCGGAAGGGCAAGTTGAGTCCGAGGTTCATTGGTCCGTATGAGATAGTTGAGCGGATTGGGCTTGTAGCTTATCGTTTGAGGTTACCTTCTGAGTTAGAGAAGATCCATGAAGTTTTTCATGTGTCTATGCTTAGGAGATATAGATCGGATCCTTCTCACGTTATGCCCGTTGAGGAGATAGAGTTAAATCCGGATTTGTCGTATAATGAAGAGCCTGTTGAGATACTTGCTTCTGATAGCAAGGTGTTGCGTGGCAAGACCATAGAGTTTGTCAAGGTGTTGTGGAGACATAGAGGTGTGGAAGAGGCCACGTGGGAGAGGAAAGCGGACATGGTTGAGCAGTTTCCGTATTTGTTTCCGCCAGGTAATTTTGGGGACGAAATTCCTTAAGTGGGGGAGAGTTGTAACACCCGGGTTTAGGGGTTAGGAGAAATAATATTTTAATATTATTTGGGCTCGGGTTTATAATTAAAATAATCCTTTACGGTTCGGGTTTCAAAAATAAATATTTGAAATGGGACCAAATTGATTTAAATTACAAGTTGAAGAGCTTTTTAAAGAACAAGGGAATAGCTATTCATTAATGGCCTTTTGGTAATTTACCCATCTTTCAATTTAAATCCCCCCTTTTCACAACTAATCACTATTCACTCTCTTCCTCATCCATTTTCAACGTGAAAGAGCTCTCCCCTCTTCAAGTTACTATTCCATCCAAAAAGCTCCTCCATTTCAACACATATTCGAAAGGTAACAACGTTTTTGACTTCTCCTCAACTCCATCTCTTTAAAAGTACCATTTATTTGCATTTTCATTGAAGTTTTGAAAATGGGATTTTCAAAGGAATTGATTAAAAATTGTGTCTTTGTGTAGCTTAACCTAATATTTTGATTTAATATGGTTAGTTATGGAATATAGGAGCCAAATGGTACAACATATGTGAATTTTGAATGATTTTGAGTAATTCACGAAATTGGGTAAAATGGGGTTTTTAGAGGGTTTTGGGTGAGTTTTGGGGGCTGTTTTAGGTGGGTTTTGATAGGCTTTTGATAGTACTATGGTTAGGGATTGATTTGGGATCATTTGTGAGTGCAATAGATGTTGGAAACATGGATTTTGGACATGGTTTTGGGGCTGTCCGAGATTGCAAACATTGGGGTTGTTCATGGTTTGCAACGTTGTAAATTGAATTTGAATTGTGTTCCGGGTTGGTCTTTTGATGTTGGGCTGATTTGGGATTGTTTGAATTGTGTTTGAGGTTGTTTAGAAGCGGGAACTTGTGTTGGAGAAGCTTCGGGAAGAAATCCGGGATTGTGAGAGTGGTTGCTTGCTTGGCTTGGAGCTTGGAGCTTGGAAGCTTAGGTGAGTGGTCAAACGTTTTACGTGGTTTTTAAATAATTGGTTCGAGTATGTGGACTAGGTTGGGCTTGGTTGACCCACCTAGAGTTAGGATTAGGGTGGTAACCTAATCCTAAACTTGATCTAGAGCCTTTGGATGAACTTATATATATATGGATGTTTGTGCCTCGTATGACTTGTGATATGGTCGCTTATGTATATTATGTTATACATGTGAGATGAGGCATGATTTGTGATGCTAGAGGCATGCATGGTAATGGTTCATGATTGTGTTCATGGTGAGTACGTGCTAAGCACGGAATTGATTGAAATGAGTAATGTGGAATGAGTTAAATGTTGGCACTAGTATGCTTGAGTACAAATGATCGATCATTAGGATGTTAGTGTGTACACATGAGTCAAAAGTCGCGCGTGGCCTTGGTGGCGTTGAGTCACCAAGGAGGAGTACGGGTACGCCCGGAAATTGTATTTATATATAGTCGATGATGAGTGGAATCCCATCGACGGGGCGTGAGGATGAGTGGAATCCCTTCCGCGAGACCGGTGATGAGTGTAATCCCACCGTGAGGTAATGTGGTTGTTGGATGTGAATTCCAACGTGTTTATCCGCGTATTCGGGTCATAGCTAGGTGCCAATATTGATTGATATGTGTATCAATGTGTTGTGAATTATGATCCTTATTTGGTTTTTTATATGTGACTACATGTGTTGTGGAATAGAGCTTATGAGCATGGAATTTATTTGGATATTGTTCATGCATCTTAACTTGTGCTCTTGAGGATTATTGATAATTATGTATTTTTGCCTTGGCTAAGATCGTGCTCGGACCTTGCATTGTCGAGGTTTGTTTTTAAAGAGCTTACCCTCACTAAGCTTTATTGCTTACGCTCTCTCTTTGTTCGACAATGCAGATCCTTAGTTCGTGGGTTGCTAGGAGCAAGAAGGGGGCCTCCAAGTGTGCTTGTGGTGCTTGTTTAGCTACCAAGTATGAACTTTTAAATTAAGATGTAATGGTCAAGCAATGAGGCATGTAATCTTATTGTGATGTTTTTGGATTACGATGTGGTTGATGTTGCTTAGGAGCATGTTAGACTCCTCATCTTGTGTTTTTTATTTGGCTTGAGATGTATGCCTTGCTTGAAACCTTGTTAGTGTTTTGCTATCTAGAATTTGCCTAAGTGTTGACTATGTTGAAGTTTAACACCTTTAATGTTATGCATGGATGAATGATTTTGTGATGTTGTGCCTTAGTGTTAATCTTGTTATGATGATGTTTCGAGCATGCTCATTTGGTGGTTTGCCTTTAGGATTATTGCTAGAGTGTTGTTGGTGGTTTTAGTGAGGTTTAGGGGCACCCTTGTGCCTTAAATCAGCTAAAACCTTTCTGTTCGCAGCAGGGGTATCGATACGGTTGGACCCGTATCGATACGGCCTTCTTGTTTCAGGCCACGCGTTTCGATATGTGGAAGGGTGTTTCGATACCTTTTTCGCTACTGGAATTCTGAGATTTTGGTGAGATGTTACCGTATCGGTACGGTGGGTTAGTGTACCGGTACGGGTTTATCTCGTTGACCACGAGATGTTGACTGGGAAGGGCGTATCGATACGCTCAAGGGCTGTATCGATACGGTCTTCCTGTGTTGACCCTAAGTGTTGACTTTGGTTAAGGCGTATCGATACCCTCAACAGGTGTATCGATACGGCCTGCTTAATTACCAAAAATGGGTTTTTTTTTGAATGATGTCTTGAATGGTTAATCTTTGTATTGTTATTGTTTCCGCTGACGTGTTTCACATAGGTTCTGGTAATGCATTTAGACAAGATAAATAAAAAGAAATTTTTAGGGTTGTTAACCGAGGGGGAACCTTAACAGGTTTCGCTTCGGTTTTCCCCGTGTGGCCCACTTGGATCGGTCATCCGACCAGACCGGGACGAGGGGGTTACAACTAAGAGGAAAGTTGTTGGGTTTTTCGGAGCTCGATTTCTTTCAACCGTTCTAGCTCGACAAGTGTGGAGAAGTTGGATATTTGGGTGAATTTGTGGGAAATGAAATATAGACAATAGACACAAGGATTTATAGTGGTTCGACCTTCTAACAAGCACCTACATTCGCTACCTTAGCTTCCCACTAAGGATTTCAACAAATTCACTCTTTAAATTTCGTCCCCTTTTCACGGCTTAGAAGGAAACCATTACAACGATTAAGCTAACTACCCTTAGCTTAATCAAACACTCTATTACAAGAGAAATTCTAAGCAAACTTGAAATCCCTCTAATAAGTATTTGTTTGCAATCTTAAGCTCTCACCCAAAACCTAAACACCTGAGTAAATTTTACAATATTTAGCTCACTAGTGTTGTCTGTACAAGAAAATGAACAATTAAGCTCTAAGATAATTTCTTGATCATTATGTTGTTGACAATTGAAGCATTAGTCTTCTCTTGATGCTTGAAGGTCCCTTTTATACTCCTAATTGAGTTTGTAGCCGTTGAGGACCGTTGGATTGTTTTGGAGCCGTTGGAGATTTTATTTCCCACCATAAATGTTGTTCTGCAGACGTACGTTTCGAAACAATCGAACCCGTTTCGGAATGCCCTTCTTCAGAACTAGCCGTTGAAGTCTGATGCAGCAAGCCGTTTCGAAATGCCTTTGGCTGTTTCGAAACACTCTTGATCCGTATCGAAACGGTAGCAACCTCGTTTAGAAACGGGTAACAGTTGAGTTGTAATTTAAAAAGCCGTTGGGAAAATAGCCGTTGGGGAGGTTTTGACCGTTGGGCATATCAAAACACCAAAGGGGTGTTTCGAAACGAAATCCTCTCCGTATCGAAACGGGAAAGCCCTGTTTCAGTATGAGTTTTGGAAGTTTCAAAATGTTTCAATACAAGTCCTCCTATTTCGAAACAATTACCTTGAAAAGTCTGGTTTGGTTACTTAAAAACGTTTTAAACCTTGCCAAAACCATTTAAACACCCACAAACTTATTTTCAAGTTGTTTGGACTTAAAGGCACTTTTGAAATCTTTTCAATTTAATCCTTTATGTATTTTGCTTGATTGATGAAGGTGTCATTTTTCCTTTGCTTGATTTGGAGCCCCAAAAAGAATGAGAGCTCTCCCATCATGCTCATCTCAAATTCACCTTGCATTAGCTTAGAAAATTCTTGGCAATAAAATTCATTAGTATAACCAAAAATAATATCATCAACATATATTTGAACTACTAAGATGTCATTGTCATATCTTTTAATGAAAAGTGTAGTATCCACCTTGTCTTTTTCAAAATCTTTTTGAATCAAAAAATTTGAAAGCCTTTCATACCAAGCTCTAGGAGCTTGTTTTAAACCATAAATAGCGTTAGTTAGTTTGAAAACATGATTTGAAAATTGTGGATCTTCAAAACATGGTGGTTGTTTAACATACACTTCTTCATTTATAAAACCATTTAGAAAAACACTTTTTACATCCATTTGAAAAGGCTTGAAATCATGATAGCATGCAAATGCAAGAAGCATCCTAATAGCTTCCATTCTAGCTACAGGTGCATATCTTTCATCAAAATCAATTCCCTCTTCTTGAGTGTAACCTTGAGCAACAAGCCTAGCCTTGTTTTTCACTATGTTACCACTCTCATCTAGTTTGTTTCTAAATGCCCACTTAGTTCCTATAGTAGATTGATTACTAGGCCTATCAACCAATGTCCATACTCTACTTCTCTAAAATTGATTATTTGCATAGCCAATATCCAAAAATCATCTTTTAATGCTTCTTTGATATTTTTAGGCTCTATTATGAGACGAATGCAACATGATTCATAAGTTTGAGAGAGGATCTAGTAGTTACCCTTTTGGATGGATCACCCAAGATTTCACCACCTTTGACATAGTTGAACTCCCTTGGGTATGTCACCTCCTTTTCCTCAAGAGCCAAATCCTTCAAGGCTTCAAGAGGTGGATCTTGTGCTTCCTTTTCTTTAGTTGGAATCTCATACACCTTTGATGTTTGTCCTCCATCAATGGCTTCAATGATCCATACATCGTCATCATCACAAGATTCCTTCCTCGGAAGGAGATTATCATCGAAAACAACATGTATAGACTCTTCAACAACCAAAGTTGTTTTATTAAATACTCGGTAGGCTTTAGAATTTAGGGAATAACCTAAAAATATTGCTTAATCACTTTTAGCATCAAATTTACCTAAGTTGTATTTTCCATTGTTTAAAACAAAACATTTACAACCAAAAGGGTAGAAATAACTAATGTTAGGCTTTTTGGATTTCAAAATCTCATAAGGTGTTTTTTTTTTAAATATGTCTAATCATTACTCTATTAATAATATAACAAGCCATATTAGTGGCTTCCGCCAAAAAATACTTAAGTGAATTGTTTTCACAAAGCATGGTCTTAGACATCTCTTCTAAAGTTCTATTTTTTCTCTCAACTACCTCATTTTGTTGAGGAGTGCGAGGAGCCGAAAAATTATGGCTAATACCATTTTCATTACAAAAATCTTCAAAACCCATATTTTGAAACTCGGTTCCATGATCAATTCTAATATGTGAGATTTTAAGACCAAGATCATTTTGGGTATTTTTTTGTAAATGTGATAAAATTTTCTAAAGCCTCATCCTTAGTACTTAAGAATAGAACCCAAGTGTATCTAGAAAATTCATCTACCAATACAAATGCATATGACCTACCACCCAAGCTCATAGTTCTAATAGGCCCAAATAAATCCATGTGGATTAATTGTAACACCCTACTTGTTGAAACATCATTAATGGGTTTAAATGAGGTTCTCTTTTATTTACCCTTAGCACAAGCATAAGATATTTTATCTAATGAAAATTTTAGTTTGGGTAAACCTCTAACTAGATTTTGGGAAACCAACTTTTCTAAAACACTTATGCTAGCATGCCCTAGTTTCCTATGCCACAACCATGCATCATTCTCATCATGTACATCTAAACATGCATGGGATGAATGTATGTCATCTAAATGCATCATATAAATGTTTCTTATACGATGACCAATGAGCATTATTTTATTTGTTTTAATGTTCACAATTTTACACCCTTTTTTTTTATCAAAATGAACATCAAAACATTTGCCACAAAGTTGATTAATGCTCAATAGATTATGGTTAAGACCATTCACAAGTAATACATTTTCAATAAGAATGGATGAGAGATTACCAATAGAGCCAATACCCTCAATATGTCCTTTGGAGTTGCCACTGAAAGTTACCACTCCACCATGCTTTGGCTTGAGCTCTATAAATCTACTCTTGTCTCCGGTCATATGTCTTGAGCATCCACTATCAATGTACCATGTGTTTTGACTTAATACTTTGGCCTTGTAGCAATGCTCCCCCTACAAACAAAGATTAGTTCTTTGATTTTGGTACCCAAACCATTAGAAGCTACAAGTTCCTTAGGAACCCACCCATACACTTATAATCCTCTTAGCTCTAGAATGCCTTTGAGAGCCACTTTGTTTGTAGTTAAAATTCATTCTCTTTACATATTGGGTTTTTGAAGAACTACCCTTGTTAAAACCATTTTTCCTAATAGCAAGAGAAGTTTTAAGACTATTCACTTCCTTAGTGTGATAATCTTGGAAATCGGAAAGAATTTTTCAACATCAAGAATTTTCTTTTTAAGCTAATTTGAAAGATTTATCAAGTATAAAACCTTCTTTTCCAATTCAGAATTGGTTTTTGAAAGAACTCATTTTGAGATTTCAAATCGGAAGTATTTTTCTTGTTTTCCAAAATAGACACTTTATATTTCTCAACCAATTCATCGTAAACTTCTTGCAACTCATCATAGGCATCATATAGTTCATCATAAGTAAGAGATGACGAGTTAGAGTTTACCATAGATTCCTCCTCAAGGTCCATGAGGCAAAGGTTAGCCGCTTCATGCTCCTCATCCTCGGATAATGACTCCTCATCACTCCAAGTTGCTACTTGAGCCTTGAGCTTCTTCTTCTCAAAGCTCTTTTTCTTTAGTTGAGGACAATCAATGCGAATGTGACCCAGCTTCTTGCACTCATAGCAAATGAGTTGGTCTTTTTCTTCTTCTTTGTTCTTGTTTTTGAAGTCTTTTCTTCTTGAAAACTTTCTATCACGATTTGACTTCATGAACTTTGAGAATCTTTTGGCTATCATAGCCAATTCTTCAAACTCTTCTTCCCCACTAGAAGTGATCTCTTATTTTGTAGAGAGGCTTTGAGAGCAACTCCTTGTTTCTTCTTCTCTACCTCTTGTTTGACTACTCTTCTCTCTTCTTTTATCTTCTCTTCTTCTCTCCCTTGTTTCATGATCTCATGAGTAAGAAGAGATCCTACTAACTCATCGAGCTTCAAGGTCTTCAAATTCTTTGCCTCGATAATTGCAATTCTCTTCCCATCCTATGATTTCGGACTAGCAATCAAACAACTTCGTTATGGTCTCATCGGCCTCCATCTTGAAGTTCTCGTAACTAAGATTGAGGATCCCGATCTTCATCTCCTTTACATCGCTTGTTCCTTCGTTAGTGGTCGCAAGAGTGTCTCACACTTCTTTGGCACTTGTGATCGAGGACACTTTGGAGTAGACGTCTGGTCAGAGTGAGCAAAATAGCATGTGCAAGGCTTTTTCATTCATTTGCAATATCTTCCTATCCTCTTCACTCATCTCTACCTTCTTCTTCGGAACAAGCCTTCATTCTTCATCTCTTTTCATGGAAATGATTGGTCCATCTTCTACCACATTCTATATGGTGTAATCATTTGAATTGATGAAGAACCGCATTCAGTTCTTCTAATAAGGATAGTTACCCCCATTGAAGAAGGGTGGTTTGGTGATAGATTGTGACTCGTACATGCTTATCCCGGAGGTAGATGTCATGGCTAGACTTGGAAATTGATCAACACTCTTCTAGGATCTCCTCTTGTGTTTGTGAAACCTTCAAAGAGCTAGGCTCTGATACCAATTGTTGAGTGAATTAAATTAACCGATATGGCCAAGAGGGGTGAATTAGCACTTTAAAAATTGAAAGAGCAAAATGAACAATTAAAAATGATAGACAAGGCAATTATAGTGGTTCAAGCTTCTAAACAAGCTCTACATCCACTAACTTAGCTCCCACTAAGGATTTTCAACAAACTCTCCATTAATTTGTTCTTCCCCCTTTTTAGGCTAAGGAGGCAACCTTTACAAATGTTCAATCTTTCTACCCAAAGATTGAACCACAAGACTCTCACTTTACGAAGAAGATGTTGACTATTACAATTGATCTCTCACAAGATAAATATAGCCTAAATAGCTTACAAACACTCCCAAAACTCTCAAATTTGATTTACACTAAGAACTCTTAGAGTTGGGTACAAGAATTTGACAATAAGTGCTAGAGTTTGGATATGATTGCTTGGATGTTGTTTTGAGGTTCGATAGTTGTTGTTGGTGCTTTTGAGGCTTGCTTTTATACCTTCTCATTGATTTCTAATCGTTTGGGTGGTTGAGATCATCAATAGAGCCATTAGGGCTCCCTCTTCCCTCCATAAATGCAGTTCTGCAACTATGTGTATCGAAACATGTGGCCCTGTATCGAAACAGAAACTAAAAAAAGAGTCGTTATGTGTAAAAATAGGATCGTATCGAAACAACTATAGGTCACATCGAAACATTTTAAAACTGTAAAATGTCGTTTCGAAACACCAAATGGGTGTATCGAAACAGTTAACCAATTTTCAAAATTCCATTTTAACAAGTGACAGCTAGTTCATTTAATGCTCAATTTTGAAAATACTTAACCCTATATTGAAACAGTTATAAGACGTTTCGAAATGACACTTAAAAAACAAAAGCCTAAATGAAGGTTGTATCAAAACAGAACCCCTAGTCTCAGAACATGTGATTCCGTATCGAAACAAACATTTCTAGTGTCAAATCGTATCGAAACACTTTTGGGGTGTTTCGAAACGCCTAGGCAATTTTGAGTATTATGGCTTTGAAACACCTAAAAAATTTTATGGGGTTTAAGTTTTGGCTTCAAAACATTTTAAGTATAAAATTTACTTGTCAAATGTGAGTCTTTTGAGTACTTAAAAAATTATTTACTTTGCAATTTGGTCCTTAGATTATTTGTTATATCAAAATCAAACATTGGTTTTAAAATAAGGTAGCTACAACCTTTCTTACCACGAGTTTGGCTGGTTTAAGATTAGGAGATATGTGGTAATAAATTCAGTAGTCACCTTCTTTACTATATTTTACGTATAATGTTATGTAGGTTCTGTAAGATATGTTTTAGGTACTCTATTAATCATGCGTATTGTAACATATAGAGCAATCCTTTAAGACTTAAGGTAGCTACAAAATTTCTTACCACAAGTTTGGTTAGTTTAAGATTAGGAGATATGGAGTAATTAGTACGATAATTACCTTTTTACTATATATTATGTAACGAGTTATGTGGGTTGGGTGAGATATGTTGTAGGTCTCGTATTTATCATCCGTTTTGTAACATATAGAGTAATCCTTTAAGAGATAAGATTACAAAATGCTTTACCATATGTTGGGTTGGTTTAAGATTAAGAGATATTGTGCAATAAATTCGGTAGTTATCTTGTTTACTATATATTGTGTAACGAACAACGTAGGTTGGGTGAGATATGTTGTATGTATCGTATTTCTCATGTGTTTTGTAACATATAGAATAATCCTTTAAGATTTAAGGTAACTATAAAATTCCTTACCATAAGTTTGGTTGGTTTAAGATTAAGATATATGAGGTAATAAATTCGATAGCTACCTTGTTTACTATATATCTTGTAACAAATTACGTAGGTTCGGTGAGGTATGTTGTAGGTATCGTATTTCTCATGCGTTTTGTAACATATAAAGTAACACTTTAAGATTTAAGGTAGTTACAAAATGCCTTACCATATGTTTGGTTGATTTAAGCTTAGGAGATATGGTGTAACAAATTCGGTAGTTACCTTGTTTACTATATATTGTGTAACGAATTAAGTTGGTTGGGTGATATATGTTGTAGGTATCGTATTTATAATGCATATTGTAACACATATAGAGTAATCCTTTAAGAGATAAGGTAGGTACAAAATTCCTAACAATAAGTTGGGTTGGTTTAAGATTAGGATATATTGGGTAAGAAATTCGGTAGCTACCTTCTTTATTTTACATTATGTAACAAATTACGTAGGTTCGATGAGATATGTTGTATGTATCGTATTTCTCATGCGTTTTGTAACATATAAGTAATCCTTTAAAATTTAAGGTAGTTACAAAATTTCTTACCATAAGTTTGGTTGGTTTAAGATTAGGATATATGGGGTAGTAAATTCGGTAGTTACGTTGTTTACTATATATCTTGTAACAAATTACGTAGGTTTGGTGAGATATGTTGTAGGTATCGTATTTATCATGTGTTTTGTAACATATAGAGTAACGCTTTAAGATTTAAGGTAGTTACAAAATTTACTACCATAATAAGCTTTTCAATAACTACTATTTTTTTACACTTACTGTAACAAATTCGGTAACCGCATCGTAACAAATTATGTAGTTAGAGGCTACCGATATAATAGATTTGGGCAATTTTGGGGCAAAAACCCCTTTTAAAAAAATATATAGGATTTTGGCTCCCTCCAACTATTATTTGGGAAAATGACCCCCAAATTTGCCACGTTGATTAACCTCGTGTTATGTAGGAAGCGAGGTTTGATATCGCGTTCTGCATAACGCGAGTTTAGTCTATGTGGCCTCGTTGTTTGGGTTAACGGTTTTATAGAATATCGCGTTCTACAGAACGCGAGGTCCTCGAGAATTTGAAAGGGTGGCTAAATATATCGCGCAGACCTCGCGTTCTGCAGGACGCGAGTTCTGTGCAAAACTGGGATGAAGAACTAGGAAAAACAAGTGTGGGTAGGCCTATTCGAGCCCAATTTCGGGCGTGTAAATCGTATATTTTTAGCAAACATCGAGTTTGGGGTCGTAGTACTGGAAATTCTCTATCGTATGACACCAACACGGTTAATTTCCGTCCATTCTACACTAGTTTAAAATGGCTTCTAAAACCCTATGATATCATCCTTTTTTGAATGAAGTTGTGTTTGAACAAATGTCGATTTTTGGTTTAGTAATCGCATAAAATTAATTAAAAACTGAAGTTAAATAAACATTTTAAAGTTTAATTATAATAGATAAACAAAATTAAAATACGACATTATAAAAAACAAATGTCTGGAATAAAAATATTAGAAACATAAGTACATATCAATTAAAAAAAGACTAATGATGCCTATGTCCACCTGTTCCGCAGTCGGGTGGACGGCGATCACGATCTGGATACCTTTGAACATCATGTGCTGGGCCCTGGTCCCCATCATCGTCACCATCGTCTGCGATACGCGAATCTCTGCTGGGCCCAGGCGGGGAGTAAAACAAGCTACCCGACAGCGTTTGCTCCACAATGCTAAAGTCATACTGAGATGCCAACGGTGGAATATCGATAAGCGAAAGGCCACTCGTCGGCATATGGGGACGGTAGGCATCGGAGAAGCCGAACTCGGGTGGAGGCCTCATCTGCTGGAAACTCGAAGGACCGCTAAAAGTATGAAATGTTGTGCCAGAAGATGAGGCCTCTGCAGTGTCATGTCGTGGTCTCGGACCGCGCTGCCTCGACTGGCTCTAGCTCGCTCGACGGGTGCCGCGTGGGCGGTTTTGGGGAGGCTGGGGAAGCTCTTCCTTGCGCTCGTCCTGAGTAAGGATATGATGCTTCCCATTGACCCCAAACCACTGAAAGTAATTGAAATCGACCGAGTCGCCCCCTTCGATAATGGGTCGGAGAAGGGGTGGGCGGCAGGCAAATCGATTAACCCAAAACGCTATCTAGTCAGCGTGGTAACTGGACCAGTCAACCTCCGTCTTTCCCTGGCGCGTCAGATGGTGGAATTGGTCCATATTTTGTGGAGTCAGGAGTGGAATATTTTGGACGTACCCGAACTGTCGGAGAACCCTATCCGTAGCATCCCACACGAAAATTTCATAGTTGATCAGCGGCACTAAGGAAATCCATACTTGCTGCTCACACAGAATCTCGGGTGGAGTAATCTGCTGAATATCCTCTAAAGCGTAGGGCCTCCACACGAACTAAAAAAAAATAAAAACGTTTCTAACGGTTATATGAAATATTATTGGAAAAATAGTATGAAAAAAATCAAATTAATTTTCGAATTACCTGGTCGTGCCTCAACTTATCCAAAACAAGCCTGTATTTTTTTGGTTCTTCGGCAGGCCGTGGTGGGTCAGTGTTCCGCTCCACCTATCAATAATGAAAAAAAACAATTCGTTAAATAAAATAATTTAAAAATAGAAAAAAATATAATGGATTACGTAGTACCTCCGTAGAAGCGGAAATAAAATAGCGGCAGGTTGTCTACGCTGTGGGCTTAAAAAAGGCATCCGAAACCAAGCCCAAGACTGAAGGAGTAAACAACATCCTCTCATCGCTGATCTAGATTCGTCCACGTTTCTGCAAAGCTCTCTATTAAGAAACGCCAAGATAGCTGCTCCCCAAGATTTTCCTCTAGATTCATCGAAATTCGTAAGATGAAGAAGCCACATCACGTGCACCTTGGTGCGGGATTTGTCTGGCATTAATATCCCGCCAATAATGCGCAAGATGTGGGCACGCGCAAACCGCTGTGAAATAAATATTTAATAAAGACATCCTGATTTTCAAAAAAAAAATTTGTAACTTCATCCTAAATTTAATAAAGGCATCCTAATTTTCAAATAAATATTTGTAACTTCATCCTAAATTTAATAAAAGCATCCTAAATATTTAATAAAGGCATCCTAAATATTTAATAAAGGCATCCTAAATATTTCATAAAGGCATCCTAATTTTCAAATAAATATTTCTAATTTCATCCTAAATTTAATAAAAGTATCCTAAATATTTAATAAAGGCATCCTAATTTTTAAATAAATGACATATATTAAGAAAATATAAAATAGTGGAAAATTGAAAAAATACCTGAAGTGTAACTTCATCCGCATTGGGGGGAGGGTTTCCAAATTCAGCCTCCAAATAAGATAATTCTATTTTCCCACCGTCTCACACCTCCTCTAGGGGCATCACTCCCATTTCTTCAGCAAATATAGTTGGCCAATGCCCCAACGCGACACCCGTAATAACGTTGTCGTCTGTACACAACCCTAGATGGTAGGCAACATCCTCCAGCGTTATTGTTGCCTCGCCTATCGGGAGATGAAACGTGTGCGTCTCTGGCCTCCACCGTTCTATTAGCGCGCTAATCAACGATGGGTTACACTTCACCCCCTATGATCCTTGCTACGTGGCCAAAACCAGCACGATCAATCCACGTCATAACAGCAGGAACTGGCTGGTTGTAGATACGGTTAAGGTAACATGTTAACCGACGTTCGTATCCCTTCAAAAATAAAAAAATAAAAAAAATAGTTAGCAAAATGCATGTAAAATTAAAAAAATTAAAAGGAAAAAGTAATACCTCTTGAATTGTTCTCCAATAATGATTGCAGTGATTTGCCTCGTTGCGTAGTAAGCTCTCCATTATATCGAATGTAAAATAAGGATAATTTGTTGTAAAAAACTAAAGAACTCGCGTTCTGTGGTTGATATTGGGGTAGGGACACCAATTTATAGAAGAGCTCGCGTCCTTTGGGAAGCAATGTAAATGAACCTCGCGTTCTGGAAAATGCGATATTCGTATACCTCGCATTCTACAAGATGCGAGGTTCATTGAAAAGGCGCGTCACGGAACAGACGCGTGAACTGAACGGGCAGAAGTGACCTCGCGTCTTGTAGAACGCGAGATTCAAAAGACCTCGCTTTCTACAGGACGCGAGGTCGTGGGGTTTTTTAAAAGATGACTTCCAAGGCGGGAAAGTCATTTAATAACCATATTAAATATATAATTATTATTATTAATATTATTATTATTATTTAATTATTATTATTGTTATTATTATTATTATTATTATTATATATTTAATAACCATATGGCCGACACTCAACGTATGTCCCTAGCACGGACTACGGTCAACCATCTATGGGGAGACATTCTTCTTTTGGAGGGGAGGGAGCGTCGTCTTCTTACGCTATGCACAACCATGATTCCTCATATAGACGACATTCAATGTATGTCCCTAGCACGGAGTACGTTCAACCATCTATGGGGAGACATTCTTCTTATGGTGATCTTGATTTTGGTCTTGGAAATATGGTTCGTGAGCGATCTCGTGAGAGGTCTCGCGGTCGACGACCCCCATCCTTGCCTCCAAGGGTAGTGATCGATGAAGCTCTACTATTCCAGCTCCCGGAAGATGCTTCTGACGAAGAACCGGTTAGAGAACCCAGGCCCGACGGAGACGAGCTGGGGCCATTCTATGATGAACCAGAAGGCTTGACAGTTACACCGGAAGACGATACTGTTCCACCACCATATTTCGACGAACAGCCGACAGCCACCAACTTTCCTGTAGACGCAACACCAATTTCTATGTTCCAGCCACCATCCCACTTCACAATGGTTGATATGGATGTCATAGACGTCCCTGATTTTTTGCATGACCACACAATAGACAACAGACTCAACCGTTCTGATGGTGAACAGAGAATTGGTATGACGTTCTTGACAAAGGATATTGCGATGGCGGCAGTTAAGCAGTACAACCTTCGTCAGGCTGTTGAGACGACAGTAAAGAAAACCCAAGCTAGATACTACAAGGCGCACTGCACCCAAAAGGATCACGGCTGTAAATGGAAAATCCATATATCACAATTGAAGAAGGCAAGCGACCGTTGGAGAATAACAAAACTTGAAGGGCCCCACACATGCACTGTTGCTAGCCTCAGCCAGGATCACAAGAACCTTGATGCAAAGTACCTCGCCGACATCTTTATGCCACTGGTGAAAGCAAATCCCACAGTGTCGGTCCCCACATGTCAGGCTGCAGCTCAAACTGTCACCGGCTACCGTCCTGAATATTACAAAGCATGGTATGCAAGGAGGCGGGCCAAACAGGAAATGTATGACCGATGGGAGGAATCTTACAAAGAGTTGCACCCATGGCTAAATCTCCTGCAGAAACACATCCCTAGAATGGTTGTCAAACTTGATACGTTTCCGGCATATGAAAATGATCGTGTCGTTCGAGGTGTTTGTCAATTCCACCGGTTATTTTGGACTTTCCCCCAGTGCATCAACGCATTCAAGCACTGCAAACCGATGGTCCAAATCGACGGCACATGGTTGTACGAAAGATATACACAAACCCTACTTCTAGCTATTGCACAGGACGACAATCAAAAGTGCGTTCCTGTTTCATTCGCAATCGTCTAGAAGGAGGATTTAGAGTCTTGGATGTTCTTCCTTCGGAACCTACGAAAATATGTCCTTGATCCTGTAATACGATCAAGGGAAATAGGGGTATGTGTATTTCTGACAGAGACACAGCGCTGTTGTGGGCGCTAGATCGTTTGGGTGACTATTGGAAGCCTCCATACATTCACCACCGTTTTTGCTTGCGGCACATAGCCGCAAACTACCTACAGCAATTCAAGAACCGTGACAAACGTGAAATGGTGCTCACAATGGGTACGTCCTTTATGTCATTTTCATTTACTATATTACTTGTTGCTCGCTTTCATTTACGACCTTTTTGCATGTGTTTTTCGCCCATAACTATTCAACTGTCATCCCGTAGGCAACTCGCACTACAAACAAGAGGTGGATAAGCTGCTCGAGGAACTGAGAGCGAGAAACAAACATGGCGTATAATACCTTGAAAAAATTTCGAGGGAAAAATGGCTTTGATCGTATGATGAGGGTAAACGCTATGGTCACATGACAACGAACTTGGCTGAGGCAGTGAACTCATCACTGAAGGGAGTGCGGCAGTTGCCTATCACTTCCATTGTCAAAGCGACCTATTATCGTTTGGCTACCCTATTTGCAACCTTGGGAAGGCAAGCAACTGAATACATGGCAGGTGGACACATAGTCCATCCAGATTTCCGCACAAAACTGCATACTCAATTGGGCCAATCAAGACAGATGACTGCAACTCTCTTCTCGCGAGAAGGACACAAGTTTCGTGTTTCAGAGTTTTCCAGGCGGTTGGAAGGCATTCAGCACAACGTGTACGTGGTAAATCTGAGGGCAAGAACCTGCGAGTGCGGAATTTTCCAAACATTCAAATACCCGTGCGCACACGCCATTGCTGCTTGCACAAACCAACAGATACAATACATGCATCTGGTTGATCCGGTATACTTACTCGAAACGGTGTTTAAGGTTTATGAAAAAGAGTTTCCTCCAATCAGAAATGAGGTTGATCCGAATGTCGTGGACACTGAACCGACCATACGCCCAGGTCCAGCACTACTAAGAGCCAAAGGACGTCCACGGTCTACAAGAATACACTGTGCCGAGGATATGGTCGAACATCGAGAAAAAACCGGACAAAGGAAGCATTGTACTGTATGCCTAAATCCTAGACACACAAGCCTACGTGTCCTAATCGCTTAGCCCCTCGCCTTAATTAATTATTTGTAATTTGTATATGCGAGTTCGCCCATACAATCGAATCAATAAAGTCAGTCTAATTCGATTTATACAGTAGGTCATCTTATATTTTCAATCATTCAAAAAAATATGTTATGATAGCGTTTTTGAAGCGACTTTAAGTCAGTGTAGAATGGACGGAAATTAACCGTGTTGGTGTCATACGATAGAGAATTTCCAGTACTACGACCCCAAACTCGATGTTAGCTAAAAATTTACAATTTATACGTATGGAATTCTGCTCGAACATGCCTATCGACATTTGTTCAAAGGCAACTTCATTCAAAAAAGGATGATAGCATAGGGTTTTGGAAGCCATTTTAAACCAGTGTAGAATGGACGGAAATTAACCGTGTTGGTGTCATACGATAGATAATTTCTAGTACTACGACCCCAAACTCGATGTTCGCTAAAAATATACGATTTACACGCCCGAAATTGGGCTCGAACAGGCCTACCCACGCTTGTTTTTCCTAGTTCTTCAGCCCAGTTTTGCACAGAACTCGCGTCCTGCAGAACACGAGGTTTGCGCGATATATTCAGCCGCCCTTTCAAATTCTCGGGGACCTCGCGTTCTGTAAAACGCGATATTCTGTAAAACCGTTAACCCAAACAACAAAGCCACGTAGACTGAACTCGCGTTATGCAGAACGCGATGTCAAACCTCGCTTCCTACATAACGCGAGGTTATCCGACATGGCAAGTTTGGAGTCATTTTTTCAAATAATAGTTGGAGGGAGCCAAAACACTATATATTTATTTAAAAGAGGTTTTTGCCCCAAAATTGCCGTAGATTTGCCTAATATTAACCTATTTTTAAGGTGTCTAATGCTAGAATCACAACTACCAATTAGTACATTCTTACACCTCTTTGCGCGCTCCCAATGGCGCCTGCTGCTATCACCTATGTTTGTCTAGCGCCGGAAAGGCCCTCATTGCTTGGAAATTTCATCCGTTTTTTTATAGTTTATTTCAAATATTATTTGTATGTAAATTACAATTTACAAGTGTTTTTAATTTAATAATTTGAACGAAAATTAATTTTATAAATTCGTTTAAATTTCCGTACCAGTTAATCTCAATAAATATAATTGGTTATCCTTAATACTATATTTTTGTTGTGGATAAGTATGAGGAGAAAAAGTAGATGAATGACGCCATCTGCATGTTTATTTTATTTTTATTTTTGTAATTTGCACGATGAAGAGTGAAGGACGCGCTGGCATGGGGAAGTGGGGGACACGATGCAATGACCACGGAAGAACATTGGTTTTTGTGGTGATAAACGGATGCCTTTGAAAGGTGATTGGAAATCCTCAACTTTTTTTTTTATCTTTATATATGTCTAACGACGAAGTTAGAATTTGAAATTAAAAGATAAAATATAAACATTTAAAAGTAGAAGATGAATTTATAAATAATTTATTTTTTTAAAATATATATATATATAAAAGGATAAAGGTGTAATTTTTTTATAATTACTTCTCCTATCCACATGTAGTTTCGTCATTGTCTATGTCCTTACACTTAAAAATAAGGTTTAAAGTTTTAAAATTTAAATTTTAAATTTTAGGATTTAAGGCGTAGTGTTTAATTTTTAAAATTTAAAAATTAAGATTAAAATGTAAGATTTATTTTTTTAGTATTAGAATATATAAGATTTTTGTTCAGAGTACCAATGTACCATTTAGGCACACGCTCACGCAGCCACGCTCACCTTTTTGTTTGGTCTGTTGAAACACTTTTGCTGTCTTTTTCTACCCAAATGAAAATGGGCGCACACACTCATCGCCACGTATTTGCAGTCAAACTATACAGTTATAATATATTCATTGATGGTGGTTGGAATAGGACACGTTTTTTTTTTGAAATAGGACACGGTTTTCTTATTTCATTTCACATCGACAATCATATTAGAAATATAAAAAATATTAATTTTTAAAATTTTAAGAGTGTAAAATTAAATTATCGATAAAAAATATAAAGAGAATATATAATATGAAGAATTTAAAAAAATTTAAGAGCATGGTTCGTCTCACACCAAAATATTTAAAAAATATTTTATTATAAATCAAGTTGGACCATCTTTTCTGTATAAAAAAAAAAGTTGGACCAACTTGAATTATTTAACGTCTAAGACTATATTCAATTGAATTAGAAAGTAAGTCGGCCCTCTAGGTAAAACCCACTCCATGTTATACGAATTGGATACGTGTTGAATCGACTTGCTCAATACCAAATGTACTTTTTCAATTCAATAAACAAGGACACCTAGTTGAAGATACAAGACTCCGGATTATATATTCTCCAGCTCTATATGGCTATATGCTGATTTCCCTACAATTCATAATCTTCTGCCATTGGTTTAACAGACAAGTCGGGGTTCAAGTTTAAAATATGATTCAACTTTTCTATATATTAAATTAATTATGATATTTGAATCGAAATTATAATCAGAAGAAAATTTGTAATGGAATTTGATTTATTCGGGTCCTACATCATGCATCACACAACACACAGAAACAAAAAGAAAAGGTGATATTAAGAATCACCGACCAACTCTCATTTTTCTCTCCGTTTTATCAGTTCTAACACTGTGAAGCAAAAGAGAGAAATCCAGTGCCGGTAAAAGAACTCGCCGGAAAATCTCATTCCCTCCCCCTAAGTTACAAAAAACATTATCTAAACCCCGTAGAACAGCGGAATATTACAACAAACAAGACCAGGTTGTTTCAATGTTAGATTCACCAAGAAAAGAAAAACTTTTTTTTTTTTTGTTTTCCTTTTCATTTTCTCTTCAGACAAACAAGTTTAATAACTTTTTATCTGCCTCTCCGGTTTGATCTGCAAACCCACTTTCAAAACACGTGGTCGTAACAGATCCCTCCGAGTTCAACGACGGTGTCCCGGGTCATCTTTTATCCGAGAGCCGGTTTCCCGTGGAGCTTGGAGTCAGACAAAGATCTAGATCGGACGGCTGAAATTTACTGAATTCTTCAACTCTTATACGCTTAGATGAAACCTTAGATCTCGAAGAGGAAAACCGAGTGTTTGAGTTAAGATTCGTTGCCGTTTCTTGCAACTTCAACATGTACGTAATCGTAGCCTCCGATGTTTCATCGGATCGTGGTATGGAAGCCATAAGTTCAGGCATCGCCCTTAGAGTTCCTCCTCGTAAGACGGTTTCAACCGCCGCTTGGCAAACATGCCAGTTTCCCGTCCATAAAAGCCCGACGGCTCCGTTCACAGGATCCACCGTTCTCCCACAAGCTTCGAACAACAGTGATTGGAATAAAGCTGTTTATAAAACAAACCGATGAGAATTTGAAATCAAACGAAAACCCAGAAACAAAACATTAAGAAAAGACTAAAGAGAAGCTGAGAGCCGATACCAGGACGTTGAGATTCTGGAACGGCGGAGATAAACGACATGAGGCCGGAACGGCCAAAGAACTTGGCGACGAAGACGGTCGCATGGCCTTGCGCTTCGGGGCTGTCGATCCCTTGCAGGCATGGACGTAAAACACATGAGTCGCTGCATCCTTTTCGTAAGACTCGGCAACCGTTGCAACTCATGGCTTAGCAACACAACAGCAACTAACTACTCTTTCCTCCCTTTCGCATAAAAGATGAACCCCAATATTCCCGACCCTGACTGGCTGACCGTTGCTTTACAAGAAACAGGTAAGAAAAAATGCGGGAAATGGAACTGGCAAAGGTAAGGGGAATCAAGATTTAAGGGTGGGAAAGAAAGATTTTGGAGTGTTTTAAAGGGACGAAACGGGGTTGAAATCAAACTCAAGGGTTAGTGTGTTGGGTTAGTTCGGCAGTGCCGCAGTGGGTTGAATTCAGACTATTATTTTTTAAGAAGATCAATTACAAGTCTTATGTATTAATCTTAAAATAAATATTTATTTGCTCATCCTTGTGTTCTTAGGACCCATGTTCGAGCACCAGTAATACATATTATGTGTGCTGTCTTTGAAAAGACTAAGAAATTTTTAGAATATACTATTCTTGCATCACACCAGCATATTCAAATAAAATAAAATAAAAATTTATTTATTTTTAACAATCTTAATTTTAATCTTAATTACACTTAAAAGAAAAAGAGATTTTAAGGGAAGAAATAGATGTTTTTATTAGGTCTAAAATCTTAACATAAAATAATATATATGAGGAAACAAAGATGAACTTGATCAACCGTTTAATATTTATTATTTTTAAATATAAAAAATAAATCGATTGTTTATAAATAACCTTATTCACATTTTCACCTCAAGGCGAGTTCATAAGGAAAGTTCGGTGAACTGTGGGTTGGGACGGGGGAAATGGAAACGGCGTGACGAAGGTTAGATTCCAAAGTCTTACTCTTAGGCGAGAGCGGTTCCTTGTTTCCGCGGATGGTCGTCGCTCCAACATTGCATTTCTCTCCTTATCTTAAGCGACTAAATTATATATATATATTAACTTTTAAAATAAAATAAAATAAAATATATGTTTAATGTTTTATTTTGTTATATTTTAGGTTTATTAAATGAAGAACACATAATTTTATATAATGTGTTTGAATTATTAAAAAGTTATATTAAAAATATAAGAGTGTGAAATTACAAAATTTTATGTGTGCAAAATTAGAATGTCAATATAAACTACGAAGGAAATATTTAAACTAAAGGAGAATTTAAAATTTTAAGAGGTATTCATTTCAACACCCCTCAATCTATATCTCATTTTCTTAAAATTTCAAAGTAATCTATTAAATAATCCGTCATTCAATTATTACTTGACATATGACATGGATCTTGTTTTTATTCTATTAAAAAAACTCAAAATGGCCTAATCTTTTCTAAAAAATCCTAAAATTTAATTTTTCAAAACTTCGATCCTTAAATCTCAAATTTTATGTCAGATCATCTATCACCGACGATTCCTTCCATTGTCATTGATGGCTTATGTTGTTCGCCTCTTGTCCGCATCTATAACTTATGTCATCGCTCCTTACGCCGTCGTTAGTGTCTTCGTTAAAAGAAATTAAAAATGAAGTTGTGTCAAACAATGATTGAATAACCAAAGTTTTTACTATAATTAATAATTAGACGCCTAAAATGAAATATAATGAAATGTTAGACATTTTTTGTCAAAAAATTTTATATAGCTAAAATAGAAAATTATAATTAATTTAAACAAAAAACATTGGTCTTAGTTATTAAGTCATTGTACATAGATATTTATGTATTTATTTAATAATTCAATAACATCTACTTCAACAAAGAAAAAATATACTATATTTTTTAACAATGTAAATGAAATATAATTGTTCAATTTAGTATATGATTTTGAGTGAGTACTGATTATTGACGGTCCTTCGTTTTATTATTTTTTTCGTATTATGATATTTTCTGATAATGAAAAATCTTGAAATAAAGTGGAACTGCATCAAGGTTGTTTTAAAATAATGGAAGAACGAATCCAACAAGTGATCTTAGTAGAAAAACGGATGATGTTCATTCTAAGAGATTCGAGTTCAATCATTCGTCTACAAGGTATATAGACATTGTCAAAGAATTAAAAATATGTATAAACTAATGCTAATTTCTATTCACATTTAGTCTATTAAAAAAATAAAATAATGGGAGATCAGAAGTGATTTGATTTTTGAATGGTGGTGATGGATGGCATGGAAAGGCATGGCATGCACATGTATTCAAAATATTATTGGAGCGGATGGGACTTGGGAGGTGTCATATTGTAAGGATAGTGGGTGATATAGTATTCTTTTAGACACTAATCATTGAGGGTTTTGAGTGAGATTAAGAAACACACCCATTTCTTGAGGTATGGTTTAAAAGTTTGTCCTTTTTATTTTTTAAATTCAAGTTTCTAATTTTGATTTAACAATCAAGTGGCCTCACTAGAATCAATTGTGATCACATTATATATGGTTAAAAAAGAGAGATATAATTCTATTTAAAAAAAGAGAGAGATAATTTTATGTTTTCAATGATAAAATATTTTTTTTATATATTTTTAAAAATCATGAATAAGTATATTTCAATTTTTAAATATCTTACACTAGTGAAAAATAGTACCAGTAGATTTCAGCTTTTTTTAAACAATAGCAATTGATTTCATTAAATAAAAAATATTTTAAAATTATATGAGTGGCTATAAGAAAATATAAACTTATTAAGATTTTTCTCCTAAACTATCATAATGCACAAACAATTCCGATAATTGATAATAAAATAAACATCATTATCGACAATGAAGAATATACACCATCAATACAAACATAAAATGCATAAAACAATAATAACTCATTGACAAACTGACATTACCACAATTTAACTGCAACCTAATTTTAGTAGCGTTTTAATTGTTTGATAAAACTGGATTAACCGATCGAATTGAAATTTAGTTTGATCAACATTGGTTAGTTAAGTGTTCAGTTAGTTAAAGATTTTTTTTCAAAGTTTAATTATCGGTTAATTCGATTTGAAAACCTTTTTTAAACCGTGTTAAACAAATTAACCAAAATTTTAATATATAATTAATATATTTTTAATTTTACGACCAAATCCTAACAATTACCCATAATATAATATGTAAAATTAAATATTTATATTTTAAAGATGAGTCTACCACGCGCGACGAACATTGATGAACACCATTATTTTTTTTAAAATTTTAAAAATCTAAAGGACTAAAATTATAATTAAAATTATCTCTTAAAAAAATAAAAATCAAATTTAATAATTACTTTATAATAGGTTAGAATCAAATATACCCAATTCTCCTAAACTCTAATCAAATCAATCTCTTAAAAAAATAGAAATCAGTTTATAATTTTTTAATAGATTATAATCAAATATACCCAATTCTCATATTATTTGATTCTAATCTATTAAAAAATTATAAACTGATTTCTATTTTTTAAGAGATTGATTTAGTTAGGGTTTAGGAGAATTGAGTATATTTGATTCTAACCTATTAAAAAATATTATAAAGTAACTATTAAATTTGATTTCTATTTTTTAAGAGATAATTTTAATTATAATTTTAGTCCTTTATATTTTTAAAATTTTAAAAAGAAATTAATGGTGTTCATCAGTGTTCATTGTTAGTGGTGTTCATCAATGTTCATCGCCCGTCGTAGAATTTTCCTATATTTTAATCTCAATTTAAGCTAAACTAAAAGAGAGAAAAATAAAGTCTAAAAATAAAAATATCTAACAAAAAACTTATTTTCAATTTATTGCTACTTAAATTGCTATTTTGAATTAAAATTTAGAAATTGTTCAAAAATTTTAGTTAATTCCAATGCTGATCAAATTAATCAAACTTAATTCAGTTTGGTTAATGATTTTTGACAGAAAGAATTAGTCCGGTTAACGATTAAGAATTTTAAAAATTCGATTAATTCAACTAATAATAAGTTTGATTAATAATTCGGTTAAATACCCTAATTTAAATTAATCAAACTTTTAAAATTTTTAAATGTTTGAAAACCCCTAGTCTTTAGTAGTTGTGAATATATATAAATATCCATTTCGAACGTCTAATGCATGAATATATCAACAAAATAACATAACATAAAGTAAAACCTAAAGTATATTAAGGGAAAGGGAAAAGTAAAGGAAAACTTAACCCGACGGCAAATCTAAGATTAATATCACGTCTGCTAATAAAAAATTATAAAAAAACTTAGAAAAGTAACGACGCAAAAGAGGATAAAGGAGAAATCAATTACTGTTATGAATATTTATCTATGTGGATGTCTATCATGATTAGAACTTTATCTAAGGAGTTTGATTTATTTATTATTAGGAATATTATCTCTATTAATTAGAGTTTAATGTATTATGTACTTCTTATGCCTATAAATAGATGATTCATTGAAGGCATTGTACACACAAGTCTATATTTGAGAATAATACAAATCTCTCTCTTTCTCTCATCTCTTTATTCTTTTATACTTGTTCGTTGTTCTTCATTATTTTGTTCACAACACGTTATCAACACGACTCACTCAAGAGCAATAAGTTATTTGCATCGAGGATCATATTCATCAACCATGATTTTTCATTCGAGATCTAGAATATAAAAGATAGAATTTTTAATCAGGTCAATTCACCACAATTTCATTTAAGTATTTTTTTATGTTAGTCGATTGTTTTTTTTAATTATGACATGTGAATAATTTCATGCCACGAATTATTTATTTTGATCGATAATATGTTGGTACATTTTTTTATAAATAAATCATAACTACTCGTAATCCTTATAAATGTACTATTATATGGCTTCAATAAATGCTAAACAAATCGAAGAAAGTGAGGAAGTGGTTCTGGTATTCATGTTTGACAACATCTTTAATAATGATATTATAATATTATTGATAATATTGTTAGTTACATATGTTAATTTGATAGATTTGATTATTTTTTTATACTAATATTTTATTCTAAAGATGAGATTTAATATTTTTAATCGCGCTTTGAGTTTTACATGTCTTTAAATGAGTTGGAAAGTAGCATGGTATAAAGAAATTATGAGAAGTTGTCTTAGTCGTTTGCTATGTCTCCATCGTCCTCGAGAGGAAACACAATATTGGTAAACTCTATTTTTTATCCTTTAAAATATGGTTTTAAAGTGCGATAAATCATGATGATTTTGAATTTACAAGAAGATTATTATAAAGTCTATATTTGCTCGAAAGCAATATTTATTCTTCGTCGAAAAACTCGACCATAAACTTCTCCCAATTTCAAGTTACGAAAATTCGTCTTGATCCAAAAAGTTTTATGGGAGGCATTCCCTGAAGTGAATGCAAAGCATGATGTTTATTCCATGCGATTATCAATGATGGACATTCCCTGAAGTGAATGCAAGCATGATGTTTATTCCATGCAATTATTGGAATTGTTTCATTTCCTGAAGTGAATGCAAACATGGTAAATCATTATTCAATTAGAGACATAATCTCGATATAATCCAAGTATATTGGTTGGACATCCCGTTCTGCGAGGCTACTAGTCTCAAAGAAAGTTTTTAAAAGACCTTGTTGACATATTTAACAATGTCGCGTACGAGGATTAAATCTTTGTTCTCTGTGATAAGGATATGTGAAAAAGGTTTTAAAGGCCCACTAACTCTACTCAATTCCCTAAAGTGAATGTGAGATTATATTATGGAAGGAATAAAAATCACATTAGAAGTTGTGGTCGTGGTCGAGGCTATGAATATAGACATGAAAAATATGGTCATTTTAAGAATACTTCTACCCACCGGTAGTGAGGTTATAAGGATGACAAGAGTGATAAAGATCATTCTATTGAAGTAAAACTCTTCTTATTACCAATGCGATGTTATAAACCATTGGTCTCGTACGTGTTGTACGTTGAAAAATTAAGAATCATTGAATGATAAAGGAAAGAAAATAGAAGCAAATTTCGTTTGCGAAACATGAAGAAGATGATACTGGTCCAACTTTATTTGGACATTGTTGGTCCAACTCTTTTGGACGTTGTTGATTTTCTTATAACCCTCGAAAGGAATAAATCATCTTCTAATTATTCTCATAACTTTGAAGAGAATTATTTATTTATTTTTACTTATTTTACTTTACGTTTATTTATTTTACACACATTAATTATTTACGTTTTATATTTATATTTATATATTATTATATTTATTTATTTTGTTTAACATGATTACTTGTCAAATACAATCTATGGTGACGATTTATGCTCAACATAAGTATAAGATATATTTTCCCATTTAAATGCAAGGGAATAATGTGAGTACTATATCTCAAAGTACTGAAAATATTGATGCTCTAGAAGAGCAATAAATTCTTGAGAGAAAACATATTATGAAAAGTGCGGAATTACAAATATTGCAATAATTACCACTAATGGTAATAATATCGTCACCACTATAAGTGGAAATTTTAAGAGAGCAATATGATTTCGCAAACTATCCCTTTGGGAATTATAGATAATATATGTTATCAATTGGCATTTGAAATAAGCTAATATGGATATAAGTTTTGGTAACCAAAAAGTTAGTTGAAAGCTCTAGGAGAGCTATATATTGCTACCAAAAGATAATTTCAATTGAAAGCTCCGAAAGAGCTAAATATATTCCTATTTAAAGGAACAATTTTGATGGCCGTACTAGACATGTACGAGTGAGATTGAATTACATGTTATGGTAAACAAAGAGTTTACAAATTCAGAGATATATACACACATATATATAGTTGGCATGATCGGTTAGACCATCCTGATCAATAATGGTGCAGAAATTATTGAGATTTACATGCACATGTATTAAAAGAACCTGTAGTTCTTGTGGTGCTTATTCTCAAAAGAATGGATTAAATTCCACTTATTAAAGTGTAACACCCGGGTTTAGGGGTCGGGTGAAAATAATATTTTAATATTATTTTGGGTTCGGTTTTATAATTAAAATAATCTTTTAAGTTTCGGGTTTCAAAAACAAATATTTTACATTGGACCAAATTGAATGAATTACAAATTGAAGAGTTTATAAAGAAAGTGGAAAATGGCAATTCATTAATGGCATTTTCGTAATAAGGTGGAAGTCAATTTGAAAAGCCTTTTTTTGTTAAAAGACCCATTTTTATCATCCTTCACTATTCATCATCTTCAACTAACGACATAGAAGAGCTCTCTCCACCCAAACACTATTCCATCTCATTTCTCCTTTACTATGTTTAACTTAATATTTCGATTTAATGTTGTTAGTTATGAAGTCTAGGAGCTAAATGGTACCACATATATGAATTTTACTTGGTTTTGAGCATATTCCCGAAATTGGGTTTAAAGGGGGGTTTTTGAAGGGTTTTGGGTGAGTTTTGGGGGTTGTTTTAGGTTGGAATTGGTGGGCTAATGTTAGTAATATGGTTAGAGGTTGCTTTGGGATCAATTGTGGGTATAAAAGGTGTTGGAAACATGAGTTTTGAACAAGGTTTTTTGGCTGCTCGAATTGGTTAAAAGTGGGGTTTGTTCATGGCTTGAAATGTTGAGTTTAATGTTTGAATTGCATTCCGGGTTAACTACTTTGATGCTTGGGCTGATTGGAAGTTGTTTGGTTTGTGTTGAGGTTGTTTAGAGACGAGAACTTGTTTCGGTGAAGCATCGGGAGGAAATTCGGAAGCTTGAGGGTGGTTGCTTGCTTGGTAATTGAGCTTGGAAGTTTATGTGAGTGATTAATGTTTTAAAGTGGTTTTAAATGTTTGGTTCGAGCATGTGGACTAGTCGGGCTTGGTAGACCCACCTAGAGTTAGGATTAGGGTGGTAGCCTAATCCTAAACTTAAACTAAAGCCATTGGTTGAACTCGTAATGGATGTTTATGCCTCGTGTTATTTGTGATATGATTGTTTATGTATAAAGTGTTATACATGTGTGATGAGGCATGGATGTGATTGCATTGTGTTGTGCATGTGGATGGTTCATGATTGTGATCATGGTGAGTACGTGCTAAGCACGAAATTAATGGTAAATGATAATATGAATTGAGTTAAATGTTGGCACTAGTATGCTTGAGTACAAATGATCGATCATTAGGATGTTAGTGTGCACATATGAGTCAAATTCGCGGTGGCCTTGGTGGCGTTGAGTCACCAATGAGGAGTACGGGTTCGCCCGGAAATTGTTATTCATATATAGTGGATGATGAGTGGAATCCCATCGACGGGGCGTGAGGATGAGTGGAATCCCCTCTGCGAGATCGGTGATGAGTGTAATCCCACCGTGAGGTAAAGTGGTTGTTGGATGTGAGTTCCAACGTGTTTATCCGCGTATTCGGGCCATAGCTAGGTGCCAATATTGATTGATATGTGTATCGATGTGTTGTGGAATGTGATTTCTACTTGGATGTTTGTATGTGTTTACAAATGTGGAGACATAGAGCTTGTTGAGCATGGCATATAACTGTATATTGTTCATGCATCATTGACATGGTGGCTCTAGAGGATCGAAGGTATAATCATGCATTTACCTTGGTTGAGATCATGCTTGGACCCTGCATTGTCGAGGTTTGTTTTTAAAGAACTTACTCTCACTAAGCTTTATTGCTTACGCTCTCTTTGTTCGACAATGTAGATCAATAGCTCGTGGGTTGCTAAGTGCAAGAAGAGGCCTCCAAGTGTGTGTGCTTGTGGTGCTAGCTATCAAGTATGGTTTTTAGTTTATGATGTAATGGTCAAGCAATGGGACATGTAAACGTGTTATGATGCTTTTGGAGTATGTTGTTGTTGTTGTTGTTTAGGAACATGTTAGACTCCTCGTATGTATTCGTTAACTTGGCTTTTGAGATGTATGCCCTTGCTTGTGAACCTTGTTGGCAATTGCTTACCTTGGATTGTTTAAGGGATGACTGTGTTGAAGTATGCTAATTGTAATGCCATGAATGAATGTTTCTTTATATGCCTTGGGTGTTTGAGCATGTTTGCCTTAGGATCCATGCCTCTAGATCATGTATGTCTTTGCTGAGTGTTGTTTGGGGTCGTTTAGGGCCCTTAGAATTGTTGAGAAGTGCCTAAGTCTGGTTTTTGAGGGTTGCAGACAGCCCGCGTTTCGAAACGAGCTGGGCCGTTTCGGAACGGGTAAGGCTTCAGGGACCCCGTATCGGAACGCGTTTCGATACGGTTTGGCCACTGAGAGCCCCTGTTCCGATACGGGTTTCGGAATGTTTTGGCTACTGGAAATTTGAGAAATTGCCGAGATGAAAGCGTTTCGAAACGGGTCTAAGAGTTTCAAAACGGTCTAAATCTCGTTGACCACGAGAAGTTGACCGTTGAGGGTGTTTCGGAACGGTTGACCTCCGTTCCGATACGTCCTCATCGTATGGGCTTGGGGTAGTTGACTTGGTCAAGGGCGTTTCGATACGCCTCAATGGTGTTTCGAAACATCCTGTCTAATGGATTAAAATTAGGCTGTTTAATTGTTGTTTTGGGTCCAGTTGATTGTCTTTTTCTTTTTATTCCGTTGTTATGATCACGTAAGACTTAATTGTGCCATTAGAGAAGATAAGATTAAAAAAATTTAGGGTTGCTAACCGAGGGGGAACCTTAAGGGGTTTCGCTTCGGTTTTCCCCGTGTGGCCCATTCGGACCGGTCATCCGGCCAGACCGGGACGAGGGGGTTACACTTGTTGGTATCAGAGCCTAAGGTTACTGAGACCTTGGGCAGGTAAGTGAAGTAAGTTCAAGTTTTTTATTGATATGCACAGTGTTTGCTTGCCTTGTAAGCATGATTGCTTGTATGACATGTATGCTGATTGTTTTGTTTAAAAGCATGTTGTCCGAGAGTCCCATTGCTACTATTACATCGGAAAAGAATTTTTAAGTGAGGGAAACGTACTTGAGCACTTGGAAGACTTGCCTTGCTAACCCAATCTTGTATATTTTGTTTGTTGTGGTTGTAGTTATCGTTTGTGAGCGATGTCTAGGCCGAGGGGTAGGCCGAGGGTGGTTCGTCAGGAACCACGTGTTGCGGCTCCTGTTGAGCTGGTGATTGGAGTGGAGGCTCATATAGAAGGGCCTGCGGCTGCTAGAGTTGGAGCTCCTCCACCACCTCCACCACCACCACCTCCTCCGCCTGGAGTTGGAGGCGAGGATGGAGTTGAAGAAGAGGGACCTCAAGGTGGCCAAGGTCCGTCCGGAATTGATATGACTCCGCTAGTGCAAGCTATAGCGGGAGCATTTCAAGCCGCAGTTGCGGGAGCTCAGGCTGCAACTCAGCTTAGGTGTGGCGATGCTAGTCTACCTTTTGAGAGGCTCCGTAGCTTGGGGGCTGAGGAGTTCAGAGGATCTACTCCGGAGAGGTCTGAGTTATGGTTGGAGAAGACATTTCGTATCTTAGCTCAGATGGGCTGTGTGGGCGCACGTAGATTGGGCTGTGTGATCTCCTTACTTCAGGGTGAAGCCTACACCTAGTGGGTCATCATTACTACTGGATTTCTAGAGGCAGAGATTGATTGAGATTTCTTTGAGTCTGCTTTCAGGAAGAGGTACTTGGGACCGAGGTATCTAGATGAGAAGAAGCGATAGTTTATGGCTTTTGTTCAGGGAAATGCTACCGTGACTGACTACGAGATCCTCTTTGTTCGTCTGAGTCAGTATGCTTCAGAGTTGGTGCCTACTGAGAGGGCCCGATGTGATCGTTTCAGATATGGGCTTCATGAGGAAGTTAAGAGGTATACCTTAGCTTCTGATTATTCTGACTTTGATGTCTTGGTTGCTAGAGCCAAGGACATTGAGCATAGCTTGGGGCTGACCAAGCGTTCTAGAGGATCTAGTTCTGGTAAGAGACACAACAACTTTGACAGTAGAGACGTCAAGAGGCATAGAGGTGGCGGACATCAGTTTGACCATAGACGTGGCAGTGGCCATCATGGTAGGGGCAATCAGGGCCATAGAGGAGGAGGGCGTTTGCCCGAGTGCACATGTTGTGGGAGACAACACACTGGTGAGTGTTGGGGTAACTTCCATGCTTGTTGGAACTGTGGTTCGAGGGACCACTTTAGGAGAGATTGTCCGCATCAGGCGGCACAGGCACCGAACATTGCTCAGGCTCCTGCGAGAGCGAATGATTTTCAGAGAGGCCATGGGCGCGGTCGTGGCTACTTCCAGCCTAGGGCTGATGCACCTAAGGTAGATGCTCAGAGGAACCTTGCTCATGTTGTGGCAGTGCAGCCAGAGGCAGGAGGACCAACGAGAGTTTATACTCAGAGAGAGGCCAGGAACGACACTGATGTGATAGCAGGTAATTTCGAATTACAGTCTATGTCTTTTCTTTCCTTGGTTGATTCGGGTTTTGCACATTCCTACATTTTGAGTGAGCATGCACGGAAGTTAGATATACCTGTTGAGATCTTAGATGTAGGTATGCATGTGACTAGTTCTTTTGGTGAGACGGTTGTGGTTAGACGTATGTATAGGAGATGTCCACTGAAGATTCAAGGTCATGTGTTCTCTGTTGATATGATGGAACTTCCTTTTTATGGTTTTGATATTATTCTGGGTATGGACTGGTTAGTTGAGCACCGGGCTAGTGTGGATTTTGAGACGAAGAGGATTTCCTTGAAACTTTCTGATGACTACGAGGTAGTAGTAGTAGGTGAGAACATTAAGTTATTGTCTAATGTTGTGTCAGCTTTAGAGGCTCATAGGTTGATGGACTCCGGATGTGGGGCTTACTTAGCTTATGTTATGAATCCGAATATGAGTGAAGCTAGACCGAAAGATATTAGAACAGTGTGTGACTTTCAGGATGTGTTTCCTGAAGAGTTGCTAGGTTTGCCTCCTAACAAAGATGTTGAGTTTGTGATTGAGACTGTTTCAGGGTCTAATCCAGTTTCGATAGCTCCGTATCGTATGGCTCCGAAAGAGTTAAAGGAATTGAAGAATTAGTTGCAAGAATTATTAGACCGTGGCTTCATTAGGCCTAGTAGTTCCCCTTGGGGTGCTCCCGTGTTGTTTGTGAAAAAGAAAGATGGTAGTATGCGCATGTGTATTGACTATAGAGAGTTGAATCAGTTGACTGTGAAGAACAAGTATCTGTTGCCTCGCATAGATGATTTGTTTGATCAGTTGAGAGGTGCTTCAATATTCTCGAAGATAGATTTGAGATCCGTGTACTATCAGTTGAAAGTGAAAGAGTGTGATGTCCCGAAGACAACTTTTAGGACTAGATATGGTCACTATGAGTTCCTTGTGATGCCGTTTGGGCTCATGAATCCACCTGCAACATTCATGGATATGATGAACATGATTTTTAGAGACTATCTAGACCATTTTGTAGTTGTTTTCATTGATGATATACTTGTGTACTCGAAGACAGAAGAAGAGCATGATGAGCACTTGAGATTTGTTTTACAGAGATTGTTGAGCAATCAGTTTTATGCGAAGCTTAGCAAATGTGAGTTCTGGATTCGAGATGTTGTATTTCTTGGCCATGTTGTTTCGGCCGAAGGTATCCATATTGATCCATCGAAGATTGAGGCTATTGTTGAGTGGAAACAACCTAAGTCTGTGACCGAGATTAGGAGTTTCCTAGGATTAGCCGGTTACTATAGGAGATTTGTTGACGGTTTCTCTAGGGTAGCTGCTCCTTTGACTAAATTGTTGCAAAAAAGAGTTAAGTTCGAGTGGTCAGATGCAAGACAGAAGGCCTTTGAGAAATTGAAAGAAGCTTTGACAAACGCTCCAGTGTTAGTGCAACCTGTTTCAGGTAAAGAATTTGTGATTTACAGTGATGCTTCCTACATAGGTTTAAGATGTGTTTTGATGCAAGAAAGGAGAGTTGTTTCTTATGCTTCTAGACAGTTGAAGGTTCATGAGAAGAACTATCCTACTCACGATATAGAGTTAGTCGCAGTTGTGTTTGCATTGAAGATTTGGAGTCATTACTTGTATGGTAAGAAGTGTATAGTTTACACCGATCACAAGAGCTTGAAGTATTTGATGACACAGAAAGAGTTGAACTTGAGACAGAGAAGATGGCTTGAGTTGCTAAAAGATTATGATTTGACCATTGAGTACCATCCGGGTAAGGCAAATGTAGTAGCCGTGCTTTGAGTAGAAAAGTGGCCGTTGAGTTGAGAGCTATGTTTGCTAGATTGAGTGTATCCGATGATGGTGGTTTGATCACCGAGTTGCAAGTGAAGCCTTCTTTGATTCAGTTGATTAGGGAGAAGCAGTTGCAAGATGTGACTCTAGTTCCTCATGTTCAGGACATAGCCGAAGGAAGACCGACCGAGTATAGTTTCAGTGGTGAGAGCTTGTTGTGCTTTAGAGATAGAATTGTTGTACCAGAAGATGTTGAGTTGAGACGTCATATTCTGAGTGAAGCACATTCGAGTCCTTTTTCTATGCATCCGGGTAGTACCAAGATGTATCATGACTTGAAGAATGATTACTTCTGGGTTGGTTTGAAGAAAGATGTAGCCGAGTATGTGAGCCGTTGTATGGTTTGTCAGAGAGTGAAGGCAGAACATCAAGTTCCTTCAGGTTTGTTACAGCCTTTGAAGATTCCGGAATGGAAATGGGAGAGGATCACCATGGACTTTGTGTCGGGGTTACCATTGTCTCTTTCGAAGAAGAATTCCGTATGGGTGATTGTTGATAGGTTCACTAAGTGTGCTCACTTCTTAGCAGTGAACACTACGAATTCTTTAGACAAGTTGGCAAACTTGTACATCTGTGAGATTGTGAGACTTCATGGAGTTCCGAAGTCTATTGTTTCAGATAGAGATCCTAGATTTACTTCGAGGTTCTGGGGTTGCTTGCATAGTGCTCTAGGTAGCCGTTTGCACTTCAGTACGTCTTATCATCCGCAGTCCGATGGGCAGTCAGAGCGAGTGATACAGATTTTGGAGGATATGCTTCGTTGTTGTGTGATTTACTTCCAGGGTTCTTGGAAGAAGCACTTACCTTTAGTTGAGTTTGCATACAACAACAATTATCAGTCTAGTATTCAGATGGCTCTCTATGAGGCTTTGTATGGTAGACGATGTAGGACTCCGATTTGTTGGGCTGAAACGGGTCAGAAATTGTTACCTATGCCGGATTTGCTTAAGGGGACTACCGAAAAAGTGAAGTTGATTTGTGACCGTTTGAAAGCGGCTTCCGATCGTCAGAAGTCTTATGCGGATTTGAAGAGGAAAGAGATTGAGTTCTCCGTAGGTGAGAAAGTGTTTCTGAAAGTATCTCCGTGGAAGAAGGTAATGAGATTTGGCCGGAAGGGCAAGTTGAGTCCGAGGTTCATTGGTCCGTATGAGATAGTTGAGCGGATTGGGCCTGTAGCTTACCGTTTGAGGTTACCTTCTGAGTTAGAGAAGATCCATGATGTCTTTCATGTGTCTATGCTTAGGAGATATAGATCAGATCCTTCTCATGTTATGCCCGTTGAGGAGATAGAGTTGAATCCGAATTTGTCTTACAATGAAGAGCCTGTTGAGATACTTGCTTCTGATAGCAAGGTGTTGCGTGGTAAGACCATAGAGTTGGTCAAGGTGTTGTGGAGACATAGAGGTGTGGAAGAGGCCACGTGGGAGAGGAAAGCTGATATGCTTGAGCAGTTTCCGTATTTGTTTCCGTCAGGTAATTTCGGGGACGAAATTCCTTAAGTGGGGGAGAGTTGTAACACCTAGGTTTAAGGGTCGGCTGAAAATAATATTTTAATATTATTTGGGGTTCGGTTTTATAATTAAAATAATCTTTTAAGTTTCAGGTTTCAAAAACAAATATTTTACATTGGACCAAATTGAATGAATTACAAATTGAAGAGTTTATAAAGAAAGTGGAAAATGGCCATTCATTAATGGCATTTTCGTAATAAGGTGGAAGTCAATTTGAAAAGCCTCTTTTTGTTAAAAGACCCATTTTTATCATCTTTCACTATTCATCATCTTCAACTAACGACATAGAAGAGCTCTCTCCACCCAAACACCATTCCATCTCATTTCTCCTCCGTTTCAACTCGTTTTTGAAAGGTAACGTCATTTTTGACTTCTCCTCAACCTCCTCCCTTCAAAAGTACAATTAGTTTTTATTTTCATCAAAGTTTTAGAAATGGAGATTTCAAGGGTTTTGATTAAAAATGATACCTTTACTATGTTTAACTTAATATTTCGATTTAACGTTGTTAGTTATGAAGTCTAGGAGCTAAATGGTACCACATATATGAATTTTACTTGGTTTTGAGCACATTCCCGAAATTGGGTTTAAAGAGGGTTTTTGAAGGGTTTTGGGTGAGTTTTGGGGTTGTTTTAGGTTGGAATTGGTGGGCTAATGTTAGTAATATGGTTAGGGGTTGCTTTGGGATCAATTGTGGGTATAAAAGGTGTTGGAAACATGAGTTTTGAACAAGGTTTTTGGGCTGCTCGAATTGGTTAAAAGTGAGGTTTGTTCATGGCTTAAAATGTTGAGTTTAATGTTTGAATTGCATTCCGGGTTAACTACTTTGATGCTTGGGCTGATTGGAAGTTGTTTGGTTTGTGTTGAGGTTGTTTAGAGACGGGAACTTGTGTCGGTGAAGCATCGGGAGGAAATCCGGAAGCTTAAGGGTGGTTGCTTGCTTGGTAATTGAGCTTGGAAGTTTAGGTGAGTGGTTAATGTTTTAAAGTGGTTTTAAATGTTTGGTTCGAGCATGTGGACTAGTCGGGCTTGGTAAACCCACCTAGAGTTAGGATTAGGGTGGTAGCCTAATCCTAAACTTAAACTAAAGCCATTGGTTGAACTCGTAATGGATGTTTATGCCTCGTGTTATTTGTGATATGATTGTTTATGTATAAAGTGTTATACATGTGTGATGAGGCATGGATGTGATTGCATTGTGTTGTGCATGTGGATGGTTCATGATTGTGATCATGGTGAGTACGTGCTAAGCACGGAATTGATGGTAAATGATAATGTGAATTGAGTTAAATGTTGGCACTAGTATGCTTGAGTACAAATGATCGATCATTAGGATGTTAGTGTGCACACATGAGTCAAATTCGCGCGTGGCCTTGGTGGCGTTGAGTCACCAAGGAGGAGTACGGGTTCGCTCGGAAATTGTTATTCATATTTAGTCGATGATGAGTGGAATCCCATCGACGGGGCGTGAGGATGAGGGGAATCCCCTCCGCGAGATCGGTGATGAGTGTAATCCCACCGTGAGGTAAAATGGTTGTTGGATGTGAGTTCCAACGTGTTTATCCGCGTATTCGGGCCATAGCTAGGTGCCAATATTGATTGATATATGATCGATGTGTTGTGGAATGTGATTTCTACTTGGATGCTTGTATGTGTTTACAAATGTGGAGACATAGAGCTTGTTGAGCATGACATATAATTGTATATTGTTCATGCATCATTGACATGGTGGCTTTAGAGGATCGAAGGTATAATCATGCATTTACCTTGGTTGAGATCGTGCTTGGACCCTGCATTTTCGAGGTTTGTTTTTAAAGAGCTTACCCTCACTAAACTTTATTGCTTACGCTCTCTTTGTTCGACAATGCAGATCAGTAGCTCGTGGGTTGCTAAGTGCAAGAAGAGGCCTCCAAGTGTGTGTGCTTGTGGATCTAGCTATCAAGTATGGTTTTTAGTTTATGATGTAATGGTCAAGCAATGGGACATATAAACGTGTTATGATGCTTTTGGAGTATGTTGTTGTTGTTGTTGTTTAGGAGCATGTTAGACTCCTCGTATGTATTCGTTAACTTGGCTTTTGAGATGTATGCCCTTGCTTGTGAACCTTGTTGGCAATTGCTTACCTTGGATTGTCTAAGGGATGACTGTGTTGAAGTATGCTAATGGTAATGCCATGAATGGATGTTTCTTTATATGCCTTGGGTGTTTGAGCATGTTTGTCTTAGGGAATCATTGGATCAACTCAAAGATTCAGTGATGGGAATCATTGTTATCGAGACAAAGTTATTATTTTGATACTTAAACTATTGTGTTTGGAAAAATAATATCTAACCTTACGTTTCATTAATATTTTGGTATCCACCATTTAAAATTAACGAAAATAGTGATGTGGCTTGGTTAATAACAATTTTAGTCCAAAAACTTATACAACCTATCAATTTAGCCTAAAAATTCTATCAATTTAAACATCACTTTAAATGTTCAGATTAAAAATATAAATTTCTCATTTTTCTTCTTCACCCCCTCAAGTCTTTATACTTTCTAATCCATGCCTCCATAACCAAAATACTTGGTTCATAAAAAAAAATTATCTTTTTCCTTAATCCATTTCCTTTCTCTCTAGTCCTTTGGTCTTTTTTTTCATTTCAACCCAACTTGTGTTATTCGACCAAGAATAATCCATGTTCCCTGTAAAATTTACTCATTTTCATCCATTTTTGTTCATATAAATATACTAAAAATGTAGGGAAAACTACCTATTTTGCTCCTCCACGAGTATAGCAGCAGCTTCCATGCTCCTAATGATTTCATCGCATGGCTATTACGCCTTCGCCTCCCAACCAGTCTAACTCTCAGATCTTGCAAACGTCCCTGTCTTCAACATGCAAGTTTTCAAGGGTCAAAACACATAAGTAAAAAGAGTTTTATTGACTATTGGATCAATACTTCTTTTTCAGAAAAAGAAACTAAAGTGAAGTGGGAGAAACTAACCAATATAATTTGGGATTCATTTTGCAAAAAAGGCGAGGAAAAAACACAACCATTTTAAGTAGAAGAGAAGATTCAAGTGAGTTACAGTAATTCAGACCTTTTGACTTTTTTATTTGAAGTTCGGGCCATTTAAAGCACAACAATTATGTAAGGATTTTATAAAAGTGTCCACCTACCACCTTCATTCAGAAGGTTTCAACGCCATTGGTTTAAAGTTTAAAACAAGAGCAGGCTTCCAATCAGGTACTAGTTTCCGCGACTATTTTTGAACCGGGTGTAAAAATAGCTTGACGAATCGTTTTAGAAATTAAGTTTTATCTTTTAACTCGCTTTGTTTATTTAATCTTTAAAAATTAGGTATTTCATGTTAATTCGAATTTTTCCTTTATTTAATCTTGTAAAATATTTTGGAGTCGCCACCGATCACTTTGGTAGGTCGGACACCGTAAAAACAACCAAAAATTTTTTATTTTAAAATTTAGGTTCGGGAGTCGATTACGTGTGGGGAAGGGTTAGCAACCCACGAAGTCATTTTGTCATTTTCTAATTTTAAATGGTATCAAATGTTCTACTTAAAAGTTTCCTTGAATAACATCTCATTACAATGAGACACTATCAAACTTAGAACTTCAAAGCTTCCATTTTAATACTTATTTATTTTCTATAGTTGTCTCTCCTAATTTAATTATTGAATCTGATTAAAGAACCAAAATACTAAAGGCTCTAAACATTTAATTATCTAAGGCTAAGTGATTTAGTTATCTAATAAATATTCTACATACTATAGTTAAAATCATGCATCAAATATTTGTAAACTAATAAAAATTAACACATGAATTTAGGACAAAATTGAAAGAAATATAAACTTTAATTCTTGATTTTCATTGCATTTGATGACTGAAATTATATACGATACAAATCTTGAGGGACCAAAACCATAATTTTCCCAAAATCATTTAAAATTTACGAATCATCTAGGCCGACCTGAATTACGCACGCGGACCCCCATTAACTCGGTGCCAAAACGGCACTGATTCGGTACGAGTATAAAAGGGGCTTACTGAATCAAACTCGGTCATTATACACTCTCACACTATCTCTCTTCAACCAAATTCTCTCTCCCTCTCTCTCAACAAACACTCTAAAACTCGAATTTTCCCCCAAAATGGATCAAATCCCATTGTTCGTTCAAAATTCAAAGTGTGTTCTACATTTTTTGCCTCTTGATCTTTAGCTGCCATTCACCAACTGCCAAAACATGTTTTGTTAGACTTGATAGGCTTGATTTCCTTCAACCGATTTAGCTTTCCAAGTGGTGGAGAAGTTGAAATGTTTGGGTGATTGGTGGTGGAAGCGAAAAATAAAAGACACGAAGATTTAGAGTGGTTTGGCTTTCTAACCAAAGCCTGGATCCACTACCTTAGCTTCCCCACTAAGGATTTCAACCAATTTCCACTAAGAAATTCGTTCTCCTTTCTAGACTTAGAAGGAAACCCTTACGACGATCAAAGCTTTCTAGCACAAAGTTTGATCAAGCCCTCTTTACAAGAGATAAAGATAAGCAAACAAAAATCCCTCTTACAAGGTTGATGTTTGAAATCTTAAGCACTCACCCAAATCCTAATACACTTGAGCATACATTGACAATTTAGCTCACATGTGTTTGACTATACAAAGAATGAGAATTTAGCAGTAAGACATGATTTCAATCATAGACATGTTGGCTTTTGGATCATTAGTCTTCCATAGATGCTTGAAGATCCCTTTTATACCTCAATTGAGTTTATAGCCGTTAGATACTGTTGGGATTGAATTGGAGCCGTTGGAGCCTTTATTTCTCGTAATGAATGCAGTTCTAGTGATGTCTGTTTCGATACGCTCGAAGCCGTATCGGAACGCCCTTCTTCAGAACTAGTCGTTGGAGTCTGATGCAGTATGTCGTATTGAAACACGTTGGGCCGTATCATAATGCCCGTATCGAAACGTCTAGTTCCATATCGAAACAACCTGCAATTCAAATGGTCGTTGGGAAATAGTCGTTGGGGATTTTAGACGTTGAGATCTTTTCCATGTAGGCGTGTCGAAACGCACATGGGCATTTTGAAACAACCGAGATTCGTATCGAAACAGGTAAGCCATGTATCGAAACTGGTTTTGATCATTTCAAAAGAACTATAGCTGAAACCCTAAGGCGTTTTGAAACGGGGTAAGCTGTTTCGGTATAGTCAAGCTGGAAGGTTGGGTTTAGCTATTTTAAAACATTTAAAACTTCCTCAAACATAATTTCAAGTTGTTTGGACTTAGAAACATTTTTGAAATCTTTTCAATTTAGTCCAAAGTTATTTTTCAATTATTATATCAAAACAAATATCTCAACAATCTACCCTTTTTTGATATAATAAAACCAACTTGAAAATTGTGTTTAGGATTCTCCCCATTTGTAAAATAAGTTTTGAATAAGAGACTAAAGGTTAGAAAGCAATTAAAGCACCCTCTTATTCAATTGAAAATTCAATTTTTCAAAACATCTAATTTTTCAAAACATTCTCTCCTTTTTGTTATATCAAAAATGGTTCAAACAAAGTTTGAAAAACTTTTAAGTCCATAACAATGGAGAGTTAAAAGAATTTGACAAAAATAAGAATTTTGTTTAAATATGGCTCCCCCTTACTCAAAGCATCATCAAATTGTTAGTCTAACAAATATTATTATCTAGTTGAATTAAAGTAAATAAATCAAATAAAAGGCAAATAAATTCAAATAAATTAATTTTACCACTTGAACCAAAGGGAGGATGTGAAGCCTTCCTTTTTCAAGTGATCTTTCTTGTGTGTATGGAGCTCCCCATTAATGTTGTACTTTATTGATCATTCTCTATCACACCTATAAACAAGACAATAAAGTAATTTTTAGTATCCAAATTGCTTTAGATCCATAAACGTTAGTAGCACAAAATTTAGTCCCCTTAGGAATTCATTTTGCAATTTCATCCTTTTTAGTTGAAGTGATTAGTCCTTTGGGACCCAAAAACTTCTAAAACATTTGCCATTTAAAAATCTAGGGGGCACTAGATTGTCTTTGATAAAAATTTGATTTTCCAAAATTGGTTTTCTTTTCAAGCTCTTAGGAAATCAAATATTTTTCTTCTTGAACTTTATGAAGCAAATTTTTGTAAATCAACGTATTTTTGCTCAAACTCATTGAGTTTTGCTTCAAGTTCAATTTTGGTTTTAAAAATCAAATCATTTTGAATTTTCAAATTTGAAACAACCTTCTTGTTTTTCAAAATGTGATTCTTAAACTCTAAAAACCAAATCATCATAGGCATCTTGTAATTCATCAAAAGAATAAGAAGTTGAAGTAGATGAATTAGAAGTTACCCTTAAATCTTCTTGGATGGCCATAAGGAAAAGGTTGGCTTTTTCATTGTCGATGGAGTCATCATCACTCCAAGTAGACACATATGCCTTCTTCTTATGGATTGGAGAGCTTGCCCTCTTCTTCTTCGGTTTATGCTTGGATTCTTCCATTTTGCTCTTCATGAATCAGGCACATTTCTTGAATAGGTGAATTATCTCTTCATCTTCACTTTCACTTTCCTCTCCACTAGATTCTTCATGTTGGTGTGAGGAGGAATTGAGATCAACGACATTTGTGTTAATACTTAGCTCCATGATTTTCTTCTTCCTCATCTTCTTTATCTCTTCCTGCTTCTCCTCCTCTTCTTTTCCTTTCTTCATGATTTCATGACTGAGAATAGACCTCAAGAGTTCATCTAGCTTTAAAGTCTTGAGATTCTTGGCTTTGATGATGGCGGTCTTCTTTGAGTCCCATGACTCGGGAAGAGAATAGAGAAGCTTTCGGACAAGCTTGCCTTCTAGAATGATTTCTCCATAGTCTTTAAGTCCATTTGTGATGGTGGAGAATTTATCGAACATCTTTGTGATGTCTTCATCCGGTTCCATCTTGAAGTTTTCATACTCAAAATTGAGAAGACCGATCTTGGTCTCCTTTACTTTGTTGGTTCCATCGTATGTGACTTCAAGCTTATCTCATACCTTCTTGGCATCTTCACAAGAAGACATCTTCTCATGGATGTTGGGGATAAATACACAAAAGAAAATGTGCAAAGCCTTGCAATTTAGCTCTATTTTCTTGCGATCATTCGCATTCCATTCTGCCTTGCATTTTTGTGGCACGTACGGATCATCTTCAACAACGTCCCAAAGCTTGTAGTCCTTGGCCTTGATGAAGAACATCATTCTTCGCTTCCAATAAGCATAGTTGGCCCCGTCAAATAAAGGTGGCTTGTCGATGGATTGTGCCATTTAACCGATTGATAGAATTGATGTATCGAGCTTCTCAGATCGTCTCAATAGGATGTTAATCCTCTTCAATTGAGCCTCACTCTGATACCAATTGTTAGACTTGATAGGTTTCGATTTCCTTCAACTGATTTAGCTAGCCAAGTGGTGGAGAAGTTGAACTATTTGGGTGATTGGTGGTGGAAACGAAAAATAAAAGACACGAAGATTTAGAGTGGTTTGGCTTTCTAACCAAAGCCTACATCCACTACCTTAGCTTTCTCACTAAGGATTTCAATCAATTTCCACTAAGAAATTCGTCCCCTTTTCTAGGCTTAGGAGGAAACCCTTACAACGATTAAAGCTTTCTAGCCCAAAGATTGATCATACCTTATTTACAAGAGATAGAGATAAGAAAACTAAAATCCCTCTTACAGGGTTGATGCTTTCGCTCTTAAGCACTCACTCAAATCCTAATACACTTGAGCATACATTGACAATTTAGCTCACAAGTGTTTGTCTATACAAAGAATGAGAATTTAGCACTAAGACATGATTTCAATCATAGACATGTTGGCTTTTGGATCATTAGTCTTCTATAGATGCTTGAAGGTCCATTTTATACTCCCAATTGAGTTTGTAGTCGTTGAAGACCGTTGGGATTGAATTGGATCCATTGAAATCCTTTATTTCTCGCAATAAATACAGTTTTGGTGATGTCCGTTTCGATACGCTCGAAGCCGTATCAGAACGCTCTTCTTCAGAACTAGCCATTGGAGTCTGATGCAGTATGCCAGATCAAAACATGTTGGGCCGTATCAGAACGCCCGTATCGAAATGTCTAGTGCCGTATCGAAACAACCTGCAATTCAAATGTTCGTTGAGAATTAGCCGTTGGGGATTTTAGCTGTTGGGATCTTTGTCACGTAAGTGTATAGAAACGCGCGGAGGTGTTTCAAAACAACCTATATCCGTATCAAAACAGGTAAACCATGTATCGAAACGAATTTTGGCAGTTTCAAAAGAACTGTAGCTGAAACCCTAAGGTGTTTCGAAACATGGTAAGCCATTTGGGTACAGTCAAGCTGGAAACTTGGGTTTGGCTACTTTAAAACCTTTTTAAAACATTTTAAAACATTTGAAACTTCCTCAAACATTGTTTCAGGTTGTTTGGACTTAAAATCATTTTTGAAATCTTTTCAATTTAGTATAAAACTATTTTTTAATTATTATATCAAAACAAATATCTCAACATGTTTTCCGGCCACCACATACCACTCCAACCACTGTGAGGTTCTGGCCGGCCACCGAGAGGCAATTTCTGACCACTATGTCGGAACCCTAAAAATTCAAAAAAAAATGATTTTCGATCTTAAACCGTAAAATCTAATCTCGGCTCGACGGAGCCACCCTTCTTCCTCGGCCTAAAGCCTAAATTTACATGTGCCCAAGCCCTCTTCAACTCCGACCATGAACATAACCATTCTGGCAACCATGAATCTCCTCTGATTTGCTTTTTGATTCTTTTTTTACTTTTCCTTAATCTAATGTTTTCAATGTTTATTGCAGGAACCGGAGAATTGAAAGGATTTTACCTTTCGACGATGCGAACGGCGGTCAGATCTCCTTCTCCGGCAATTGTCCACGCCTCCGATGATCTCCCAACATTATTTTGGCTCTCGGTCAGTCCAGCTTCCAGGTGGTTCGACTTCCCCAAGGTAAGCACACTCTCTCCTCTTAATTACTATTTTTATTACTAGTTTTATTATTATTTAATTTTAAGGTAGCTAATTAATTCTTGATTAATAATCTGACAACTCTCTCTCCTATTTATATAAGGTTGAAAAAGATGACGTCATGGTTGATGTCATGGTGATGATGTCATGCCAGCTAGTGCTAAAAGAAGCACAATCAGAGTGAGGTCTATTTGGGCCAATGAGAAAGCGCCATGTAGCTTAAATTGGGCAAGAAAGCTATATTTTGTTTTTGTTGGGTTAAAATGAGTTGTAAAGATGATAAAATAGGTTGTTGATAGACTTTAGAATATAAGAATTTGGGCTTTGAGTGAGCTTTCGGGTTTTATATCTAAATGAACCTTTTTTATATGTAATGAACTTATTTATTCATTTATGAACTATTACTATTATTGTTAGGTTTTATTATATTTATTTATTTTATTTACTAAGAGATTATAGTATATATACACATACCCAGGTAAAATTTAGGTATTACACTAGTTAGTAGACCCATTATATTAATTTAAAGGAGTAATTCGAAACATTAAAAAGATGGAGTAATTTCAGCTATAAACTTTTTATGGATCAAGTAATTTGGTTATGGAGGTAGAGATTAGAAAAGCATAAATGAACATTGATTAGGAAGAGTTGAGGGTGAAAAAGAAAAATAAGAAATTTGTACTTTTAATCTTAAAATTTAAAATGGTGTTTAAATTAATAAAATTTTAGACTAAATTGATAGATTGTGTAAATTTTTTGACTAAAACTGTTATTAAATCAAGCCACATCACAATTTCTTTTAATTTTAAACAGAGGAGATATCAAAATATTAACGTAAAGTTAGGTACCATTTTGCTAAAAATAATAGTTGAGGTACAAAAACAAGAATGAGAGGTTAGTTGCGATGCTAAATATGTAGTTTTCTATTATTATTATTATTATTATTATTATTATTATTATTATTATTATTATTATTATTATTATTATTATTATTTGAGTTGAAAATCTTTACATTTCCTTAGGGATTGATCAAAGCTTAAATATAGGTCGACGAATGAAAATGTAGGTTATGTTAATTACTTGTATCAGATTCAATAATAGGTTAGGTTACTTAACCATAGTTCAATAATCATACCTAACAAAAATATGATAAGTTCCACTTCAATCAGTTTATGTATGTATTATAATTAGATCATACAACCATTGGCCACCGCAGGAAAAAAAAGGCAATGGACTCACTAATGATTAAATTATTTTAAATATTAAACCTTGAATTAATCCTAACCTAGTTTTTCTCTCCCTCACTACTTAGCTCCGTAAATTTTTATTTTATTTTTTTGCTTGATCAGCGACGACACTGATTTTAATATTGATTATCGATTATTTTTTTGAGATAAATTTTGTATATTATTTTATCCAGAAGCAGCTTCTGCTACTACAAAAAATACATAAACAATTGCCTCGGAAACTCAAAGTCCCCAAGCAGTGCAAAAGTTTTGATTTACATTCTCCTCTCTAATCTGCTTATTACGAATCTTTATCCTAATTATCTCTTTAATACAATGAATAATTTCGCCTGTACACCGAGCCTCACATCTAAAACATTTATGATTTCTCTCCTCCCATATACAGTAAAGATATGCACACCAAGCTAGCTTTAAAATATACATAATAAAAGATTTGCCTTTCATGACAGTTGTTGCCCATTTCAGGTCTTCCCAGCTCCCCACAGCTCGTTGTATATTACACAAGCCCTAAATAAATTCCCAAATCTCCTTAGAGAAATGACACTCAAAGAAGATATGGCCCCTGGATTCTGGTGCATCACTGCAAAGTCTACATAAACCATTCACAACAATTCTCATCTTGTTCAATCTTTCTATAGTAGGCAACCTGTCCAAAATTGTCATTCAGACAATAACAAAATGCTTTAGAACATTCATGGAGAACCATAGCAATTTGTGCCACGTGACTTTCTCCCTCCTATCCCTCAATTCAGTCCACAACTACCTTGTAGTAAATCATGTCCAGACAGTCACATTAGCCAAAAGTGGTTGAGCTTCACCCCTCAATTTCAGAATTTTTCTCATGCTCCAACTAGAGGTAGCCTTGCACTCAACTTGCCAGAAATCAGTGCTTTTAAGAACATACTCGCGAATCCAGGCCACCCACAAAGAGCATGCGACAACTAATATGTTCTTTATCAACGAGAGCATGCAAGTCTTGTTCCAACTTTTCAGGCTTTTGATCCCAGCTTTTCTTTCACCTTCACTACCATGCTAGTGTAATCTTTCTCTTTCAACCTCTTAGAGACCAAAGGAACACCCAAATACCTAATAGACAGCACACCTAGCTTAAACCTAGTTGCCTCTTGCACTAGGGTCATATGATCAAACTGGACCCCTGAAGCAAACAATTTTGACTTTGCTGCATTAAGCATCAATCCTGAAAATTCATAAAACATCTTCAGAACACACTTCACTCTCAAGATTGACTCCAAAGTGCCTTTGCAAAAGATAAGCATGTCATCTGAAAAACACAGATGGGTTAGCTTGACTTTCCTACACTTTGGATGATATTGAAAGAACTTTTTCCCCATAGCTTCATCAAGTAAATGTGTCAAGACATTCATGGCAATGACAAAGAGGTAATGAGAGGGGGAATCCCCTCGCCTAATACCCTTTTTCCCCTTGAAGTAGCCTACAAGATTGTCATTGAATGATATTGAAAATCTGGAATCAGTCATACATGCTTGTATCTACCCCCTAAATTGAGCAGGCAATCCCAAAACATCCAAAATAAATGCCCAACTCAATAAGTCAAAAGCCTTCTAAAAGTCCATCTTTATGGTACACCGAGGGGAGAGGCTTTTCCTATTGTATCCACAAACAAGTTCTTGAGCAAGAATGGTATTATCCACTATATTTCTACCTTTCACAAAAGCTGACTGATTGAGAGCTATCATGTCAGGGAACAGAGCTGTAAGTCTGGCAACCATAATCTTGGTAAGAGTCTTATATACAACAGAGAAGTAAGGAATTGGTCTATAATCTTTGGCCATATTAGATTTGGGCAGCTTTGGGATAAGGGTGATGGTTGTAGCATTGAAAGCAAGCAGCACAGTAGACGTTGCAAAGAAATGTTTCATAGCTGCAATAAAATCAGCCCCAACAGTCTTCCATGCTGATTTAAAAAACCATGAAGTATAGTCATCTGGGCCAGGGGTCTTATCCTTCTATTGGCTAAAAATTGTAGCCTTTATATCATCCTCAGAGACTTTTCTAGTCAAATTCTCCCTAGCCCCAGCAGGCAAGGAGTAATTAAGCAACTCTTTTAAAGTCTCCACATCACTGCCCTTCACATTTTCATCAATTTTGACAATATGCTTTGTGAAGAACATGATCATCTCAGCTGACACTGCATCCAATGTCTCCAACTTATTCCCTTCCTCATCAAGCAGTGCTCTTATTGTGTTCTTCTTCTTCTTCTTAACAACCTGAGAATGAAAAAATTGAGTACATTGGCCCCTTTGTTGTAGTAACCAATCAACCTTCATTTTTTGTTTATAGAACATTCCCTCAGCAATTTCTAGATCAACTAGCTTCAAAAGCAGTTTTTTCCCAAGATCAATATTGCATAAATCATGATTATTAAGTGTCTTAAGCTGCTGTTTCTCCAACTTATTTCTCTTCTCGGTCACTTTCACTGAGATATCAGAATAGTGCTCCTTGTTAAGCTCCTTCAATTTAATCTTTAATCTCTTCAATTTACAGAAAAGCACGTTCATTGGATCCCCCCAAGCAGGCTCAGTCTAGGATTCTTTCACAACATTTTAGAATTCTGGATGTAATGTCCAAAAGTTGAAGAATTTAAATGGCTTGGGCCTAGAAGCAAGATTCTCATGTGAACACCAAACTGCAGCTAGACAATGGTCAGAAACTCCTGGAGCTTGGAACTTCACATGTTATTCTGTGAAATTTTCACACCAGCAGTCATTTACCAATACTCTATTAAGTTTCCTAGCGAGATAAGAGACATCTTGTTTATTCGACCAGGTAAATAGAGGGTTAAAGTATAGGTGGTCCACCAGCCCCAACTCCTCCGTACAGTGTTGCAAATCCTTCATTTCAAGAGTGACATAAGCCCCAAAATCCTCAAAATTAAAGCTCTCCATTAAACAAATTGTAATGTTGAAATCTCTACCAATGAGCCAGGGAGACTCCTCCACCAATGATGCAATCCCCTGGAGTTGCTGCCACAACCCCTTCTTAATGGTTCTATCATTATTGCCATAAACTACAGTAACATTAAGATGCTTGCCCCTAAGCTACCTCGGATTGAAATAGACTGATCAACAGATTGAATAACTAAATAGTCTAGTCTTTTCCTCCACAAAACCTATATCCTCCCATTAATTACAGCATCATAATTCCAGTAATAGTTCCAACCAGTGGCAAATTTAGAGACAATAGTCAAGGCATTAAAATCTCTAACTCTAGTCTCAAGCAGGAAAAGAATCTCAACATGCAAATTCTCTGATCTCTTTAGTACATTTACTTATTTTTTGGGTGGTTAAAACCCCTCACATTCCAAAATATGATTGTCATAAGGAAATGGAAGATGCAATACCCCATGTTGTATCATCAACATTAGAATCATGCTTCTTAACTTTCCCCCATTGATCTTCTTCTTGGACTTCATTTCCTGGAGAACATTGGCCATACCCTGAGAGGCCAACCTTGGCTTCCTGATCATACCTTCACCATCTCCAGTTGATTTTGCAACCACTTCAAACTTGTTGGAAGAGCCTGCAAAGCCAATGGATCTTTTGTCCTCTTTCTTCCCCTTATCTTTTTTTTAGACTGAGATTGAGCAACTTGCAAAGGAGGAAATTCACTGACTCTTCAATGGCCTGCTCATTGTCAATTTGATTCTCTACAATTGGCACACTGAGAACTGCTTCCAAACTCTGCACCTCCAACGGTTCCAACGGCTCTTGAACCCTCGGAGGCTCAGAATCTTGAGCTTGTTCCTGCCCTGGCACAATATCTTGATCTGGTACCTCTTCCTCCTCATTTTTACCAGCTTCAAGCAACTTTTGTTCATGGGAAGAACTACCGACTTCTAGGACAGATTCAACAAGATCTCTGGCCTTTTTGACTCTTCATTCCTTTTACCCCACAACATCCTCTACATTACAAGTTTTGTCAATATGGCCAAAAAAATTACATCTGAAGTAGCAGGGGGAAACCATGGTATAATAGGTGTGTAAATGAACAGAGCGTTCAACGAATTGTTCGTGAACCGTTCGTATAACGTTCGTTTATGTTCGTTTATTAAGCTAAATAAACGAGTATGAACAAAAATTTTATGTCCGTTTAATAAACGAACGAACACGAACATAGGTGTGTTCGGCTCGTTTATATTCACGAACAAACTCGTTTATGTTCGTTTAGAAGCTCGTTTATATGCTCGTTTATGTTCGTTTATAACCCTAAGTTCAAGGTATATAAACCATATTATAACCCCCCACCACCCTTTTCCCTAATTTCTAATATTTGTAGTCGCACCCCTCTCCCAAATTCCTCTGAAAATAAACACTCCTCACCTTTTCTTGCGGTTAACCTCCGACCACCGACCTTTCGGTTCTCCCTTGCGCCACCGTTTGCCGCCACCTTCTTCGTTCATCATTGGCGGTTTAAGGTATCGAAAACCTCACTTTTTCATTCGAATCTTTGTGTCGTCATCCTTTCATCTTCTCTGGAATTCTCCTCCACTCGTGTGTGTTGGGTGAGTATTAAATTCATGTTTATGTTAGGTGATTGTAGCTTTTGATTGTTAGACTATCTCATCTTCTTCTGTCTGATGTTTGCATTTTATTTCTTGGCTTGCAACAGCCAAGAAAAGTGTTCGATTAATATCAAGTTTGGTTACCTTTATATAATCAATTTTAGTGTTCTTTGTTGAAAAGATTTACTGTCTACCTTTTCTTTCGTATTCTTTTATATTTTGTGATGATATGCTGGAGGGGTCGGATGACATATCTATCACATTGGGGCTCGCTACCGCTACTAGATTAGGCTTATTGGAAATTTCAGAGGTATGGTGTTTGACCAATATTACTTGGCTCCACATTTTACTAGTTTTTATGCATTTGGATGGTCCTTGGAGGAACATGTCCTTATATACATTTCTGAAAATGTGTTGTACATGAGTACTTCAAGAAAAATGAAGAGTTTGATATAATTTCTAAGTCCCTTCTAATAGCTTCTTAATATATAGTGCTTGGGTATTTTTCATCAAAACAACTCATATTGTAGTTTTCTCCCATCATCTTCAGACAGAAACTGTACTTCAACTTGTGGGATCAGCTGTCATTATTCAACTTCTGAGCAAGAAGCTCCCATTTGCAGAGGTATGTCTCCACTTCTATTTGAGTCTTTCCACCCCCCCCCCCCACAAATTTAATTGAACATTAAGTATCTTGTGCCTTACTTTTTTAGCCTACTATTTGAAACAGGATCGAAAGCAAACTCTTAAACAAATCGATGAGTTCTTAAGCACAAAAGTGGCTATTATTGCATTCTTTATTTATCTTGCCAAGAAAAGCTATTCCGGACATTGAAAGAATTATATTGCATGTGTTTTATACCTATATATAATGTTGGATGTTTGTTATAGATTTTTCATTTGATTTCTTTTGGCAAATTGTGAATGATGATTGTGATATTTACACCCCTAAGGAAAACGGGGGAGCAAAAGCCTAAGGAACAAAGACCTAAGCAAATGAAAAGAAGTCGATTATAATAGAGTAACAAGTATTCTAGGATGAAAATGCTCATGAATGTTTCTTTTTGTGTGTGTGTGTGGATGTTTTAGGATGAAAATAATAGTGAATGTTACTAAATGACCGTGTCTTAGTTTGACTTTTTTAAACTTTTATTTTGTTGTTTTGGTAGATTATATAAGTTAATGATGTAAAGTTTATGTTGGTTTTATTTTATTTAATTTTTGTTTGTTCGTTTAGTTAAATTTTAGAAATTATAAACCAACATGTTTGTGAACGCTAAACGAACATGTTCATGAACACTAAACGAACAAATTGACGAACATGTTCGCGAACGTTAAACGAATCGAGCTCGAACATGCTATTAAAAACTTAAACGAACACGAACCGAGTTTGAACACCTTTAAAAATAAATAAACAAACACGAACATACCTTTGTTCGTTCAAGCTCGGTTCATTTACACCCCTATGGTATAACCACTTGAACCAGTACATTAGATTTATCAGACAAACAAACCGCAATTGTCTTTGGCACCTGAACCCCAGCATTCACTTCCACACACACCTTCGCATACTCCAATCTTTCCTTCAAAGCAGTGATAGAATCCATATACAAAGGATTACCTAAAGCGCTAGCAATATAGCTCAGTCCTCTCTTGGAATACAACTCCAAAGGCACATTGAATAGTTGAACCCAAATAGGCATTTTAGCTAAATTGAAATCAAGCCTCTTCAAATTAGGTTTCTATTTCCTCGATACTAAGGGTTTGTGTTGAATGTGCCAAGGATCATTCTCCAACACCTAATCCCTAGCAAAAGCATTACCAAATGAGAACATGTACAGATTTGAGCCTGCGAGACTTACCCACACCGTTGAGCTTTTACCCCACATCATTTCGACAAGTTTTTGCATCGAGCTAAAATTTGGGGCTGGCCCGATAAACTGTCCCACCAACGAGTGTCGCCACTCTGAAATTCCTTCTGCAAACACATCCTTCGGCGAATTGATCAACAGGGAACCCTCGCAATTTTCAAGAGAAAAGAAATCCAAAGATTGTTCTTCGACCCTAGAAAACACCTTCTTCCAATCAACAATACCCATAATTTGCACGACATAATACAGAAACAATCGAAAAATATGGAAAGAGACCAAAAAATTCAGAAAGAGCGAGCTGAAGCAATCAAAACAAAAGAGAAATGACGAAAATCCTCAAGAAAGGATAGACCTGCTATTGTGCGCCGGGAGAATTCTTATCCTACGCCATAACCATCATTATTTTAAATTTTTTTCATATCATATTTTTTTTATTTATTTCAATTTTTAATTAGAAACCCTGCTTTTATGGTAAATGTCAAATTTGAATCTATACAAGATGAAGCAACATAAATATTTATAATGACTCGAACAATTAATAGATCACAATTAAACCTCGAATTTAATCATAATAAATAAACCTGGACACCAAAATTCAAAGTGATTCCCGATTAGAATTAAGGGTTAACTACTGGAATAGTCACTTATGTTTTCTCCCAGTACAGAGTTGGTCATCGATTTTGAAAACGACTAGTAAGGTCACTTACGTTTTCGGAGCGTAAACTTTTGGTCACTCAGCCGTTTGTTGCCGTTAAACATTGACGACTTGCTGACATGGCAGCGAAAAATAAGGGTAAATTACTGCAATGGCCACTAAAGTTTATCTCATGTACATTTCTGCTCCCCAATTTTAAAAATAAACATTATGGTCACTACTGGAAATGTTTCTTTATAATTTCACCCTTGAATTTTTAAAAATTCATTTTTCAACCCTAAAACTTTACAATCAACTAGTACAATAATATTATAAAGGCTCAAATAAAAAATAAGTGCCCAAAGTATACCCTTTTTAAATTTTAGGTGCCCAAATTGCTCCTATTTAATAACTAAACTTTCAAATTGCTCATATTTTTCACTCTGATTTTATTTTATTATAATTATAACATGACATGTGATTTTTATTATTGTTAAATTAAAAATAATTTAAAAATGAAATAAAATCATTATTATTATTATTAAATTTAAAATATTTTAAAAATATCACTTCTTAGAATAATTTAGGTGTCTAAAGTATTTTTTTGTAAAAATATGTGCCCAAAGTTTCCATAGTTACAATTTTAGGCGACCGATTGTTAAATGGGTGTAAAAAAATGTCAACCAATCGGTGCTTGACACGTGGCATTAATTTTATTTTTCTTTTTAAATTTTCTTAATGGAAAATACTCAGATTTTTCGAATTTTTATAAAATATCAAAATTTTACAAGCTTCACAAAATAGTCCCTAAATCCCTAAAAATTCCCAAACTTCCGCCGTCGATTGTCGCCACTTCAGCCGCTAATCGTCGTCGCTGACCACATCCACATGGTCGCCGGACCAAGGCGACCATTTCCCCTAACACAGCATCGCCGGAAACGCTCAACGACGTGCAGCCGAACGTCAAACACGAACGTCAATCGAAGGCGACGTTCATGTTTGACGTTCGGCTGCACATCGTTGGGCATTTCCGGCGATGCTGTGTTAGGGGAAATGGTCGCCTTGGTCTGGTGACCATGTAAGTGTGGTCAGCAACGACGATTAGCGACAGAAGCGACGCCAATTGACGGCGAAATTTTAGGAATTTTTAGGGATTTAGGGACTATTTTGTGAAGCTTGTAAAATTTGAGATTTTATAAATATTTTAAAATTTTGAGTATTTCCCATTAATTTTTTAAAAATAAAAAATAAATTTAATGCCACATGTCAAGCACCGATTGATTCACAATTTTTTATACCCATTTAACAACCTGGCACCTAAAATTGTAACTATGGAAACTTTGAGCACCTATTTTTATAAAAAAAATACTTTAGACACCTAAATTAAGTGATATTTTTTAAAATATTTTAAATTTAATAATAATAAAAATAATTTTATTTTATTTTTAAATTACTTTTAATTTAACAATAATAAAAATGATATGTCATGTTATAATAATAAAATAATCCAAAGTGAAAAAATATGAGTAATTTGAAAGTTTAGTTATTAAATAGGAGCAATTTGGGCACCTAAAATTTAAAAAGGGTATACTTTGGGCACCTATTTTTCATTTAAGTCTTTATAATATTATTTTACTAATTGATTGTAAAATTTTAGGGCTGAAAAATAAATTTTTAAAAATTTAAGGGTGAAATTATAAAGAAACCCTTTTCAGTAGTGACCATAATGTTTATTTTTTAAAATTATGGAGCAGAAATGTAGATGAAATAAACTTTAATGGCCATTATAGTAGTTTACCCTTATTTTTTTTGCTGCCATGTCAGCAAGCCTTCAATGTTTAACGGTAAAAAACGGCTAAGTGACCAAAAGTTTACGCTCCGAAAACGTAAGTGATCTTATTGGTCGTTTTTCAAAATAGGTGACCAA